>CM067524.1:11438633-11871133 GCA_034509495.1 Acestrorhynchus altus | reverse complement strand
TGACCATGGCTGCAGTTTGTGTGTTGAATATATCAGCTACAGCATTATGGTGTCAAACATTACAGTCCGTGGGACACTGAGGGGTTTAAACACTCCAGCAGCACTGTACCAGTGCAACCTGTACCAGTGCAACACTGGGAGACTGACTGCAGGATACTGGTCAGGATTCACGTTCATGCTTTTACTGTTTGTACTGTCATTTATTGACAAACCATCTCACTACAGTTATTGTTGCTCTTTCATTGTGAGAAATGGTAACACTGTGCTCTGTCTATGCTGCCAGTTGAAGGTTGATGACATGCTGCTCTGAGCAGTCTTAGAGACGTGCTTGATTATGAAAGCTTGCCTTTATCAGTGACATGTGTCATGATCCGAACATGAATTGAAGTAACCTGAGAGCTGATCATTAGTCCAGGAGATGTTTACCAAAAGGTCTGATACACATTCTGACAGCTGGTTGATCTTCAAGGGTGAGTTATGCAGAGCAGAGTAAAAAACTTGACAAAGACATGAGAAAAGTCATTGATAATGCAGGAAACAGCAGACAGGTAAATGCATTATGATGCCTGTTGGAAATTATGGTGGGTCTGGTTTTGTAGGGTAGTTCTGCACAATCTGCAGTTCCTGAGATAACGGCAAGAGAAAGATCAGTCCACTCGGGAAAGACAGTAAGGGTCTAGATTAGAGAGCTTAATGTGGAAATCTCTGCCCAGCCTCATGACTCCTGACATGTCACAGGTCAAAGAACATATTGATACATGATTGTGTCTTACCTGTGTACATATATTGTCAGTGTATGAACATGTCCTCAGACAGACTGAGGTGAGACTGTGATTGCTACAATAGAAACTTCTGCACCTCTCTCTGATCTCCCGGCTCATCTCTTCTCTACACAAGAAAAGAAGTTTACAACATGTCAATGTATTTGCTGTTTGCACAAAATGAATATGAAAAGTGTCTAGATGATGTGGACATTGGACAGCTAGTTTGGAAAATTTCAGTTCTGATCTGAGAAATACACCAAGACTGAACAGATTTTAAATGAGAGAAATGATAAATATTCCAAGCACCAGGTGGGCCTTACAGAAAAGGCCCAGTTGTCTTCCCGGAGTAAACAGTACATCACCACCAGCAGGCCAATATTTGTCACTTGACACAGCTCTGACAGAGGACATCTCAAGCAGCTGGAATTGGCACAAGGTGAAGCTTTTCAGCACATACACTTAAGAATAAAAGGAGCTTTGTTGGTGACACTAAGGGTCACATGAATGACAGGTGGTTGCAAAATTGGCAGTAGTCAGTGAGGTAACACCATTACTGCATAATAGGTTCCCTTAAAAGTCCTAACTGAACAGCTTAGATTGTTTGCATATACACACCTACAGTGAACTGTCTCTCTTATTGAAGGCAAATGCAATCAAAACAAAAAATATATATAGTTTAAGTTTAGGTATCATATTTGACCTCATATATTGTTAATATATGTATTTTTCATTGGCATTGGTAAATAGAAATATGCACATATATGTAATAAACACATAAGTGAATGTCAATTATAGTTCATAGAGGGCTGTGAAAAAGTATTTGCCCCTTCACAGATCTTTTCAGTGTTTGCATATTTGTCTCAGTTAATTGTTTCGGAAGACCTATCTAATTGATTCTATTCCAGTTCATTTTCTTTATGGAAGATTTATTTAAAACCTTTATCAGCCTGTGGCAGTCCTATACCTATATTGCTATCAGATTTGTGTATGGGCAGGTTCTCCATCGTTTAAAAACCATTTAGCCAGAAAAACACTTTAAACAGACAAAGCCTCCTTTGAGCTGTCACATTTCTATGTATCACCACTGGCCTTTCTAAAGAACTTTTGAAGAACCCCCTTTTTAACAGTAGAGTCAGAACTAAGTTAAGCCCCTGATTTGCACTGCTAATGTTATCATAGATTAAATATAAAAGGCCACGTTCAGCAATAAATGGAATAATGGAAAGTGCTGGTCTTTTGTGGACTTACTCAAGAGAATTACCATCGGCCTAATCCTTCTTGCTTTCATAAGGCTCTTGTTTTTTGTTCTATTCTGTTTCTGTTCACTCTCAGCTGCACTAAAGCAGTGTTTTCAATCTGTTTATTATATTTCATAAGATAAATATTTTGTTGTGGTTTCTGACATTTCATTCCTCAATCTGCCGTGTGTTTATGTTGATTTATATATATATTTATATATATATATTTTTATATATAAAAATGTTGCTATATTAACTTTGTCTGGGTCTACATACATATAGATATTCCACACACTGTTTCTCATGTAGGACTATAGTCATGTTGATTGAAAGAATGCTGGACTGAATCGGCTGTTTATTTGACCTCGCTGGGTGTCTGATAATACTGACCATTTCCAGAAGGCACACTAGCTTAATGAATAGTGGCCCAGTGGTTTGAACCCTCCCTTACCGATTAGCTGTGGATTAGTCGATCACTAATCCAGACCAACACATAGCAGCTCATGCTGGAGTGTGTATAAGCGATTTTTGTCCGTAGATTGTGTCCAGGCCACACAATGGGGGAAGCCATGTGGTGAGTGGATGTGGATTCTTTTGTGCAAAAGAGGAAAATGGCCAACATATACACCCTGAGGTAAATTTTATTTTATGATACAGAAGAATATAATAGTAATAGAGAAGGAACGGTACACACACATGCTGATTTTGCAAACTGGATTTGATTAGATATTTATTAATTGTTTATAATGCAGGTCATATTACAATTTGTCCTTATTAATGCAACACTATTGTCTTCAGAAATAGAGGGGCGTCTGGCAAACCCTCTCCACATTTTAGAGTTGTTACCAATTCAACTAATCAGCTCAATACCAACTCAATACAATTATTGTTATATTGTAATTGGTGCTGGAGCAGGAGAAACTGTTATTGCAAAATTATTGTACCCAAAAAAGCAACTTCACAATAATTTTGCCAAATCTGTTACTGCACTATGGTTCTTCAGTGGAGCTGAAAGACCTCTCATGAGACCTACACAATACTGCATGACTCAAGTCATGTTTGTGCAAGATTCTGTAATATTACTTTACTGCCTAAGTCCAAATGCTTCTTTCACTTCAGATGCTGGTTGTGGGTCTCTCATCATGCATGTGTACAGTTGGCCATAAGAGGAGCTCAAACCATGATTTGTTCTAACACAGGCTTTTGACATCGGACTGCTTTAAATATGCAGCACAGTCTTTAACTTTATGTGAGTCTGTCACTTCGTGGAGTTCCGTTTTACCACGGATCATTGTAGATCATGAAATATCTAGGAGGGAATTTCACGAGCTCAGGTGTTGCAATGGTGGCATCATGTTACAATGCCACCCTCAGATTGACTAAGCTCTTTAGTCTAAACCCTTTTTTCACTAATGTTTGTAAAGGCAGACTGAATAGCTAATGATTTTATACTCCTATAGCAATGCAGCTACAGTGCATCAGGAAAGTATTCACAGTGTCTCATTTTTGTACATTTTGTTATCACAGCCTTATTGCAAAATAGATTGAATTTAATTTCTCCCTCAAGATTATACATACTATACCCCAGGATGACAAAGTGAGAAAAGTTTGTTTGAAATCTTTGCAAATTTATTAAATAAATAAAAAGAAATATAACGTGCACATAAGTCTTCACAGCCTTTGCTCAATTCTTTGATCAAGTCATTTGAGTATGATGCTACAAGCATGACACATCTGTTTTTTGGGAAGTTTCTCCCATTCTTCTTTGCAGAACCTCTCAAGTTCCATCAGATTGGATGGGGATCATTGGTACACAGTCTTTTTTAGATATCTTTAATCAGGTTTTTAGTCTGGGCTCTGGCTGGGCCACTCAAGGACATTCAGTCGTCCCACAGCTGCTCCTTTGTTATCTTGGCTGTGTGTTTAGGGTTGGTGTCCTGTAGAAAGATAAACCTTGGTCCCAGTCTGAGGTCCAGAGCATTCTGGAGCAGGTTATCATCAATGATGTATCTGTACATTGCTGCAGTCATCTTTCACTCTGACATACCTTATATTAACAGATGTGTGTCTTTACAAATCATGTCCAATCAACTGAAATCACCACAGGTGTCCAATCAAGCTGTAGAAACAATTGAAGAATAATCAGTGGAAACAAGATGCCACTGAGCTCAATTTTGAATGTCATGGCAAAGGCTGTGAATACTTGTGTTTTATTTTGAATACATTTGCAATGATTTCCAACAAACCTTTCTCACTTCGTCATTGTGTAGAATTTTGAAATGAGGCTGCAACACAACAAAATGTGCAAAAAGTGAAGCGCTGTGAAAACTTTCTGAATGTACTGTAAATACTTTTCTCCAGTGTGTTTGATCATCTGATAGCCTTAATCTGGGGTTGACATCATGGTTGTCATCATGACTATTTACAGGTGAAAAAAAAATCAAATATATACCTTTTTGTTGACATCTCTCATGTCTGCCCTTTGTCAGTCCTGTTCACTTCTGTCTTCCTGTTGTGGTCCTGTCTCCTCCCTTGCTCCACCCATTCCCATCTGTGTCTGATTTGTAACCCTGCCCCCTCGTTATCATGTCCCAGGTGTGATCAATGTCATGTTGTATTTAAGACCCTTTGTCAGTCCTTTGGTTACCTACCTGGTTTGTTAGCATAGTTAGCTTTTGTTTGTTTGTTCTTTGTTCCGCAACTCTAAGTAAGTGTGGCTTGTTTTTGGTTTGTTTGTAATCTTTGTTTCTGTAAATCCTTTTTGTTTGTAAATTTGGTTCCTTTGTCTAGGTTTTGTTTTTGTGTGTTTAGTGCTAGTTTGAATTCCCCATTTTTGTTTGATAGCGTCTCAGCTTTGTTTTTGTCGGTGTTTCATTAAATCATCAACCCCTATTTGCCTCGTCGTCTCTTCCGTCTGTCCACCTGCACATGACATCACCACAGGGTACAGTCATGTGGAAAAGAGATGGCGCCCCCATTAACACCTTTAACCCTTTTAACATATTTAAACATTTGATCTTCGTTTTAATTAAATTATGAAATGGGGGTGATATAACTAAACACATAAAACCAAAGAAATACCTTTTTAAAATAATGTAGTTAATAGAAATGCAATTTGCTTGTGAGTAAACCATTAGGACACCCTATGTCCTAACAGCTGGCATTTCCTCCTTTGGGTGAAATAATGTCAATTAGATGTTTCTTTTAATCCCCTACCAGTTTTTGGCATTTGACCAGGAGAAATATTTATACATTTTGCTCAAGCCCCCTCTGATATAATTTCATAGTGGTTTCTATGATGGAGAGCTCTCCAGGCCCTGCTGCAGCAAAGCAGCCCCAAAGCATGACTCTTCCACCACCATGCTTAACAGGTGGTATTCAGTGTTTACTTTATGTGTTTATTTATATCATACTACAGTTAAAATGAAGACCAGTGTCTATATATTTTAACATGCTATAATAGACTTTTTTAACATTAATAATATTAGACACAGACCTAATATGGCTTATATGGGCATGCTGATCATGTGTCCACATACAATTGGCCTTATATTTTACTTTGTATAATGTGTGCTGAAAAAGCTTATGTTTATCTCAGTAACATTTAACTCACAGCATCTTATAACTTATCACAGCATCATTTTTTTTTTATTTTATTAAGTAACCATGACAACCCTAGTTTAATCCATAACATACCAACCTGTCTACATGTAACGCTGTCATTGTCAGCATTCTGTAATCATTACGTCCATAGGGCTTTTTTCTTTGGTCAGTGGTCCTCTGATGTAAGACTTGATGGACAAACAGTCATTATTACAGGTGCCAACACTGGCATTGGCAAGGAAACAGCCAGAGATCTAGCAAAAAGAGGTAAGTATATAATGATATAGCATTCTAATATAGCATCAGTACAATATATCAACACAAGTAGCCTATCAGAGACTGTTACATGATGACTAGTCAGGTTATATAGTGCTGTCTCATAGGGGCCAGGATCATAATGGCATGCAGAGATGTTGCCAAAGCTGAAGAGGCACAGAGAGAAATTATTGAAGACTCTGGAAACCAAAACATCATCATCAGGAAACTAGACCTGGCTGATACCACATCAATCAGAGAATTCTCAGAGATAATCAATAATGGTGAGTTTTCCCCCAATTCTAATTTTCAGGGATTTAAGCATTTGATATGTTAATGGTTGTGTTAGTTATTTCCTTAAACTATAAAATCCAGTATGCTTTGCATAAATGTAACACATCCAAGAGATTTAAAAGCACTTCTTGCCTCTGCTGAAAGGTTTTATGGAGGTGCTGATTTCCTTTTCAAGCAGGACTTAACACTTAAACTTAAAAAACACCCAACTTAAAAAAAAATATTCAGCAGTGCCACAGGCTGATTGATTCTATGCCACACCATACTTTTCTGTTTGATCTTGTGAAACATTCTAATAATTTGAGAAGCTGGATTCCTGCTTGTAATGGGCTATAAAGCCATGCTGATCAAAGGTAAAACAAGAAGGCTAGAAATATGTCACTTTGCAATTTACCTTTTGGCATAAAATTACAAATCAACGTTTTACAACAAAGAGATGCACAATAACTGAGATGCACTAATTTCTTGAGATCACATGATTTTACACGGGTATGAATATGTCGTGTATGTGTATGCATTATATGATTTTGTTTCTTTTCTTTCATTTTCAGAAGAGAAACAACTACATATTCTGATAAATAATGCTGGGGTTATGATGTGTCCCTATTCTAAGACTGCAGATGGCTTTGAGATGCAGTTTGGAGTCAATCATTTGGGTATAAATTGTTTTGTTTGTTTCTTAATGGAATCCTAAAGCCTTCCTGTGAACCAGGCATTTAAAATATAAAAAAAATAAACACCAGCTACAGAAATTTAGCAAAAAAGTGTAGATGTTTAGATTATGTGATTATTGACATTCACACACTCAAAACAAAAATAATAAAAAACAAAACACTCTGAAAATGATCATGGATCATAATAATAGGGGATCTATTTGTGGTGCTGTGTAAGACCATTTCTAAAGGTTTCTATGAAGAGCCATCTACAAAATATTTGACAGCAATCCGATTTATACTTTAATCAGACATTCATGTGGCTCTATATTGGTTCTATATAGAAACATTGCCTTTGCTCGAGAGACTTTCACAGCTTGGTTTATCTATAGTCCTGTGAATGCATATTCTAATGGACTTTAAGTAGATACCTTGGGATAAAAGAAGGGGACAAGGGTAGGTAAAAAGTGTAAAAGGGTTAAAGTATAAAAAGTGATGGGGGAGAAGAAACGGTATACTCTTTAATGAAACTGATGTCATGCATTTTAAAAGTAGAAATGAATGCATTCTGAAGGTCAGTCAGATGTGGCACTATACTGTTTTCAGTATTTTACCCAACTGCACAATCTAGTGATGACTAGGCAAAGGGAAGTTTAGAGTTATATAATAGATCATGAGTAAGATGGTTGGCTCTTTGCACTAATAGTGGCTCTAAATGTGCTGCCTCATAGGTCACTTCCTGCTGACCTTCCTTCTGATTGATCTTCTGAAGAAGTCTGCCCCCTCCAGAATCATAATTCTTTCATCCATGGCCCACAGCTGGGGCACCATAAAGCTGGATGACATCAACAGTGAGAAGAGCTACCACAGCAGGAGGGAGTATGGGCAGAGCAAGCTGGCTAACATTCTTTGCACTCGCTCACTGGCGAAGAGACTTAAAGGTGAGTTTCACACAGTTCGACATTTTAACAGTCACACTGAGGAATATGTTTGCATTTTTTGGCTAAAATTGAGTGTCGGGATGCGTATTCAGCATTTTTTCAGCTGTTTTTTTTCAGATGACTCATTAAGTAAGTGGATACACAAGTCAACCAGTCAGTTAACTTGGCCATTTAAGATAATTCTAGGCATGAACTAACAAGCCTAGAGTATAACAGAACATACATTGTAATAAAAAAATAAGTATTAAATTATCAATTTCTCAATAAACTGCACATATATATCCATTCTTTCAATGACAGCCATAAATACAAACAAAAATAGGTGGATCACTGCTGCTATAGCTTTTTATTGCATGGTGTTTTTCAATGAGCCACAACTATGATGTCAATGGCTGTAATAATGAATGTAGAGTAATGGGCTTTAAAGGTTTACCAATCTGAAGGTAAAACACACAAATGGTTTACAATGCACATTTATGTTACTTACTTACATTTTACTTACTCCTTTAAAAGTGTTGACATCCAGTAGATAAAATCAGCATTCCACACTCTAATTCAATGAAAGGAATAAGGTCATATGGCCAAAGTTGTGCAATTTAATTTAAATACCAGTAGTTTTAAAGTTTTAAATACAGGAATTTGATCACGTAGAAGTCTGCTGTGCAGGTACAAAGCCTGGTAAATGGTTAATGATAAAATTGACACTTATTCAAACTAGCTGTAAATTAATATAGTGAACATAAAATACGAAAAATAAGAAAAACATACACAAGGAGGAGCTAAAATAGTAGGATATGTCTGAGGTGGAAATGGTCTGAGGAAATTATTCACAATATGTTACTGTGGTTTGAATATTTTTATGCATTTATGACACAGGGTGGAGCTGTGGGTTTGTAAGGTTTTATGTGAAGTATGAGCTATTCACTGGAGTTAATGACTTCCAGAAGTCTTGGGGGAAATCTGCTAGTATGTCTAGTTGTACTAGCTTTGATAGTCTTGAGTGTTCTACCAGATGGATGTCGTCGGATGAGATGTCGTGGGTAATCCTGGCAGCATGCTTCAGGACCTTGCTGTTTTTTACTGCGTTATACCCTGTAAGCATTGGCAAAGTACACCCATGATCTCCTCCACTGATTATCTTTTGTTCATCAGTGCACCAGGACACTAGGTGTAAAAACTGAAATCTGCAATGTGAACTTCAGCATAGGTGCCTGGACTGTGAATATGTTAGAGCATGAAGTGCAGAGCCAAGATTTCTGCATCCCTGACAGACCAGTTTGCTGTGTGAACTGTAGGGAATCCTGCAGTGGGTCTGCAGCAGCCTTTAGTTGGGTCAGGACCATTAAGCATTACACAGTGTTTGGAGGTGGAGGACAGAGAGTCAAGAGAGAAAGGCTGTACATTTCAACCTGCACTCGGACTCATTCAGGTTATTGATGACCAGGTGATTTTTCAGGAAAAGTGGAGTTTTTCTCACATTGTTGCTGATAACCTCTTAAAGGCCTTTCCAACCCAAGTAGGGTCATTAGCAGCAATTGCATTAATTCAAAGTCTAAACCAAATGCTTAGTGCAGAAGAAAAGATGAAAAAAGAAAGCAATAAAACATTCCACCAGAACCACAAATAAGCAAACAGGTCTGTTTTAGGTCTGTTAGACTATCCCCGGTGCTAGTTCAGAAACCCCACATGGAGGCCATTTAAGGTAACAACAACAGGCTTTAACGAGCTGCTAAAAACAGCTGAATCTAGGAATTTAAGGCTGGGATCATGGCAATACTCTATGTATCCTATTGAGGCTGTAGTAGGTTTATAATAAAGCAAAAATAAACAGGACAGATTTAATTGTCATTTAAGTAGGTGTTTATTCTTCATGACATAAATTCATTTACTCTCACACTATAGCTCTCACCGGGCATTGTATTTGCAAGCCTGCAATATTTCATATAGCTGCAGCTGGATAAGGAGAGTTCTGGCCTAAAAACAACATTTAAGGTGATATTTGCTGTATTATGTAGTGCAGCACTGTATCCTTCTGCCTCATCGGTTTGACGGAATTCCTACTTCTGTGTTGTTTTCATGTTTTCATCCATCAAAGTTCTCCCATTACAGTACCCAGCATGCACACAGAGCATCCATGTCCTGTGTTACTGCAACAAAGTATGAGGATAAGCATTAGAGAAGCAAGGCCTTTTCTAATAAGATGGATCTAACAAATACTTCTGCACAACAATGCACAACATATAAGACACAGGTAACATAGCCAAAACAGCAACTGAGTAGAAGCACTGTCTATGTGTAAATGTGTGTATACAGGTGCTTTAAGATTGACACTTCCACATTACCACAGTACACACTGTGTTGTGTTTTCAGAAGAGGGCTTCTGTGAGGAGAGGATGAAGGAGAGCGAAGCCTAGTGGTCCCCAAGATCAAATCAAATCAAAATTGATCTGTATAGCACTCTTCACAGCTGAGGTTGTCACAGAGCAGCTTCACAAAAATCAAGAAATAAAAAGGTGAACAACACAGGAACAAAGGATGAGAGACAGATCCCCTAGTGAGCAAGCCAAAGGGTGACAGTGGCAAGGAAAAACTCCCTCAGAGCTGGAGGAAGAAACCAGGTTCACAAGGGGAGGACCCATCCATCTCTGGTCAAACTACTTATACACAGTTAGGGAACACTGGACCCCTACACCTCTGTTCTAATACTCGGGTGTTCTGAAGTAATGTTAGTTCGCTGGTGGACATAATAATAACAGTACATTTCTATACAGTTGGTGGTGGTGGGTGAGCAGCTAGTCCATGGCAGGGTGAGAAACTAGTCCAGGTCCAGTAGCCTGAATGTGGAAAGCCAATAGAATAGAATAGAATAGAATAGAACTTTATTGATCCCTTGGGAGGGTTCCTTCAGGGAAATTAAGGTTCCAGTAGCAGCATAAGTACAGAAAGCAGAAGATAGGCAGAAAAAAAAATAATTTAGTATTTAGTAAGTAATTTAGTAAGTAAGCAGCACTATATAAATATATAGAATATATAATATACAGACTATATTACAATATACAATATAGACAATAGTGCATGAGAAAAAAAAAGAAGAGTCCTTTAGGAGGGTGTATTGCACATTATTGCACATTATTGCACATTATTATTGCACTTGAAAACTGTTTATTGCACAGAGAGTCCAGTGTGTTGTGGTGATTGCAGGTTGCTGTTAGCTGTTGACTGTTGGTTCAGTTGGTCCAGATCCTAGTCATTCCCATCCTTAATCCTCCTGTTACCCCTCCTCCCCCCCAGAGAGGAGTTGTACAGTCTGATGGCGTGTGGGACAAAGGAGTTTTTAAGTCTATTGGTCCTGCACTTGGGAAGGAGCAGTCTCTCACTGAACAGGCTCCTCTGGTGGCTGATGACAGTGTGTAGAGGATGACTGGCATTGTCCATAATGTCCAGCAGTTTCTTCAGAGTCCTCTTCTCTGCCACTGACACCAAAGTGTCCAGCTTTGTGCCAACCACAGAGCCAGCCCGCCTGATCAGTTAATCCAGCCTGTGTGTGTCCTTCTTGGATATGCTGCCCCCCCAGCACACCACAGTGTAGAAATGTAAAGTTGTAAAGATGTAGCCAATGTAAAGATGATGGGAATTGTTACATCCTGTCTTTTACCCAACCCTTGATACTATTAGATTATTAGGCTGTGGCAAATCAGATTTGTTTCTCAAATCAGATCTGTTGAGATGACTGTCCACAGTGATATTTGCAAGAGATCAGAATGGATAACAATGTAGGTGTCAGTAACTACATAGCCATGCTGCTTGTGTAGCTTTTGGTGTGTTTCATGGATTCTTAGACTTCTGTCACTCGTGTTTGATGTGGTTGTTTGTCACAGTGCAAGCAATCCAAAAAAAAAAAATCAACGTAAAATCCGGTTTGAGCTGAAAGAGCCTGGATTTGGATCTGAATACAACCTAAGTATTCTAAAATTGGATATGGGCTGACAGTCTGAACATAGCCTATATTCTTGGACTGTTCAGCTGTACAGTTGGTCAGATGAGACTGGCTAGCTTACAACAGTGCAGTCTAGAGACTGAAATATACTGCAACATTGTGCTTTCTCTTTACCAAAATACTCTTCTTATATTTTCAATAGATACAGGTGTAACTGTATATGCTGTCCATCCTGGAATCGTCCGCACTGAACTGAAGCGACATATGAACTTGGGTCTCCTCTGCTTGTGGAAAGTTGTCAGGCCTTTCACTAAGACGACAGTGCAGGGAGCTCAGACTTCAGTCTACTGTGCTGTGGAGCCATCGCTGCAGTCAGAGAGTGGGGGATATTACAGGTACTCAAATTTACCATGGAACAGCCATGATGTTTCACTAAATCTAATACAGTACATGTTCAAAACATCACACTGATCATCGGAAATCAAGAGTTTGCATCCTGTTTCACTAGCAACTAGTAAGATGTATCTGATGATGTGAGGAGCTAATTGCCTTTAGAAACACAAGCATTGATGAGGTCAGCTAGTGGGGTTGGATGATAAGTTCTGGATCACAAGCACCACTCCAGCTCATCCCACAGGTATTGGATGGAGCTCCATCACTTCAGAGAACACAGTTCCATTGCTCCACAGCCCCATGCTGACCTTAGAATATTGTGTGTCTGCTCCAGATCAACCAATTCTATCTGCTTTTCTGTGGAGGTTGTACGAGCTGTGTGTGCATAACTGAATGCCCATGTCAGCAGTTGGTGCACATTAAAGCAGCTGAAAGGACTAATTTGAAGGGCTGTCTACAAATGTTTGGAAGCATAGTAGGAAGTGTAGTGGAGGTACAAATGTGTTCAGAATGCAAGCGTCTATGAAATATAATCACTAATCATTTTCCATCATGTTCCCTTCATTCCCTTACAGTAACTGTGGACTGTCGAGCTGCACCAGAGCTGCTAGAGATGATGAAATGGCACAGAAACTGTGGGAGCTCAGTTGCCAGATGCTTGGAATTAGCTGGGATTAAATGTAGAATATTTAGATAATTCTATGTATACCAACCTAATGTGATCAAAAGAGAGGGTGGTCTATTATTTTTTTCTTATTTGTATTCAAATGTATTTGATTGGTTTCATTTCATTTTAATTCTAAAACAGTTTACAAATTATAGCTGGTTTATAAATATGAATACTTTTATAATGCAAGAATAAATGGAATGTTTCTAAATTCAGACCACAGGTATGATTTTTCTTCTGTGTTTTTAAATACTTACAGTGGCATGCAAAAGTTTGGGCACCCCTAGTGACCGTTACTGTGACCAGTTAAGCAAGTTGAAATTATGAAATAATTTTCTAAAGGCATGAAGTGAATTGACACATTCCCTTTGTATTTTTAAGCAAATACAAATGAAAATGTTGGACATCCTCCATGTACCTAGTAGCACCTTCTTTGGCAAAAAATCACAGCTTGTAAACTCTTTTTGTGGCCAAGGCCATCTTGAATGCAGTGTTCTTTTGAGGTCTATCCACAGATTTTCAAATATGTTCAGATCAGGGGGCTGTGAGGGCCATGGTAAAACCTTCAGCCTTTTGAGGTGATCTATTGTGGATTCTGGGGTGTTTAAGGACCATTATCCTTTTGCATAAGCCATCCTGCTCTCAACCTCAACTTTTTACAGATGGTGTGATGTTTGCTTCCACAATTTCATTGAGTCAGCTTATCCCTCTAACTGTGAAATGTTCTATCCTGTGTCATTGGCTGCAACACAACTCCAAACCATGATTGATCCACCCCCATGCTTAATGGTTGGAGAGGTGTTCTTTTCATAAAGTTCTGTGCCTTTTTTCCAAACATACATTTGCTCATTGCTGCCATAGAGCTCTATTTGAAGCTTGATTAGATGTTCTTTTGCAGATATTTGACACTGAATTTTGTGGTGAGGATTTAGGAGAGGTTTTCATCCTGGAAGCAGGACTATAGGCCAGTATTAGGATCTGAGACAGTTTGTCAAGGACCAAATTGTGATGGCTAGAAGTCGGAGTCAGAGCATCTCCAGAACAGTAGGTCTTGGGGAGTTCCTGACATGCAATGGATAGTATAGAATGATATTTTAATACTACAAAGCTCTCATTTTGAAGACAAATACTCATCTGTGAGTTCAGTAGCATAAACACACATGCAGGGGTCTACACAGATGGAAAAGTCATCAAATTGTTCAGATAAGTCACTCTTCACTCTGAGGGCCAAATCTATGGTTTAGTGAGCTTTCATTAATAATTAAAAAATAAAATGAAAATAAATATATTAGGTTTAAAAGATAAATAATAAAATAGAAATATGATTCCCTGCATGCACAGGGTGTGAACACCTACATGTGAGTTTTGGAAATTTGGTTGTCCCATGCCAGTGTGTGTTTCTTCTGGGGACCCCACAGTCAAAAAACATGGAAATGATCTCAAAATGCTACTCTTAATTGCCCTGTGGTGTGAAATTGAGTGTGTGCATGTGTATGAATATATATTCAGATTGGCATTGACAGAAAAAATGTTGGATAATTTGATACAACCTCAGATATTTCAGAAATGGAAATGGAAAGTTGGATGGAAGGGAAAGTCTGAGACATAAGACCTTTCCATATCAGTTAATTCGATAAGATGATTGGGACTGGGTGACCCCCCAGTGATCGATGAACTCCTTCAGGTGGATGGTCATTTCAGGAAGACAGTATGCTGTGTTCAATTTGCTGCTGCTTCTAGCCAGTGAGTCTGATTCTGAAGAGTGCTGATTGTAAATTGTCCTTGGGTATCTTGAGAGGTGTTAAATAAGTCTAGTTCATTAATTTGTTCAATGAGTTAAGCTGAGTCTAACCACAATCTATGGAGGCTGTATTTTAGCTCTTGCTGTAAGTTATTTACAGAAGAGTGCAATGTACTGTATTATTGTTGATGTGCAGACCAAAAAAGGGTACAGGTTTGAATGCATGAACACTGTCATGCCTCAGAAGGTAAAGGGCCTTGATTTCTATCCTGATCGGAGTGGTCTTGAGGATGTAGACACCCCAGTTCACATTTTGAAGAGTGAAAAATATACATCATAAACTGTGGCCATCTCCAAATCTCAACTATTTGGAGATTTTGGATTGACGTGTTACACAGCACTCTCAACCTCCACCATCAAAACACCAATTTGTCTCCCATCTGTACATATCTCCTCAGTCCTGCTAGTCCTTTTCAGATGTTCTTGATTTTGTGATATATGTGGCCATGTAGATAAACATTAATTAGGCATATTAATATATTTAGCAAGACCACAGATCAAAGAAAATCTCACGGTTGGTGGGTCGTGAAAAGATGAACAAAGCAAAAATATAAAATAATTTTTCAAAGTCAGGGTCAGATTGGCCTGCTTTTAGATAATAACTCTCCACTTCATCTGCCAGTTGTAGGTTTGCTATGGACTGTATTTCCTCAGTCATGTTTTGAATGGGAATGATCTACAGGTCTGGGAGGCCTTCAAGTTCATATTGGTTCAAATTCATGCCAAGGTGCACTAATGCTGTTCTGGAGGTTAATACATCCATCTCTTTATCCAGTTCCTGGTCAAGGTTGCAGTGGGTCCTGAGCCTACCAAGAAATCCTCACAGGCAGTGACCAGAGCACTAACTGAACCCACAACCCTTCACCATGCCATCACCAATAGACTTTTATTAATTAATATTAAAGTGAATACAGTACTGACGACACGTCAGAAAGTTCAGTGATGGTATATGAAAGAGGCCATGTTCAGTCATGTCAATGTAAATCAACATCAATGACCAATGCAAAGCACCACACACAAATAATTTGTTTGAGTTTATTATTTACATCAGTATATTACAGCAAATGATTTACATTTGGCATTTGGAGCTGCCGTTGTGCTTAGCCTTACTTGTAATCAACGGGGCTTGCCTAGTTTTTGTTCTTTTAATTAAATGAAACTGGTTTCTGGATTTTCCATTTTCTTAGACGTGGTTGCTCCATTCCATAAGAGTGACATAATCATCTATGTTAAAAACACTAAATTATAAAAGCTGTTTGGCTAATAAAAACATAGTTGAGAATGTAATACCTGGATAATAGTATTTCAAGCTTTTCACGGTGCCTTTCTTTCACAGCTGGTCTAAACTGCTCAACTGCTTTAAGGAAATTAAACATAACTGAGTTTAAAAAATGGCACAAAAATGTCAGAACAAGTCAGGTCAGACAGCACAGTAATCCAAGAGCATGTGGGGTACTTTGATGGGTGTTCTACCAAATGCTGGATATTGTCAGTGACACGGAAAAACCTTGAATCTCCAAAATGTCAACTTTACAGGAGAAGGAACCTTTAATGCAGAGCAGTGTGAAAAGACATTGTTCCAGTCTTATTGGTCCATTTATCATGAAACTGTAACACAATGATAATGATGAACAACTGCCAGATTCAGAAAGTTTCAAAATGAAGATACAAGGTTTTTGTAACAACCACAACAGGTAAATTTCAAGGACATGCATGTCCATTTGTTACACTGCATTGAAATGCAACTGTATGGAAAACCATGTACCAGGCTTTAAGTGGGCTCCTGATAAAGCCACTGTCGTTTGAATGTAACCTCTTACATTCCACAAACAGACAATGAACCACCTACAATAGTTCTATAAATGCAAAATGCCATATGCACAAATGCAATATGGAGCACAATGTTTTTGAGGTTGCCATGTTGTTATAGAAAGACATACTTTTGTGTATGTGAATACAGTGGAAATGGGAGTAATACATTACTAACCCCATTTCTGCACACATACGTTAGTCCTTTTTATTGTATTTTACACATCAAACATTATTTGATCGTTAGTCATGTGGTTAACCACAGTATTAAAATATGGCTTAACCTATACCTGACCACGGTAGAAAAGAAAGGCATGTTCCTGACCCACGCTCCATGGTGGGCCCTCAGATCTTGTCTTTGTGCAACAATATCACTTTATAATGGACTGTAGAAATAATATTGCAATTAAACAGTGAGGTTTATTGACCTTTCCTGAGAAACCTGATATGTCTTGGTGGTAGTGGAAGAGTTTGAATTTGAAGTCTAGATAAATATAGAAATACCACTTAGGAAGGTTTATATCTTCAAGTAAGTCAGATCACTTGTGCAATACAGTTCACAGATGGTGAAAAAGACATGATAGGTGTGATGTGATTTTTGAAACATTTAAATGTTTACCGTAATCCACAGACCATTTTCTTTAAGCAGGCACCAACGTGGGAATATAAGCCCTTTTGAGACTATAAAGGAGTCGTTGAGCATGTTAAGCAATGTGAAAGGATTATGAACTATGTTTCTGCTCCTAAAGGTAGGATAGCAGCTGACAGGTTAGTTTGTATTCCCTTTTATAATTCACAGAATGGGACAGTGCCGTCCACATCTGAGATTCAGTTCCTCGACTGACTCCTCTTCTTGAGCTGCCCTACTACCTATGCTCTGTGACCTTACAGCGCCAGATGTGAGGCCACCCTCTGGATGGACCTTCCCATCAGGGAGTTTAAACTCCACAGAAGCAAAGGAGGGGAGACTTCCGTTTTTCTTTGTCCACGTTTTGGAGCTTTCACCCATTGGACAAACTTTAAGTTCTCTGCTTTTCCTAACGTCACCAGCTTTGCTACTGTTAACACTCTGGTTATCCTGGAAGGGGTCAGAGTCACTACTGTGAGGCATGTTGAAGTATGTACACTTGGGTGTAGCAGGTTTTGCCATCTCCTCCAGCTCAGAAGAGGATATGACAGCTAGTGGGGAATGCTGGCTCCTGCAAGCTGGGTAGGGGGCATCTTCACTTGTGTTGTCTTGGCCTGTGTCAACTGACGTAGTGTCCACATTTTCATACATTCCCATCAGAACTGGAGGAGATTTACGAATTAGGTGGTTTTCTTTAAGGAGCCACCTGCCCTTATCTATCAGGACTCCTTCACCAGAGTCTACTCCTGCGGGAAAAGCAACACGTCGTACCGACTCAGAATCCCCATTGAAGGAGCCTGAGGTGTTAGAGTCGGGTGGCTCTTGAATGCTACCATTAGCTATGGAATCTTGAAAAGAGGCATAGCTGTTGATGCTTTTTAAACTCGGGCTAGATATATGATTTGCACCTAAATCGGTGTTAGTTAATCTATTTTCTGGTGTCTTATGGTATCTCTTGACGTTTTTCGTGCTTTGACTATCACTGCCATGGTAGAGAGATTGCTTCTCTGCCTCCTCTTCTCCAGTCTCTGTATATAGATCTGAGGAAACATGTGACAGATTTCCACCACTGTCTGATGTCTCAGGCCTGTAATCAGAGAGGTCAGACATGTTGGGGCTAGGAAGACATGTCTGGATATACTGATTGTCACACATTTCTGTGATTTTACATCTGTCTGGCTCTATTCTCATATGACCATTTGAGTCATATGTAAAAGTAAGAGCAGAGGATAACAGGGCTAAATTGACAAAGTCCAGCAGTTCCTGGGATATCTCCATAGGAGTCACAGAATAGCAGCCATGGTCCATATACGTCTTGTCCATCCCTTTCATATCACCTGAGTGGGACATTAGTGCTCCTCTCTGTTTAGTCTTGCAGGGCTCTTGCCTTCCGTTTTCTTTGATTTCAGGATCTGGCCTGTAAGAGTTGTTAGACTGAGCATCTACATCCTTGTCAGAATCTAACACAATGCTCCGTTTGTTCACACATTCTTCAGCAGAAGTAGTCTTAGTAATATTCTCTTGCGTAATGGGTTCTGGATCATCTCCAGACAATTGGGATTTAGCAGATACATGTCTTGTTTCATCCTGGTCAGAAAATTCAGCCATTTGATCTGAAACTGCAGGACAGTCAGCTTCTAGATCTGCATCACCTTCAGACTCATGAGATTTACAAGACTCTGACTTGTTTTGGTCATAGTGCTCGCCATCTTGATCTGACGTTGCTGAAGAGTTTGCTTCTGGTTCTGCTTCAAAATCATTATCAGAATTTAAAGAATCTAAAGCATTACAATTTTTGGCCTCAGCTCCATCTGTTTCTTCATCGCTCTCCTCAGCAACATTACCCTCTTCTGTCTGGAGCTCACATTCATGTTTTTCTTGGTCAGAATGCTCTGCATATTGATCTGACATTGCAGAGTCATTTGCCTCTGATTTTTCATCAAAGCCTTTATCAGAAACTGAAACATTACTCTGTTTGTCATCATGACTGTCTGCTTCCTCAGTGTCATCATTAATATTCCCCTCTTCAAGTGACAGGAGATCATGTTCAACTTCTGATTCTTGGGATTTACAGGACTGTACCTTGTCAAAGTGTTCCCTGTACTGATCTGACGATGCAGAATCATTTGCCTCTGGTTCCGCATCAAAGTCTTTGTCAGAAACTAAAACATCACTCTGCTTGTCCTCATGCTCCTCTACTTCTTCTTCATTCTCCTCAGTGACATTTCCCTCCTCTAGTGTTTGGAGCTCATCTTTATCTTCAGATTCTTGGGATTTGCATTCTTGGTCAGAGGGCTCTCCATCCTGATCTGACATTGCACGGTCCTTTGGTTCTATATCAAAGTCTTCTTCGGGATCTAAAGTGTTGCAGTATGTGTGCTCATGTGTATCTGTTTCTTCATCTTCCTCCTCAGTAGAAGTAGTCCACTTCTGAGAAACTCTCTCTTCCTCTAACATCTGGTGCTTATGTTCAACTTCGGATTCTTGGGATTTGCAAGATCCCAGCTTGCTTTGGTCACAGTGATCTGACATGGCAGAATGGTGGGATTTTAGTTCTGAATCAGTGTCTTTGTCAGAATATAAAGCATTGTCTTTGTTATCCTCACGCTCATCTGTTTCTTCACATTTTTCCTCAGCAGAACTAATCTGTTCAATATTATCCTCCTCCTGTAACTCGGAGTCTTGGGATTTACAAGACAATTTTTCACTTTTGTCAGATTGTGCACCATCTTGATCTAACAATGATGAATGGTGTGATTCAGCATCTGGAACTTCATGTACTGATGCTTTAGACACTACATCCTCTTCATTGTCCTCCTTATCTTCTTCCACTGGGCCATTGTCATGAATATCTGGATCTGTGTCACCTGCACTACCCTCCACTGCATCTGGCTTTACATCATCCAACACATGTGTATTCTCATCTTCTTCACCAGATATTTCATGATCATGCTCATGCCTTTCATTACCAACCTCAGAGTCATGGCTGTTACAGGAGTCAGAGTCACAGTTCACTGTGCTTGGATCTGGGTGCAGTTCTTCAGCATTCTTACATACATCATTCTTCTGTTTCTCTTCATCAGACATAATAAGTTCTTCATTTAGTGCAAAGGCATCTTCTGGGAGGATATTATTGTTCTGGTGTTCCGCTTCCTGGTTGTCATCCAGCTCATATTCTTCCGTACTATTAAGCTCATTGTGTTCAGCCTCTGATGTTGCTTTTATGTCCTCTACTGCTGGCTCTTCAGTATATTCTCTGGTCTCCTGACAGGTGTCTTCTTCTTCATCATCTACATTTGTGTTATGTTCACCTAAGTCTGTTTTTCTATTATCACCTTCTTCTGATTCATCTCCTTTTTCAGTCTTGCTGTCTTGGCCACAATTCACTTCTGAAAGGTGCTCTGATAAGTTTTTTGTCTCCTCAATATTATTTTGGCTGGGATCTAGGACCTCAAGCTCATCTACCTGGCATGCTGAATCCTCTGTATTCTTTTCCTGACTTATTTGGACAGTGTCTTCTATGTTTGATACATGTTTAATCAGATCAGCTTGGCATGCCTCATTATCTGCAACTTGAAATGTTTCAACTATTTCTGATTCTTCCATAACTAGATCTTTATTTAGAAGTTCTGGAGGATAACTTTCCTCACACTGTGTACTGTGAACACCTTCTTCCTTAGCCCTTGTGATGTCATCATGGCTTGTTTTCTCATCTAAATAGCCTCCCTCCTCCTCTAAGAAATCATCTTTTGTGGTGGCCTCATTCTCCAAAGAATCTGTGTTTTCATTACTGGAATGCTTTTTTATTAGCTCTGCTTTTCCTGAACCTGTCTGCTCCCCATCAACAAGAGAGGAAATCTCTCTGCGGAGGTCCTCTGACATGTTGAGCTCATCCATTAACTCTTTCAGACCAAAGTTTTCATCTTTGTCATGATCCTCTCCTTCTGAGACCACCTCCAGAGCGAATTCTTGCTCTGAGAGTCTTGGTGATGGGGGTGGACTTCCCTCAGTGTCATTTCTCTCTTGGAAATCTCTCCAGCTCTTTTTTAACTGGGAAGAAGTTGAGCTTTGGAGACTTGCCAGACTGGCTTTAAGCTCTTCCTCATCCTCTATGTTGGCTATTTTTTCTAAGGACTGCATTACCTGCAGGGCCTCTGGATAGCTGCCTGTGTTACTGTGTAGCTCTTCATTACCAGGACTGGAGATGCCATCTTTTAGAGTCATCAACGACAGGAATGAGAGAAGAGCTTTAGATGGAGAACCAAAAACAGAGGCAACATGAGATGAGAAGTCTGGAAGGCTACTAGATTTCTCCTTCTCCAAGGATGTTAAGTTGGAATAGCTAGAGGTCCTTCTGATCGACTGAATAGATAAACATAACTGTTGCAAAACAGGTTTCACGCCTGACATAGTGTTCATTTTAGTACCCTGTGATGATTCTCCCTCAGCATCAGGCTGCACGGTAACAAAGTCCACAGAAGACTTGTTCATTCTCAGGTGACTTTCCTGCTCAGCAGGGTGTATTCTTACACTGGGCATTGATTTACAGAATACTCTCTTCTGTGTCTCCACAGTTTCTCCTTCACACCTGATCTGCACAGGTGGCCGAGACACTGGTGTCTCAGCTGTAGAATCTTCAAGAGAAGGACATTCTTTCATCACATTGTTCTGTTCTGGTTCACTTTTTATCTCAGAGCTATCTGCAGAACCACTACCAATCCAGAACTTGGGTCTAGCTGCAGTTTCATCCTCATGAGGGTCCATGTCATCCATGTAGGACATTGATTCAGGCTCAATTTTTTTCAGCCAGTTTTCCACATATTGATGGACATTGGAAGGAGACGGCTGAAGTGCAGGCATGGAAATGCTTTCAGTCAACTCCTTGCTCTGTTTTGGAGATTTTGTTCTGCACTCATTCATAGACCTTGGCTTGGCCATCTTGGCGGGAGCTAAACTGGGGGTGGGCAGAACATCTAAATGTTTTTTCTTAATAGGAGATCTTAGAGTGTCTCTTGTTTTGACACTTTCAGATTTATTAACACTCTTAAGTGATTTCTGGGAAGCAGCATTGACTAGATTTTGGTCCATCTCAGGTGCTGCCTTACTTAAGCGAACACTTGGAAATTGTTTCTCTATCTTTTTCTTTTTCATCTTCTGGCCAAATTTGTCACTTTCTACTGAGCTTACTGTCTTTTTTTCTGACCCTGTATGGCTCTGTGACTCTGGAGATTTACTCTTCGTTAAGGAACCAGGGACACTGCCCTTTAGCTTTTTGTCAGCTGGAGTGGTATCAGAAGACATACGCTCCTTTGATTTCACTGATTTTGGGGTCTTTGTATTCCTTTTATCTGTCCTTTTTTCATCAGGATTGGCTTTAGTGCACGCCTCATGGTCCTCAAGTCCCTTGTGTGAAGATTTGGGCTTGGCTTGCTTTTCATTGTTTGTATGAGAGGACACATTGTTGTTTATCTTTTGTGAAGGGCTTGACTGGCCAGATGACAAGGACAACAGTTCATTTTTCTTTGCATTCTGAGAATCAGAGCTTGTGGATTGTCTGGTTAGATCAATGTCACAATCATTGCTGGAAGACTGAGGCCCTGAGTCTGTTGAATCTGGCTTCCGGGGTTTTTTAGTGTTTGCTCTGAGCTCAAAACTGTTATCAGCCGTAACACAAGTGTTAGCTAAATAGTTTTCATACATACCCTGTGACTCGTAAATATGCATTACGGTCTCTGTAATCTCAGTCCCATTGTTTTGGAGTTGAAGGACCTCAGCCATCTTTGAAGGTCTGATGGAGGACCTAGTCTTTTTCTGTTTGGTCTCTCCTGAACTGCTCTTCTTGGGCTTTGGAACAGGTCTTGTACTACTGGAGCTACTACGACTGACCACACAGTACCCTTCAGTTAGCTCTCCTTCTGCTGTACGCTCCATGTAGGAGTATGCACCTACTGTGCTCTCCTGCACCTCGTTTTGGGACACTCTCTTTATATTCTCCACTGACACCTCTTTTCTCCTGACATGTCTGGGTCCTGGGGTAGGCAGCCTCCTGATCGTTGGCTTATCCAGGGTTTCAGAGGTGGCACTGCCACAGTGGCTCCCTCCCTCCTGATTCATTTCTGCTGATTTCTCAGTGTTGGTATTATCTTCACTGGACTCATAGTTGTCTCTCTTTTCAGGGTAGTTCTTAAAATCTTGGGAGTTGTAGTCAGAGCACAATGCCCTCTGCTGGCTGTTAGTGCAGGTCCGACTAAGTGTGGTGGTCCAGTGAATCATCTCCTCCTGCTTTATAGTGAGACGAACCTTCATCTCCACTGTCATGCTGCCGTCCTGATTCACACAAAAAGATTTCTCAATGTCGTCCTCTGAAGGCATGATGAAATGGTCCTTTTTCTCTGTATCAGCAACACAGTCATTCATCTCCACCCCTGTATCTAGTGTTTGGTTGTTTTCTGTGTCCATTGATCCGGACAGACTTCCATTCAGGGATTTATTGATTTGATTTACAAAGTATTTTTCTGATGATAAGGAAAAATTTCTTGATCTGGATCTGCTGCCAGGTGATTTCCTTTTAGCTTCATATAGTAGATGCAGGTGATAGAGAGAAAGAGGAGAAAAATAAAAGGAAAGGTTAAGCAAATTCCGAATTATTTCAGTGCAGTGAATTGCACCATCACATAAAGTGTCCATTAAATTTTATAGCTTTAGGCTTACTTGGCAATGCTTGTGTCTTAGCTGGCTCTAGAGGTTCAGATATGGCGGACTGTGAGTGCTGTGAGGGTCCTTGAAGATTGTAGTTACTCAACCAGAAGGGCTCGTTACCAGCTGCCACCACTATCCCAGAACACAGAATCAGGGCAGGTAGGCCATCAACCTGCAAAATGGTCAAGTCAAAAAATCATCAAATAATCTTTTTCACTATGAGTACTTGTTAATAAAACTTTCATTTTCTCTAAATATTTCTTTGATGTGTTTCTGGAAATCCTAACATTTTGATGACTAAATGCAAGCTTCTGACCAGTCGCAACACTTGCGTGACAACCAGATGGGAAAAGGTGATTATAGTGCCTTCACCCAGCTGGCAGTTGGGAATTAAAGCATCATAGTTAAATCACTGCCGAGGACTGTGGCACTGGTGATTCTTGAGGTGATGTACTTTAATCCAAAGAATGTGTAGATACTTCAAATTAAAAGTCTATAAAGCAGTCCCGTAGTTGGCTGTTCAGTTGTGTCTATATTAATTGATTTTATCTGGTTTTCAGGATTTTAACAATGTTGTATTTTGTGTTCCTTCAGAGTTCCATGATTGGTATGATTTTAACACAAAGCATCTACAGTTAAAGGAAATTTTAATTTAAATAAATAAATAAATAAATAAATAAATAAATAAAAAATCATTGGGCCTCATTCATTAGTTGTTCTTTTTACAATGTTTACTGATGTTTTCTTAGTTATTCAGGGTGGTGGTGATGGAACTGAACTACATATATACATATATATATATATATATGTATATACACACACATACATACATATAGGGGTGAGGATCTTGTACAATTAGTCACAGCCCACATTATCGTAATAACATTTCATATAAGATTCAGGAGAGTTCTAAGTTTTGTGTACTAAAAAAATAGTTTTGCTTTATAGACTTTGGGTTTCCTTCTTCCCATCACCACCACTGTAAGGAAAATGCACACTTATGCCCATATTTATATGTCACTGACAAGTATTATCATAATGATAATAATTATATTAATGATTAACATTATTAATGATCTATGTATATAAATGTATGTATTTTTTGTGATCCTTTGCCATTCTTTTGGTTAAAAAAAAAAAAACAACATACGAGTGCTTCTCACAAATTATTGAGAACTGTGAAAGGAAAAAAAACCTTGCTTACTCTTCTGCCATCAGCTGTGTACAACTTTACAACTGGGAACTGCTGTGCCAGAAACATAGTCAAACAAAGCTCTCGAGCGTTGGGCCAGTCCTCCTCTGCAAAACAATTGTCCGCTTAATGCTGGGGTCCCTGTTTTTATAAACCACCAGCCTTTTTGGGGTCCACACTGCCACAGCACTTTCAGCCTCTTTAGCTGCCCTCCTCACTTCATTCTTCTTCATTAACTGCCGAATCAGGCCTCTGCGTCCATGTCGTCCTGAACTAGTGGGCCTGGTGGTGTTCCAGGGCACTTGTCTCCGGTTGACCTCTTCTAGGTTGAGGGGTTTGACCCTCCTTTGGTCTGAGCACACATAAGAGGCCCCGTCCCTCAGGTCATCTAAACTCTGCACAGTATGTGCCAGCAGGTGTTGTGATGGTGCGCACTCCAAAAGGTAGAGGCACTTTCTTGGAAAGGGCATCCAGCAGGGCATCGAAAGTCTTGAAGGTGCGACTGTTGATAACTATCCTGTGCCCAGAGAACTGGAGATCACCACTCTTGTAGCTCCTCTTTCGATGTGCTAAGGTCTCTGGAGGCTGGCAGTCTGGAGGCTAGCAGTCTGGAGGCCGGCGTCTGCGTGCTCCCCAAGAACAAAGCTGGCTGTAATGTGTCATTATGGGGAGTGGCACTCATGGTAATTTGGATCCGCTATACCAAACAAACACATTAAAAGTCAAATGAAGATAAATGATGAGAGAGAAGGTGATTTTGAGAAAGAACACTCTGAGAATCTTGAGCTAACAGTGTATACAGTGTAATGTATTTAATACTGTATTAATGCTCGTCTTGTTTATGATTAAAGCTGAGTAATATGAGAGAAGAGACCTAGAAATGCTGCATAATCTAGATAGTCTTAAAGATTTATATGAGAACACAATCTTTGAACACGGTGCATAAGGGGGAAATTCACCATTTTGAAAAAAAAAACCTGAACAGCAGAAAATGAATGGTCAAATATGTAGGTGTTGGGTTGGTGGTTTGGTGATATTTCTAGAGGAATTCTTCACAGTGTTGGTGATGGACACATGTATGCTAAATACTGAAAGCTACATCTCTATGTGTTAAAGCATGGCATATATAAAGGCGCTGCTTACTGAACACTACTGTTTTGTCAGATGATGGTACTGAGGTTGATAATGGATTTGTCCTTATTGGAGAGTGCATGCAGGGCATTGAAGGAAAAAGCAGCCCTCCACGAGAAATGTAGTTTATCGACATCCCAAGGCATATATAAACATATATAAAACTGACATATAAATCTCCCTTCACTGGTGGATTGGATGGTTAATAAAGTCTATATTTGTGTTGTAGTCTCATGGTGACCATATGTTTACATAAGAATAAAGCGTCAAAACACCCAACCACTCTAAATGGTGTTGACATGTCTCAACAATGAAATGATAAGAAAATATAGAATAATATTTAATAGGAATAATAGGAATAATATAGACATTTAGTGTTGTATTTCTGTACACTGTAGCATATGGATCATGTTATTAACTATACAACCCAATATTCATATTTACTATCACATTATATTTACTGTCACAGACTTTATTAATCATAAGTATATAAGTCATATCTTACCTTTTTCACATTTTCAGCAAAGTGATCCTGGTGTGCGAGTGGACAGCCCGCAGTCCAGCCAACTGAAAAGCTTATCAGCGACACTCACGTGGCTATTTTTGGCTTGTCGGCATCACAGTTAATTTACTTAATCTTTGCTCACATTTAATCAGCAATTTAGAGGCAATCAACTAGGAAAGCAGGAAAGTTCTATCCAGAACTAATAGTGGCAGATCAATTTCAACATAACAGGCTCTCATATCTCATAAACCATTTCCAAAAAATAGCTGATATCAATCTCAGTTTAATTAGTTTAATCCTCAAACCTTCCAAATTAAAGTCCAATGATATTTGTATTATAATCTATGGAGCATAATTGTTCAAATAATAACTGACTTCTACCCATCTTCTCCTCTGCAGCCCATAAATCTATTCCATTAGTCTTCTGACTCCAACAACATCCACCTCTATGGAAACATATACGTCATATTTTTGGTGCATTTTCCCTTTTATGTTCTCTCAAAGCAAATGAAGAGGGTAGAATGTTTTCTCCACATGTGTGTGGCAGTAGGCAGATGGCTGGGGGTGTTTCTTATTTCTTGCAGAGATGTAATCAGATTTGAGCAGTGTGCTAATAGGGATTAGAGTGGGGAGGGAGGTAGCAGGGATTGTGCAGCTGACAATAAGGTAGAGGAGGAGTCTCAGCAGATAGCATGTGATTTCCAGGGTGAGGGGGCGTGGCACAGCAGGAATATCATTATTGGCAGAGTTCAGAGGGGAGCACTGTAAGAGTATCACTGCATTACAGCACGCTTTGTGAAACTCTGAAATGTGCTGATCCTGTGCTCTGGAACTGTAAGGATATGGCCTGAAAGGATCTCTGTTCTTGTTTCTCCTTCACTCCTTAGAAGAAGTCACTTTGGGTGCTTGGGTATCCTGTGGGCACTGTAGGAAGGGAGGTGGTGTGTTTGTGTTGTTTGCCAGGAGAGTCACCGCTCTCTGTCCTGCTCCAGTGAGGTTTCCACTTTAGAATACTGTCAGCATGGGGTGGAGATTAGCAGGTGGCTGTGAGGCAAAGGCATGCACAGTTTACCGAGAGGCTACACCATCCATGTTTAATGAACTCTCAGCTCAGCTTGTTTCAAATGGCTTTTTGGCATTATCATGTTCATATCCCAGCACTGCCAGACAAAAATCTGTCAACATAGTAATTATTAGACACAGACAGACAGACAGACAGACAGACAGATAGATAGATAGATAAGATTCCTTTACAATTTGACGGTCATTGTTCAAGAAGGAGGCTTCTGAATTAAGGTCAGTCACTTCATTGAATAGGGTCCAGTCACTTCAAAGGGTGAATATGTAACCAATCACTTCTTATGTTATATTGTTTTGTTTAATTGGAATTAGTTTGTAGAAATCTGTTTTTGTTTTGACATCAAATAGTTTTATTTAGTAAATTGCTGTAAACTTCCAGATTATATGTTATAATATATAATATAATATGTATATATTATATTAAGAAAAGCAAAACAAGGGGAAAATATCCCTGGGAGTAGATTGATTCAAATTCATTCACTAGTTTAGTCCCTGTAGAGAAATAAGATCAATAGAATAGAAATTTTTGGAGCAGACAAACATCACTCTATTGGCATCATGCCTAATGTCAGACATTGAGCTGTGAAGCAGAGGAACTGCAGGAATAATGGTGCTCCATCTAGTACTTTCGGTGGGAGTGGTGAATGTCCAACATCCTGATCTCACTAATGCTCTTGTTTCTGAATGCAATCAAATAATCAGAGCAATATGTTAGAATGTAGTAGAAAGCCTTTCTTGGACAGTAGAAGTTACTCCAACAAAGCCAGGATAAATTATTTTAAAATACTTTGGTCTGTAGATAATGTAGAGATGTAGATGTTTACATATAGTGTCATCTAAATGTTGGTTTCAACATTTAATTAACCAATAGCAATCTACAATTTGTAATCCATTTATAATCTTTTCAAATTGATGAATTGACTCAATAATATCAGTACTAAAGTATAAAAACCACAGAATGTCTTGTATTTTATAGGTAGTAGTCATTTTTGATGGAAGTTTTTATTAAATTCTTATTTGTTTTCAATATATTCAAATATTCAATAAAACACATTCTTTAGAGCACTTTGCTGACAGGCTATGGAGGTGCACTGTGTTGGGCCACAGGGCTCTGTCAGCAGGCATTTCTGTCCTAGTGTTCAGTGGCTGTAGATCCTGACCAGGAAAGGCAGAGGAAAATGAATGGCTGAATGTTTAGTTTGGCTATTCCTGGGAAGGAAAAGAAAAAGCATTGAATTACCATCGGAACACTAGATGGCGCCAGTGAGCATTCCTCCAAATGTAAACGAAGACAATGACACCTTTTAATCGATTAAAGAGCAAATTATTAGGAGTTAGAACGGGGAAATAAAATGAGATGAATTACGATTGAACCACCGACATATTACTGAGTTAGTTAAAGTCTGTATGCGGCATGAAGAGCATTTCTACGGTAGATTAATTTTCTTGACTCTTCTGCGCTCTGGCACAGCAGTAGCCATTTCTGCCCCTCTGGGGCATTTCTCGCGCGCAGTGGTTCGTTGGGGACGGAAGGGGTGGTAGTGTGGGTTTGGGAGGTGTAAAGTGGCGGAGGGCGCGCGCTCCGGGTTCGATTGGTCGTGTCTGGGCGTCCTGGCCGCTGCGGTGGCGAGCTGCCGGTCAGAGAGGAGCTGCTGCTGCAGGCGGGATAGAGAGCTCACCTCCGCTTCACCACACCCTGCACAACAACCCCGACCACCATGGGCAAGAGGGAAGAGGAGGACATAATCAGGATCGCCAAGAAGATGGATAAAATGGCGCAGAAGAAGAGCGGGGTGAGGACTCGCCCGCCGGGAGCTAATGCTAAAGCTAACGGGTTTGTTTGGCGGGGCAGAGTTCAGTTACAGCTGATATTTACTCCATTCAGGACCTTTAACTGCCCCCAAGCCCCGCTCACCGGCTGTGGGAGCAGCCGCTGTGTTTACTGGAGCGGTTTCCGGTTTGTGTTTCCAGTCGGAACTGCTGTAAAAGGAGCAGAGCACCGTAACAACAGCGGTGGTTTGTGCTTCAGTCTGTATTGACAGCCTGTTCATGTTTAGAAGATCCTACCGGGGTAAGACAGGAGGGTAACTGCCCAGGTTGCAGAAAAAAAAGGCCCTCCAGTCTATCAGCTGAGGTGAGTTGAGTTGTGTTGGCCTGAGTTGAGTTGAGCTGGGCTGAGGTGAGGTGGGTTGAGCTGGGCTGGACTAAGTTGAGGTGAGTTGAGCTGGGCTGGACTAAGTTGAGGTGAGTTGAGCTGGGCTGGACTAAAGTGAGGTGAGTTGAGCTGGGCTGGACTAAAGTGAGGTGAGTTGAGCTGGGCTGGACTAAAGTGAGTTGAGCTGGGCTGGACTAAAGTGAGTTGAGCTGGGCTGGACTAAGTTGAGGTGAGTTGAGCTGGACTAAGTTGAGGTGAGTTGAGCTGGGCTGGACTAGGATTTAGTGGGGATTGAGCTAGGCTGGACTAAGTTAAGGTGAGAGTTGAACTGGTCTGGGCTGGACTAAGTTAGGAGTGAGTTGAACTGGTCTGGGCTGGACTAGAAGTTGAGGATTGAGTTGAGCTGGGGCTGGACTAGAGTTGAGGTGAGTTGGGCTGGGCTGGACTAAGTTGAGGTGAGTTGAGCTGGGCTGGACTAAGTTGAGGTGAGTTGAGCTGGGCTGGACTAAGGTGAGGTGAGTTGAGCTGGGCTGGACTAAGTTGAGGTGAGTTGAGCTGAGCTGGACTAAGTTGAGGTGAGTTGAGCTGGGCTGGACTAAGTTGAGTGAGGTAGTTGAGCTGGGCTGGACTAAGTTGAGGTGGTGAGTTAGGCTCAGGCTGGACTAAGTTGAGGTAGGAGTTGAGCTGGGCTGGGCTGGACTAAGTTATGAGGTGAGTTGAGCTGGGCTGGACTAAGGTGACGTGAGTTGAGCTGGGCTGGACTAAGGTGAGTTGAGCTGGGCTGAACTAAGGTGACGTGAGTTGAGCTGAGCTGGACTAAGGTGAGGTGAGTTGAGCTGGGCTGGACTAAGTTGAGTTGAGCTGGGCTGGACTGGTGGTGGTTAGGCTGGGCTGAGACTAAGGTGAGGTGAGTTGAGCTGGAGGCTGGACTAGGGTGAGGTGAGTTGAGCTGGGCTGGACTAGGGTGAGGTGAGTTGAGCTGGGCTGGACTAAGGTGAGGTGAGTTGAACTGGGCTGGACTAAGGTGAGGTGAGTTGTGCTGGGCTGGACTAAGGTGAGGTGAGTTGTGCTGGGCTGGACTAAGGTGAGGTTAGTTGTGCTGGGCTGGACTAAGGTGAGGTGGGTTGAGCTGGGCTGGACTAAGGTGAGGTGAGTTGAGCTGGGCTGGACTAGGTGAGGGTGGGTTGAGCTGGGCTGGACTAAGTTGAGGTGAGTTGAGTGGGCTGGACAGAGGTGAGGTGAGTTGAGCTGGGCTGAGTTGACTGAGGTGAGTGAGTTGAGCTGGGGTGAGCTGGGCTGGACTGGACTGAGGTGAGTTGAGCTGGGCTGGACTGAGGTAGGGGTGAGTTGAGCTGGGCTGGGCTGGACTAAGGTGAGGTGAGTTGAGCTGGGGTGAGCTGGGCTGGACTAAGGTGGAGTGTGGGCTACAGGGGAGGTGGCTGGGCTGGACTAGGTGGTGAGTTGAGCTGGGCTGGACTAAAGGTGGGGTGAGGATTGAGCTGGGCTGGACTAAGGTGAGGTGAGGTTGAGGCTGGGGCTGGACTAAGGTGAGGTGAGTTTAGCTGGGCTGGACTAAGGTGAGGTGAGTTAAAATGGGCTGGATTAAGTTGAGGTGAGTTGAGCTGAGCTGGACTAAGTTGAGGGTGAGTCCAGGCTGGGCTGGACTAAGGTGAGTGAGTTGAGCTGGGCTGGACTAAGGTGAGGTGAGGAGCTGGGCTGGACTAAGGTGAGGTGAGTTAAGATGGGCTGGATTAAGTTGAGGTGAGTTGAGCTGAGCTGGACTAAGTTGAGGTGAGTTCAGCTGAGCTGGACTAAGTTGAGGTGAGTTGAGCTGGGCTGGACTAGGTTAAGGTGAGCTGGGCTGGGCTAAGGTGAGTTGAGCTGGGGTGAGATGAGCTGGGCTGGAGCTGGGTGAGGTTGAGGTTGTGTTGGCCTGAGGAGGTGGGTTGAGCTGGGCTAAGGTGAGGTGAGTTGAGCTGGGCTGAGGTGGGTGAGTTGAGTTGAGCTGGGCTGGACTAAGGTGAGGTGAGTTGAGCTGGGCTGGACTAAGGTGAGGTGAGTTGAGCTGGGCTGGACTAAGGTGAGGTGGGTTGAGCTGTGCTGGATAAGGGTGAATTAGGTTGAGCTGGGCTGGACCTTCTAAGGTGAGGTGGGTTGAGCTGGGCTGGACTAAGGTGAGGTGAATTGAGCTGGGCTGGACTAAGGTGAGGTGAGTTGAGCTGGGCTGGACTAAGGTGAGGTGAGTTGAGCTGGGCTGGACTAAGGTGAGGTGAGCATAATTGGGCTGGGCTGGACTGGGCTGGGCTGGGCTGGGCTGAGCTGGGCTGGGCTGGACTGGGCTGAGATGAGGCGGGGATTGGTGTGAGGTGGACTGGGCTGAGATGAGGTGAGTTGATCTGAACTGAGTGAGTTGAGCTGGGGCTGGACTAAGGTAAGGGTGAGTTGAGCTGGGCTGGACTAAGGTGGGAATTAGGTTGAGCTGGGCTGGACTAAGGTGAGGTGGGTTGAGCTGGGCTGGACTAAGGTGAGGTGGGTTGGGCTGGGCTGGACTAGGTGGGAATTAGGTTGGGCTGGGCTGGACTGGACTGAGCTGGACTGAGCTGGGCTGGACTAGGTGAGGTGAGTTGGGCTGGGCTGGACTAAGGTGAGGTGAGTTGAGCTGGGCTGGACTAAGGTGAGGTGAGTTGGGCTGGGCTGGACTGGGCTGGGCTGGGGTGAGGTGAGTTGGGCTGGGCTGGACTGGGCTGAGATGAGGCGAGTTGAGCTGAGGTGAGCTGGGCTGAGATGAGGTGAGTTGATCTGAACTGAGGTGAGTTGAGCTGGGCTGGGTTGAGGTAGGTTGGAATGAGATGAGTTGAGCTGGGTTTGGCTTTGCTGAGGTGAGTTGAGCTGTGTTTGGCTAAGCTGACGTGTGTTGAGCCTGGTTCGGCTGAGGTGAGTTGAGGTGATTTGAGATGAGTTGACCTGGGCTGAGGTGAGTTGACTTGGACTGAGATGAGGTGAGGTGAGTTGGCCTGGGCTGAGATGAGGGGAGTTTAGTTGAGCTGGGCTGAGATGAGGTGAGTTTAGTTGAGCTGGGCTGAGATGCGTTGAGTTTAGTTGAGCTGGGCTGAGATGCGGTGTGTTTAGTTGAGCTGAGATGAGATGAGGTGGGTTGAGCTGGACTGAGCTGAGCTGGCCTGAGGTGAGGTGAGGTGAGGTGACCTGGGTTGGGCTTAGGTGAGTAGAGCTTTGCTGAGGTGAGTTGAGTTGGGATGGTCTGAACTGAGGTGAGGTGAGTTGAGCTGGGCTGGGTTAAGGTATGTTGGAATGCTGAGGCGAGTTGAGCTGTGTTTGGCTAAGCTGATGTGAGTTGAGCTGGGTTTATCCAGGCTGAGGTGATGTTACTTGAGCTGAGGTCTGTTGGGGTAAGGTGAGTTGAGCTGGTCTGGGCTGAGGTGAGGTGGCCTGAGTTTTGCTGGGCTGAGGTGTGTTGGGCTGAGCTGAGGTAAGGTCAGATGTGTTGGGCTGAGCTGAGGTGAGGTCAGCTGGGTTGGGCTGAGCTGAGTTCGGCTGAGGTGATTTGAGCTGGTTTAGGCTGAAGTGAGCCGAACTGAGTTGAGCTGACCTGAGGTGAGTCAAGTTGGATTGAGCCAAGGTGAGTCCACAAATGAAGGGGCAGGTTGCTGGAATCTTGATTCTTCCATCTGTGCTTGTGCAGGGCTGCTGACAGTCCTTCATGGTTATCGGATTTAACTGGGATATCTGGGTGGACTGGGTTGGGCACAGTGTGCTGTTTTGTATGAATATCCCTCTCTTTTATTCAGTCAGGGGCACTGGATCTCCTCAAGGAACTGAAGAACATACCCATGACCCTGGAGCTTTTGCAGGTAAGTGATGTCGGATTGCAGTGAGGTTCTGACTCATACATGCTGTTTAACCCCCCAACAGATCATATCAGGGTGTTTCTGCTTTCTTTTTGTCCAGTCCACGCGCATCGGGATGTCGGTGAATGCTATCCGTAAGCAGAGCACGGATGAGGAGGTGACCTCACTGGCAAAGTCTCTCATCAAGTCCTGGAAGAAGCTCTTGGGTAAGTTTAAAGAGAATGTGTTTGATTGAAGTTATCTAACTGTTCCCGAAGCAAAGTGTATTTGGTTAATGAATGTCTCTTGTGTAGATGAGCCTTCTGCCGGAGACAAAAGCACAGAGGAAAAGAAGAAGGAGCCTGTAGCACCAGTCGCATCTCCATCACAGGGCAGCCCTGAGCCCAAGGAGGAAAGGTATTCAGAGCATCGTCCGATTTCTCTAATAGGATGAAAGTGTAACACTTCTGCTTTCCAATAACACTCTCTCTGAACTACTAGTGCTGGAGTCTCTCTCACAAGGCAGGGTTTCTTCTCGGTTTCCAAGTTAGTTTGATCCAAGGCTGGATCTTCAGTCCTTCAGTGGTGGATCTCTCCTACTGAGATGCACTGTATTTGGAACAAATGCCTTATCTCTTCAAGGACAGTTTAAGTTGAGGATTCTATATCGTAAATGTTTGGTTCTTGCCATTTATGGCATCAGTTACTTGAGGAAAGTATTGCTTCGGTGTAGATTTCAATCACACCAGCAGGGATGTAATATAATGTGTTCTTGTATCATTGAATTATGAGACAGTTTTGCATTTTGTTTTAAGTCAGATTTCTGTGATGATTGGATAGAGATCTCTTAGATATTCAGGTGTGCATGAATGGAATAGTGTACCTGCTGAGGTTGGGGGTGTGAATAACCCTGTTAGTTCTAGAGAATAAACATGGTTGAAATAAAATAATGTTGGTATATATTAAGAGTCTCTATGGTCTTTGTTTTTTAGTGATATCTTAGTTTTGCTTATTCTGTTAATTTGGTGCAATATATTGTTTATTTCATTGTGCTAAACTCAGAAAGCATATTTTTATTGTGGATCTCAAACAAGTAGAGAGTGTAGAGAGTAATTAGTCCTGTTTAATTAGAGGAATAGCAACATATCCGGAATAAAAATCATTGTGCTGAGTTTTTGACATCTGTTTTTGGTCGTTGCCACATTTTGCATTGTGAAAATATCTTTAACTATTGATTTAAATAATGTTTACTATTTAATACCTCATCACTCATTCCTGGGCTAATATTACTATATGGCTGAAGCGGCAGTTGAAAAACACAAGTTCTACATTTTGTAAACTCTAATAAATTCAAAAAGGAAGGATTAAGACATTAAGGCATAGTTTCCAGCACTCCTTGTTTTACCTGTGTTGGAAAATGTCTCATGAATTGGGAACTCTGAATTGTTACAAAAATAACACCCTGGGCTGTTCTCATACTGAACTTTCACACTTGCTGTATGTGTGTTGTTGTGCTGGTTGAAAACAGAAGGCACTCCCTCTTGCTTTTTGTAACTCTGTAGCTCTCTCTGCTCTCCTGTTGGCCATGCTGAGACTTGGCCAACACCCACAGCCCAAAATTTAAAAACATTTGAACTCTCAGGTGTCTGTTGAGGCAGACTCCATTTACCATATATGTGCAGTGCATCCTAAATAATGTTTTTATTTTTCACATTCAGTGTGCAAGCAGCTTAACAGAAAACTGCCTTTTTTATTAGAAAAATGGCTGCTCATCTCCTCCTTAAGTTTCTTATATTTGTTTGGCACAAATGAATCACACCTTGAGTTGTTGCAGATTAACAGAGAAAGTTGTAAACCAGCACTGAGAATTAAGTTGGTCACATCCATGTCTGTTAGGTATTGTGAAGCTGAATTTTGGTTAGAAACCAACTGAATTAATAGAGTAGAGGCAGGCCTCTGGATACAATATGTGGCGTAGTGTATTTGGCAACATGATTGCCCTCCATACCAGAAAGGTTTATTCCCTGATGGAATAGGCAAATAATTTTAAATCAGTAAGAGCCCTTGGGCAGGACTATGGGTTCTTCACCTGCATACATGTAACATTCATTTGAAAGCTGCTCTGGTTGCCAAATGCCATAAAAACTTCACAGACATTTATGAAAACCAAACAGGAAATTGCATGCAATCTTCTCCCTGTTTGATTTGTTAGAACTTGGCTTAAAAGGGACTTGATGGATTTGATTTGACAGATAAACTGGTCACATGGCTCTGGTAATGAGCCACACTGTAGAGTTTACTGATAAACTGGTAATGTGGCTCTTTACAAGGGTGAAAATTCAGTTTTAGTTGATTTGGCACAAATAACCACAAGCTAAACAAGATCAGGCATGTGGACTGTTGGAATGTAATTTGTGAAAACCTTGATATTTCTCCATCTCATCACTTCACTCTGGAATACAAACAGTGCCTTTTGATCTTTGTCTTCTTGACTGTTGAGTTTGTGTTTTTTTCTGTATCCTAACTCTCTCTTGCACCCTTCTTTCTCTGCCTTCCTTCAGCTCCAGCAGTAATTCCAGCAGTAAGAGTGAGACTGCCGAAATGATGCCCAACACACTGATTTCTACGTTCCCTCGAGCACCGGGCACATCTGACTCTGTGCGTCTGAAGTGCAGGGAGATGCTGTCCAGTGCTCTTCAGACTGGAGGCAGGTTATGTTGGTCCATATTATTGTGCACACACTATTCTGTTTCTTCCAGACCATAAACCTGAACCACTCTTAATTGTGAAGACAATCCAGCACAATCATTTTAGAGCTGTAAAACAGAGAAATTGTAGTGTCAAAATCTTGAATTTACCATCAAAATTTCTTAACATCCACTTGCCCAGACCATTTTCCAAAGGGAAGAGATCATGGTCTGCTTCAGAATGTCACAGTTCATGTTGGAATTCATGTTTCCCTCCATGAACCCCAGAACACTTATTCGGCCCGAACCATGATGCTACAACTACCATGCTTGACTGTAGGCAAGACACTACTCACCAGGGCGGTGTCACACATGCTGGACGCTATGAGACAAACAATTTTTTTGTTTTGTCAGACCACAGGCCATGGTCTGGGATGATGGTCATGCAGCCCGAGCTGATACAGTATGTGATGTATGCTCTGAGCACAGGCTGACCACCCACTTCTTCAGCCTCTGCAGCAATGCTGACTGCACTCATGCATATTTTGGTTTCAAGCTAACCTCTGGATATGGATTAAACTTCTTTGGTTGACCCTGGCGAGGCCTGTTCCGAGTGGACCATTCCTGGGCCATCGTGCTGTAGCTCAATGTGTTAATTAGAGAGTTCTTTGTCAGGAGGTGCCACGTTGAATATCCAGTGGCCAGTATGAGAGAATTTCACCCAAAGCACCAAATTGCTTATTTGCATTTGGAGTTATTTTCAGAAGACAGTAAATCTATACTGCTATTCAAGCTGTACAATGACTAAATTAAATCCAGGTTTCATTTCTATAGTGTTGTCCCATGAAAAGATTAAATATTTGCAGAAATGTGAGCACTGTATTCACTTTTTTGAGATTGTGTGTTTGTGTGTGTGTATGTATACATACGTACAATTAATAAATGCACTATTTCATCTCTAACTATTCTTAACCAGTTGTTTGAGTAACATCCAATGGCAAAAACGTACAACAGTGTTCATGTGAATGATGTTCCTTTTTGTCTCCTTTTACTGGCTAGACGACTACATCACCATTGGGGCTGACTGTGATGAACTTGGCGCACAGATTGAGGAATATATCCTTTTCTTGAGCATTCCAAAGAGGGAAAAGTCTTCAGTGAATAGTTGGTACAAATTCTGTTTTCCCATTTTGTTGCCTGTTGCCATGTACCCTTATTTGTTTACTTTATCCCAGTTATCTTACTGAGGATTCTGTACAATAACAGCAGTGAGTTCACACATCTTTCCCTTTAGCTTTGGTAAGAAACTAAAGACCCAAACAATGTGCACGGTAGTTACGATCTTGCGAGTAACCCCTTGACCAAACAACACGCATCTTCCTTGAGTTCAAGAACACCGACATGAAATACAAGAACCGCATACGAAGCAGAATCGCAAATCTTAAGGACGCAAAGAACCCCAACCTGAGGAGGAATGTACTATGTGGCAACGTACCTCCAAACCGCATAGCCAAAATGACAGCAGAGGTGAGTGTGGCCTTTTTGTTTTACAGGCTAAAATGAGTTTGTTTTTTCAACTTAAAACCGGCTTAACCCCAAACTCTGTTATCCGTGAATATGAATCCATGAGCATGAATCTGTGAACTGTGACAGGAAATGGCCAGCGATGAACTAAAGGAGATGCGGAAGAATCTGACCAAAGAGGCTATCAGGGACCACCAGATGGCCAGGACTGGAGGCACGCAGACTGACCTGTTCACCTGTGGGAAGTGCAAAAAGAAGAAGTGCACCTACACACAGGTAGATCTACAGCAAAGCCAAAAGCATTAATATAAACTCCCAGTTAGGTGTGTGCCTCTCAGTGCCTCAGATAGGAGAAGGGGTAATACTGTAGTTTGTTTCCTGATAAATCTTTAGAACTGATTGATAAAACATTTTTTATCCAGCCAATCAGAACAAGGAATATCAGCTTATTTCATTCTAAAACCAAATCATTCAATTTTAAATGCCTTCCTGGGAACTTTAAAGGTCAAGCCTTAATATGGTCTATGTTTAGAACCATTAAAGAAAAAAACAAATCAACTACATACCCTCCATAAGTATTGGCACCCCTGGTTCTAAAGATGTGTTCTTTAGCTTCTAATAAATTGAGGTTTTTTTCTAAATAATATAGGACCACGATGGAAAAAAAGAGTAAAATCCAACCTTTAACTCAAGTGAATTTTAAGGGGGGAAAAATCCCTGAATAAGGAATAATTATTCTTCATAAAATCACCTGTTCCACAATTATTGGCACCCCTAACAATTTTAAAGAAATAAATGTAATTAAAGTATTTCTGTCAATTCTACAGTAGTTTACTATCAGAGTATTCTGTTTCCCTGGGGTATAAATATGACGTGACACAGAAGCCATTTCTCTTTAACATGGGAAAGACAAAGGAACATACCATTCAAGAAAGGCAGATGTGTGTTGACCTTCACAAGTCAGGCAATGGCTACAAGAAAATAGCCACTCACCTACACCTGTCCATATCTACTGTCAGAGGAATTAAGAAGATTAAAACAACTGGAACAGTGGTAAACAAGCCTGGATGAGGACGCAAGTTTATTTTGCCACCACACACAGTGAGGAGGAGGATATGAGAAATAAAAAGTTCTCCAAAGCTCACTGTTGCCGAATTGCAACAAATGGTAGCTTCTTGGTGTCACAAAGTCTCCAAAACAACCATCAGGCGCTACACGCCAACAAGCTGTTTGGGAGGCATGCACAGAAAAAACCTTTTCTCACAATCATAAACGCAAACGTTTGGAGTTTGCTAAGCAGTACTGGAACTTCAACTGGGACCGTGTGCTTTGTTCAGATGAAACAAAGGTTTTTTGGCAACAAATGCTCTAAGTGGGTCTGGAGTAACACAAGAGCTGAGTATGCAGAAAAGCACCTCATGCCTACTGTGAAATATGGGGGAGGATCAGTGATGCTGTGGGCCTGTTTCTGTTCCAAAGGCCCTGAGAACCTTGTTAGGGTGCATGGCATCAAGAATGCTTTGAAATACCAGGACATTTTAAAACAAAATCTGGTGGCTTCTGCCCCAAAGCTGAAGATGGGTCATCACTGGGTCTTTCAGGAAGATAATGACCCTAAACATATGGCCAAAACTACACAGAAATGATTCACCACACACAGAATTAAGCTCCTCCCATGGTCATCTCAGTGCCCAGACCTCAACCCCATTGAGAACCTGTGGGGTGACCTGAAGAGGAGAGTGCAGAGGAGAGGACCCTGGTCGCTGGATTATTTAGAGAGATTGTGCAAAGAGGAAGGGTCAAAGATCCCTCTTTCTGTATTCTCCCATCTTGTGAAGAGTTATAGGAGAGGATTAGGTGCTGTTTTGTTGGCAAAAGGGGGTTGTACAAATTATTAACATCAGGGGTGCTAATAATGATTTGATGTTAAACAATTATGTCTTAATGTGGGATTTTTTTCCTACTGAATAAATGCACTTGAGTTAACAGTTGGATTTTACTCTTTTTTCCATTGTGGTCCTATATTATTTAGAAAAAAACTCAATTTATTAGAAGCTAAAGAACACATGTTAACCAGGGGTGCCAATAATTATGGAGGGCACTGTACCTATTATTTATTTTTTGTTTTCTGCTGTTACTCATACATGGTCCTTCCTAAGTCCAGTCTAAAATTTGTAATAAAATTGAGTAAAAATAGGCATATGTATGTGTAAATGCTTAGTCAGATTTTATTGACAGAACCAAAAGGAATCCAATTTCTTCCAGTATGATGTCTAATGTGAAACAGCAACACTTAACAGTAAGTGTGTGAAGTGGTGTTGGCTCAGTGTTTATACATTCACTGTCCATTTTATCAGCTCCACTGACCACAGGGGAGCACTTTGGGGTTTTATAATTAAAGACAATAGTCCATCGGTTTCTCTGCATACTTTGTTAGTCTGCTTTAATGCTGATCTTCAAATGATCAACACCCCACAGATTCAGACACAGCAGTGCTGCTTAAGTGTTCAAACCCCTTAGTGTCACTTCTGGGCTGAGAATAGTCCATGAACCAGAAATATCCAGCCAACAGCATCATGCGGGCAGCATCCCGTGAACACTGAAGGACCAGAGGAGGACTAATACAAACTGCAGCAACAGATGAGCTTCTGTTTCTGACTTTACATCTAAAAGGTGGACAAACTAGGTAGGAGTATCTAATTGAGTGGAGTTTTTAAACACTGTAGCATCACTGCTGTGTCTGATCCACTGGTACCAGTGCAACACACACTAACACTCCACCACCAGTCTATCAGTTTATGGCATATAACATTCTCCAGCTGTGTTCAAAATCGTTTTTGTAAACATTCAATATAATTCAAGCCTAATAACATTCTGAACTTGGCTCGACAGTCATACTGGTAGACTGAGTCAGGTGGCTTATAGCTCATGAAAAGAGGAGATTCCAAAATCTCACATTACAGTATTTAAATTCAGGTTTGACTAAATTACACTCGAAAAGCTTGAAATGTATCACTTTAAATGTGATGGATGTAAAATATGACAGTTAAGTTTTGAGATGCGCTCGAGTATATATTACATAATGACAGACCGTATGAACACAGACTTAAAATGTCACCAAGTATATATTATACAAAACAGCAATTTACTTTTTTTGTGTAAATGAACAAACAACTTTCACTATATCCTGCACTGCAGTTTACCACGTGACCCACCCCTAGTGTGTAAATGGCTTTTGTTACTTTAAATGTAATGGATATAAAATATGACAGTTAAAATAAGTGAACTCAACGTGAAAATTGGTGTGAATAGATTCTTCTTCCAGTATCCAAACCAGGCACACAGTACTGGGTGTTAAATTGCTTCCATCTCTATCCCATTTATGTTGTTTTGTCACATTTATAGGTTCTTTGTGTCGAGGGTTTTTTTTGCCAGTGTTCAAGTTCTTTGTATATGTTGGATTTTTCTCAGGTCCAGACTCGAAGTGCTGATGAGCCGATGACCACGTTTGTCTTCTGTAATGAATGCGGCAATAGGTGGAAGGTAGATAAACCTGTTTATTTTTTATGGTTTTTTTTTTGTTGGTATGCTTTGTGGTTGACTGAACCACATTGGTTTTCCCAAACATTCCAACACAATTTAATTTTCTCACTGTTTTTCTGCTGTTTCTCTTTGCAGTTCTGCTGAAGGCAGAGGAAGAACTGTCGGCGTTCAGAAAGGTAGCTAAATTCCTGGACCATGTTTCTGTTTCATCAACCAATAGGAAATTTGAAGTCTGCGGCCTCGGGTGTACAATGGCTGCAGTAGACATCACTGTTTTTATCATTTGATTGTTTTGGTCCTCAAAATCATGTCCTGTGTTTTAACTTGACGTATAGCTAGGCTCAGCCTTTGGACTATGATCAGTGTCGTTTCATTGTTACTTTTATCATCACTTTTTATATGTAGTTTAACATGTTGGGGTTTTTTTTGTTTGTTTGTTTTTTTGACATTTACATTTAGGACTTTTTGCTTTGCCCTAACAGAAAAATTAGAAACAGTTAGGCTATTTAAATTTCTTAGGCTGTTTTACCCAATAAGTGAAAAGCAAAAGGCTGTATTTTATTTTGTTTTTATTGTTAACTCTGATTGAATTTCTCTTAGTCTGTCACATTTTGAACCATGCTAGAAACAAGACCCCTCTCCCTTGTATTCAGTTTATATGCATGATTGGCAAATTTCTACTGTTGACTTTTTTTCTTGAGTAAAACATTTTTAAAGACTTATAATGGGTGTTAATGTTTTATGCTTCAACAGATTCACACAACGTTCTGTACTGCTTTTCAAAACTGACATTGTCAACGATCTAGTTTAGGGACCTGATTTTCTGCATCCAGAATGTATTCACAGCGCTTCACTTTTTGCACATTGTTACAGACTTATTCCAAAATGGATTAAATTCATTTCCCCCCTCAAAAGTCTACACACAATACCCCACAATGACAAAGAGGTTTGTCTGAAATCTATGCAAAATTCTTCAAAATAAAATATAAAAATATAGCTTACATACATATTCACAGCTTTTGCTCAGTACTTTGTTGAAGTACCTTTTGGCAGCAATTACAGCCTCAAGATAAACCTTTGTCCCAGTCTGAGGTCCAGAGCGCTCGGGGGCAGGTTATCCCAGTTCCCAGTATCTCCCAGTTCCTACTGCAGACAAACATCCCCACAGCATGATGCTGCCACCACCATGCTTCACTGTAGAAATGCCTGGTTTCCTTCAGACATGATACTTGGCAATCTTTATTTCATCAGACCACATTATATTCTTTCTCATGGTCTGAGAGTCATTGAGTTTGCCAAAAACTTTTGATGGGCTGTCATGTGCTGTTTACAGAGGAGTGGCTTCCCTCTGTCCACTTCGCTGTACAGGCATGATTGGTGGAGTGCTGCAGAAATGGTTGTCCTTCTAGAAGAGAACAACTGTTAAATCTGTTTTATTTTTAATAAATTTGCAAAGATTTCAAACGTGTCACTTTATCATTGTGGGGTATTGTGTGTAGGATTCTGAGTGGAAAAAATCATTTACACCCTTCTTGCATTGTTACAGCAGATACAAATTCAGTGTGTTGCAGTATTTTGGTCTGTGGGTGTGAAATGGATGACAGTTTATCCTAATGTAGAACTTCTCATCACTTCAGTCACTGACACTGCAACCATACCAACTGTTTATCTGTGTACTGTTATTTATTTATACCATCAATGTCTTTTGAAAGACCGTATCATCCCAGAGCTTTAGGATGTCTAATTAGCCTTTATTAATACCAACTGCTTTTCAGTGTGAAATTGATTAATTGGCTCGCTTGTGGTCCCACTTTTCAATTCCTCTCTTTCAGTTGTAGCCAACACAAATAATTTTACGAAATCTATTAATAAACGTTATGATATAAGATTTATAATGATAAACCTGGCAGTAATACAGTTATACAGTATTTTTTGGTTGATCTGGATGATATGGCTTGCTTTCAGACTGGCATAAAATGCTTGGAATGCTACCACATACAAAGCTGTGTAGTGGGTTGATCTATAAGTGCGAATGGGTGTTGTTTTGGGTGACCTGTAATTGTTTTGGGGTATTGGGTATATTTGCAGACATCAGTTGGTCACTATCAATTTGTGGGAGGGTCCCGAATCTACTGGGAGAAGTGAGATACAGTTCGATCAGTTACAAGTGTAGAAGCCATTTGCTCCTAAATGCAGTTGCACCATTGGTTCATTTTGTCACATGACTGTATCAACTTATCACTTGCATGGCTCCTTGGTCACAGGTCCTTGACTCCAGAAAGTGTGTTTCTTCAGGCTTGAGTGTTTGTATCCAAGTAAATGAATGAAAATCAAGAGATGGATGAGCTTAGGCTTATTTAGCAAAAATGTTTGCGGAAAAATGACAATAGAAAAAGTGTCAATACACTATAATGGACGGTGAGGTCCAACTTCTACCACAGTTTAGCTCGTCCACAAACACTTAGGGTGCATTTTAGGAGTGTCTCAGGCCGGACTGCTTTTTGAATGAAATGCAATAAATGGCAGCCATTTGATAAAGATTATTTACATATAATCAGTCAAACTCATCATGGATTATTACGACAATTTCAGCACGTGAGTCTCTTCAGGCCATGTGATATCTGCCTGGCATCGCCTCGAGAAGGGGATAATTACTGTCTGCACCATCACTGTAACCCTCTTCAGTGGACCAAGTGTTAGCATACAGATTCCTGCATAATCTCTTGGGCAGAGCTCTGGAAAGCGGAACCATCCGGCATTAGGTTTCTCATGCAATGGGCTTACGATGCCCCAACAAGCCCAGCCAACCTGCACACCTGAAGAATGGTAGACACTTCTGAGTGCAAGCTGTGCCAGAAGAGGGGCACCATGACCAAGTGTTAAAAGCTGTGGCAGATTCCATCTGCACAGCAGTCCAGCACAGCAAGACACAGGCAGCCCCCAAAGAGTCAGTCACCTTCATTAAAGTAGGGCAGAAGGCACAACATCACCAACCAAACTCTAAAATAGGGGGGCTCCTCACCACCGCTCATGATTGGCAGCTTCAAGTTCAAGTTCTCAACAAATATCACAACCACTTCTCTCCACCCAGATGTGGTACAAACAACAGAGTCCACCAAACAAGTGGTTATTCTGGAACTGACTGTCGCCTGGGAAGACCGGATTGAAGAGGCCCAATACGCAGAGCTCAGCACAGAGTGCTGGAATAACAGCTGGAAAGCCTACTGTGACCAGTTGAGGTTGAATACCAAGGCTTCGATGGCCATTCATTTCTGCGAACCCACAAACACTGTGGAGTGAAAGGACTGCAATTGAAGAGATCCATCAGAATCAGGAGACGTCGTGGAGAAGGCCTCATAGTTGCTGTGGATCCTTCAGGATGACCCGGGGAGCAACACGTCACTTGGATCATCCCTGGGTTGCCTGGACGAGGGTGCATGAAGATTAAAGACCCGAAACACCCTATGACCCTGGGTTCTTCACTGATGACGTGTCCAAGTATCAGTAAAAGGTGTTAAAATTTGAGTCATAAAGTCTCAGTAACAGAAATAGCCTTTTTAAAATAAAAGTTTTAGAACACCCACTATGGCTTCTGAAATTTTTGACCGGCAGTGAACATAAATTTTGCAGTGGCATGTTATTAATCAATCACATCACAGCACGATGGCTGTCCAAAATGTACTTATAGTTATTTTTGTTTTTGGTTGACAATCAACCACAACATTATGACCAAACTCCTTGTTTCTACACTCATTTTTATGAGCTTCACTGACCACACAGGAGCACTTTGCAGTTCTGTAATTAAATTGCTGTCCATTTGTTTCTCTGCATACCTTGTTAGCTTTCTTTCACACTGTTCTTCAATGTTCTGGACCCCAAAGGACCACCACAGAGCAGGTATGATTTGGCTGATGAGTCATTCTCAGCACTGAAGTGAAAAAGGCTCTCTGTACTGGTCAAAATTTCATATATACACACACACACACATATACAGTGGGGAAAATAAGTATTTAGTCAGTCACCAATTGTGCAAGTTCTCCCACTTAAAAAGATGAGAGAGGCCGTTAATTGACATCATATGTAGACCTCAACTATGAGAGACAAAATGTGAAAAAAAAATTGAGAAAATCATTTTGTCTGACTTTTAAAGAATTTATTTGCAAATAATGGTGGAAAATAAGTATTTGGTCAATTACAAAAGTTCATCTCAATACTTTGTTGTATATCCTCTGTTGGCAATGACAGAGGTCAAACGTTTTCTGTAAGTCTTCACAAGGTTGGCACACACTGTTGCTGGTATGTTGGCCCATTCCTCCATGCAGATCTCCTCTAGAGCAGTGATGTTTTGGGGCTGTCGGCGGGCAACACGGACTTTTAACTCCCTCCAAAGGTTTTCGATGGGGTTGAGATCGGGAGACTGGCTAGGCCACTCCAGGACTTTGAAATGTTTCTTACGAAGCCACTCCTTTGTTGCCCTGGCAGTGTGCTTGGGATCATTGTCATGCTGAAAGACCCAGCCACGTTTCATCTTCATTGCCCTTGCTGATGGAAGGAGGTTTGCACCCAACATCTCACAATACATGGCCCCATTCATTCTTTCATGTACACGGACCAGTCGTCCTGGTCCCTTTGCAGAGAAACAGCCCCAAAGCATGATGTTGCCACCCCCATGCTTCACAGTTGGTATGGTGTTCTTTGGATGCAACTCCGCATTCACTGTCCTCCAAACACGACGAGTTGTGTTTTTACCAAATAGTTCTACTTTGGTTTCATCTGACCATATGACATTCTCCCAATACTCTTCTGGAACATCCAAATGCTCTCTAGCAAACTTCAGACGTGCCTGGATATGGACTGGCTTAAGCAGGGGGACACGTCTGGCACTGGCACTATGTGATCATTTGACCCCCGCAGACTGAGATCTTCGCGTGGAGCCCCAGATCGAGGGAGATTAATCAATAGTGGTATTGTAGGTCTTCCATTTTCTAATTATTGCTCCCACAGTAGATTTCTTGACACCAAGCTGCTTGACTATTGCAGATTCAGTCTTCCCAGCCTGGTGCAGGTCTGGTCGGTTTCTGTTAATCCTCCGACAGCTCTTTTCGTCTTCACCGCCGAGTGGAGTTTGGAGTGTGACTGTTTGAAGGAGTTAGCCATTTTATACTGTTAACGACTTCAGAGAAACAGGTTACCATTAATACAGGTAATGAGTGGGGAAGAGGCCTCTTAAATGTCACAAGTCAAGAACATTAGTGAGATCAGGATGTTGGATGATTATCACCTCATCTCATCCCCAATTTCCCAACGCAGTATTGAAAGGAGCGCCATCATTCCAGGGAACACTGCTCCACTGCTCCACATCTCAGTGCTGGGGTTTTAATATCCCTCAAGCTCAAACCTGGCATAGTGTCAATTGGTCATCTGCTCCAATTTTATGTTATAATAATTAATTGTAATAATTAATAGGTTAATAGTCTCTCTCTCTCTCTCTCTCTATATATATATATATATATATATATATATATATATATATAATTTTTTAAAGGTTTCAACAGTATTTTGTTGTTCATTTTCAGGTTTAACTTTATTTCCACATAGAGATTTGAAATAGAATTTTACTGTTAAATAATTTTTTTTTAAAATACATAATTCAAAATACGTTTTTCATTGCTTTTACAATGAAACACAATAAAGGACATTAACAAATCAGAGAGCATTTACATGCCGTCTTAAAGCACAGCAAAAACGGTTGTGTAAAATTGAATTATGGCTGGTTTTGCTGTATAAAACCACAAATTTCATAAGTGGTTCTCAGATTGGGGGAAAAAGGAAAATGTGGGATGTGGATCATTTAAGGGCCTATACAGCCTTTTCAGTCATACTCAAGTAAAATGCAAATTGTCTAAAATGTTATTTATCTATGGTACGGTGGAATAAATACTTACACATGTAGGTGTTGCTGTTGAACGGCCACATTTTACACTTTATGGATTCAGAGGCAGTTAGAGTGCTTAGACTTTGTCTCTGCAGAACCTTCACACAGTGTCGGCACACCCTGCTTGGCCCCTGTCGTCGGATTGTTGTATTTCCTTCCACCTCCTTGATGTTTTAACAAGCCCCCTTGTATTAGACCCTCATCTGAATAACAAACAGGCGAGTGCTGATTGTTTTTGATGTGAGTATGTGCATATGGATAAGGCTGGCTGAAAGCAGCAGTTCATAACCTGTTAAGACTGCACTACTTTCATGCATCTTATATCATTTCTAGGTGTTGGAGAGATCGCAAACTCACTGTTGTAAGGACGAAAGAGTCTGCCAGTGTATGTACTGTGTGTTTGGGGTTCAGTGCCGGTGAATGGGTAAGGACAATATGCTGGATGTGCTCTTTTGTGATGTTTCCAGGTGCATCCTCTCCAGAGGAGTGGAGATACCACCATTATCCCCCACCATAAACACACACAACATGCTGCACTCGGCTGCCCATTGCCCAGGTTTCTACTTAGGAGTTTATATTTAAATGTGCAGGACTTGTTTGATATATTAAAAGAATAATTGGCCAAATATTAAAATGACACAAATACTCATTTCCACTCAATTTACATCGACAGCCTCCAAAAACAAGTTCATGTGCACCAGTTTAGTGTCTGTATGAGTTGATGATTGTCCTCATTTGTGACAAACTATATGAAATGTTGAGAGTAATCTCAAATAGGCTGGCTAATAGGTTTTTACGTAAATTACAGAAGAGTATTTCACACTTAAAACTTGTGATCGAGACACTTTTACTGGTAACATTCAGGGTTTGCACCAGTCACACCTTAACTATCCACGATTCATGCCATTTAAACTTGCCATGAAAGTCTCAGTAAACAGGACATCGCTTCATCAGTGTGAACAGCCACCACCCCCATTTCTGAGCCACACAGAAACACAGTAGCTTGATAGTACTAAGGTCAGGTGACTTGGCCATTTAAAAACACAACTCTTTATTTATTTACTGTCTATTTATTGGTATGTATTATTGTATGCAGACATTGTTGTATGCTCCCCTTACATTTTCCTTTAACACGTTTTGCAAGCTGCCCTAAAGCAGCCCCTGCTGCTCCCTCCACCATGCTTCACAGTTGGGATTAGGTTGAGTTTGGTAGGTTTTATTCTTTTTTTAAAAATTTCATTGTTAATTTGTTCAAAAAAGTTCTAATTCTGTCCAATTCTCGTCTCGGCTGTTTTTTTTTTTGGACAGCAGCAGTTTCTTTTGTGGTGTCCTTCCATGATTTCTGCTCTTGTTCAGTGTTTTTCTAGGATTAGAAGGAAAATTTTTTCTCCATTTGTTGGCAGTGGATCAAGGTACACGCAGCTGTTGCTTTTGTATTTTTTCCAGCTTCATATGTCTCTGTAACTTCTGAGGTCTTTTGAAAGTTGTTTAAACGGCGGTACAGAGTAGTTGTTCATCTTCCATGTGCAGCTATGACAAGCTCATGAACTGATTGGTTATTTAAACAGTGGTTGCATTAAATGTTCCTCAGTGAGTAAAAAGAAATGGTGAAAATGTAAAGATGCTGGTTTTGGAGATGCGTGTTAGCTTCGTTTACCTTTCAGCTGCAAAACTAAAAATATTTGAACATCCTCTTATGCTGACTGTATTTTGCTGAGGTTTGATGTAGGGCTTGTCTTTCAAAGAGAAAAACACCAGAAGCTGTAAAATTATTGTGCTTTATTTAATCTTAAGGAATCCAAATGCCCACAAATCTCCGTTGAATAAAACAGAAAAAAATTAACTTTACTGTAAACATTCACGTATTATTATTAATTTAAAAACATATTCTCTTTTTCGTAAACTGATCGGAAAATATCACTTTTTGTGTACTTGACAGAACAACAACAAAAAAAAGAAAAAAAGGGAAAAAACATTTATAGGCAGTATCGACTCCAAACCATTGGATTAGATTGTATTTGAGGTTGATCCATGTGGTGAATCCATCAGCTCGAATTGCACATATTGAGTAAGTTACTCTCAGACAAGTAGAAGTACCACCGTGTAATACATATTGGCAGATGCACATCTGGACTCAGATCAACCAGCCTTAATGAATTGTCCTAATATCTAATCCAAAGATATGAACCTCTCTCCAAATGCTGTGACTCCGGTGATGGGAAAACAGAAAAACACAATGATTTCTTAAAAAAACAAAAAAAAAAACAAACAGACAAATGAAGTGCAAGTATTATTTCAGAAGTCACTTCAGGACAAATCACCTTATAAATTGATCAAAGGCCCAGAGTCTATTTCTGCGGCAAGAGTTTGATTCAACTATTGCCATAAAAGATGTCACAAAATTGAATGTCAAGGCACTTCCCCGAGTGAGTGAGGATCTTGTCTTTGAGCGACATGAAAGTCAGGCAACAAAGTAATTCACAGAAATAAAAACTCTTAAAAAAAGACTTGGCAACTCCAATTCTAGTGAATGGTTTTGGAGAGTAAACTAGTCAGAACACAGTTTAACTGGATTGGCTACTTTGGCGTCACCTACAAATATCTCTATTTAAACAAAAATAATATATAAAACAATCTAATTCCTTTTAATCTGAATTCAGGAGACGATCCAAAACAGTCATTTTCCAATCAGAGCAGCTGTTTGACATATTTCAGCCGTTTTCCCTGCTCTAACACACCCATTCACTATGAATCAGAAAGTCCAGCACATTTTCCATCCATATCGTCACATATTTTTGAGCAACAACGTAATCAGCGATAACAGGTAGAGGGGGGTGTGAACCAGGTTTTGTTTTTACTGGATTTAGATTTAATTTTATTATTAAATTATTTTTAAGCTTCTGCTGGTGCATGTTGACATCATCAAAACAAGATGTTTAGGGTTGGCAAAAGCCATTTAAGTTTGATTAAAAAACAAGAATTCAGTGTTCAACGATGTGATTTGATTAAATGCGCGTAACACAACAAAAGACAGGAACAAGATAAAAACTGGATCAGGTGTGTTAAAGCAAGAAAAGCACGAAACACTGGGAAACACTGGTCTAAATCTAAGCCATATTTGACACTGCCATTCAATATGTTTTAAAAGGATTTTATTCCTCTCAAGAAAGATAAAATAATTGGAATATTGTAATACTAGTGTAAACATTTAGGGATAGCAGTACAGAATAGCTATAGCTGTCATGTGGTAGACAATGTTAATACAATGCATACTGTATGCAGCTGAACAGTTAAGGTTTTGTACTCCAGGTATGTAGATCTGTATTGAAACAGTGGGCAGAATTACTGAAATGCAGACGGTTAGCAATTTAACGCTATTCACATTTACATAGGGAGTCACAGTCCTCTACATACTTCCTCCATTTCAGGTCAGTGTGACACCAGTATGTGGCACCACTATCTGTGCATTGCCATTTGTCTCCAGCAGCATTATTGAAAATATCTCCATCCCAAGAACACGATAGTGGATGTGTGCCAGCCAGTGAGGGGGTGCTAGCACCTCACAGTTTGATGTCAATCTCTTCATGAAACAGTAAAACAACTGAAATAGATCTAAATATAGTGCAATGGCGAAACACATTTCCTAAGATTGTCTCTTAGTGTTCAGAAACTCAACAAAACAATGAGCCCTCAAAAACGAAGGGTTTTCAATACTGACTCTGAATTGCCATGGCTTTGTCCAAATGTAATGCAGTGCAGTGAAACAGTAGGGCTGCACAATATATCGTTTCGGTTTCAGCATGTGCAATAGTCACATTACAGGATGTGCAGTGTCATACACATCATGCAACTTGATACAAAATGAAAATGCACACGGTTTTCTTTTCCAATTAGATTATATATGCACATATATAATCTAATATATCATTTACCTAAACAACACACAGAGTGCATTATTGAGAGTGCATCAACACATGCTGAACATTGACTTCTAGAGAAATGTGGTGAAAATTACAATATTTTTAAATATCGCTATGTATGTATATATGTATATATGTATATATATATATATATATATATATATATATATATATATATATATATATATATATATGTATGTATTCCAACACAGTCCTACTCTACTCAGTGTTTTTGAAAGTATTTCCATCCAAGTAGAAAAGAAAATGTTGGTATGAGCTTGCTATCCCTGTACGGCGCAATAGTAGCTTATAAAGAGAGACATCAAAAGACCATGCTGAATGAAGAAAACAAAGGTTTCATCCCAAATTACACGCTATTCCCTATGTAGTGCCCTGTGCAAAGTCAGGACAGATTCTAAATCTAAATAGACTATATTTGTAACATGTTTGTTCAGATGTTGTTATAGTTTTATGCCCTACGTAATTCATAAGGCATAATCAGTTCATAAGCTGTAATTGCTCTCTGGGATAGTGTGAGGTTTAGCTGACATAGCAGAACTGTTCAGTTAGTTTTCTCCTCCGAGTGTGTTCAGCTCTACTGCCATTGTAACAGCAACAGCAGACAAGCAAACCATAGAAGACCACAGTGGAGAAAGCAGGATTACAGCTAACCGTCTGCACTTTAACATCACACTCAGTTTCTTCTGAGATCCAATTGGCTGGAGTAAGGAAACAAGAAAACCAAACCTGCGGAAATGTCCTGGTATGCACAGAGAAATATGCTGGGAAATACATACTTGACTTGTGAATCAAGGCTAAATCGTAAATATGATGATGAGTGGACCTGCTGATTAGACGTTCTGAGATCTGATTAGAAGTTGTAAGGCTTTTATCATCAAACCTTTTTTTTTCACTCTTTTAACACTGATCTGAAAGAGGACAATCTCCAGTATGGCAAAACGTCCTCTCCGATTGGAGGTGCCAAGTGATTATGGGAGGGAACAGGTAGTGACTGGTAATGCGGCGCTGGATCATTACAGTACCCCACACAGTTTCCTGTGAGTAAAGCTGATGCGTTGCCTTGACTTGAGCTTTGATTCTCATACGCAGTGTTCAGATCTGGGCACATCCTGTTACCCATAATTCCCTTTTCTTTAAGTATTGTAAGACAAGAAAAATTGTTGAGGAAATATATTACAAATTCAATAAATATATCTACTGTATATACTGTAAATAGCCCACAATGGGTATCACACCTTCGTTCAAACGGAATACAAAAAAAGGTAATTAAAAACAATAATTAAAAAAAGAAACCCAGAACACAAATCAAACAAATTATTTTCCTTGAAAAACCCACACTGGTTTTCCTCTGGAGCATCTTACTATGTTGATCTGTAGCAGTACTTGTGGTGTTGAGCCCTCAGGAGATTTGAGACATTGTTTTTAAAATCCAGTGACCTGGAGGACCTGAGTGTCTTTTGTCAGGTACAGATCTCTAATGCAGTAAAATCCCTGCAAGGGACCCACGCTGAGGCCCTTTTAAACATACTCTATGCAAAGAAAAAGCAGGGAAAAAAACAACAAAAAGAAGAAGAGGAAGAAAAAGGGGTTGGGGGTTTCTGTAGCGGGATCACAGAGATCTAGGATTCTGGAGACTGCTCAGAGACGCTCTGCAGCAGGTTTTTGTAGACCGGGGAGTTCATGAACCGCGGATATGAGTCTCTTTGCATTAGCGTGTAAATTTGCAGTTGGGCATCATCAAAAGTGTGAGACGTGGGCTCCAGCATGTTCCTGTTGATGACCTCCCGCACACGTGAGTCCAAACTCACCTGCAAAAGGCACAAGGTTCAGCGTTTCAACTCACGATTCAACTCAGCTCAGTTCAACATGAATCCACCATGTTTAAATTCATTTAACTTCATTTTGATTGATTTAACATGATTCCGACTGATTCAGCTCAGTTTACTGGTTTTAACTTGACTCAACTCATTTATCTTAACTAAATTTGATTCAACTTAAACCACAATTTCAATGAATTCAACTCAATCTTGAATCTTGGAGATCCTCAGAGTAGTGTGGTTTAGTGTTTTTACCTGCCACGTTACACCCTGTTTAAATGGATAAACAACAGCTGTGTGTCTCAGAAGACAAACAACAAAAAGTTTTCCTGGAATGTCTAGATATTTGCAATATTCAGGAATATACAGTTGTCTGTGAAATTTTGGGCAGCCTTGGCCTGTAGATAATCAAATTTAACAAACAATATTTTACTCAAAACCTATTGCAAAGTCATTAAAAATTGCAAAAATTGGGAATTCTGGGAATTGGGAAATATTCATGTGGTTTCTTATAGCTTGTTAAAAGTCTACAAACACATTTTCTTTGATGATGAGGTCATGGGACTGTGAGGGCCATTCCAAAAGCTTCGGTCTGTGTCTATTGTGAAGTGTGTTTTGGATCATTATCATGTTGTAGAAGCCATCCACTATTCATCTCCAGCCTTTCAACAGATGGTTTTGACATCGGAATCCAAGACAAAAATGGATCCCATTTCCCTCATTCGTATTATCCGCTATAGGGAGACAGGATTTGATTCACTAGCTGTAGAAGCATAAATTTGGACACTTCCTCATCAGTAATGCGTGTCAGTGGTGGCTGAGCTGTGTTTTAAACTTTGTGCACACATGAACTGAATTCTGAATTAACGTCAGTAAAAGTTCTGTGCTGTTCATGAAATAATCTGGGACCAATACGTTGTTTGGAAACATTAATAAACTAACATTACATGGGTAAACTTCACAGCGTCAAGTAGCTTGTATAACAGCATATATGAATGAACATTGGTCGCCTTGTTTCATTTCACTGTCTGTTGCTTAGTAACAAGACTCACCATGCACTTCTGTCGGCATTCAGCTCATGCAGTGAGCTACAATGTTTACTCTAAATTTTGAGTACAATATGGGAGATTATAGTCAAAATCAGGTTTCAATTCCACTTTATGGTTTGGAAACTGACAGTGCCTTAAACATAAATAAGGATCCATTTTTTTCAGCCCACACGTTACTGTAGTCTATTCTTTCCTCCACCTGTGCAGAATTACCCATGTAACCGGTGGCAACGCAACTCTAAAACATGATAGATCCACCCACAGTTGGAAAAGTGCTCTCATGAAATAGATCTTCCATATTCCTCCACTTATCCGGGGCCGGGTCACGGGGCAGCAGTCTAAGCAGGGATGCCCAGACCTTCCTCTCCCCCGATACCTCAGCCAGCTCCACGGGAGGAATCCCGAGGCGTTCCCAGGCTAGCCGAGAGACATAGTCCCTCCAGCGCGTCCCTCCTTTTACTGCCACCTTATCGTGGTGGAGGGGTTTGAGTGCCAGAATGATCCGAGGAGCTATGTTGCCCGGGGGTTTTATCCCCGTCAGGGTCTCTCACGGCAAACAGGTGCAAGGTGATGGGCCCGACTAAGACCAGTTCAAAAGCCCCAATTAAAGATCATAATAAAGGTCCCACAACGTCGACTGGTACGGTGCAACCAGGGCCCTACCCTGGAGCCAAGCCTGGGGTCGGGGCTCGAGAGCGAGCGCCCAGCCCGAAGAGGCAACTTTGGTCATTCCTCCTGCGGACCCACCACCCACAGAGGAAACCGTTGGGGACGGGTGCAACATGCCCAAACATTTGCATACAACTGTATATATAGTGCAACACACAGAACCCAGCATCATCACTTACCATCATTTTTGTTATTTTTAAGTATGATCGGTTAGACTGTGTTACATTTTATACATTTGCAACCAAATCAGTTTTATATAATGAAAACAATGATTGGGAAGTTCTGATTGGTGATCCCAAATCGGCATGGTTCATCATTTTATCACTTATGTCGGATCAGAAAATCACACACACACCTCTTTAGGTGAGAGGATGGAGATGTAATCTTCATATATGATGCGCGCCTTCTCTTCGATGGCGGTCTTGTTGGTCTCCTTGGTGAACTCCTCGCAGGCCAGCCAGAAGAGCATGTTCTCCTCGCTGAATTCAGTGCGCAGGAACTGGCGGAAGGCACTACGTCCAGCCGGGCAGTGCATCAGCTTGTCGAAGGACTGCCCCCACGCACTTACCTCTTCCAAAGTGGGCATCAGGCTGTCAACATAAATGTCATTACAGTAATGATGTAATTACAGATTACAGAACTGTATGTAGCATAATGTACTGGGATTTCATTGATACCCATTAACACTCCAATATTTACTGCCTAAATTGCAGTAAACTGCATTAACTTGTAAATATAATTTATCCTGAACATATTATTAATCAGCAAACCCATGTTTGTTGTGTTAAGATTCTTTTGTTTTATACTGGATTCACAAACGGGAGAAAATGGATGGATTGTGCAGCCCTACTGCATGCCTAAACGTCTGAACTACGCACACTCCAAAGGGCATAAAGTCTTTTCACCTCATACCAGCATTCATCCTCTGTGATCAGATCACGTATGTCTCATGTAAACTCGCCCAGGATGACGTTGATCCATTGATCCATTCATGATGAAATTCTCAAAAAGGACAGTGTTGTGTTTAAATGATAAATTAAAAATAAAAAATTTTCGTTTTTTTTTTTTGTTGTCCTGCAACTACAGTACATGAAGTTTGTGACACTATGATGCTGTTTACAACTGGCATTAGCATTCATTTCATATAAAAAAAAAAAGCTCTAACTGGCTGGATTCTGTTCACACAGAATCACAGATAATTTCGATACTACATTCTCTAAATGATTGAAAACATTTTACATCTGCTATCTGTATACTGTCGCTGTTGTTTTTATTTCCTAATCTGGCACGTAAAGTAGCAATTTTGAAGTTTTAATAAATATTATGCACTATTAAACCTCAGGAAAAACAGACACCAATTTATTTGCATTGACAGAGGAGACGGCTTTGTCCTGCAGAGCTGTGATTACTGCTGCACAGGCCAACACGGTCCAGAGAATGTTTTCAACATTTAATTTTTGGTTACTGATCTGAAAACAACATGTTCTACGGTGGCTGAGAAGGGCAAAACAAATTTACTGTGAAAGCTGTGAAACACTTTAACCAGCCCTAAACACTTTTACTGGACCAAAACACTTTTACTGGACCAAATCACTTTTACTGGACCAAAACACTTTTACTGGACCAAAATCACTTTTACTGGACCAAATCACTTTTACTGGACCAAATCACTTTTAAAAATGGTTGAAACACTTTTACCAGCCCAAAACACTTTTACTGGACCAAATCACTTTTAAAAATGGTTGAAACACTTTTACCAGCCCAAATCACTTTTACTGGACCAAATCACTTTTAAAGAAGGTTGAAACACTTTTACCAGCCCAAATCACTTTTATTGGACCAAATCACTTTTAAAAACGGTTGAAACACTTTTTACAAATGGTCGAAACACTTTTACCAGTTCAAATCACTTTTACGAATGGCGAAAGGGTACAGACAGAAAGGGTGTGTACAATACACAGGAAGTGCTGCTGATGTCCATCAGTCAAACTGCTTCGCGGGTAACAAGTGAATTGGTGACGTGAAGAGTTTGGGGGGTAATTTCAAGCCATGTTTCGTTCATTTTGCAGGGGGTCATTTTAGCCAGGTGGCACGCTTTTGTTTTTCAGGTGGAAAGTTTAGAGCTTTTAAAAGAGCAGATAGAAGAAGATATACTCCATTTACTTCTTCCCCTCAAAACGTCAGCAGCACTTCCTGTGTACTGTACCTACCCTTTCCATCTGATTCCCCATTTGTAATGATTTCCCAAGTGTTTTGGCTGTTTGATAAAATGTTTTGACCAAGTGTTTTGGGCTGGTTAAAGTGTTTCACCGCGTGTAAACGTGTTTCATATTTGAAAATTTGTTTTGAACTTCCCAGCCACCGTAAGATCCACATTCAACCACAAAGAAAAAGACAGTTGCAGTGAGAGATTAACACCAGTGTGAAGGGAATGAAAGTATCTGGATTCAGTTATTCATGTGGAAATGGTTCTGTGGAAAAAGTCATTATTACTGTTACAGATACCGGTTTCCGTGTGCGTTTGTGTTTATGTGCCTATTTAACAGTAGACCTGGAAGAACTACAGAGTGTGTTCCCATGCAGTTGAAAAAGTACTTTACTTTTTCTGATAGAGATGTTCTGACCATTCCTGCAAATCCTTTATAAATTCTTATTAAACTGGTATCTGTAACAGTACTGACTTTCTGACAGAACCATTTCCGCATGAATAACTGTATCCAGATACTAAAATGCATCCCCTTCACACTGGTGTTCAACTTCAAAAATGATATGTTCAAAACATGTCCTCAGCAGGGAATCAGGCAAAATACTCACACTGTGTTAATATACCATTTACTCTGGTATTAAATGATAATTAGAAACGTATGACTCAAATCAAATCTAGTAAATCACTCCTGTAATACTGACCACTGGTTTACGTCGGTCACATTGTACTGCTGGAGATCTTTCTCAGATTTTTCTCAAACTAAAGTGAATGTCACTGACCTCTCCTCGCAGTCGGTTGTGCCCTCTGCTTTGACGTCATACGACGCTCTCCGGTTCCTCTCCTCTCTGTCTTCATTCCTAACAGTGAGACTGCAAGGTAGTAAGCACATCATCACCCCCAGACAGCAAACACACAGCACTAGGAAGATGCAACTTTTAGTGTCTGTTTCCAAACCTTTCTTTCACAGCCTTTCATTTTACACTTACTTACAAACACCTACCTCACACTTCTTCTCACTGTCCAAGTTTTATAGGTCGCACAAACTGTGTATCACAGACTGTAATCAGCTACAGTCTCTAACTGCCTGCCAGCAAGTGGGAAGTGTTTCTAAAGAAGTGGCCAGTGAGAGTAATGAACATATTTAGTTTTCTAATATTTCTACCTGGCCCATGTTTGGGTCTACTGTTGAATGACCACTAGATAAATTATTGATTTCAGCACATCTGACCAGGTGTGTTTGGATGAAGAGCAAAGCATCCATATCTTATACCATAACATATTAAGCCCAGGAGAGTGATTCTTTCATTTGAAGGCTCTGATTTAATTGCTTTATTATTATTTAATCTATTTCTGGTTCAAATAAAAAGATATTTTCAAATATAAAAGTCCAAAATTGGTCTATTGTTTATATTGTCTATATTCCATTTATCTGTCATTAGCTTCTTGTCATGTATCTGTATTGATTGGCTCTCCTGTCTGTCCCTTCTTGTCATCATTCTGTTTTGTCTTGGTTCCCCAAGTGCTTTGAGCACACTCTTCTGTTTTTCTATGGTCTTGTCTCCATCCTAGCTCCGCCCCGTTCCCCACCTGTGTCTCGTTTGTAACCCTGCCCATTTTGTACATCATCCCCAGGCGTTTCTTGTCTTGTCTCTATATATGGTTCTTTGTGTTGTCTGTCTTGGTTGGTTTATGTGTTTGTTTGTATGTCAGTGTGTGCATCCTCTATGTATCCTGGTGTTTTGTTAATAAATATACTAACCCTGTGAGTACTGTTCATTTTTCAAAAAGTGAAATGTTGCTATACACTGAATGGTTTCCTAGGGAATCATAACTAAAGTCCGTTCTAGACAAATTTCAGTATTTTGTGATGCACAAAAATATTTGTAATCCAATCAGCTGATGGTGAAATTTGAGATTTCACATTACACTGAATCATTTCCAAATTATTAAGCATAATGGAATCAAATTCAATTACAATAAAATTTGAGAATGCACTGAATCGTTTTTAGAACACACTCAACCACTTTCAATCATAGACCTAAGACAGAATTCATTCTGCACTGAATCATTTTTAAACAGTCCTAGTTAAATTGAACCAAAGTGATAATGGAGATATCAGAATACACTGAATCATTCACAAAATATTCAAAATCAAATTCATTCACAGTGAGATCTAAGGTTGAATTCCTACTCTGCTCTGAATCGTTCCCTAAAGAATTCAAATGAAGCGATACAAGAGTTCAAAATACACTAAATCCTTTTCTGAACATTCAAAATCAAACTGAATCATTGAGATTTCCGAATTCATTGTGTAATCAAATCAAACTGATGAGATTCACACTCCTCATTCAGAGCATGGAAGTAGTGAAGAACCAGCACAGCTTCATTTCTAGCTGAAAAATACAGCAAAATATGACTCACCTCATTAAAACCTTATCAGTGAGTCAAGCCTAAGTCTATGTACGAGGCAGATGCGCCGTTTGGTTTAGCTGGATATGAAGGAATGAAGAAGGAAGGCTCTTACCAGGAGCAGCTGCAGCAGCAGCACCAGCAGAAGCAGCAGGCGTTGGAGGCACGCTGGCCCTGACCGGCCTGGCCCTGCTGCGCTGGCGTCGTCACCGTCACCCCTGCCACCGCCTCCTGCTGCCCTGACAGCTGCCTCTTTCGCATCTCCATCCTCTCCGATCCCATGGGCTACAGGAGACACACACCAGGCCAATCACACAAGCTCAAAAGCAACACACACGCTACACCACTACAGCCTTATCTGATTAACAAATCAAATCGATGGACTGTTATGTAACAGTGAGGACACACAGGGAGAGGAGGTCTCCTTATGGTTCTGAATAGTGAAATCAATGATTGTGGGATCAGAGATGTAGAACTATTCTCTAGAACGTTCTCTATTGATATTATAGTGCCATTAATCCCTTTCACGATGATCTTATCAGCCAGTTGTGTGGTAGCAGTGCAGTACTTCAAATAATGTAGATACAGGTCAGCAGCTTCAGCTACTGACCACTGACATTGACATCAACCATCAGAATAAGTAAAAAATGTGATATCTTGTGCTCTGATCACTGGTGTCAGAGCTGGTTTGAGTACATCTAGAACTACTGAACTCCTGGAATTTCCAGCAAGGTAGTATCTAGTAGGGCTGGGCAATATTGTGTTATTTACATCAATATTGGGATATAAACAGAGCAGGATATGGATCATTCATAACGAGTTTTAAAGTTTGTAAATAACGTTCTGTTTCAATCTTTTTCAATTCTCTGTCACTCAGCTCCGCCCCATGTTCTCAGCTCCTCCTCTACACTGCTGCCTTCCATTCACGCTCTAACATACACAATATGGAGGGGGCATAAGACTTAGTGTGTATGAAGAAGAAATGAAGATTAAATTTCAATATGTTTATATATAGTAAAAGAGACGGCAGAAGGATTTCAAGGGTGTCCTCGATTTTTTTAACATATTGCATTTTTAACATCATTTAATTGCTGTTTAACTAAAAAACTAGTGCATCACAAAAATTTAAATATTGTGAAAAAGTTCATAATTTCATACAAAATTTTGTAAATCTCAATTTCTGCTGAGGCTCACAGATGTTCAGAATGTGGCAGCAATAGCCATGAACCCAACCTGCCTTGTGTCAACAGTTCAGACTGGTAGAGCTGGTGTGATGGTGTGGGAAAGGTTTTCTTGACACACTTTCGGTCCATTACGACCAATCATTGCTTGATTGCTGCAACATATTTAAATATTATTGCTGGCCATGTGCATCCTATCTGGCTACTTCCAGCATAAACATCCACCATGTTGCAAAGCAAAAGTGATATCAAAAGATCAGGGTTCTTCAGTGGTCTTCCCAGTCACCAGATTTGAATAGAGCACATTTGAGATGTGAAAAATGGGGAAGTGAAAAACATGGACCAGAATCTGAAGGAAATCTTCAAGAAAATCTTGTAGAATCCACATTTTTGGTGTTTACATCAAATGAAAACACAGGAAAGACATTGAAATGGACACGTTTACGGTCACATCTCTAGAGAATGAGCTCATCAACACACGTTCATTTTGCTAAGGGAGATGGCAAATGGTACTGCAGCTTTGAGCAGAGGCATGTTTGAACTAGACCATAAATAAAGCTGTTCTAACATGTCTTACACCACACTCCCCCACAAGCTCCCAGTGATATAACCTCATCTGCTTTTTAAAAAGGGAAGTAGCACCTCAATCACTTTCCCTACTGCATGCTTGCAGTACATCTCCATTAGAAAAATCATCTCATCTCCACTGCAATTGAGCATTTTCTGTCAGTCAAAACTTTATGCTGTATATAAAAAATTGGGAATGTTCAGCACATATTCCAAAGCCAGATACCCCTCGGCTTTTTACAGACTAGAATTCTACAAAAAAAAAATACTTCACATTCACATACAGTTTATGCACCATGGAAATCTAATGCACACAATAAATCTGGCATGTGGTCTGACTTCATCAGGCGAGTTATTACTGAATTAGACTGCATGCAGCTTTTGGAGTGGAAGTGCATACAAGCTGTGGGCTGCATGATGCTGCAACCACAGCACTCCATACCTGAATAGAGTGTCCTGCAAACACAGGAGAGTGAAACCCAAAACTGCATATTCAGCATCTTCTAGAAGAGGGCGAGACTGATATCAGATGTGAAATAAAATTAGATTTAATCCCTACAAGCTAAATGAGAAATTCAATATTTTTATATTAACTTAATTACTTCAGTCCAACAGAGCATTGAGAAGCAATCAGCCGTCTCTACCAATACAATCTTAGAAATAAAGGAGCTATAATTGGTTCTTTAAGTGCTGTCGTAGAAGAACTAGGTTTGATTTCATAAAAGTTGAAGCAAACATTGATGTAAACGTGTTGCTAATGCTGATAGGTTCTTTAGCCAATCTGATGTCAGATGGGCCAAATTTAATCCCAATTTAAATCTAACAGACAAACTCTATAGGTATAGGAATTTATAGCTAATAATTTAAAAAAAATATGTGACTCATTGCACTTCATTGCACTTATTCTAAGTTTGAAACACACTATGGTTCGCACACTATGGTCATCTATAATAATACTAACGAGGCACAGTACCCTGCTGGCCAATTTTCTACTCCACTGCAAAGATTAATTAATCCCTTTCCAAAATACACCATATCCAGCACATTTATGGATTATCAGGACCATCATGCACTGAATAGAGTGTAAAGTTCAAAATCACTGGCCTAAAAATACTTTAAAGTATTTGAAGCAGGTTTCTTTAGAGAACGTTTCTTTCCAAGAACCAAAATCAATACATCCAATCCAATAATCATTCAGAACCAAAACCACAACATCCGAGGGTGTCCAAATCAACCACTACTGGGTGTCCAAGACCCTGTTGCCCGATCACTGACTGACCTTCCTTGAATCACATTTGGTAGCTACTGACCACTGCATACCGTGAACATCCTACAACACCTCCCTGATATTTTGGAGATGTTCTGACCCAGGTGTATAACCATCACAATTTGGTTCTTTTCAAAGTAGTTTGTTGTGGATTCATGTGTGTGTGTGTGTGTGTGTGTGTGTTTCACTTTGTGGATGGGTTAACTGCAGAGAACAAATTCCCCTGTATTCAAGGAGGTCTATATACACGTTTACATAACGTGTTAAATTTTTGTTAGTCTGCAATTAATTGTTTGACATCGGTGTTGAGCTTCGTCATTGCTGGTTTGTGATTGGACGATGCTGGCCTTGTCGTTTCATTGCCCTGTAGGTAGTCTTTCCCAGAGTCCAGGTTGAGGCTGCTATCTGATGAATGTAGCTGTGAATGAATCACGTATGTGTAAGAATGTGTGTGTGGAAGGGTGCAACGATTGCGTGGCACGTGACCCTCTCATTGACCCCCGATTCCTTTATCCCTGGTACCATCCAGAGTCCCTAAATGTCCCTTTCTCCATCGTCTCTTGAATGTATTAATACGTACAGTTATTCATATTAACATACACATCATGTGATACCAGGATTCCACGATATTTGATGGTATCCAACCTACCAGCACCATTAAAGCCAGCAGTGTCAGTGCAGCTGCTGAGCTCTAATCCCTTCAGGAGCCTCCACACATCCACACACACTACCCGGAGGAGGAGGAGGAGGAGGAGGAGGAGGATGAAGAGGAGATGTGTATGTGTGTATTGGGGAGGGGAGCAGAGCTCTCAATCAATGATCCAAGCCATCCAACCCCTAAAGAGGAACCAAGCCATGTTTAATGTGAACAAACCCGGGCCTGGCTGGGCTGCACTCGACCCTATGACCACCAACCACCTCCACCTGACACTGAGAGGGTCTAACAGCCCTCCTCCCTGCCTTTCAGCAGACTGAGTCAGGAATATACAGCTGTTTTACAGATGCTGGACCCGAGCCCGCAGCCCTTCTCTGAGATGAATCAGATGATCTAAAATGATAGTAGATGATCAGAGACAGCATCTCCATCTCACACATCACTCCACCACCAGAAAGCAAATGACACCCTCGACATCCATATGCTGCACACACACACACACACACACACACACACACACACACACACACACACACAGACCCGAGCGGTGGTACTCACAATTTCACCATGTATGCCCAGAGATAAGAGGTACCTGCCCTGATTACATCCACATAAAGATTTTCTTCGTTTTCCCTTTTTCTGAGACCGGCTGTTTCTGCATCGCAGCATGCGCCTCTCTTTCTCCCTCTCTCTGAATCTCTCTCTCGCTGAATCTCTCTTTCTCTCTCTCTCTCTCTCTCTCTCTCTCTCTGAATCTCTCTCTCTCGCTGAATCTCTCTCTGAATCTCTCTCTGAATCTCTCTGAATATCTCTCTGAATATATCTCTCCCTCTCTCTGAATCTCTCTCTCTCTCTCCCTCTCTGAAACTATCTCTCTCCCTCTCTCTGAATCTCTCCCTCTGAATCTCTCTCTCTCTCTCTCTCTCTCTCTCTCTCTCTCCAGTTGTGGCAGAGGAGTAAACTTACATGTGTAAAATCCAGGTCTGGGAGGGAAGAATCTGAAACTCTGGTGTTTGTTCCTGATTGCTGTCCTGGAAGGCTGAGTGTCAGAATGAACCACAGCGGAGCCACAGGCAGTCTGAATAAATACCAAGACCGGATCATCTACTTGTTGACCTGGATTGTCCAGATCAGACTCTCTGAATGTCTCTCTCTTCTCTCTCTCTCTGTCTCTTTTTTCTCTCTGACTCTGAATCTCTCTCTCTCTCTCTCTCTCTCTCTCTCTCTCTCTCTCTCTCTCTCTCTCTCTCTCTCCCTCCCTCCCTCCTGGAGTGGACTTTTACTTTCTGGACTTGGATTTTCCACCCCTAGTCAATCCTCCTCGATTCATTCCAGGCTTTAATGGATGGCCACTACCATCCTAGGAGAAACACAGGGGGCTCCTCCCTCTAACAGTCAAGGGTCTTCTTTACCTCACCCTTGTGAGATCAACCCTGCATTCCACCATGACACATATGCTTATAAAAAGAGCTCCCTACTGTTTGCCCAGCTTGAGCGGACACTGAATCACTATGTTCAAAACTGGAGAGGGTTTGGCCCACCTACAGCAGCAGCAGCAGCAGCATCACCTCATACCCCCTCTCCCATATGTGGGGTTTCCCCGAATGGATCAGCACTGCATAGCAGTTACATTGTTTTGTCCTCCAAATGTCTGGATATCACTGTGGTTAAATGTTTGGAAGAGAACCACTGGAAGATAAGAAAAGCCACTGATGTGAAGAAGACTCATGCTGTAGAACAGAAATACTAGAAGATGGGAAAAGCCTCTGACTTGAAGAAAACTCATAGCAGTTACATCATTTTGTCCTCCAAATGTCTGGATATCACTGTGGTTAAATGTTTAGAACAGAACCACTGGAAGATAAGAAAAGCCACTGATGTGAAGAAGACTCATGCTGTAGAACAGAACCACTAGAAGATGAGAAAGGTCACTGACTTGAAGAAGACTCATGCTGTAGAGCAGAACCACTGGAAGATGAGAAAGGTCACTGACTTAAAGAAAACTCATGCTGTGGAACAGAACCACTGGAAGATGAGAAAAGCTTGAAGAAAACTCATAATAGGAGTTAATGGGCAGTAGCTGCAGTGTCTTTGTAGGCAGCTGGTTTTCCGGCCCATTACATAATTAAAAGACATGATGGAAAGAGAGGAACTACTCATATCATAGTATACACCCTGTCCATGGTGCTGAATTCAAAAAGCCTCTGTTGCTGCTGTTACCAAAGGGGGGAAGGATGGCTTATCACATGTGCACCTTTGGCTCCATCAGAAGAGGACAATGCTTTTGGTGCTTTGTGTCAATGACACTGCAGCCTTGTTGCCCCTTCAGATGGGGCAGAAAACTGTGGTGTTTAGATATTGCAGTTGTAAACCGGCAAACCTTTACTGAAATGTATGTACTAAACACCATAGGCATACAGAATATATGAAGGGTGACAGTATGAAAAGCTCCAGTTCTATCACAGCTTTATTTGTAATACGGTCTGAAATGGTGCAGAAACAGTGGTGATGGCAAATGACCCTGACAGCTTTCCACACACTGGTGGTGTACTGCCATCTGCTGTTCTTCTGTTATAATGCAAAGATAAGCCTTGAAGGCAGAAGAGAGAGGAGTGAAAGACTGCAGTTTTGATGTATGTTAGAAGCCTATATTTATATGGTGTTTGAGGATTGTAGGAAAGCGAGAGGGGGATAAAGAAGGGGGTGGGGGTGGGTGCAGGAGGTGTAGTGGGAGAAAGTGTAAGAGAAACAGAGCAGGGGGAAGAGTCACTGTAAACTCTAGATGGCACTGTGGACCTATGTTCATTCTTTCACCCGGCAATCTTATTGTGCTCTCATGTCTTTGAAAAAGGTTGCATTATTAACACGGATTTGTAGAGGTTCTAATTACACCTCTATTTGTTAAGCATAATAGAAATGTCACTAGATATTATGGCTATTTTATTAGCCACAGAAGGGGAGCTCTTTTAATACATACAGCATGTACAAATCAGCACCATGGACAGCAGGAAAACGTTAAAATCAACACGATCCATAGCTCCTGGACTAGTACTGTGCAAACCTATGTACTGTATAGATACACATGGATCTAAAAAAATAAGTAGGCATATAACTATTTAGATAAATGTCTGTCGGTAATAATAAGCCTTTTTAAAGCCTTTTTAGGTCCATTTCCCACAAGAAGCTAAGTGTTAAGATTTCCAAATTTCCAAAAGAATCATAATATTAAGACCTTCTCAGCATAGAGTGTTCTCTTGACCCTTGGTGCAGAGGTGCTTTTGAGAAAAACCCCGATCCTGACTGTGTGCTGAAATGCCCTTCAACAAGTCACTTAACTCCACAGATGCTCCCCGGGCACTGTGGATAGGGCTGCCCACTGCTCCGGGCACGTGTGCTTACTACCCTCTAGTGTGTGAATTCACTAGTGTGTATGTGTGTGTATGGGTTATTGTGCATTAAAGTAAAGCATAGTGTAAAGTAATGTAGTAAAGTAAGTTATAGGAGTCAACATCTCGCAAGACCTGACATGGTCTTGCCACGCCGACATCCTGGTAAAGAAAGTCTGACAGCGTCCCTACTTCCTCAGATGCCTTAGAGACTTCAGACTGCCCTCAATGGTACTGCGGAACTTCTACTCCTGCACTCCTGCACGAGGAACTCTGTGGCCTGGTTCAGAAACAGAACCAAATGGGACAGACACTGCAGAGAGTGGTGCGCTCTGCTGAGTGCATCATGAGGACAACACTCCCAGATCTGCAGACTATCTACAACAAGCGGTGCTGGTCAAAAGCCATGAAGATCGTGAAGGACCTCAGTCATCCTAATAATGGGCTTTTCATTTTGCTGCCAGCAGGAAAGTGGTTCCGCTCACTGAGATCCACCACAGAAAGGATGAGACTGAGCTTCTTCCCTCAGGCTATTCGGACTCTGAACCAGATCCATCTTCACTTTTAACCCAAAATCCCTCTCATCACATATTGATTCTCCTAAGTTACCAATGGACTCTCTTATTAGCAAACAACACTGTGTAGCTAACATAACATCTCACCTTGCACTTTATATACCTCTCAGGGTTCCTACACAAACTGGAAACACACCTACCTCCACTAAATTATTTCCTTCCTCAGAGTCACTTATTCTCAGAGTTTAGTTACTTTTTAGTTACTAGTTATGATTTATTTTTTTCTACCCATTGCACATATTTATTCTGTTCATTCTGTTTATTCTGTTTACCCTCTCCCTACCTTCGCCCTTATCGATCTGTGGGTGCAGACAGTTGTTAAAAAGCATTTCACTGCATGTTGTACTGTGTATAACTATGTAAATGACAAATAAACCGAACCTTTAACCTTGAATCTATATAGGTTTTAGGTTATGTAGTGTAGTAAAGAGTTTAAAATTTCACAGGACAGCAGTATAGTTTATTAGATTACAGTGTATCACACGAGTATAGTATAGTGTAGTAAATATACTATGTTGTAGTATACTAATGCATTGTCATAAAACATTTTTTTTTTTACTTCTGGTCAGTATGACTTTTAGCTCATGAAAATCAGAAATCCAGTATGTCAGATAATTCGAACATTTCACAAGATCAAATAGAAAAGGATGTACTATACAGAATTCCTCATTTCTAAATGAAAGGCAACTTATTTGAAAATCCTTCATTAAAAATGTATCTGAATAGAGGACTTTGGGCAAATGAGCATGAAGTTTTTTCTTTATCCCAGGAAAGATACACCTGATGCAGGCTCTGGTTCAGGAATGGATAGATATTAGTAACACTGCAGTTGTTGCCCCTTTTCTGAAGACATCTGTGTGTGGTGGCTCTTGCCACCAAGCTCTCCCAAGTTCTTGAAACAATGGTTCTTCACCATTTATTCAAGATTGTGGTCATCCCATTGCTCATGAACATTTTCCTGCCACTTTTCCCCTGCCCCTTCTCCTTTCTATTAACACGCTTTGAGCATTACACAATGACCCTCTCTGGCTGACCCTCTTTGTGGAGGGTGTTGATGATCATCTTCTGGACAACTGTCAATGACCATGATTGTGGCTGTGCTGAACTAGATACTGCACTTATACTTTTGAATAGTATTTTACTCAACTTGGAATAGATTTTAAAAATTAAATAAAAACAAAACAAAAAACTCACAACATTTAATGAATATTGGAAATTAAATAATATTCTGTTTTGTTTTAGACGCATTAATAGTGTACTGTACTATAGTATAGTGTAGTACAGTACACTGTAGTATAATGCAGTGTTTGCCCCATGGCTGATGCATTGCACAACAAATCAGACAGCTAACCCTAACCCTCTCTATGAGCTAAGAGGAGGACCATATCCACTCTGTTCAGACTCTCAGGTGTCCCACAAAGCTTGGTCCTCTCCTTTATTCATTGTTCACTTGCTTTTGGTGCAGTGCCATCTTCTCATGGGTTCTCCTTCCACTGTTATGTCACTAAACTTATTTTTTCTCCCTAGAGCCATCATGTATGTAGTGGCGTACAATCTATTATTAGTCAAGATGCATCAAGTATTTCTCTGTCCTGGCAATGAAATGTGGAATGATGTTCACCTGGGCTGTTTGAACACCAAGTGAAGACCCTCTTTCAAGAGCATGGAATTAACCACTAATCATTCACTTATTTAGGCTTTGCATTTAAATGTCTTATTCCTTCAGACATTGATACTATATTTAGGAAGCAATTGTATTGTATTGTTTGTCTCTTCACTCTGTTCACTCTCTGGTTCTTGCATATTTTGTGGAATGTGTGAAACTGATTATGATTTAAATCTAAGATCTAAGTTCCATCCATAAGTGACTGTCCTGTCTTTGCCAGTTCAATTTCTGCTTGCCATTTACATTGTACTGCCCATTTCATCCAATTTCTATTAAGGGCAAACCCTCTTAAATGAAACATCTGCCTTGCACCAGTCTTTTAAAGTATCTTTAAGGTCAGCACTCAAAGCTGTGATTGCTGACCTTTGTGATAATTGCTTCCTCAAGCAAACCAGAACACAAACGTTGATTTTAAGGTTCGTGTCAGTCGAAAAGTGATCGCACTGAAAAAGAATAGACTTTTTTTAAAATAAGAGTTTGTTATAAGAATGATCTAGAAGCAGATGTAGAAGCCTCTGGTAAACACATTTCAGACTTCAGACATTTATTCATCCCTTTCATGTACCAGCTGTAGTCTAAGCTTAAATTTAGACTGAAACACCTGTTCTTGTAATCTTCAAAAAATACATCTGATATCAGATTAAAAGTGCAGTCACATTAACTGGTGAATACATATTATTATTATTATTATTATTATTATTATTATTATTATTTAATTTTAATAATTATAAAAAATAATTTTTTAAATGTTTTCTGCCACTGATAATGATAATATACATACAGTAATAACATCATAATTCAGCTATACCCCTTAAAAAGCATTGCATTGCAATATTTAAAAAATGTTGAAACTTTCTAAATGAATAATAACAGAAAAAACTAAAATTTTTCTAAACTAAAAAACTCTAAAATTACAGTTTTATAGTAACAAACAGTTTTATAACAGATATAACCAAGAGCATAATCATATTTGCCTCACATTTGCCAAAAATCCCTTGGTGATCAAAAGTTACACCAGATGTAACAAGCCCTTTTTCTTCCAGAAAGTTCCCCTTTCAACAGTCATCAGTCCAGCATTCCACAATAAGAACATCATACCATCAGTAAGACGTGGTGGTAGTGTTTTGTTGCTTCATGGCCTGGGCAACCAGCCATAACTGAAAGAAGCATGAATTCTGCTCTTTACCAGAACATCCTGTAGCACGGGGCCATTATTCTATTGCTATTATTTAACCCCCAGATGAGATGCTGTGACCTTCTTGAAAAGCTCTCCAACGTGACTAAAGCAATTCTGCAAAGACGAGTGGACTAACATTTATCTACAGTGCGTATCATTTGGTTGGAGTTTTGCTGCTTAAGGTAGCATATGGAGGCAATTACGCTTTCATATTTCCCCATGGTAATATGGGTGTTGCAAATATTTTCCCTTCTATAAATGAAACAATAATTTAAAAACTGTTTTCTATTTCTTTATACTTTGTCTTATTTGTATGAGGATTTGAAAACACTTAGTAATGAATATGCAAAACAAATTTAAAAGAGAAGCAAATGCCTTTTGCACTGTGTATGCCCTGTAGAAAATGGGAAAACAGTATAATAGTACTTATACTGCAAAAAAGTACACCTTTTTATACAGTATGAATGAATATACATTATAACAGGGTGTTGGCATGTTTCAGTATATCTTATCTTAATGCTGACACTATGTCATTGTGATCTCTATATTAAGGTTGCGTGCAGTTACATGCTGTTTCACAGGCTTCATAACTCAGGATCAGAGAAACCTATAAACATGATATACATATAAAAACATATATCATAAGAAACTCCAACAAAATACACCAACTACAACTATGACTTACCCTATCTATGTCTCATCATTGTGTGATGAATTATCAGTAGTAATCAAGCCCAGAAAACAGCAAAAAATTCACTTGTTTCCAACTTAATTAAATCCCAGTTTTATTAACATAGTACATTTTTACTGCACCGTCCACATTTACATGCTCAATCTGCATGCAGATATAGAGGAAAATGAAAAGGAAGGTGCTCTCTTTCTTTGCTCACAGTGTATGCATTCCAGAACAAAAGTCATGTGAAGGGATCATACTGATACATACATAAATAAAAAAATTAAAAAGGATATTTAGTTTGTATTTTTTTTTACCACTGTCAAGTACTTGAAAATCTTTATATTATAAATAATCATTACAACTAACAAAATTATTGCATTTTCATTGTGTTTTGAAACACTCTTTATGATCAATTTCAACATGATTTCTGACTCCAAAATTGACCTAGGCTAATTAGAGTGCTTACTACACTTACTTCAATGAATTTATTTCACTACAGGTGCCAGGTGTTTTTACTGCAGGTAGAAAATGTACAGTTTAAATTCATTCATTGGGTATTGACAACTTGAAACAAATTGCAGAACTATTTAATGCTCATCTTATTTAAATCCTTGAGGCTGTTTATCATTTGAAGTAAATGTATCATTTTTATTTATTCTGATCTATTTAGTTGTTTTAGTTAAGTAACAATTTTTCAATTCTACTTGTTTTTATCATGTATAAGCTTCTGTTTTTATTTATTTGGTATGTTTTACTCAGGTTTTTTCTCAATGTATGTCCAAGTAAAGGAATGCATGAATATTGGTTTAGACATGCTTAGATTCTTGAATTGAAATGAAAAGTCGGTCTTTTCGGTCTTGCATAGGAAATAGTAAATGTACATTTTTGCTTAAAAGTTTAAGACCTGCATGTTCCTCCTCCCTAAATATTACTTTCATAATATACTTTTTTAAAACAATAAATAAAATGCAGAAACATGAGGAGATGTCCTCTACCAAATACAATGGCATGTACTGCAGTATATCTAAGTAAAGTGTGCTATAAATAACCAGCTTCGTTTTAAATACTGCACTGCACTGTTAAATAAGCAGCCTGTCCTTTACTTCAGTTTCTTAATGTCAGTTGGCAAATGGTTCAGTTGATGTATAAGCCCATATAATGAGCTTGTTTGTGCGTGGAGCTATTTTAACCCACTGGAACCTCTTTGAACGTTCACTCACTTGATTATGCAACTGGCCGAGTGGACTTAATCTGGTCTCTTATTCAGAGAGAGGAGCTTCCTATAAATAGTATGGTTTTGAAGAAACAAAGATGGCCACCTCCACAGGCAAAAAACAAAAAACAAACAACAACAACAACAACAAAACATAAACATCCGGTGAGATCTATATCTGCAGTTGCACTCCTACTCTTCTGACTTCTTGTTTCTATTCAAAAGGAAAGTGCAGAGAAACACACCTGCCTCCTACCTTGTTGTATAAGTTTTATGATTAATAATATCCACATAGGATCTGGAGTTCAAGAAAGAACAGGCCTGCCACTGTAGAACAACTCACTTATTTCTCTTCTTTAGGATGTATGGCAGTTGGCATCACTTAAGAAATCTCCTGATCAGGAGAAACTCATCCCACTATTTTCTGCAGTGTTGTAACTGATGAGACTAAATGCAAGTGTTTTTTAAAGGAATATTTCAGATTTAAAAAAAATGACCTGTCTTTCACATTGTAGCATAAAATTGATTACCACTGACAACAATGTTTATGTGTGTCTCTATACTTGTGTCTTAAGACACATTTACAGTAGGCAACAAGCAGAAGTCTCTATATTTTGATTGTATGGTTTTTCTGTGTTCACCTAAGAAGAAAGAGATGAATTTAACTGCCATATGTCACAGATGTGGTAGACAGAGATCAAGTTGAAAAAAGAACGTAAACCCCAGCTGGGTAGAGGTGAGGGTAATGTTAATTTACAGTTTTACAGGAATTCTGTAATGTTACGAATCACCTTTGATCAGACAAATTGGTAAAAATTACACAGTTGATCCTTGATTTATCATCGATTTGCCTCAATACTGTAGTATTCTGTGATACACTGTAAAAATAGATAAATAAATTAAAACATTAGGTCAATTGTAAAGTGGGGCCAACTTCAAATGACGTTGAAAAAAATGTTTTTAGTTGTCATTTTGAGTTAATGCAACTCATCAGAGTTGGCTACCTTAAAATGGACCTATTCTTAAAATGTATTAATCTATTTTTACAGTATATAACAACCTACTACACTATTGTGGTAAAAACATGAATCCTAAAAACACAAATGGTCTACTCTTGAAGTCTAATCTAGTCACTGTTACCATCAAAAAAGGCATATGTTTAATTAGATTATTTTTCAATTAATGTGATGTAAACACAGTTATGCAGAGTGTTCTTGTGAGATGGTTTATTGTAGAGAAATAAATATGCGTCTCTGTGCTTTTAGTGCAAATATATACATCATGACTCAATTTACATTTTTGGTTTAGTCTTATCTCAAAACCAAGTTAATTTCTCAGACATCAAATTTCTGTGTAGCAACTTTAAAACATATTTCATTTTTTAGATTTTAATTCACTCTGAATTAGTTTGATTCTTCTTAATTCCACAGAAATGTAGAAGTTTACTTCAATGTCAGGTTTGGTAGTTTATGAAAACCAGTGATCATGCAGATGTTTCTATTTGTAAGATGCAACAGTGCAGGGGGATTAATTGAATGATCCATCGAGTTTCCAGCAGTCAGTTTCTTAGAAACATACTGTTTATATGATGCTCAAAGCTGAAATGTCCATTAAATCAAAGCACCGTATCTAGCTTCTATAAGTTCTGTTGTCTTGTCATTACATTACATACTCTTACCTGGAAGGATATAGGTTCCACTGGTCCATGTCCCTGCTCAGTGTCACTTTCATAACTTGCTGGTGCTAAGTAGCCCTCACCATGCCGACAGGCAAAGAGCAGCCGCTGCAGCCGCCCACACATAAAGAAATGTAGGTGGTCAATACACTGTATTGCAGAAGATACTTCCCACTTTATCACAGTCCTGTTGGTTGGCATTCTCAGTTCAGCATCAGTCTGGGTTGTCAGTGAGTCTCAGAGAAGGGAAGTGATCCATCAATCTCTGGTAGCACCAACATCACTGTGGGTCATTTGCAAGGAAGGAGACGCAATACAGCAACGCCTTCAGTAAGGATTGTACATCCATAGTGAAGAGGGCAAAGGGGGATTATGGTCACACTTCGATTAAGCCCCGTCCCCCTGTGGTTTAGTGCCTCTCACAGGCTTAGGGCAGATTAAGACAGGATGTGGGTGTGGGTTTGTGTGCCTGTGTTACTGTGTGTCATACACATAAGTGCAATGTCTATTTGACACAACATACTTTGTCATATGAACTTTTTTTTTTAACCTAATTAAAAACTTTCTCTCTTCAGAAAGTCACACCCACAATTTCATATGTGCCAAGAGCTTAACTAGGCTTGGCAGTCCATAATAGTGATCTGCAAGTTGAGCTTGCCAATTTGGACCTCAGCTGTAAACACTGCTCCTCAGATATGCCTAACTGTTTTTACACAATCAGTGTGACGTTTGCTTCTAGATCTTTCCATTATTTGAATCCATTCCTTGCCTCTGGCCCACTGGCTGCAACACAAGCCCAAAGCATGATTTACCCCAGTGCTTAACAGTAGGAGAGGGGTTATTTTCATAACATTCCATTTCCATTCTTTTCTTTCAGACATATCCAGACATCCCACCTCTCATGCAATTTATGGCATCATTCTGCATTTGAAAGTGGCTCCCTGACACCCACAGATGAAATATAGGCTCAGTCACTCACTTTTTGGGAGTGAGTGAGCAAAACAAAGTTTCATGTTTGTCTTTTTGATTTGTTTTTTAGTCCTATCAGTACTTTTGGGCAGGATTTATATCCTGATTGATCTGTCTTTGTGCTCATTAGACGTCTTGCTTGTATAATAAGAAGACAATGTCGAAATGCAGGTACCTAGTCTACCTGGGAGTCCCTCTTGGCTAGATTGAGGTTCTTGGTCTCATTCTTATACCCCAATCTTCTCACAAATCTAGGGACCACACATATGGAAAACATCTTCCACTTGGAATGCATAAAGGGATGTAATATATAGGTAGAAGAGGCCTCACTTCCATGGAAGTGGCCCCTTTAACAGATCATATGAACTTTTGACACTATACCACTCAGAGAGAGCTCCATACCATTCATGATTTTACTGGACTATTACAAAAACACTAATGACTAGAAATACTAAAGATTTGATTTTTGGCTTATGTTGGGTTACAAATTTGCCTCACTGTCTAGTGTCTAGACATCATTAAAGTTATAATAGAATGCAAAACACACTGCATGAGGTGGGTAATAGTCTGTGACAGAGGAAAGAGGGAGCTGGTGATCTTCTTGGCTGTCTTTGCTATTTGCTGTAGGGTCTTGTGGTCAGAGTTGTTGCAATTATTAAACCAGGCAGTGATGCAGCTGCTTGGGCTGCTCACTACAATCCCTCTGTAGAAAAAGGTGAGGATAGTAGAAGGTATGTGAACTTTTCTCAGTCTCTGCAGGAAGAGAGATTCTGTTACCAGTCCTAACTTATTGAGGTGTGATCAGAAGGCGGTGTTCAGGCTCAGCAGGTTCAGTTTTTCAATTACATGCTGTGGGGTGATGATGGTGAATGAACATCAATGAACAGCATTCTGATGTAGATGTCTTTATTGTCAGAGTGCCAGGTGGAGTATAGTGGAGATGGCAATATGATAAATGCATTATTATGTGATATTGTAATATTGCATATCCTAATAGGTATACATATGCATGTTACCATCTGTCTATGACTTAATTTCTAAAAAGAACATGAGTGGGTCAATTGTATGGAAATTTTTTGGGTTCTGGAGGGAGACTCAGCTGAGTACAGTCTTGTTCAAATTATGGCATAGTAACATTGCAGTTAAACTATATAAATATACAGCATGCTGTGGTTTGCTTTTACAAATAAACTGAAACATTATACATAGGTAAGGGTTTTATCATACTGCATTACATGACAGATTTTTTCTTAAGAATATCTTAAGTTTTTCAGTCATATTGCCCAGCCCTACTTACAAGCTAATTAAGGTCTTGGACCTCTTGGGTGAAAATCTCTTGCATGGTGCTCTTTTCATTGTTTTACACTGTACAAAACAAAATACACTACTGATGTTTAAAATGTTCTTCTTGCCTTTAGAGCAGTGGTCCCAAACCCCTGGGCAATTGGTAATTGGTACCAGGCCGCACAAGAAATCCACCCCCTTCATTAAATTCAACCTTTATTCACATCACCTGATCTAACAAATTACTGCCATCAGAAGTTAATCAGAGAATTAGCCTTGTGACTGGAAGATGGCCAGTTTGATTCCCTGAACTGGCAGGACATGACTGAAGTGCCCTTGAACTAGACATTTAACTCTCCAACTGCTCCCTGCGTGCTGTGGATAGGGCTGACCACTGCTCTGGGCATGTGTGCTGTTTCACTGCATGGATGGGTAAGATGCAGATGTCAGATTCCCCTGTGTGCAGGTATAGTGGGTCTATATGCACATTTACATTTATGTTTCATTGGTTGAATTGGATCTGTTAGACATGGGTTGGAGTTGAAAGGACAATTCTCCAGGAGCAGGGTTGGTGACCAAAGTTGTACTCATTTAGCAGTTTTATTTTACATAAAAATAAGAAATTCTAAATCCCCACAAGTTCCTTTTATTATTATTATTATTATTATTATTATTATTATTATTATTATTATTATTATTATTATTATTATTATAGTATTGTTATTGCTATTGTTATTATTATTATTATTTTATTGTTATTATTATTATTATTATTATTATTATTATTATTATTAGTAGTAGTAGTAGTAGTAGTAATAGTAATAGTAGTGGTAGTGTTATTTTTATTACTACTACTATTATTATTATTATTATTATTATTGTTGTTGTTGTTGTTGTTGTTGTTGTTGTTGTTGTGAAGATCTACTTCCCGGGGCTTTTATTAGTCGGACACCGGTCATATAGTTTACATGGCTCTGTCTGACGCGAGAAGGTGTCATGTGACCCTGGATTGGTCACGTGCCGTTGCCTCGTGACGCTGCAGCTGAAGCAGGAAGGTGAGGAAGATCCTTTAAACCCTGAAATAATTCAGCGTAAAGACTCGCGCTTTGTGCCGAATCAGCCTCGGGTGAGTGTCGGGGATGTTTGTGTTTATCTGTGTGAAGTGAGCTGCGCTGCTGACACCGAACTGACATTGACCCTTAGATATCTGATAAATATGTAATATTTCCTCCATCACTCAGAACAGCACTGTTTACAGCAGGTCCAGCGCCCTGTGTGGCCCACCATCTGTTCTTCTGTGTCAGGATCGCAACATCCTGCCAGATACATACAGATAATAGACTAACAGTAAAAACAGGCTGTACAGCTCTGGAGCAAGATCATCATGATGATGGTCATGGTGATGATGGTGTTAGTGGTGACGGTATTCATGGTTGTAGTGGTGGTCATGATGGTGGTCTTGGTGGTGGTCATGGTGTCATGGTGGTGTTCTTCGTAGTGGTCATGGTGATGATGGTGGTCGTGGTGGTCATGGTGATGGCCATTGTGATGGTTGTGGTGGTGGTAATGGTGATGATGGTGGTGGTGGACTTGTAGTAATGAAGAGTGTTGTTATAGATCTGATCTGCTGTTCAGGGTAAGGGTTTCTCCTAGATTTTGGAGCATTGCTGTGAGGATCTGATTGCATTCAGTGATGGACATTAGTGAGGTCAGGATGTTGGATGATCACCACTCCAGCGCAATTGTTTATCTGCTCCATAGAGTCACACAGTATTGACACTGTCCGTCTTCAGGGACTAGATTGGATGTGTGCGATTGCACATCTGTGTCAGCAAAGGGGACCTGGCCTTCAGCAAAGGGGACATGGCCTTCAGCAAAGGGGACATGGCCTTCAACCATGACAGCTTGTGGTCAGATGATCAGTTCTCTATCACAAATTCAAATCCAGATCAACCAAAGGTACTGGATTGAGGACCATCATGTCAGATAAAGCAGTTCCACTACTGGAGCTCTGTAAATGCCCCTTGCTGAAGTTTGTCAAGGAGGATGAGCTTTGAACATTGGGCTTTGAGCCTGATCTCTGGCTGAGGGTCCCATTCTATTTACAGTGCTTTTCTGTGGAGATTCTACAAGCTGTTGGTGTAGATGATCACCTCTGTCAGCTACTGGTGCATCTTAAAGTAGCTGAAAGCAGACAGAGAGTGTAGGCAGGTTTAGCTCATTTTATGAATCATTATTATTGTTGTTGTTGTTGTGGTTGAATATGTGGGTGTAAAATTTGCCATTGCTGTCCACATCTAGACTGATTATGCTTCAATCTCTGACTGATTTTATGAATCCAATACAGGATCTCCAATTAGATAAGCTGCAGCAGGTCTTTCTTACAGGAGCATGGTGAAGGGAACACTAGTTTTTATTGAATAAACTGGATGTTATATCTGTAAATCAAATATTTCTGTAAATATGCTTTTACATACTGTATTTCTTTGAAAGTTAATGGTACAAATTAGATTTATATTTTGGGCCATTTCTTTTGGTCCATTCATCCATCCAAGACTTTACAATAGGAGTAAATTAATGAACAGTACGTACAACAGTATTAAACATTACTAAATGGTTCAGTAATGTCTTAAGTAAGTATTAATTGACTATACTTAAAACATTATTAAGCATTACTAAATATTTGAGTAATGAATTAATGAAGTTAGACTTTTATAGCACCTTTCAGGATACCACAGGACTGTTTACAATCTGCAATCTTCACACTTCAGCACTCAGCCAGTGCACCAGTGAGAAGCAGTAGCCAATTCCCTTGATTTTAGAAGTAACAGTGCATGAGCAGGTGTAAGTGCAAGTTGGTTATTATTCCTATTGTTAGTTATGGGTAGAGAGTAAACTGTGTGCAAAATGGTCATATGTTCTGTCAATTAATATACCCTTATTGTAACATGTTACAGAGATTTTTAAGAATCACTGTTTTGATTGAACAACTGTTTCTAACACTCTTGTTTTCTAACAAGTGCTTTCAGAGTTGCAGGGGGTATGATAAAGGAGGGAAAATGTGCAAAGAAGGGGGGAACCAGGTTTGAGAAACACTGCTTTTTTGTGACTCTGAAGACCCTTTAAATGGAGAATGGGGTGGACAATGAGTGTGAAGAGTAAGGAGGTTAGAATGCAGTGAGGCAGAGGCTTCTCTGCTTCCTACCTCACAACAGTGACTAACAAGACCATTAAGATTTGAAAGTTCACCACTTATGGTCACGTAAGAGGCTAAAACCTTATTGTCAACAGCCGGCAGAGTTATAGACTTTCAGAATAGAATTTTTACATCAGATGGGGAACAGCAGAGGTGAAATTTATTTATAAAGTTTGAATTTTATATATATAATTTGCTTTCTATGCAGCAAACATAGTTTCTGTATGGCATCACACACACAAGATTCATTTGAAGCCTGTGGTGGTTTTATATAAATGCTGGTTTATATAAAATTTTATAATTATTTTTTTTCTCCTGTAGATAAAAGCTGAATATTTGAAGACAACTCTTATTTGAAAATGGATATCCGAGGAGCAGTTGACGCTGCTGTCCCAACCAATATCATCGCAGCTAAGGCTGCTGAGGTCCGTGCCAACAAGGTCAACTGGCAGTCCTACCTGCAGTGAGTATTATAGAAATATAAAATAAACAATAGAAAATACAATGATCAGTTCTGTAGACCCGTCATGATAATTGTTATTGAATTATAATTGAATAAAGGGACGTGATTATGAAGACTACACTATACTACACTATACTGACACTACACTACCCTTCGTGTTTAATAATGTGTATTTGAGCTCGTCAAGCTGTTGTGTTCCCTCGTTAGCATTCTGTTTGAGGCAAGTTTGAGTCTGAGCTGAGTGTGACATAGTCTACTGCCTAGTGATTAGTCTTTCACATCTATTTAAGAGACACAAGGGCATTTATAGCTTGTGTGTCCTCCTGCTTGGAGCAAAAATGTGTTGCAAGAGACTTCCAGTCATGCACACATCACCTGACCTTAAGCACAGCTTTATTTCACTGTGAGCTCTGATCCAAAAAAATCTTTCTCAGTGACTGCACAATTCCATCCAGAACATTTGTTTCATGTGAAGCCGCATTCCAGCTACGGTGTAGAACATTTTTTGAATGAGGGATTAACATGAGCTGGAGTTATTTTACACATCAACATGGTATTTAGCTGCATTGCGCATGCAATGCTGACCCACATTATTCCTGAAATGCAGTATACAATCAGAGTGTACTATTATTAATTGCTTGCAAATGCAATAGTGAATTTTTAGAACCTCAGTTACCTTATTTTATCCTCATATTGTAATTGTGAATGTAGTTTAATGAATTGGGCATTCTGTATGTCCATGTATCTATTTAAAACATGTTAATTCTAAGCAGAAATCCAGCACAGTTTTTCCCTGTGTAGGTTCCTTTTATTTCAGGACGATTTCTCTCAAAAGAGGAACTAAACATTTTTTGTCTGTCTGGCCCAAAAGTCCTGCCTTGTGTCAGGATCTTGTGATGCTTTATGTAATTTTACGTGTGTGAGCATATACTTACTTTTAGATGCCTGAAATTTTCATTCACATATATTCTTAAGTCCCTTATTATATGTTGCATTTAAATGTAGAAATGTAGGCTCATGTCCTATGCTTTTGTTGTGAATTATGTTTTTATAATGTCCTCCATGAGTAGTTAAAATGTTTGTGTGGTTTTATGTTGAGTGAAAATCATTTTTGCACATTCATTTTCTTGTCCATTAGGGCTGTGATATGCTTGCTTTTTACCATGTGTCTGCACGTGCCATTTAGCTGCCCCACACATCCTGCATTTGTGCAGAGCATAGGTTATGCACATCCTCATGAATAAATGCAACACATCCATAATACCGACATAAACAGTAGCGGCAGTGCAACACAGCATGACATTTTCTTTCTTGTTCAGAGTACCTTGCTATCCCTTTGATAAAGGATTATCTTATCAGCGTCTGACTGAACAAACCATGAAAACAAGCTCTTCTGCTTCAGTTTCTGCTATTGTAATTGACAATTTAATTGTTTAATTAATAACACAATTTCCCCAGCTGTGCTAATTGCTGATCGTTTTGTGCTAAATCAGATGTGATAATGAAGGACATTATGTTTTACCCCTGACCCACCCCCTAGTGGACATGGACTGTAATCAGTCAGGTAGAGAAAGGGACACAGGGGAGTATGAGACATATATCATTGCTGTCCAATGAAAAATGTATACCTGTATCTCCAAAATTGTGATTTCTTGAAGTCTAAAATGTTCTTACACACATGGACACAATTGTTGGTACCCCTTGGTTAATGGAAGAAAAACCCACAATGGTCACAAAAATAACTTGAGTCTGACAAAAGTAATAATGCATAAAAATGTTATGAAAATTAACCAATGAAAATCCAACATTGATTTTGAACCGTGGTTCAACAAAAATTATGGTACCCCTGAAAATAATGTGACCAAAGGGACATGTTAAATCAAGGTGTGTCCACTAATTGGCATCACAGATGTCTACAGTCTTGTAATCAGTCAGTGGGCCTATATATAGGGCCACAGGTAGTCACGGTACTGTTTGGTGACATGGTGTGTACCACACTCAACATGGACTAGAGGAAGTGAAGGAAAGAGTTGTCTCAGGAGATTAGAAAGAAAATTATAGACAAGCATGTTAAAGGTAAAGGTTATAAAACCATCTCCAAGCAGCTTGATGTTCCTGTGGCTACAGTTGCACATATTATTCAGAAATTTAAGATCCATGGGACTGTAGCCAATCTCTCTGGACTTGGCCACCGGAGGAAAATTGATGACAAATCAAAGAGACAGATAATACGAATGGTAACAAAAGAGCCCAGAAAAACTTCTGAAGAGATTAAAGGTAAACTTCAGGCTCAAGGAACATCAGTGTCAGATTGCACCATCCATCACTGTCTGAGCCAATGTGGTCTTAATGGGAGATGACCAAGGACAATGCCATTGTTGAAAACAAATCATAAAAAAGCCAGACTGGAATTTGCCAAACTACATGTTGACAAGCCACAAAGTTTCTGGGAGAATGTCCTGTGGACATATGAGAAACAAATTGAACTTTTTGGCAAGGCTCATCAACTCTGTGTTCACAGACAGAAAAAAGAAGCATATCAAGAAAAGAACGCTGTCCCTACAGAACATGGAGGAGGTTCTGTTATGTTCTGCTTTTCTGCATCTGGCACAGCACGTCTTGAATCAAGGGATTCTAGAGAGAAATGTGCTGCTTTGTGTCAGAAAGCTTGGTTTCAGTCACAGGTCAAGGGTCTTGCAACAGGATAATGACTCAAAACACACAGTTAAAAACGCCCAAGAATGGCTAAGAGGAAAACACTGGACTCTTCGGAAGTGACCTTATATGACCTAAATCCTCTTGAGCATCTTTGGAAGAAGATGAAGTATGCCATCTGGAAAAGGTAACCTTCAATCCTGAGAAAACTGGAGCAGTTTGCTCATGAGGAGTGGGCCAAAATACCTGCTGAGAGGTGCAGAAGTCTCATTGACAGTTACAGGAATTGTTTGATTGAAGTGATTGCCTCAAAAGGTTGTGCAACAAAATATTAAGGGTACCATCCTTTCTGTCCAGGCCTGTTTTTTAAATAATTGTGTTGAAGCATGGTTGAAAAGCAATGTCTGACAATGTCACTGGTTAATTTTCATAGCATTTTTATTTATTATTAGTTTTGTGAGATTCAAGATATTTCTCTGACCATTGTGGGTTTTTCTTTCATTAGCTGAGGGGTACCAACAATTTTGTCCACGTGTATAAGTGTGAGTGTCAAATAAAATAAATTAAAAGTTCTCATTGGACAGTAGCAATGTGTTTGATGGTTGTATTGCAGCCTGTGGAATTTAACAGTTTGTATTATTCTTTTATTTTTAGGATCAGTATAAGCTAAATACATCTGATTGGCTGCTGTATATTGTGGCTCATTCAAAAAGTGCTCTGAGCACTGCAGTGTTCTGAGAAATGCATTATGAGTAGGAGGGGATAAACTTTGACTCAGTCTTTGTGATATTAACACATTTTGAGATTTTAACATTAGGATTAGGATTGGGACTTTTCACATAGCTTCATTTTTTTTCATGATGGATCCCCTTTCTAACTTTTTGAAAATCAGTATCAATAAATCAGTACTGTTATAAATATGCTGACTAGTGGATTTTGCTAACCCTGCCAAACCCAAGGTCTCACAATCAAAAGAATATTGATTCTTAAATTGTTCTTAATTAGAGCAAGGAAATCCAGGACACATATTTATTTGATATAGAACATTATGCTGCTCTAAACGTTCATCTTTAACCCTATCAGACCAAATACAGTCCTCTCAAAAAGTATTGGAACAGTGGGGACAATCCCTACTTTTGCTCTAGAAGATATTTTGGCATGACATGAAAATATGAATATGAGACCATCTCAGCTTTTATTTCCAAGTATTACATCTGAATCTGATGCACAGTTCAGAATATTGCACCTTCTGTCTGAACCCTTCCATTTTCTTTGAGTAAAAGTACTGAAACATGTGACTGACAGGTGTGTTTAGTTACCCAGGTGTATCCTGTTATATTGATTATTCAGTCAGTTAATAGCACTGAAGTTAATGTTCAGTTTAAGATTTGGGTTTTGTTTGTGCAGACTTATAGTTAGAGGAGTAACCAACATGGAAAACAGAGAGCTATGTATGGGTGAAGGATCAGTAGCTGTGAAGCTGAGAGAAGATGGAAGGTGAATTGTCATTGCACAAATATTGGCAGGTCATCACTGGTGTTCTCAGAAACAGATGTCGAATGGGTAGAACAAGGAAAACATCAGCAGCTGATGACACTTAAAGAAACACCCTAAAACAAGTTTTAGTGACATCAGCACCAACTTCCATAGGGCAGGAGAGGTCTTACAATCTTCTGTTTGCAGAAGTCAGGAACAACAGTATAGAGGCTTTACCAGAAAATGTAAACAACTAATTAGCAAGAAGAATAGGAAGACCAGGTTAGAAGTAAAGAAGTGAGTCTGGGACAAAGTTTTATGGACTGATGAGACAAAGATGAACATTTACTAATGTGATGTAAAGGATCTGCTCCTGATCCCAAACATATGAGTTGCATCTGTGTGGATGCAGTGTTGGTTGTTATTTAGTGGCTTGAGCCTGCAGGGCTTCTTCTAGGACTGGCTCATTAACCTTCATTGATGATGTCATGCATGGTGGCAGCAGAACAATGACCTCAGAAATCTACAGAAATATTTTGTGTCAATTTAAAGAAAGGTGCAACCAAGCTGATCAAGAGATTCTTCATCATGTGGCAAGATAATGATCTAAAGCATACTACAAAGGAGTTCATCAGAGGCAAGAACTGGAAGGTTTTAGATTGGCCTAATAAATCCCCAGACATAAACCCTATAGAGCTGCCATTTACCTGCTAAAGAGCAGACTGAAGGGAGTAACCCCCCCCAAAAAAAAGTTTATTTGTTCAAAGAAAAAATGGGTGGGTTCAGAGAGAAGGTGCTATCTTCTGAACTGTGTGTCGGATCTAGATGTACATACCTGGAAATGAAAGCTTGACCCACCGTCCCTCAGAATGCAAGGTAAACATGCATCCAAACTCTTTTCTGTTCTGGCACCAAAATGGTGGAGTAGACTGAAGACTCATCTGTTTCAGGAGTGTTTAACTCCATAAAGACTTTTGTTTCAACATGGTCTAAATGTGCGGAATCTCTAGATTCCAGCCTTGTCTACTAGCTAAGGATGTTCTAAGTAAACAGCAAAGCACTGTTGTTAGTCGCTGTGGATAAGCGCGTCTGCTAAATGCTGCAAATGTAAATGTAAATGAAATGTTGATCTTTTGTCAAACCCAATATTTTCAGTCTAATGTCAAACGTTTAAGGTAAATGAAGTTAAATGTAGGGTTAAATGACTTTTCCTTCCTTGTTGCTTTTTAACATGTAGTTTATCAGGTGACTCTGAAACTGACCCTTATTACCTAACTGTGGAAAATAGCATATGTTCAGGCAAGCTACCGGGCTCCTAATGAAGGCATTTTAACACCTCACTGTTATTGCAGTCTGTTCATTGGCTTCAAGTAAAAGCCAATAGATGTCCAGATTACTTGAGTGCCGCTTCATCTTAATATCACCTTCTTATTAGTCTGCCAAGAGCACGTATTGTTTCCTCTAAAACAGCAGGATTTCTTTCTCTAATTAGTCTCCCGTGAGGTATATTGTATGTGATAATGCATCAGCTGTCTTCAGATGTAATCAACGAAAATGATCCTGCACGCCTACCCTCCACTTCACAATTGATTCTATTGCTTTAAAAACCCTTTACCAATCTGTCAGCAATCTCATGAGTGTTTTCTTTTTCTTGTTTTATTCAGGGGTCAGATGATCTCTGGAGAAGACTGCGAATTCATCAAGAAGTTTGAAGTAGCCCACTCTGAGGAAAAGCAGGCCATTCTGACCAATGAAGGACATCAGGTACTTTATGATTAGTTATTTGCTAGATGGTGTTTTTTTTTTTATTTAATTTTAATGTTAATGTACTACAGTATAGCATTTGTCTTTTTTTCGTTGATTAGATTTCTTCTGGTGCAGAGGCGTTAGTCTTAAGAGTAAAAGATAATTGTTTGCTTCAACAATTGTTGATGTGCACAAAAACTAATGTCATTCAAAAGAATATGCATTTATTTTCAATTCAGTTCGATGGATGGATGGAGGGATGGATGGAGGGAGGGAGGGAGGGAGGGAGGGAGATAGATCAAGAGCTGGCCATCTTGATCAGTTTGTTGATCTTCTTGGTGTCGCCACCTTTCATGCAGCCTCCCCAACAGACTGCTGCGAAGAAGACAGCATCTGCAACAACAGGCTGATAGATGGTCAACATTTTACTGTACACATTGAATGACCTGAGCTTCCTCAGAAAGTAGTCTACTCATTCCCTTCTTATACACAGTCCTCAGTGTTGGCCGTTCGGTCCAAACTGTTGTCCAGCAGGACGCCCAGATGTTTGTACCTGTGGCCCAGCTCAATATTCTGACCCATGTTGGAAACTACCCTTCTTCCTTCTGAAGTCCACCACCATCTTCTTGGTTTTGGACACATTAAGGGAGCAGATGGTTCTTCACACACCACTCCAAAAAGGCTGTATTCAACTTCCTGTTCATCCCTGATGCACCTGACCACAACAGAGTCATCTGATAATTTCTGAGGGTGGCATAGCTCTGACCTGTACTGGAAGTCTGTGGTGTGGAGTGAAAAGGAAGGGGGAGGGTACAGTTCCCTGAGGTTCACCAGTGTTGCAGACTAGAAGATCAGACTGGCTGGTTCCCACATAATGGGGCCTATGAGGCAGGCAGTCCAGGGCCCAGGTTATCATGGACTTATCCACATGCATTTTATTCATCTTCTCCCTCAACTCCCTCTCCCTAAAACATTAGATGGTGTTAAATGCACTTGAGATGTCAAAGAAGGTGATTCTTGCTGTGGTGTTATTCTGGTCCAGATGAGAGTGTGCCTTCTACAATAGGTAGATTACTGCATCATTCACACAAACCTGCTACAGACAAGCAAACTGCAGAGGGTCCAGGAAAGGACTAACACTCTTTCCAGGTCCGTCATGACATGGGATGTGGGGCCCACTGATATGAAGTCATTGAGAAAAGTTGACTTCTTTGGAACAGGAACCAGACGAGATGTTTTCCACAGTGTGAGCACTTAGAAGTGTGCATAGGCATGCTTACGTGTTGAGACAGCAGCAGTGGTGAGGAAGAAAGGCTACTGCTATTGGAGTTAGGGGTGGTGGTGAGTGATGATGTGCTGAACCTGTTAATAAACACATTCAGCTGGTTGCCAGTGTACAAACTGCCTCCGGTGACCATATCCTGATAGTGTTCTTTGTCACCTGTTGCCTTTAGACCACTGGCTATTATGTGGAATTAATTTAAGACCTTATAATACTTAAAGCCTTCATAATATACATGAAGATATTAAACTTTGTATTTTCTTTGTACTATGTCGCAGTCATGCGAAAGAAAATAATTATTAAATTATTAAGACTGTGATCTCACTTGTTTCTGCCTGATTTAAAATAAACCCACTAGCTTCTCAGCAAACTCACAGAGAACCGCTACTATAAACTACATTATGAATATTGTCTGTAGATACAAGCACTTAATCAGCTCTCGCACACACCTTGATGGGTGTACCATATGTTTTCTGATCATGCTACAGTACAAGTGAAAAACCAAAAAAGAAAACACACTTTCAGGTATTTTCAAAAGAAGTCTTTTATGGATGGCAGCAATGATCGATTTACCTATTTATCTGCCTTTTCTTCGCACAGTATAAATGTTTGATGTACCCTTCAGTTGTCAAAAAGCCATTGTCAACCCACAAAGACAAGCGTACTCTTTTCTAGTAACATTCATTAATCAAATCAAGTTAGTTTGGTGATGCAGTGTAATATGGATTTTTGCTCAGAACCAAGCAAATTGAGATGGTTATCTTAGTGTTTGATCAGCCATTTAAAAACTTAAAGCTAAGAAACACTGCAGACTGATTCATAGCAAACCTTATAGTACTTCATTATATACATGACAAAACTGAATTGTTTTATATTCTATGTCCAAGCCATACAAAATAAATAAAAAATACTGTGATATACTGTGAAACCTGTGAAAAGCAAACAAACAAACTGATTTATCTTCTTTGTTTTACAATTCAGCCCTACTGCCTCAACAATATAGAGCATATTAACAAAAAAATAAATAAATAAATAAAGTGGTCTGTGGCTTTGGTAATCAATCAACCTCTTTTTACTCTCTCCATCACTCCCTGTTTTAGCCTAGAAATTGAGGTCTGTTCTCCTGCTGGAGTTCAGCAGGCTTTGCCACAGTATCATGAAGTAGGGCTAATGTTCAGTGCTGTGCTCTGGAGTGGGCAGCGTACATGTAAAATGACATATTTCATGGGGTGTTGGAACTTTGTCATATTCTAAAATTATAAGGACTGATTAAGCTTTTGCCTGTGAATTTAGTGGGATCTTTAAGTAATACAGTATTGTACATAAAAATATTATTACCATTTAGATGTTTCTTTAATTCTAATTTTAATTTGTTTAGGGTTTGTTGTAGAATTTCAGTCAAAGATACTACAGCTCTCTGGTTTCCTTGAGTAAACAAGAGTTTATTAGTGAGAAGTGCACACAACATCCAGCACTATGTATAGTTCTGAATTCTACCTCAAGCACGGCTGCTTATATTCTTCTGCTAACAGGCAGAGTGACACATACTCTGTTCCCTTATTTGGAGTTTATAGTTAAGTAATCAAACTAGTAAAACTGACAAAGGGAGGAACTGTGTTTTCCCACCTTCTAATTTACCATACTGGCATTTGTTAACCTTTCTTCTATCTGTTCTATCAGGGTCAAGGAACAGCATTCCTTCCCTGACCTCAAAAGGACAATTTGTACCCATTTAGATTTAGTTCACATGCCTAGAGTTGATCATTCTGGATTGTTGTATTTGTTCCTGAGTATAGAATTAGTACAAATTTCCATTGCAGGTGTCCAATTGTTCTTAATTTATAAAAACACCCAATGAATCCAGCATTCCCACGCTCATACTGTGTTCTTTGTGTTGTTTATATTAAGGGAAAACATAGTTGCTTTTACTGCAGACAATAGTGAACAATATCTTTTCGCCAGGGTTTTAATGTTGTTTCTAATCAAAACCTCTTAAACTGAAAGTTTCCTGTTAGCAGTGACAAAGGTACAAATATGAATGAGAAACAGCATTAGTACAAATAAAGTCGAGGTTGTTTTTTAGTGATTGCGTTTGAGTGTAAAATGATTTTGATGAATGATTTGAATTGTTGTCCTTGGAATTCAAGTGTTAAAGTTGTTTGAACTCTGTCAATGTTTGTTTGCAGTGTGCCAAGACCTTCCTCAATCTCATGGCCCATATTTCAAAGGAGCAAACAGTTCAATACATCTTGACCCTGATTGATGACACTCTGCAGGTATAATACACACACACACACACATACACACACACACACACACACACACACACAGACTTTTGTTGTTGAATGCATGTAAATCATCAAAACATTGCTCCAAAATCTAGTAGATAACTTTGGACACTAGATACAGTTTTCCCCCCAAAAAACAGGATAAACTTTGTTGAAACCCTTGATTTCTGAAGGAACGATGAATGAGCTTGTGTCCCAATAATTTTGTCTATATTTCCTATCTGTTTGTCTATTTTCTTCTGATACTGTTTTTATATATATATATATATATAACTAGATCTGGGTCTCTAAATGTAATAGTATGGTAGTGACAATATTTAACTTCAGTGATAAATGTTTTTTATCAGCATCTGTGCACAAATCTAACCTGTTGATGAACTAAACAAATAACATCAGAGCTTCTTGTTTAGCCGGCAGTCTGCTGCCTTTTGAAAGTATACCCACCACCAGCACTTCACACCCTTTCTGTTTTGAGCCACGGCCATGTTCAGTTTGTAAATGAAAAGATATTGATTGTCAGAAACCAGTAGCCAGGGTTGAATAGAGGCATTGATATTAATACTGGCATTGAAACAATACACACCTGTGACCTCCAGTTGCTGCTGAAAAGGAAAGCATTTGTGCGGTCAGGGTCTAATTTTGATTATGATTTATTCTGGAACGTTATAACTCATCCCAAAGGTATTGGAAGGAGCTCCTTCACCGCAGAGAACTTTAATTGATCCTCAACTAGTGCTGGTTTGCGGACTGTGTAATACCACTGTAAGCAACCCTTAACTATGGGCATGGTGACCACACGCTTGTGTTCAGCTGCTCCAGAGTGTCTCATTTGCTTTTTATTTTTATATAGTGATCAAAATGTTTTTTGTGCACAGTTGTATGTAGTGCAGCATCAGACTTAAAAAATGCACAAGACTTGTATCCACCCTACCTTTTGAGAGTGCAGCTGTGGGCTATTTTTACCCCTGATTCAAAAGTTAAGAGCAAGTGAGTTACTGCTCTTTTGACTTTGACAAACTGCAGGTGGCAGGAACTGGGTTCTCTAAACCTGACTGTGATGAATGATGTCTCCTTCTTAGATATCAGTTAAAGTGTGCAGACAGGCTTGAGTCAAACTCATTCTGAACAAAGGCTCAGTGTTTATCCCGAGTGTTGTTCTGACACACTGATTTACTATAGTGCTTCCCCTAATCTCGCTCAGCTGAATTTGGGGTGCTACAGCTCAACAGACATTGAGCGAATGCAGTAGTGATGTTTCTTGTCGCAACTTAAATCACTTTAAATTCAATGGTAAAGTGATTTCTGTTTTATTACCAACTCGTCACTTTGTGTTTTTTTAGGTCTTGTCATCTGTTGCGAGTAAAGCTGAAGAGATAAAGTGTTTTTCTTTCGGCATTTCTCTGCTTTTAAAATGCTCTAACATTGAGTTTGGATTCAGTCCAGCAGCTCTAAGCAGTCATTTGCAGTAGATGGTTTCATGCCTGAGAAACAGCAGGGGTTAACAGTTGCATGCAAGCATAGCAATTTTTTCCCTCATTACACATCATCTGGCTTGACGGACAGTGGGCCAGTGATGGCCGTCATTTGCTGGTTTAATGGAGTATGGCATATTCGAATTGATTGTTTTAAATTATGTAGAAATGTTTTAAGCATTTCCCCATAAACCTGAGAACATCCCTTTTCTGTTGCTAATGCAGGAAAATCATCAGAGGGTCAACATTTTCTTCGATTATGCCAAGAAGACCAAGAATACAGCCTGGTCTTATTTTCTCCCCATGTTGAACCGCCAGGACCTTTTCACCGTTCACATGGTGAGTGTGCACCACAGCTTTTTGCTGTATTGTAATTGATTAAATACTAAATGCATCATTAGCTTGGGATTTGGTTAAGAGGTGAAGCTTAAAATGTACCATATAATGAGTGTAGACAGACCTGGACTGAAAACATTGGCTTTTGTTGCCTTTTGTTGCCTTTTGCCTTTTTAAAAGAGGCTCGGACACAGATCTCTATAAAGCTGCTTTGTGACAATGCTTTCATTGTGAAATGCACTGTATACACATACATTTTAAATTTAATTGAGTTGAATTAAAAATAGAGCTTGGATATTGTGCTATGCTCAGTTAAATAGATGTTGCTGCTATCAGAAGGATTCAAGGTGAAAATTGCCACATTTTACACTGTGGGAGGTTCAACCTGTGAAACTGAAAAATAAGCATGATTATGCTTCTAAAAACAGTAAAGACATCATTATAGAAGTACATAATGAGCTGCTGTTGAGTGTTCCTGATGAGCTTTGAAGGAGGTAAGTTCTCTGTGTAAGTGCAAAAAGTAAAAAGGTCGCATTGGTCAGCTTCTCATCATTTCACCATGGGAGATGTAACGTGCAATGTTCCTGAGATAAAAGAAAAGCACCCTTGGTGACGTTATCGATTTTGCTCAAAAGGTCAGGAGTAAATCAGATCAGAGTCAGAAGAAACACCTACCTTTGTCACTTCATGCCAGAAGCTGTAAAATCTTATTCCCTAGTTTGCTTAATGCTTTCTTCCTCTGTTTCTTAGATGTGGTTTTAAGCGGGTCCTTCTCAAATGGATTGTAACTATTCGAATTGAATACACTAAAGTGCATTTGTTTATTTACTTTTTAGAATTTGTGATTAAATCGCAGCCCAGACATTCAGTTGACCCAAGCTAAAGATAAGATTTGTTGAACAAATAAAGTTTGATTTCAATGAACAAATCTAGTACATTAGGTTGGAATAACTCCCAAAATTCCCAATGCTTTTATGGAACCTTTTCATTTAAAATCTGTCATTAAAGTGAATGACTTTGCATTTTTAATATAGTTTAATCAAATTATAGAAATGTCTTCTGCTGCTCTCCAGAAAGAACAGTATTACACACATGAAGTTTACTGACAATAAGACTGACTAGCCAGAAATCCACTGAAACAATTCCAATTTATTTTCCAATATCCAATTTGTGGACCAAATAGACCAAGTAGATATTTTAGTTTCATTGGGAAGGCTTATGTTCAGATAAAGGAAAACACTGCTTTCCAGCATGAAAACCGTATCCTCTCTGTGAAGCACAGTGGTGGTAATATCATGGTTTGGACCTGTTTTACTTCATCTAGGACTGGGCAGCGTGCCATTGTTGGTGGAACGTTACATTTTCAATTATTCTGAATTAAACAACTGGACATTTGTCCATGAGCTGAACCTCAGGAGAACATGGGTCATGCAGCAAGACAGTGACCCCAAGTACATAGGTTGGTCTATGAAAGAATGTTTCAAAAAGAATAAAATTAATGTTTTGGCCAATGGCCAAGTCCTGACCATAAACCAGTAGAAATTTTGTGGAAGACCTAAAGCAAGCAGTTCATGGGAGAAAGCCCACCAACAATTTAAGCTGTTTGACAATGAGGAATGGGCAGAATTATAGCCATTATGCTGGACTAATCAACAGTTACCATAAACATTTAGTTGCAGTTATTGCAGCACAAGTGGGTGACACCAGATGAGTTTGCTAGTCACAGATATGTAATATTGGATGATTTTCCTCAATAAATAAATGAGCAAGTGTAATATTTTGTCTTGTTTGTTCTCCGTAATATAACATAAATGGCTAAAGGCATGCATTAAATATGTCTTGAAGCCACAGAGGGACACACATTACCATTTTAGCACCAGGAAGAATCTCTGTCTTATCTCTAAATACAGTGGGGAAAATAAGTATTTAGTCAGTCACCAATTGTGCAAGTTCTCCCACTTAAAAAGATGAGAGAGGCCGTTAATTGACATCATAGGTAGACCTCAACTATGAGAGACAAAATGTGAAGAGTCACGACATTTTTATTTCTTCATTTTTATTTTATTATTCTAATTGAATAGTTCACTTATAGGAGAACTCGCTTTTGCTTCATATGGGGTTTCATTTGAAATCTCCTTTAAACCGTCGTACTAAAACGCAGGTTTACATGATTGTAGCATTTTACCACTGGTCTCAGTTCTTTTTAGAGCATTTTACAACAAACACGGGCGTTTGTGTAAAAGCCTCTGGTGAGTTGTTCAGATCCACCTAAAAGTTGTTTAAGCACAAGCATCAATGGAAAAGATGGGACTCAACATCAATCTGATTGATGGGTTCAGATTTTCTTAACTTTGAGTGTGTGGTGAATGAGCAAATGGTGAATCCTGAATAGGTCATCTTAATTTTACTTGTCATAACTTTTTGCTTTAGCTCTGAAACTATTAAATATATGTTCAGTTTATTCATTATAACATAATTTTACCAGTATGACTATTTTATTCTATTCTAGCCTTAATGACAGGGCTGTCTTCTGTCAAAGATCTAGCTGTTATACAAGGATAAACTGATATATCACTGCCAACATTTCCTGGAGCATTAAGGTTGTTACACATTGGATGTGTCATTCTCCAAAGTTCAAAATTCAAGAGCAAATCATAATCCACACCCAAGTGAGAACTGTTTCCTCAGTGGCCCACGAAACGGGACTTTTCATTATTAGATTCAATTAAAACCAAGATGATATAACTTGAGACTTGATTCTTAATGTCTTAAATTTAAAGATTTCATTCATCACTTTAGATAGTAAATGTTTACACTTTCAACAGACCCATCAAATCTTTGGTAGAGAACAGTGAATTCATGAGAACCAGTCCATACATTCACATTCATACATTTAAAATGGAACAGAAGCTCATATGTAGAATGTTCATGGGTGCTCAGGTTTTATTAAAAATAAGCATGGTACTGTGCAGCTTGTGTGCAATGGCCTTTAGAATGACCATGTGTTGTTATGAACGTTATTAAATGCTCAGTGTACAGTCAATAGAGCTCAGTGCCACTGACTCCACTGCTTCACCAGTAGCAGCTAAGCAATGAAGCTTGCCGTTTTCAGGAAAGGCACCTATACCACCTGTATTTTCACTAATGCATGTCTTTTCTGCAATAAACCTCTCCGTTCACCTCGTGGTGCCAACCTTTGAGTCACCCTACAGCTGATGTTTTTCTCTGATTTTTTTTATTTGCACTGTATAAACATTTATTTGTTCCAGTGCATCTTACAAGGACACAAAGGCCTGAAGGTGTTGCTAATAAGTACTTGTAGTTGCACATTGAGAAACTGCACCTGGCTCTTTATTTACTGGAGGACCACGCTTAACTAGAAGCCAAAACAGTTGGTGTGGCCATTTTAATTATTTTGCACTTCATTTGCCTATTACTTATTGGCATTACCCTTAAGCCTCTGATTAGAGCTCACTAATTACAGCTCGCTGCATCAATAATTCATCACAGGCCTCTCTCTAAACAGTCAATTAAAAGCTTAATGATTTCTCTGAATCTTCTACATTCAAGGGCACCTACTTCACATGACCTGCAACAGAGGTGTTCGTCACGGCTTAATTAGCCTCAAGAAGACAGCAGCAGAGGGCTGCTGTGCTGCAGATCTAAAAGAAGACGTGTTGATCCCTTCAGCCATCCTTACCTCTGCGCTTAATGAAAGAGGCTACATTTCACCCCGCTGTGTAAATGTCACAATGGGGATATTAGTCAAGCACTCCCTCACTGGTGAATTCCCTCACTGGTGCTCCATATACTGCAAAGTTGAATCTTATGATTCTGCTAATTAGTCAATTACAGATGAATACCTCTGAAATTTGTGGCCATTTATCAGGAAGGAAATGCTAAAGAAATAGAAACAAACCATTACATCACTTTCTCAACTCTGGCAAATTCACAGGAACCAAACAATTACTGCAGAAGCATTGATTGTTTAGATTCATGGACTATGAGTGCATAAGCGTGTTGATCAGTAGTGTGTGTGTGTGTGTGTGTGTGTGTATATATATGTACATATATATATATATTATAATATTTTCAGCCAAGAGCTGAGAGAAGTGACTAAATGTTAGTAAGTCTCTGTCTCTCAGCTCTTGGCTCAACCTTGAGTTGTGGACTAAAAACTAAGGCTTAATGGGAAACTGTCAGCAAAATTAGATTCCTGTACTGAGCGTTTAAACTTCACCTTAAACAAGATATGTGAATAATTTTGGGTTCAGATTAAATGTCCACAATGGTTTGATGAGAATGGAGCAGTGGTTGAAACAGATATTTGAACAGTCTATTGTATTCTTAAAGAGATTAATGTTTAGGCAACATACTGCCTAATTAATTTTGCTTCATCTACAACCAATTTAAGCCTGGTCCTGGAGGTCTCATGTTCTACACATTTACTTGCCAAACCTGACCTACAAGCCACCTTGTAATCAGCAGAGAATTTTAATTAGGGGTGTTTGTGCAAGAAAACCACCAAAACTAGTTATCTGGCCCTCTAGGACTGGCACTGGAAGGGAAGGATTTCTGACTGAAGCAATGGGGCCAGTGCTTAGGAGCACTCTCACTGCCAGAGGCCTCAGTGGACTTTGTCCCACAAGGCATAAGGTTGCTCAAAGACTATCCCCTGCAGACTGTCTACAAGGGGACAGTCCACTGCAATTGTAAACACTTGGTGAAACAAATAGCTCCTAATTATGTACAAATGACTAAACAATGTAACAAAGTAATGTTTATTCACTATTGAGGGAGGGAGGGATAAATGGATAGACAGACGGATAGACAGCAGGCTAACTACCTAGTTTTATTAATCCCAAAGGGAAAGACACATACTATAAGAGCTACTGAACAAATAATGTGCCATTATAAATGTATGTAATTGCATAAACATCGCTGGTAACTGTAATCAGTAACTGTGTACTGTAATCACAGATACAAGATAATGACCTTAAACCAGTATACAAATCTTTGCTACCTGCATGCATATAGGGAAAGTGGCAGTGCAAAGTAATGGTGCTTAGTAAGTGTATCCTGTTATGCCTCATAAGACCATGATCTTCCCTGAGAAGCCCACTGGTGATGCTACTGAAAAAAATCTAGAAGTACAGGTTTGGCAACATTGCTTCCAGAAATGTTATTTTAAGTGTATGTTTCTAAATTATAGCTACATTACTGTGAATGTTCAAACATCAGTTCATACATGATTGATGGACATTGATATAGAGTTTGTCCTCCACTCTTCCGGCTAGACATTCCACTAAATTGTGGATCAGGGCTGCAAGGATTCGCTTCCACAAGAGCTTTTGGGAGTTTGGATAATAATGTTCACCGAGACCTCTGTTCAGGATTCAAGAAGGGGTCAAGAATGTATTTCCTTCACTACTGCTAACCGATAAACAGCCCCAGACTATTAACCCTCCTTCACCAAACGACTAGCAATCTATGCGCTTTTAGGTGGGTAGTGTTTTCCTGACAAAATCAATCACCCTAGATACAAATCAATCTCCAGTCTGAAACTGGCATAATTTACTCCAATCCTGCCAACATTTGTTTGATGTGCAACTGCTTGATTGTTGAACCTCAGTCACCCTCCTAAAAAAATGATTACACTAATGTTCCCTCTAAAAGCCGTTTGTTACTCAGTAGTGAGTGTTGTTTTTTCTTGAACGCTCTTCACTTAGTGGTCCAACGTATTTTATTGCTCATAGACATTTCCATATCACTATTAAAGCTTACAGATGACCAAACTGAGCCCTCAGGAGGAATTTAACATCTCACAACAGTGCTATATCTTAAGCCATTAAGGTATTCAGTTTAGCTCTTTCTACTGCCATTGTTTATCATTGAAGATTGTCAGTCTGATATACAGTAGTTGAATCCATTTTTCCATAATTCGAGGTGCTGTCCATACACCTGTGACCACCCTGTATACTCTGTCATGTTTGTGTATGTCCTAATACTTATCAATCCATCAATCAATCAAAGTTTATGTATATAGCGCTTTTTACAACAGGAAGTTGTCACAAAGCAGCTTTACATAGATCCGCATTCAATCTCAAACATGCCAGTGGCAAACAGTGGCAAAGGGGAAAACTCCTCAGACTTGGAGAAGAAACTGAGAGGAACCAAGGTCTAAGAGATGAACCCATCCTGGTCGACAATCGAGAGCATAAAAAACGGGACAATACATGGGCTTAGAAAAGTAGAAATGAAATGAAATGAAATGAAATAGAGGGGAGGGAAGATAAAGAGTTTTTTGGTTGTAGTAGTGATGAAGTCCATGCAGGTCGCGTAGTCTAATCTGGCAGTTGGTACTTAGCAGTGAGGGGTAAAGGGGTGGACCGGTGTTCACCAGGCATCCGGGGCAGCTCAGGACATGGGGAGAGAGGGAGAGAGATTAGTGCCCCCTTAGTGGTGTTAGTTAAAAGAGAAAGGTTTTTAGTCGTGATTTATAGATCGAGAGTGTGTCTGAGTCCCGCATTAACCATTGAACATTTTACCTTTTCTTCATGGTCAACCTCAGGCTGCAAGGATCATTGCAAAGCTCGCTGCCTGGGGGCGGGACCTGATGGAGGGGAGTGATCTGAACTACTACTTTAACTGGATCAAGACTCAACTTAGTTCCCAGGTACAGCCTTCATTCTTCTATTTTACACTGTGAATAGATATTTAGCCAAACTGTTTTTTCTTGTGTTTGGAGCCTGTGGTGTGTGGAGGAAACTTTCAGAATGTTAGATGTCAGAGCTGAGAGATGAAAAAACCCGATTATAAATAATGCCGAAATTGTTGAAACGCCAGTTTACGTCATTCATTTTGACTCAATACTTCAGTCTTACAGGCCCCACGGCCAGACCAGTAGAAACTCCAAAAAACATCACCAAACTTGTACCATGGTCATCTCCTTTCCTTTAGTTCTATTAACAGCTTATCAGTAAGGCTGCTGGATATCCAGTAATGCACTCAGTACCTCAAAAGAGCTGAAGCAGGATGTGGTTGGAACCTGATAGGAAAGGCTTATTCAGGACTGTGATGATATCTGCTGCTGTAGACTAGAACAAGTTCATTAGTGTTTTTCTTCTCAGGGTTTGTTTGTTTGTTTGTTTGTTTTTCCATGGTTTCTTTTCAATAACCATGTAAGAAAGACATGAGGGAAAAAAAATTGATTAGATCAAGCGCTCATGCAGCATCTTCTACCTGTACTTGAAGCTTCTATGACTACATGCATATGACATCAATTCTGTTCTTGTTTTCTAGCCCTGTTGTTCTCAGTTGGAGAGAGATGAAAGCAGACTTTACGAGACATGATCCATTAGAAGTTTTCCATGGTAAAGATATGGACATAAATTGTAGCTTTATGCATCCGTGTAGTCAGTGGAATATTAAGCTGTCATATTGTATCGTGTCAAATAACTAGGATCTTAGCTTTTGCAGTGCCTTGTATCATTTCACAGGCTATATTGTTTCCTTAGGGTATTAGTTGTTTAGTTGAAGACATCAACTTTGATTAAGTCTAAGGATTTTCAATATAACGATAGCTTAAATTTGTCTCACTTGTTAATAACATTAAGGTTTTTTTCTTTTGCAAAAGGTTGAAATGTTTTCTACCAGTCAGGCCAATTTAACTTGCTGTTTTTCTTATTTTTCTTTTGCAACCCTCTTTAGGTAATCTTTATTTAAAGGTTCCTACTCCATTTTTGTAAGCAGAAGTAGCCCCTGTGGTTGCTGGTTTTGTGTGCTGTACATTCATTTATTTTTTATTGTCATGTCTAAAGAATGTCCCAATATTTTAAGTCACAGTATCATTCACTGTTGACCCCATGACCAGTATCCCAATGACTAAATGTCATCAATGTCAGAATGTACCACTTTTGAAGATAACGCCCCATCTTGCCACAGCACCTGTCCAAATCGAAATCCTGCTGTTCAGCAAACTCTAGATGATTGCTGTCAGTAAGGGGGTCAGTAAGCAATTTTTTCCCAAATAGACTCCTGGTGTGGATGATCCACATGTTTGTGAGTGTGGATTGGGACGAGCAGACCACAAGTGCAGACTAAACAGTAACACAAAGCCAGAAAAAGTTCTTTTCTGGCATGTTGTTAACTTGCTCAATATTACAGCAGACCATCTTGCACTGGTGCTGCACATTCTATTGTGTATTTTTCATGCAATTGCAGCTCTGAGGCACAATGTTTGCACAATGACTGTTTGGGAAAAATACACACGAACGCTTTAATTCCTACACAATACTACATTTTTACATGTGTGGTGAACTAGATTAGATTATGTTAAATGTGCTGGTTGAGTGGCTGCACCTTGACTAAGTGAAAAACATATGTTCATGTGTACAAATGCTGTGAAAATGGCTGAAATTGTGCACATTTTGAAACTAAATGAACAAATAGTGCATAAAGGGAGCCTGAGGGAACAAAATCAACACAACAGTGTTGTAGCATGTTGTGTACATTGTATGTTTTTTTTGTTTTTTTAAATAAAGAAATGATATACAGCACTATTTAAAAGATTCAACACTACAGTCCTCCTGTCTCAAAAACCGATTGTCCCTTCCCACCTTAGCTTAGTGACATTTATTAGCTGAGCATGTCAGATCCTGCCCCAACATTTCAATAGGTTTAAGCCAGGACTTTGAGGCCCTATTAACCTCCTCATGCCATCTCTAAAAGTTACATCTCTTACTTTTATCCATTGTTGCTAGACTATCTCCAGCTCATGGACAGATAAATAGACATTCTTTGCCACTCCTCTGGTCAATACCAGTTTCCTCAGTGATAGAACTGAATCCAGGTGAAACAAAAGGGGAGAGGGAAATGACCTCTTGTCCTGAGTTCATATGCAGGGAGCAAAAGGGGGAGGGGGGCAGGGTACAAAGAGAGTTGAGCATCCTCCTGATGGCAGCAGGCTAAAGGAGCTGTGGAGTGGGTGGGTAGAATTATCAGTAATGCAGAGGGCCTTCCAAGTGAGGCGGGTGCTGTGAATGTCCCAGGTGAGTGGGAGGGGAGAGATCTTTCAACTCCTTCACAATGTGCTGGAGGGTCTTGCTGCAAGATGAGATGCAGGCATCGTATCACACAGTGATACAGCTGGTCAGGACGCTCTGAATGGCACCATTGTCAAAAGTAGCATTGTGGGGTTAGAAGTCTAGCCGCTTCTCTGTTTACAGAGGAAGGCAGACACCTGCTTCTCAAATATGATGCTGTGAAGTATGTTACTTCAAAGTTCTGGCTACACTCTTTGCTGCACTCCATTTTAATCACAGTATATTGTTTCTGATAGTCACACATTCACTAATTCTGCACACAGCACATTTTATTTTGATGTCATGAACCCTGGAAATAAAAGTCCTTAGAGCAGAAGTCTATGAAGTCCACAATCCTTCCACCTTTTTATGTCCTTACCTTGATGAATTGCACAGCACTATTTCCTGTTTTGAGGATATAGTAAACAGAGTCGAAGATTTTCATTCATTTATTACTTACTCAGAGTAAAGCAGAACATCTGGTGCTGCTCACACAGTAATATTGGTAGCACTTGTAGTTGGCATCTTTGGTAGATAGCGACTTAGTGCTAACTAGTAACAAATAGAACTAATATGTATCAGCAACATTTGACACTGACATGCCAAAGTCATACAGCAGTATGGAAATTAACTGCAAGTATGTGTTAGAGGTCTGATCTTGTACGTGAGGCAGAACACTGGCCAGGGTGCACATGGCAAGGCGACGTGAATTATCAGAGTTTGAGCAAGGCATCATGCCAGACGGATGGGACATTCCATTTCCAAAGCTATATTAAAAGTGTGTGCATTTAATATTCCTTCATATCCACAGTGTCATGTATGTACTGGAAATATGCCATTAAAGGCATCATAGAAGGCATAGAAAGTGTCTGGATAGACTTGTCTGTGCAATTATTCAAACAACTTTGGCAGAAAACACATTTACATTTAATGCGTTTAATGCCCCAAATGCAAATCCCACAATAAAAGTAATGCCTTCAGCATTTGGAATATGTTGCATCAAATTCAGATTGAATATTAAATCATGTGAATACAGTGAATATTAAAATAAAAAGTTTATCCATTTGGAACATTAAATATTTCTGCCTTGTAGTGTATTCAATTGAATATAGGCTGAAAAGGATTTGCAAATCATCGTATTCTGTATTTATTTGTTTAACACAACATCCCAACTTCACTTGATTGTGTTAAATTGTAAAAGTTTATAAATTAAAAAATGTATTGATACCAAGAGGGTTTTGCAAGCTTTAAAAAATGTTCCAAAGTTTGTAGCAGCTTCAAGAAATTTACTAAATGCATAAATATAACATGTAAATAATCATTTCAAAGAAGCTGTCTTGGACACACACACACAACACACACACACACACACACACACACACACACACACACACACATTCTCCTCATTTAATTGATTGCTCACAAGCCATGATTTCCATTACATGATGCTACAAGCTGAATGCTCCTTTTTGAACTGCCAGTGCTGTGTGTTTTACTGTGCTGAGTGACTGGGTAAGAGGGAGGGTCATCCTACCCCCCAGAGATAGTGCGCTTACCAAAATGTGTCCCCTGCCCAGTTTGTGCTGAGCATGCATGCGCAGTGCAGATTAATCAAGGTCATAGAAGTAATAATGATGGTCTATACCTGCTATATATATATATATATATATATATATATATATATATATATATATATATATATATATATAAAAGTGTTTACTCTTCTCAGGCCTTAAAGATAACTGAAAGCTAATGGGTTGGCTGTGGCTCAGGTAGAACCAGCGTTGTTGCTGGAGGGTTGCAGGTTGTAGTCCCTGAACTGGCAGGACATGACTGAAGTGCCCTTGAGCAGCCCATTACTTGGCCATGTGTGTTCACTACTAGTGTGTAAATTCTAGTACATGTGTTTCATTGCATGGATATAGCAAAACACAGAGGACAAATATCCCTGTAAAGAGTGAAGGGTCTACGCAGCATGTTTACATTTACTTTTACTTTCAGGTAGAAAGTCATTCTAATATAAATGCTAGTAAAAAGACAGTAATAGCCCTGCTGTGCAATTTTAGCATAAACACGCCCACTGTACGATTACAATTTTTACTGAGCAGGTGTACCTGATTAACACATTCTGGAACACCGCTGTGTTGCTCACCTAATGTCTCTTCATAAGGTCAGAATACGTAAGATTGGTAACATGCAGAAATAAAACTCACTGAATTTCAACGTTGGGTTACTGTTGAAATTCTGGCCAGTTTGCATAGTGAATGTGTGCATGCTTTGCATAAATTCTCCAGGGAATGTGAATTAAATAACACCAAGGTCAATTGTGCTCTTCGACCTCTGTACCAATGGATTGAAGGATTGAAAATGGCCCCTGCAGACAGCCTCTGATTTCTATTCGTATAAACTGCTTAAAACCATTTCAGTTATACAGCAGTATCGCGACAGAGAGCAACTTGGTTTTATGCTATAAAAACTGTTGATCTTAAACACTAATGAAAATCACAGTAGTGTGTAGTGAACTCTTTGATACACATTGGGCCCATGCTACACAAATATACTTTACATCTACCACGTATCACAAGGAATAGCACTGCTAGCTGTGAAAAATGGCCATCGATTCACAACCCATTTACTTCATTTTTGGCCTCCTTGTTTTAATTCCATGATTGATTTCTAATATTTCAGTGCCGTGTCCCCAGAACTCCGCTAACATACTGCATAACTGCCTCTTCTACTAATTAACCACAGTGGGCCAGTCAATCAGTGAGTTAGTATCTTCTGATTACATTCTTCGTTTTCTTTGTTATCTTTGTTAGAAACTACATGGTACAGGTGCAGAGACAGGAACAGGGACCATCTCTCCAAATGAAGTGAGTATGCTCTCGCAGAGAGCTGTGCACCCGGGCCTCAGCTTTCAGAAGGGCACCTCTGTCCAGCGCAGCATTAACTGACCTCTGCTGCACATCACTCTCATTCACCTGTACTCTTTCCTTTTTTCCCCCCTCTATAACTGTTACAGCGCTACCCACAGCTACCTGCCTCTGGTCTTGTGCCCCTCTGAGCCTAAGCAGCATTTTATGCAGATATGTTTTCCTTTGCTTCCAAAGTTAAATGAATTCCTTTTCTTCCTGAAATAGATGCGGCATCTTTGTAGATTAGAGGAGCAAGGGAAGATTGTGATCTTGGTCACTATCTTCCATTTGTTTTACAGATCAGTATGTACAATTCAGACACTAGAAATATTTGTTCTTATTTTTCTTTTCTGTTTGAATCTGCAGCATGCTAACAGGCAATGATTTAGTCTGGGACTCTTCTAAGCATTCTAGAAACCTCAGCTTACTACTGCTGTTCTTCATGATCTGTTTATTATTCAGCTCTCTGCTTGTATACACATTTCTGTCATGCTGGTCTGCAGTTATCTATCTATATCTACCTGTATCTGTCTATCTGTCTATCTATGCAATTTGCTCCCCTGTCTGTGGTTAGAATACTTTTCGTCACTCTAGATAACTAGGGCTGCAACAGTTAGTTGCAAACTACTTAAGCAAGACTTACACACAATAGGGCTGCTCAGAATTTCAAAGATTATTATCGCATATGCAAAAGTCACATCTGAGGACATGCAATGGCATCTACAATGTACATTTTCACTCTTTTAAAGTGTTTAGACTTAATATTCATGACATATCTACCAGAGGCAGTTTGATCGCATCATAACATTACATTTCACTCAATATTGGAAACGAAAAGCTTTATTAATATCATGTTGGACACATTGACACTTGTGGCTTCAGATGAAACTCAGGGACTCATAAATCCATTTTTTTCCTTTTTTAAAGAGCACACGTGAACCAAATGTGTACTGAGGAAATCATAGGTCGTGACATGAGAACACACCAAACTCCTTCCTTCTGGAGTTAATGGAGCAGGAATTAAACTTCCAACTAAGCTCAAGGAGCCAGTAACACACACTCACTCACAATCACATTCTCTCACACTCACTCTCACTTCACTCACCACTCACGCCACCACTCACCACCACTCACTCACTCACTCACTCACTCACTCACTCACTCACTCACTCACTCACTCACTCTTCCCGAGGTGCCACTGTAACTCAATGGTATTGTACTGGGGGGCTAATCATCATATACAGTAATATCACATTACTGTTTATATTACACTGAAACACTAACACAGCTACATTAGATTTGCCAGGTAATTGAAAAATAAACATGGTCAATTAAACACTTACTGAAGTAACTGTTAGTTGCAGCCCTACCGTTAACTCTCTATTCATGTTTGCAGGTACCACTGCTTTCTTTCTTCTTCTGCATTGTGACACTATCTGTCTCTGATGCTGCATGTTCTTACAGATATTTCTCAAAGTCCAAAGTTGTTGCACGTGCAGAACAGTGAATGCAAAAGGACTGAATGTTTGTAGCTGCTTTGTTTCATTGCCTTTTTCTTTGCCAGTTCATACACAGGTTGGGCTTGTCCCATGCACCCCTTGCCTTGCTTCTTTGAATTGTACAAATTATTCACATTCTGACCGTGTTGTCTTGTCCTGTCTCTCAATGTGTGCATGTAAATTTGTGTGTGCTTGTGTGTTGTTTCTTTGTTTGCTTTGGTGTGTGTGTGGTGTGTGTGTGTCTTTTCCCCAACACAGAGCTCCCAGTATGTTCAGTGTGTGGCGGGTTGCCTGCAGCTGATGCTGAGGGTGAACGAGTACAGGTTTGCCTGGGTTGAGGCTGATGGTGTGAACTGCTAAGATTCAAATTGATGTGTTTGTAATCATTGGGCGTCATAATTGTTCTGGTTGGATAACAGTTAGGCAGTGTGAGCGATGTAGAGCACTGAACACTGGGAAATGTGCATGGCTCATGTTACAAAACAGACAAAAGCAGCCATTTGTTAGTCATGCTTGTGTGGCATACTTTTTTAATTGAATTTAATGAATAGTTACAGTGTACAAGTATTTAGCTGTCACCATTGTGCCAGTTCTCCCACTTAAAAAGATGAGAGAGGCCTGTAATTACATCATAGGTAGACCTCAACTATGAGAGACAAAATGTGAAAAAAAAATTGAGAAAATCATTTTGTCTGACTTTTAAAGAATTTATTTGCAAATAATGGTGGAACATAAGTATTTGGTCAATAACAAAAGTTCATCTCAATACTTTGTTGTATATCCTCTGTTGGCAATGACAGAGGTCAAATATTTTCTGTAAGTCTTCACAAGGTTGGCACACTGTTATTATGTTGGCCCATTCCTCCATGCAGATCTCCTCTAGAGCAGTGATGTTTGGGGCTGTCGGGCGGGCAACACGACTTTTAACTCCTCCAAAGGTTTTCGATGGGTTGAGATCGGGAGACTGGCTAGGCCACTCCAGGACTTTGAAATGTTTCTACGTAAGCCACTCCTTTGTTGCCCTGCAGTGTGCTGGGATCATTGTCATGCTGGAAAGACCCAGCCACGCTTTTCATCTCCATTGCCCTTGCTGATGGAAGGAGGTTTGCACCCAAAATCTCACAACATATGGCCTCATCTATTCTTTTCTCATGTACACGGACCAGTCGTCCTGGTCCGGTGCATGAAACAGCGCCTAGCATGATGTTGCCACCCCCATGCTTCACAGTTGGTATGGTGTCTTTGGATGCAACTCCGCATTCACTCGTCCTCCAAACACCGACGAAGTTGTGTTTTTACCAACAGTTTTACTTGGTTTCATCTGACCATATGACATTCTCCCAATACTCTTCTGGAACATCCAAATGCTCTCAACTTCAGATCGTACCGATATGGACTGGCTTAAGCAGGGGACAATGCCTGGCAATTGCAAGACTGGAGTCCTCAAGGCCGTAGTGCTGCTGATGGTAGCCTTTGTAACGTTGGTCCCAGCTTTCTGCAGGTCATTCACTAGATCCTCAGGTTCTGGGATTTTCCTCACCTGCTTCTTAGATCATTTTGACCCCACGGCTGAGATCTGCGTGAGCCTCAGATCGAGGGAGAGATTAGTAGTGGTCTTGTAGGTCTTCCATTTTTCGAATTATTGTTCACAGTAGATTTCTTCACAATTCGCTGCTTGCCTATTGCAGATTCAGTCTTCCCAGCCTGGTGCAGGTCTACAATTCGGTTTCTGGTGTCCTCCGATATCTCTTTCGTCTTCACCATAGTGGAGTTTGGAGTGTGACTGTTTGAGGTTGTGTGGGAGGTGTCTTTGCTCGTTAACGACTCCCAAACAGGTGCCATTAATACAGGTAATGAGGGGGAAAGATGCCTCTTAAAAGAAGTTACAGGTCTGTGACAGCCAGAAATCTTGCTTGTTTGTAGGTGACCAACACTTATTTTTCCACCATTATTTGCAACAAATTTTAAAAGTCAGACAAAAATTATTTTGAAAATTTTGTTTTTTTCACATTTTGTCTCTCATAGTTGAGGTCTACCTATGATGTCAATTACAGGCCTCTCTCATCTTTTTAAGTGGGAGAACTTGCACAATTGGTGACTGACTAAATACTTATTTTCCCCACTGTAGGTAGGTAATTCATGTGGCCTTCAATGCTGTAATTCAGCGGAAATAAAAATGTCTTGATTGCTTATGTTGACCATGAACGTTTAGTGAACTCTAAGTACATCAGGAAGCATTATCAAGCTGGAAATAAGTTTGTTATTCTTGTGATATCAAGTGAATTTCTCTTTTATTTCTTTATTTATTCGTTTCAGTGGCATACGTGAAAATGAAAGCCCTTAACAATCATCAATTAAACTTTATAGATGTTAATATTTATCACCTATGTGCAAAGTGCTTTCAGCTTTAATGTAAGGTGTCTACATCTAAATCATGCATTATAGATATAATTATGCATTACAGTATAGAACATGCAACCCTCTTCCCTCCCCAAACATCCTCCAGGAGGTAGTTTTAATCTAAAAAATGACCAGATGTTTTGCCAATGCCTGTAGAGTTCTGTAACAACATTTTATGGACTAATTAACTTGCTTCAGAAAAATTGGAATAGATGAGTATTGAAAATGCAAGGAACAACTAATTTTCAACTGTGAAGCATGGTGAAGGTATTGTTATGATGTGGCTATATATAGCTGCCAATGGAAGTTCTTCTCTTGTTTTTACTTAATGCTTCAATACTAATTGGGCAGCATTTCATAGTAGAAATTCTCAGTGACCTGAACCTTATTGCAAAACTAACCCAAACATTTTGCAAGGCAGTCAAGTGAAATTTTCTACAGTGCCCATGTGAATCACCTGTCTAGAGCCCAGTCGAACACGCGTTTCACTAAGGGCAAAACTGAAGGTAAACTACACCAGGAACAAGTAGGGTCTGAATATATTTGCTACAAAGGCCTGATTGAGCTCCATCAGGAAAGAAATCCTGTGTCTTTTGATGTCTGTGGGTTCCAGATTCAGGCGGTCTGTTTCCAGTTTTTAAAAGAGTACTTGGTAATGAATAAAAATTGTTCTCATTTCTACGTCATTAAACTTGTTTGTGGATAGCTTCGTTAAAAAGTGATTACGTGCACATTATCTTATTAAAGCTACAACATGCTGGTAGGCATGTCCAAATATTAATGGAACTGTCTGTAAATGTACCTTTGTACAGATGAAATGTAAAGCCAAGCACAGTTTATAAATTTACACTAATAGTCAATTAGTAATTAATGTAGTTATTAATTAAAGATGTATCTAGTGTGCAAGGACCAGAGTCACTTTCCCCTATTTTCTTCTATAGAATAGATGAAATATAAATTGTGTTTGCTGACAGTTTTCTGTGTAGTGGGTTTCTGCTCTATCCTCTATAAATGAGCACCACCTGTCTAGAAGCTTGACAGCTGCCCAAAAATGTTCCTGTGTGAATTCTGCTTCAACAGAATCTCAGATAACCTGCTTCCTATCATAGTCAGCCTCAGAACTCTTGACAGAATAGTGCCAAACCCGTCAATTATGCCTTGTGACCTTGTTGAGGACTGCAGGTGGACTTGCAGGTGAAGATTGTCAGTCCTCAGTGTTTTTGCATTCTGCTTTCTCCAGCATCACGGCTGTGCTGAGTAACAAGTGTGGATTCCAACTGCAGTACCAGATGATCTTCTGCGTTTGGCTCCTGGCCTTCAGCCCTCAGCTCTGTGAACAGCTGCGCCGCTACAACGTAGTGCCCGCCCTCTCTGACATCCTCCAGGAATCTGTCAAAGAGAAGGTCACCCGCATCATCCTCGCTGCTTTCAGGGTAAGGAGATGTACTGTTAAACTACACCCCGGCTAAGCGTATTTACACATTACAGTAGAGTCAAAAGAAGATTTTGTCAGAGAAGATGTAATCCTTAAAACTTGCTAACGATTAGATTAGTTCAGAGACAAAAACAGTGCTGCATAATTCTTTAACGCTACTTTTGGACCGAGATTCTTGTACCATAAAGAGAAAAGTGTGGAACCACTCATTATCCAAAACCTAAACATCTCATCTGTTAAGCATGATGGTGAGGGTGTATGGTGGGCAGCCAGAGTGCAGATGGACAATGATCCAGAGCTTACTGCAAAAGTAACACAAGCATTTTTCTCATAAAGAAGTGTAGTGTTCTTCAGTCCCAAAGTGAGTCACCTGACCTCAGTCCAGTGGAGCATGCATTTCAGCGGCAGACAGGATCTCAATATGTTTGGCATAAAAGCCTAGCAGAGCACTGCAGGGAAGAAAACCTGTCTCTCATGATGTGACAAAGTACTTTGCTGCCATAAATTGTAATCTGCTTTATATTGCTCTAAATTAGATTTCATAGTGTCACATTGTTTCGAAACTTCTAAGACCTTCATGATGTTATATGATCTTAATTCATTCATTCAGTGGAATTATATAGTGACACATCAAAAGTGTAGGAGTGTAAACTGATTATTCAGTGGATTTCATAACAGGTTGGCTTGTAGTGCCAGTTCGTATGGGCTGATGGTAGGGTTCCCATGTAGCCATGGACAAGAATACACCCCACACCAGTATGGAACCCCTCCAGCCTGCACAGTGGCTTGTCGGCAGCTGGAGTTCCATACCCCATAGTGTGGATAGTGTTCTGATCTGGATGCACTGGTCTACTTTTCCTTCAGATTTCCAATCTGTTCTTCAAGGTTAATAAATTGCTCCCTTAATTTAAGAATGTTTTCAATTCAACAAATCTTTTCCTCAATTTCACAACCTATTCCTTCAGTTTATTAGATTGTTCTTTCTATTTGAGTGAGTTCTGTTGATTTAGCTAATGATGATAATATTCCTTCAGTTTTGAGAGGAAAGCTAGTTAACTTCTTTGATTCATTCTTCTATTTATAGTCTATGTATGGATCTCTGTAATTCATACTGCCTTGTCATGAGCACGATGGCCAGTATTCAGCCTCAGCCACTTCATAACCAAGTCACATATTGCTGTTCTATGACTTTTGGCATGTCAGTGTAAACTAATATACTGGACAATTTTTGAATTCAGTAGCTTTATTGATTGCATTTTTAGGGTGATAATGAGTTTCCACGAGAAATAGTTTAGGGTTGTGATTATGGGCATCAAATTAAAATACAGTTAGCAGTGCTGCCACATTATTAGAACATTGCATCAATGTGTTCATGGACAGGCCGAAAGAGGAAGAAGAATGTAAGTGTAAGTAGTTCTTAGTGTTTTAGTACATTCATTTTAGGGATATGGATCGATTAAAAAAAAGTAAACAAGTAATCTCACTTTTTTAATAACAAATAAAATAATATGTAAATAAAATAATCAATGTAGATCAAATAATGGAGTTGTAATGAATGTGTCAATTATGTTATTTTTAACCATGGAATGATAGAATGAGTACAAGGGTAAGGTCAGTGTCGAAGATTTAATCAATTTTTCAGCATAAATAAGCCTTAAATTCTGTACACCATGTTTACAACGTTATGTTAAATCCCTCATATGTCATTATTCTGTGTAAAAAGTGAATTATGGGCTGAAATAAGGGCCAAACTTTGGCCTTTAGTGACTGTATTTTGTTAATGTTTACATAAGAAAAGATTTTCATGACTTCTTTGAGACGTCATGCATTCAACAAATCAAAATGATTACATAAACAAATGGGCATTTTTTACTTATTATTATTGTGAGTTCAATCGGCTTTACTCATCTTTTTTTAACGTTTTATGACTTTTACTCTTTGTACTACACTGTTTTTGTAAATCTTCAGAACTACCATCAGCTTACACACTTAACACTTACTTGTGAAGTGATTTTAAAATATGCAGGATTGAGAACCATATAGTGTTTATTTTTCATCCAGTTAATTTATCTGTCCAGTTTAATTCTGTACTTTTGAGCACCGATACAGACTCATTTCAGAGATGATTAAAGAACTTGGCCGGGGGTTGTGATTCATAAGTTCTTACAGTTTTCATACATTAACACTTCTTTATCTGGTGGGCTCTGATTTATTTTACCATTGTCTCGCTTCCAGGAGCACTACAATTAACCCTTCTTACATCATTGAGGCATTTGGTTTAAAGTCCAGACCCTTCATTATCAAATTAAAGAACGCTCTATTATTACCCTATTTTCATGTGGAACAATAGTATTAGTGCTCTTATGAATCATTTCCTCCTGTTCTGCTGACAGCTCCATCTTTTTGTTATTAATGGCAGTGACAGACATGTGGTGCACTCTTGTACTCTGTGCACTCTTTATTATACATGTTTGCCACTTGCATTACCATGTAGGCTTAGTAGTAATCTGATTTTACTCCCGAGGCATTTATTTTTCCATTATCAAGCACCATCTGGGATGAGGTGCGTCTACCCTGAAACACATTACTGCTAGAGGATCAAAAATACTTATTATTGTCACTATGTGATTCATTCCAACTTTGTCTCGTCCAGTACTCCCACCCCCCCACCCTGCACTTAGTGTTTAATTTAGTCCTGAAAGCTGGCCACTGTTGTGGGCATGAGTGTTTTGTAATGAATTCGTTGTCCGTGTCTCTGGCTGTCTTGAATTGGAGAGCTGCATTTCATTCATTTCACCCGTTTCAGATCTTATTAACTCCTCATACTCAGCGATTCTCTTTGTCCTTGCTCATAATTACAAGGCTTTTATTTCATACCTTGTTCCAAAATTATATTTTTATCTGCCTTCATGTATGTGCAGATAACTCCAAATGTTCAGTACCATTTGTAGTGGTGTCCTGCCTGTCTCCTAAATCAATGCAGATAAAGCATGGGGGGGGAAACAACTGCAGAACATGCTCAGGTACCCTGTCAGGAATAAAATGCTTGCAAAAGACTATTAGCACTAGCCTGGGTGTGTAGAGGAAACTGACTTTTTAAAGTCAGTCACATTTGAATAGTGTGTTCTTCATTTAAAAATCAAATCATAATGCAAGAAAACAAGAATTCCACAGGGAAAATGGAGCATATGGGCACAGTGTTCATAGTTCAGAAGCTAGCAGTGCTTTCAATTACCAAGTTCTAAAAGTTTTTGTTCTACTTTAATATGAACTTTTCATCATGTTCTCATATTGACATTGTTTGATGCTCTGGTTAAAAGATTAAATTTATTCCCAAGTCCGTACAATCATATATGTGCATTACATTGGTCTTTCTCACCAAAACAAGTCCGTAAAACTTGGTGTGAAATAAACTCAGACAATGTTGTACATTTAGACAAATGGATATCATCTGCAGAATTATCAAAAGTGACATTACCATGATCCATATTCACTGATTTTGGATTATGATAATGTGGCACAAGATGTCACATCACATTACACGGGTGTGAAAGCGAGTGAAAATCCCTCTCAGTAGTAAAACGGATGCATAAAAACACACAGGGGAAGAAAATAAAAATAAGAATAAAGATATGAATATACCTGTATGTAATACATATAGAGTATTTACACATTAACTTACACTATACATACATTATTCATACATTATTGCACTGTAGTCCTGTGTTTATAGAAACTATAAAAGAATGTTTGCATTATATGTACCTGCAGTGGGTTTAGAATTAGATGTAGCTGTACTGTGAGAAGGCAGTGGGTGACAGTCCTTAGTGGGTGCAGTGGTAGAAAGTCTTTGGTGGGTGTAGTGTACCTGAGCAGCTAGTTGCTGCTCCTGTAGTGAGTGAAGTGCAGGTGCAGAAAGAGTTTATGTGGTGTGATGTGGTGGAGGCAGGTGAGATTGGCCGTGGACTGGACACTGGCCTACTGACTATTTAGCAACCTGGTGGACTGGGGGAAGAAGCTGTCTCGGAACTGGCTGGTTCTTGACCTTGTGATTCTGTACCTCCTACCACTGAGCAGGTTTGAAATCAGGCAGTGGCTTTCCTGGTTGGAGTCCTTGATATTCCTCCTGGTTTTCCTTGGATAATGGCTGGTGTATTAATCCAGAAGGCATGGGAGCTAAACCTAGGTAATGGGCAGTGTGCACCATCTGCAGATTTTTTCTCTCAAGATGGGTGTAGATACTGTACCAGGTGGTGATGCAGCCTGTCAGATTGCTGACCCTCTCCACAGTGGTCCAATTGATGGAGACAAAGGAGTGCTCTCTCTCCTGCTTCCTGAAGTCCACTCTCATCTCGTTGGTCTTGCTGACATTTAGAGAGAGGTTGTTTGGCACCATTTTGCCTCATTGTTTTTGGAAATCAGGCCTATGATTATGTCATCAAATTTAATGGTGATGTTGGAGCTGTGTCAGGTTGTGCCTTCGCTGGTGTACAGGGAGTACAGGAGTGGGATGAGCACACCTCTGCGAGGGGCTCCGGTGTTGAGGGTCAGTGAGGAGGATGTGTTTCTGCCCATTCTCACCCCTTAGGAGGTTTAGGATCAAGCTGCACAGAGAGCTGTTCAGACTGAGATCACAGAGCTTCCCCCATGGGGAATAGGATGGTGTTAAATACTGAACCGTTGTCCACGAACAGCATTTTCACATGCATGTTCTTTTTGTCCAGGTGCAGAGTGAGGGCAATAGCATCATCAGTGGATCTGCTGTGTCTGTTTGCCATTTGCAGTGGGTCAATGGTGGCAGGCAGTGAGGAGCAGATGAAGTCTCTGAACAGCCACTCAAAACACTTGCTTATGTCCGAGGTCAGAGCAACTGGGCACCAGTCATTTAAGCAAGTGATACTGGCTGTTTTCGGAACAGGAATGATGGTTGTTGAGTTTGAAGCATACTAGCAGGACTGAGAGGGAGAGAGAGCTGTTGAAAATATCTGTGAAGACCCCTGCTAACTGATCTGCACATGCTTTAACCTCACGCCCTGGATCGCCATTGGGGTCGGGTGGCTTTGAAGCATCTGCTCATGTCAGTTACAGAGACGGAGGCCGGGTTGGACTCAGCAGTGGACCTGGCTCTTTCCATGGGCTCGCTGTGATTTGCTTTGAAACTAGTGTAAGAAGTTCAGCTCATCTTGAAGCATTGTACTGGTGCTGCTCAGGGAGTGAGGGTTCCCACTAAAGTCTGTAATTGTGTTTAACCCCTGCCACGTGCTTTTGACACTGGTGGTGTTAAACTGTGCTTCCAATTTGTCTCTGTACTCATGTTTTGCTGCTTTTATGGTCTTATTGAGAGCATAGCTGGCTTTTTATACTCCTCCATATTCCCAGACTTGTGGTACATACATACGGCAGTTGTACATACATCCAGAGCTGTGTAAACGTCACAGTTGAGCCATGGCTTCTGATTGGGGTAAACACAATCAAGTGGCTGAATCAGCATATTGATCAATGCTGTTAAACGACTCACAGAACATCTCCCAGTCCACATGGTCAAAACAGTCCTGGAGCACAGAATCTAATTGGTGACAAGTGGTGAACCCCCTTTATGGTCGGTGGTTCCCATTTCAGTTTCAGCCTATAGGCGTGCAGGAGCAGGATGGAGAAGATTTGCTGAACAGATGTCAGGGGAGGGCTTTGTACACCTACCGTAAGTCAATGTAACAGTGGTCCTGTGTTGTACATTTGACGTGTTGGAAGTACTTTGGAAGGACTTTCTTCAGGTTGGCTTTGTTAAAGTCCCAGATGATGATAATCGCAGTCTCCAGGAATGCGGCTTCCAGTTTGATCACACTGTACAGTTTCCAAAGTGCCAGGTCTGTGTCAGTCTGTGAGTTTATGTACGCAGCGGCAGCCATGACCCCAGAAATCTCTCTGGGAAGCCAGACTGATCTGTACAAGATGATCAGATATTCCAGCTCTGGGGAGCAGAAACACTCCAGTGTACATTACTCCAATCACACCAAGCAGAAAACCTACACATTTTCCTTTACTCTTCCCACACAGCTCTTTAGTTCTGTATGCACAGTGCAGCGAGAACCCAGCAGACTCTATGGCTTGGTCAGGGATCTCCACCGATATCCATGTCTCTGTGAGGCAGATAATACAGCAGTCTCTCTTTGTAAAGAGATCCATGTCTGAAGTTCACTCACTTTGTTGTCCAAAGATTGTACATTAGCCAGTAGTATGCTGGGTCATGGCGGGCAGTGAGTTTGCTGTCTCAAACTGAGTAGAACGCCGGCTCTCCCGCCTCTCTTCTGGCCTCTCCATAGCTGGGTGGTCCAGATCAATGGGGCTCCTTCTGTGTTTACAAACAAAAGACCTGTGTCCGGTTTGTGGTGAGTGATCGTCAGTCGGATTTGTAGAAGTGTTTGTAGATGAGGGTGCAGAAACCATTCCGTGGAATAAAAGTGACAGACACACAATTAACAGAAAACTACAAAAACTAGAGGGAGCTCATGACACAGCAGCCATGCTTGGTGCCATCTTGGCACTACCACATGGGACATGGGAGTATTAGAATCTTACACTGTAGCTTCTAACATTTTAAGTGACAGTAATTTGATTACCATATATTTACCAACTAAGCGAAGGTCCAAATACATGGACACCTGGCGGTTTGTTTCCCATTTGCTGCCATAACCACATCAGCTCTTTGTCAAAGGCCTTATACTAGTTCTTGAATATTTCTGTGAGGATTTGATGACATTTGGACATGCGAGAATTAGTGAGGTCAGGTACTGATAATGGATAATTATCAAAAATGCCATTCACCTTATCCCAGAGCTATTGGCTGGAGCTTTATAACGCTCTATCTGACTGGCATTGGACATGGTGACAATAGACTCGTGTGTGGCTGTTCCAGAGCTCCCTGTCATATTGGCATTGCTTTCTTATGGTGATTAAACAAAGGCTGTGATTGAAATGAATCCCTGTTTACCTTTTAGGGCACTAATGAGAATGTCAGCCATTTTCCTATGCAAGTCTGAATCATAAAGTGGAATTCGAACATGATTTTTAAGGGCACTATAATCTCCCACAGTGCACTCATAATTTAAAGTAAACATTGTTGCTCACTACATGAGCTGAATGTGGACCAAAATGCATTGTGAATCTTGTTGCCAAGCAACAGACAGTGTAATGAATTGAAGACGACAAGCTTTGCTCATATAAGCAGTGATACTTATGAGCCACTTAACACCATGAAGTTAACATATTGTCCCATGTAACGTTATTTAATTAATGGGAGGCTTATGTTTCTAAACAACATAATGGTGAAAGATTATTTCATGAACAGCCAAGAGCTTTCATGATTTCAGTTCATGTGTGTAGGGAGTTTAAAATCACTCACAAATTTATGCGACAAGTACTGACGCATGTTGCTGATAAGGAAATGTCAGGTTTTGTTTGTGTGTCTACGGCTAAGCCTCAGCCAGTTGACCACAGCGTACTCTCTACTGGAAACAAACATCCACCTGGGCATACAGACGTATGAGTGCATCTCAAAAAAATAGAACATTTAAAGTCATATCTCGAGCTGTTCAAGATTTTGTTTTTGTAACGAATAGATTCACAGAGCAGACAAAGAGAAGGGAGGTGGATGTTTACTCAGGGTTTTCTGATTTAATCACAAAAAAACAAACAGACCAACATGAACACTACATATTCACCAAACAAAATGAACACGAGAACTTGGAAACATGTATGCATACAAACAAACTGACCTGGACTCTAGGAAAACGGACAAGCTAACAAACAATCTAACATGATCTCTGGGAAACGGATAAATAAACAAAAGGACTGACAGGAACAGAGAGTTTTAAATACAAGGACAACATTACACATACCTGGGACTGCATAACGTAGGGGCAGGGTTACAAATGAGACCCAGATGGGAATGTGTGGAGCAAGAGCGGAAACAGGACCAAAACAAAATACGTGCTCGGGAGCAGATGGGAATAGACAACAATGATGGCAAGATGGTAAGACACAGGAGTACAACAGAACAGATATGTGACGGTTTTAATTTTGATACTGATTTGTAATAGTCAAACCTGAACTTAAATATTGTAATCATTTGAGATTTCTGGGTTCACTACATGCACTCACGCACATACACACTCCATAACATACACCAGGGCAAATTCGAGTGTTTTTGGAATTTGGGAAGAAACTAGTTTCCACACAAACGTGAGGAGAACATGGGAACTCCACCCAGGTAGGACCTTGAACTGAAGACCCCGGCACTGGAAGGCAAATGTGCTAACCACCAAGCCACTGTGTCACCCGATATACACACACACTAGTTGAGTTTACCAAACTATTTGATTTGTTCCAAATAAAAAAGGATCAGTCAGCTCCATGATGATGCTCCATGGCTGCATCATCTTTTAAGATACCATGACATGGCATTTTGGCTTTCAGCAGTTGCTATGCTCTGAAGTTTCTCTCTGAAGTCAGGGAGCTATACTGATCTATTGGATATATTGCTGAGTTAGCCAAGCTATCGGTGATTGGCACATTTCCTCCAAACAAACTCAGCAGTTTTATTCTTTACTGGACGTCTAGCAGATCTCGTGCCCCAGAAAAGAATGAATTTTCTTCTCTTTTATCTCTAAATTGGTGTTTATTTGCATGTGGCAGTACTGTTTACCAAACCGAATGAAAGGGTAGTCTGGAGAAACCAGCATCATGGACAATAATGATTATTCCTTGCTGTATTAACACTAGTGTTTCTGTAGAATTGTTTGTCCTCTCTTGAGTCTTCTTCTAGGCTTCTTAATGGCTTGGCTACACAAATGAGGTATTTACAATAATTGATGAAAAATGAAAGAAATATTTAAGGACACTTTATAGACACAAGCTCATCCAACATTTCTTCTTAAATAATGGATATTAATAAGGGGTTTGTCTCTACTTTGCTGCAGTAAATGTTTCTGCTCTCCTGGGAAGGCTTTACAGCAGATAACCCTTGGAGAGGTCAGGTATTGAGGTTAGAAGAATAGTACTGGATCACAAACATCAATTCACTTTGTCCCAAAGGCACCAGGTAGACCTCAATTACTCATGAGATTGCAGTTCTGCTCTCTCACAGTGCAGTGGTGGTTTATTCCCTTCTAGCCAATACTTGACATTTACTCTGAAGATGACCTTAGCCTTATTTTTTTGCCAGTTTTCCAGGGAGATTATGCAAACTCAGAATGTGCAATTAAACACCTGTATCAGCTGCGGGTGCATTTTTAAGTAGTTGACTTCACTACTTAAAAACTTGTTAGACGATGTGCCATGACACTTTGGAACACTTCGGAGGGCTGATCTTAAAAGTCAGGCAAATTCTCCTTGATATGTTCACCACAGTAAACTACTCACACTGACCAGTCTGAGTAGTCAATGCTGTTTACCTCCTGAACATACACTCTATGGACAAAAGTATGTGGAACAGGGCTCTTAATCATTGAATTCAGGTGCTTGATGTAGTCCCATTGCTACAGGTGCATGAAATGAAGCACCTGTAGTCAGTGAGCTCTTTAGAATGTCTCATTCTTTGACTAATGTTTGTAAAGGCAAGATGGAGGGCTAGGTGCTTCATTTTGTACACCTGTGGTAATGGGACTGAACGAAGCAACTCACTACACAGCCATGAATTGGAAGACCTCATAGAGTAACAGAGTAGGGTCACCTAGTCCTCAAACACATAATGCACATTTGCTAATATTCTGTTGACTCTGTAACTGCACAGTTCTAACTCTGCTGCAAAGGGAGGACCAACTCCATATTCAATATGTATGGTTTTTGAAGGGCATGTAATAAAATCACATCTCAGCACAGTGTCCCAATATGTTTTTCCCCATTTAGTGTTCCTCCTCAGCATTCATCTCCTGAACATTCATGTATGTGTGTTCACCATCATGGCACAATAAGAATTACATTCTGTACAGCTCAATTCATCTGCTATTTTGAGCAGTATGTTAATGACTCTCTGACAATACAGTATGTTTGTAAATGTACTATATGGACACTATTATCACCAGAACGTTCCACTCTGTTGCAGCGTATTGGAGTGTAGTTCAATACTTGTCATGCCACCTTTCTGTAGTTCTCATTTTAGCATCGCATTTAGCCAAGTTCTGTGTGGCAGATTCATTTGCCAACAAAGTACAGTGCCGTACTGCTGAAAATAAATTGCTGCTGTAATTCAAAGGGACAGATTCCATTCAATCAGCTGATACGAATTCTTCCTTTGAGTCCCCCTTTTTGTGCCTCTGCACTTGAAAGTCCCCGCTGCCCTTCACACGTGCATCGGTAACACATTCTGACTTCAGAACGCAAGGCACAGCTTTCAATAACACTATCTTAATTGCTCGTTTGTGTCAGAGGCTTTATTGTATAATAACACCACAATTCAGTTAATCAGCAGCTGCCCTGGAGCAGACGCACGAGCTGCCTAATAATTGCCTTGCTTCATTTCACCGCGTTAGCTGACAAGTTTGTTGTTTCTCATTGTCAGTTTGAGCGTAATTGTGTTCAGTATACAGTCTGACGGAGGACCAGATGAATATGATCAAATTTGCCAGTAGCTAAACTCACAGATGAAAACAACAGTTGAGATTAACTTGTGTTTCATTATTGGGGTGAAAGGTTCATCTTTAGCAACACATGCAGTCTTCACAGGAGAAACCCAGGGCTCAAACGAAGAGTAGATGATCAGAGCTATTAATTGTGTTAATGATCAGTTCAACAGGAAAAAATATCAATGTAACAGCAGTAAATAAAGGCTGTAATTAATCTCAAATGTGTGCAGAAAAAAAAAATTAGGCATTCCAGTGTTTTCTGAGGATGCCATAACTGAATGCCATGGAAACAGCATTAGGTGAATTCTGGGAAGCCACAGTCACCATGGTTTCTCAGGTATCTGTTTGGAAAGCCTATGTGGTTTCATTATATTTTAATAGATGCAAAGGGTTCAGTTAACTTCTAGCATATGAGTGGACCTTTTTTTCCTCTTCAGGTCTTTTTTCCTCTTGATATAAACCAAAAATGTGTTTTGAGTTATATTTCATTCCACGTGTTTTCCTGAGGACTGTGCTGACACATACATCTCCTTGTTGGTGGTGTTCAGAACTTGCTGGAGAAGTCTGCAGAGAGGGAGACCCGTCAGGAGTATGCTTTGGCCATGATTCAGTGTAAAGTCCTTAAGCAGCTGGAGAATCTGGACCAGCAGAAGTACGACGATGAAGACATCACAGATGACATCAAATTTCTCCTGGAGAGGCTGGGAGAAAGCGTCCAGGACCTCAGGTGCCATCCCAAGTGTTCTAAATATGTAGAAATGTCTGATATACAGATGATCCTTTTTAATTTATGCTGCTGTCATTCAGGTACACTTTGCTCATTCTGATTTCGACAGAAGGTCCTCATAATTTCTGTAGTGATGAAAGCAAGCTTTCAAAATGAAGCAATACAGATAGCGTTCCACATCATAAAAGGACAGAGCTTTACATTTGTGAAAAATGTGCCTCTTTCTACTCACTAGCCTCCATTTTCTACGGTTCATGCTTTTCTTTGATCTCCATTACCCAGCTCTTTTGATGAGTACAGCTCTGAACTGAAGTCTGGCCGGCTCGAGTGGAGTCCAGTGCACAAGTCGGAGAAGTTCTGGAGGGAGAATGCCGTTCGTCTGAACGAGAAAAACTACGAACTGCTCAAGTGAGTGTCAGACCAGTGGGTTCTTTTGTTATTGACATCGTTCTGTTGACAATTAACATCCATTGACATTAATATTGCTGGTGTTAATGAGTTCGTGTACCAGTATTATGAGCACATCTAATGCTCTGATGGACAAAATGATGTGTGTGTGTGTGTGTGGATTCAAGAGGATTGAGTGGTTTTATTGACGCAGGCTTTCAGAATGAAACGGAGAGGCTGTTAAGTATGTAATGTTGTAATGGATAAAAAAAAAAGCTGTGCTGAAGAACTGCTTTTATGAACTGACGAATTTTCAAATCCATCCGTTATGATCCATCCAGTTAGAAGTGTTCTGGGTGGTCTTTCCCCTTCCTCTTTGATGAAGGATACACCTGTTTACAATGAGTAGCATATTGAATCCAGTCTTTCAGTGGTCTCCTGGTTGCCCTTTTATCATTCAGTTGTAAGTGTTGATCTGCTCATCTCATTTCCCTTAGATATATATTTTTCACCGGCTTCCTTTTAAGACAACTACAATTTGTTCGACTCTGTCCCCTCAGTCTTTCATGTCCCCACTTGGCATAGCTCATTTTCGAACTGTCTGAATCCTGAATGGATGCCGGATGCTCTCTCTATCACTCCGTGTTTTTCAGCCTTTTATATGTTTTTCACACAAATGTTATTATTTCCGGTCCTCCTTGTGATTGCAGTCCTGTTTCTAACCCTGTTGTTAGAGCTCAGCTCGAACGCGAGCGGCGGCAGCAGAAATAGGTGTTCTATGAACCATCTGAAATAACATGTTCTTATTTTTCGATTGCTCTTGTTCTTTGATCTAGGGCCATTGCAAAGTGCAGCATTCCCTTTACCAGTCCCGTTAGCATTTAATCTTTCCATTGAGCTAATGCTTGTCCAGTTATTTTCCATATGTAGCCCTGATGCATGCTGTATATTTTTAGGTCACAACACTGTCAAACTTGCTGTGCGCCTTAAGAATTGACCCAGAGGCTTTTGTTTGATCTTGTTTTCTGAGATGTTTGTATTTGTGCGACAGGATCCTGACCAGGCTGCTGGAGGTGTCTGATGATCCTCAGGTTATTGCTGTGGCTGCTCATGATGTGGGAGAGTATGTGAGACATTACCCTCGCGGAAAAAGGTAAGCCTGTTAATCTGCCCTTGCTGTACCTCAGCTCTGCCCCTATAAATCTTTTCTAACTTGCTTTCTCCTACTCATTTTTCCATCTGTGAGACAGCGCACCTGCCCTGCGTGACAGATAGGTTTTCTGTTCAGAATGGAGGAGGGGTGGACAGTATGGTATATGATATCACCATTAGGGATGGTTAACTGTTCTAGGTGCAAAAATTGTAGCTAGTATTCTAATGCAGGAATGGAAACATCAATGACATGCTTCTTTATGGTTCAACAGGACTGTAGAATGTTAGTCACTCATATTTGCAAACGAACATGTACAATGCACTTTGCTCCGAAACATGAGTGCCTAAACATGTTAAGAGCATGATTAAGAAGACAAAATAGCGCGGCCAGTGTTCTGGCACAGTTTTATAGCTAACTTGGCTAACTCTGAGTCCTCATCGATATCTGGTGCTGTATCATTTATCTGGTCTGGTTCACATATGAGGAGTCAGCTTTCAACACTCTCATCTTTCTGCATCTCTAATCGAGGTAGCTGAAGATGTTTTCACAGTACATGTTCTGGTAATCGTACATATCTCATGTTATTTTGCCCTGACCAAAAATTGAGCTCCTGGGTTGATCTAGGTTCCATTGCACTGCTCCTGACATTTACACACACATACACTTCACTTGCTTCAAAGAGACAAGCCCAGTGGCAGAGCTTTCATACCGTCCCTGGATGACCTATATAAATTGGTTTAATATTTGTAGATGGTTTGGCTGACATGGGGAGTCTATGAATTCCAGACACTTAAATATAAGCGTATTTTGTCTTATGTTGTTTTTTTTTAAAGTTCCTGCTTCAAACCCAGACACGGTGCTCTTGAGTTAAATTGTCTGAAAACACAGTAATCTCTTGCCCCTGGAGTCCCCCAGACTTAGTAGAGGCTCCTGACTCTAATCCTCTGCCTCTCCATTTCACTGCGGGTGACCACCCAGAGTGAGCGCTCTCGCCATGCTCTTTAAAACGCCCCCAGCCTCGCGGGAAGCCAAACGGTCTCCATAGGGGCTCATTGGTGTGAATCACCTGTGGTACTAACCCTATAATTGGAGCACTCCAGAACAATTTAGCTTGTGCAGATCTCAACTGCTTGAAACGATGAGCCATCCAAAGAGAACTGCTCCAATTTGATTAGGTCTAGTGCAGAAAGCCTTGTGCCCCCAGTCTATACACTCACATTTCTCAATTTTCCCCACGGTTGGAACTGAAAGCGTAAACAAATGAAATGCAGCTGGATGCTGTTTGAATGAAATGGTTTATTATTTCTACTGTTTATGCTGGTGGACATTCAGAATTGGATGCTTTTCGTCACTAACACACACACAAATTGCCTGATTTATTTATTTGCTTTATGAGTTCATGCACTGCATCTGAATACTGTGTGTGCACATCGCTGCTTCTTGGGCCTACCCACTGGTCTGTGTGGCATTTTATTGAGCTTTGTATCCCAGTAACCAGTGCTGTTGCCTTTGTTGCCTGTTGTTTTCAAAAATACTTTGGTTCACAATAATTAGCCATCAAACAGCTGTTTTGAACTCTGAATCCCACAGTCTTTGCACCACACTAAGACCACACTATTAAAACGACTAGAAAGCAGTTTCAGTCTATGTTTCTAACAGCAGTTATTAATCTTAGTGTTAATCGTATTAATCTTAACCGTATGTACATTGTTTGAGATGCGTATGGTTCAGTGGGTTAAACAGATAAAAATGGTCATCAGTTTAATGCAGTGGCAACTTAATAAACTCTTCACAAAAATACTTTGAAACATAAATACATTACCTTTGTGGCTTTGAAACAGATAAACACTAGTTCTAATTGAGAAGATGAAAACGTCCATTGTGCCTGATAGGTGGCCACTGCCTTCCTCAGATCTCTGGAGCATGAACTTAGCATGAATGGGAAGACCTCTTCATTTTATTGATTAGCTTTGCCAGAGAGCACAGCTGTTGCCCTTCGTTACAGTCAGAGCCTCAGACGCCAGAGCACTCTGTCATTATATTGCACCCCACATTAATCTCCAACTGCCCACTTCCCTCTTTCCCCTCTTCCTCATCCTTATTTTTTTTTTCTTTCTTTTCCATCTTCTTCACCCACTCCATTCTTTATAGTGGAGAAAATAAGTATGATTTAAAAATCATACAATATGATTTACTGTTTACTGTCTCTCACAGTTGAAATGTATCTATGATTAAAAAAAATGACAGACCTCCCCATTCTTTGTAGGTGGGAAAACCTGCAAAATCGGCAGTGAATTGGCAGTGAAGTCTTTCTTTCTTTCTTTCTTTCTTTCTGTCTTTCTGTCTTTCTTTCTTTCTGTCTTTCTGTCTTTCTTTCTTTCTGTCTTTCTGTCTCTTTTCTTTTCTTTTCTTTTCTTTTCTTTCTTTTCTTTTCTTTTTCTTTCTTTTTCTTTTCTTTCTTTTTCTTTTCTTTTCTTTTCTTTCTTTCTTTTCTTTCTTTCTTTCTTTCTTCTGTCTGTCTGTCTGTCTGTCTGTCTGGTTCGTCTTGCTCCGTCTGTCTGGTTCGTCTGTCTGTCTGTCTAACGTCTGTCTGTTCGTTCGTCTGTCTGTTCCGTTCGTCTGTCGTCCTTTATTTCTTCTGCGGTTCTTTCTGTCCTTTATTTCTTTCTGTCTTTCTGTCCTTTCTTTCTGTCTTTCTGTCCTTTCTTTCTGTCTTTCTGTCTTTCTGTCCTTTCTTTCTGTCTTTCTCGTTTTGGATCCTACCTGTCTCATTCATTTCCTTTCATTCTGGCCTATATGACCCTTTGCCTTTCTCCTCGTCTTTCTTTGTTTCACAGTTTTAATTGCACTTGCACTCTCTCTCTCACTCTCAGGGTGATCGAACAGCTGGGTGGAAAGCAGTTGGTGATGAACCACATGCATCACGAGGACCAACTGGTGCGCTACAATGCGCTGCTGGCAGTGCAGAAACTCATGGTGCATAACTGGTAGGTTTTTTATTCTTTCTTTTCATTTCTCTCCTTTTCCCCTACTGTCCTATTCTAATTAGTTCCACTCACAGGAAGAAAATATCTTAGGATGGGAGGAAGCTGGTGTATGTACATTTTCTCTTCAGCATGAAATATTATTCCTACAGCTAGATTTCAAGGTAGACACCATGACTGATTCTTACCTTTATGTGCACCATTATGTTTTGCATTATGTCTCATAAGTGTCCATGAGAGAACACTTTCTGTACTTGGTAAATCTGGTGCCTCACAACACCGTGGGGAATTGTGACCCACTCCTTAGGTCCTGATACAGGAAAGATGCCTAAATGATCACACTAACCACCACCATGCCTTACAGTTGGTATGAGATCCTTATTTTGAAAAGCAGTGTTATGTGTTTGACAAACATAATGAAGCCCATGTAAAAAAGAAAGCTCCACTGAGATTTATCAGTCCACACCAAATCTGTCCATAATATTGATTCAGAACTAATGTTTTTGTCGAACATGAGACGAGTATTTATGTTCTTAATGTTTTCTGAGAAAACTTCTTTTTATATTTTAATCATCCTTGGAACAGAAGCACGGCAGAACGTGCACACAGTGGGAGATGTTCTCGAAAATGTACTTTTATATCGACATCATTGGCTAAAACCCCTTGTTAGCTTGACTAGATGGACTTGGCACTGTGTGGATGGCTGTAATTACTGCTCATTACGAAAATAATATCCCTCACTCTCCACAGTCTTGATTTTTGTGATTTTTGCCAAATGTAACACCCATTACTCATTTACGTCAGTTATGACATCCCTGCAGATGGTAAAATGGAAAATCAGAAATTTGTCGTTGTTCTGAAGTTGATCTTTGTAGACAGAGTGACATGCTGAAATAATGTTCTGCTGTGCAGGTTTGTTTAAGATGTCGCGTGTTTGGTAGACTTGCGTCTCCTTCAGTTGCACATTTAAGCACTAAAGTTTACTGGGTTTTTATAAGTGTTTTAAAAAGATGGAATCCACTACTTTCCCACAGATGGTTGCCGCTTTTAAATTGGTTTTGCTTGAGTTAGTCTGCACATCGTTTTCAATTTACCAAGGCTTGATAGAGCAGTTATTGCTTTTCCTTTTTCACAGGTTAGTGGGGAGCTGTTGTAATCTCAGCTGGAAATCATGTCTAACTGGAGTTGTGAAATACCATATCATAATTGTCATGATTGCAGTTTGTGCGCTTAAAGGAAGGTGCCTACCTGAAGAACTGTGAGGTGCTTCCAATGTAGTGATTGGAGTGTAGGTAAAGTGAGTAGATGGAGTCAAGTGTGTAATTGTTAGATGTAGCATCTCGTCAAGCTCCTGGGTAATTTCAGAAACTGTAGATGTTTAAAGAAAGGTTGCTGATCAGATCATAATCGACCACTGTAACTTTACTTGTTGGATGTAAGATAGTCTTATCTTCCTGTAGCATTGGTCTTAGGAGCTTGTTTGTAGTATTGGGTAAACACAGGTGGTAATGAAACTGTTGCTGATTGGATCATAATTGGCCTCAGCCACTTTAGATTAACACAGGAGTGGGCCATCGATTGGGTGCAGAATTTTGTCATCATCTTGTATTATTTAAGTCATAAGTACCTTCAGCTTTCCAAGTATTAGAGTCAAGCATATGCAAGAGCTTCTAGTAGTGTGGAGGGTTTGAATCATTAAGTATGTTTCATCTGTTTATATTGTACCACCATCTCACCAAGCACTTTCACATTTGATTTGGTCTTTAAGCTTCCAATTCACATTTGTATCTGAGAAATTAGCTAGGTGTGCATCAAGTCACGTCTAGCATGAGGTGTTCTTTTTATTTGAAAAATCCAGTTAGCTAAAGTTATTGCTTCAGTTTTACCACCCACAGCCTTTACCTGATTTAAACGTTCGTCACCAGCTCTGCTTACGCAAAGTCTTCAAGAATTATTCAGTTTAAGGAGGCTCTATTTGTTTGTTGTTTTCTACAGAACTGCTGTTATTTGTCCAGGAAACAAATGACATGTTCATTTCATTCTCCTGCATGTCAAATCAGCAGCTCTTATTGTTGTTCTTAGTAAAACAGGAGCTTTGAGTTCACAGGTCGTACACATAAAGTCTCCACTAAATTGCCAGGCTAATTAAATTGCAAGGTAAGTTCCTATTTTTAGCTTGTTGTCTATCTGATGACTGATAACAGGTTGCGCTAAGGTCTTTGGGGATGATGCTTGTGGTGGGGTATAAATGCTTTGCTCTGGAAAGGGTTTGTGGACACTTTTTCCCCAGATTCATCAAGTGGTTGTAGAAATGGGTGTTTGTTACATTGTTATGATCAAATTGGTTGGATTTGCAAGCATATATAGCATTACTATGAGCTATAGGCATAGTAGGCATTAGACTGTTGATTAAACATGGTCTTTCAAAATCACAAATCAACAACACACACTTCAACAGCAAGTAAAGGGGGAAAAGTCATGCAAGCAATGATGCAAAGGTAGACACTCCATTGACAGACCAACAGGTCTCCAAGCCACAATGTAGACACTCCATCGACCTATGCCAACCGTTGTCAGGCCACAGTGTAGACACTCCTTTGGCCAACCCAACAGTCTTCCAAGCCACATTGTGGATACTTCTTCAATCTATTCCAACACTCCTGTATAGACACTCCATTGAGTAGCCTAGCATTCCTCCAAGCCACAACATAATTATTCCATTAATTGGTCAGGTAGCCCACTTAGCCACAACATAGAACCAAAAGGCCAGCAAGCCATGATGCATAGTTTCTCAGTATCAGGCCCAGATCCTTAGTGGTACATTTTAAAGGCTGGCTTAGCAGTTTTCCAAATCGTGATGTACAGTACACCTCCAAACTCCAGTATTACTAGCTCTTGCAACTGAGCCAACAGTCCTCTATATTTTGGACTCACTTTATAGGTGGGCCCAGCAGTTCTCAAACCAATCAAAGGGGAGTTATAAGTTCTGACAGCTAGTTGAAGAGATTTTAATGTTCACTGTCAAGTCTAACAATAGCTCCAAAGTCAAGGAACTAAGTGGAAAAAGGGGAATAATTTAGAAGTTGAATGTTCTCATTGAATTGGTCCTGGATGTGAAGGACCACGGTCTGAGGTTAAGACCACTTGTCTGTTTAATTGTTGGCACATTGGAGAAGATTACATTTGAGATGATAGAAGGAGATGTGAGAGATGCTTCACTGAATATTAATCGCAACTCACTGACAAGGATATTGTTGGAATAATTGTTGGAATTACTACATGCTCTGGCAGTGTGACTCATGCTCTTTAGTTGAGGTGCCTGAGGTGCAGAACTTTAAGATATTTCTTTGTTTGGGACTGGTGCATACCTGTCCATACTTGTCTCATACCATGTCTTTTTTTTAATTTCTAAAGGTTTAGAGGAAGATAGAATTATGTACCTCTAGATTAGAGAATTCAGAAACACTCATAGTGCTCCGTCATTTATCACATCGATAGCAATAGTGTGTTGGTGTAACTTTTTTGATTGTATACATTTTAATGAGCATCAAATCTATGGTTTCCCTTTAGGGACATTATGGCAGACCTTTATTAGCATAGAAAGCACATTGAGTATAAAATAATAAGCCTAGCAGTTTTACTGAGGGCTGTAGCCCAATAAGACAGCTGTACAAACACTATATAAAGTATGAGATCACAATATGACAGTAGATTGAAAGCAGAGTTACTGTGTGTAAACTTGACTCTTAAGCACAACTCTAGGGAAACTGTAAATGCAATGCATGGAATTTCAATTGGTGCAACACTGTTTTTAGTATTGTGATATACTGAATTATTGGCTATGGACATCATGAAGAACCTGCACTGATGGCTGTCTTAACCCTAACTGTATCACTGGAAGATAATTAAATTCCTGTGAATGGTTCAAATTATAATTTGACTGATTATAATGGTGGTTACTAATGATCATTTGATAAATAGGTTCTCAAAGAATACCAGTTGTGTTGAAAGTTCTCAGTTTCAACATTCTGTTATCTGTTTGGACACACAATGTCACTTCAGATGTGTTACTTTGCTGGATGTACATAAAGATAGACAATTCATTTTTGGTGCTGTTAGTGGTGTTCTGATACTCACTGTAATGGAGTGATGTTCTCTCAGTGTGCATCATGTTAATGGTGTTAAGCCTATACTCTGCATCACCAACAGGCTTGATATTTTTACACATGGTAAGCAACTTTGGCCGAGTTTGAGTCACATATGTGTTAAAAAAGACTGACTGACTATTATCAGACTGTTTTCTAACAGATTGTGCAGCAAAATCCAACACAGTTGTTCTGCAACTGTTCACAATGTTTTATGCAACACGAATGATGTCCGGAACATTTCCATGGTTCACAACAGGCACAAAATCCATATGTGTCACAAGCCAAAATGATAGAATCATAATTACAGTTTGTTTGCATTGGAATACAAGCCACAAATGTTGTGTATCATTTGAATGAACATTTTCATCAGCAGTGGCTGTAGGTATGCTACTAAAATTAGCATCAGCTGTGACCGGGACTCTGGCTTACAGGTAATCAAATACAGCTTTCACATGTATTTTGTGTTTGACCAGATGTTTGGACAAGTTATAGTGTTGGCAGCTCTGAATTTCACAGTGAGCACTGTCTCCAAAATGTTTTGGGGAAAAATGTAACCACACAAGTCGTTTTTTGGCTTGCCAGTAGGGGTTTTCCAGTTTTCCATCCAAGGGCACCTTTAGAGCTTGGCATGGAAGACATGTCTCGCAATTATGAGCCTTGTCATTATGGAAAAGACAATTCCGAGCTCAATCCTGTAGAAGGGAGAGCATAATCAGTGTCTGGGTACTTATTACTGGAATGATCTGTGATCTTTAGGAGCCCTGATTGGGTGGACAGGATCAGAGTGTTTGACCACACAATAGTACTTTTAAAGCAGCCAGTGATGCACAGCAAATGTAGGGGTATTAAGAGAGATTCACAGCCTTCAAATTGATGTGATTTGAATGTTTGAATATTATTTTGAAGGCAGTGAGGTGTTTAAAGGTCTGTGTGGGTATTCATTTAAATCCGAAAGCCTACAGCCTACACTATTTCCAGAGCTTTTCACAGGGTCTTGAATTAGCATTTGTAGCCATCAATGGATGACAGTGTCGTGTTTGTTGCTATGGATTCCAGGCTTCAACAGATGGTTGGTGCAGAAGGTGTGTGTGTGTGTGTGTGTGTGTGTGTGTGTGTATATATATATATATATATATAATCTGAATTGTATGTTGTTGATCTGCAAAAAATGATCTAAGTTGGTAAAGTGAAATGAGAAAAAATTGATCTGTCACATGATCTGTCAGTGTATATATAGTACATCTGGATGGTTTTCACATCGCTTCACTTTATGCACATTTTATGTTACAGCCTTGTTGCAAAATAGATTAAAATTCATTTTTTTCTAAACACTACATTCTACACACAATTCTACACAAAATACCTTACAATGACAAAGTCAGAAGGTTTGTTTGAAATTTTGGCAAATCTAAAAAAAAACAAAACACAAAAAGTATGTACATAAGTGTTCACAGCCTTTGCCATGACACGTAATATTGAGCTGAGGTGCATATTGCTTCCACTGATCATCCTTCAGATGTTTCTACAGCTTGATTGGACACCTGTGGTACATTCAGTTGATTGGATATGATTTTGAAAGGCACACACCTGTTTATTTAAGGTCCCATATTAATGTCAGAGCACAAATCAAGCCATGAAGTCTAAGGAATTGTCTGTAAACCTCCGAGACGGCACTGTATTGAAACAGAAGGGTACAGAAAGATTTCTGCTGCATTGAAGGTCCCAGTGAGCACAGTGGCCTCATCATCCATGAATGGAAGAAGTTTGGAACCACCAGGACTCTTCATAGAGCTGTCCACCCAGCCGAACTGAGTGATCATGGTTAGGAAGCCTTAGTCAGAGAAGTGACCAAGAACCCAATACTCTTTTTGGCAGAACTCGAATGTTGATCTGTGGAGAGAGGAGAACATTCCAGAAGCACTCCACCTATCAGGCATGTATGGTAGAGTGGCCAGATGGAAGCTACTCCTCAGTTAAAGGCACATGACAGCCCATCTGGAGTTTTCCCAAAGGCACTGAATTCCAATCATCATGTCTGGAGGAAACTAGATACTGCTCATCACCTAGCGAATACCATTCCTACAGTGAAGCATGGTGGTGGCAACATCATGCTGTGGCATGTTTTTCTGCAGCAGGGTCTTTAAGACTAGTCGAGAGAAAAAGATGACTGCAGTGTTGTACAGAGACATCCTTGATGATAACCTGCTCCAGAGGTTATCAAATGAAAAGAACATTGGTACCACAATAAACATGCCAAGAGAGGGATGCCCACCAAAACTCTGAGACCGGGCAAATAGGGAACTAATCAGAGAGGTAGCACAGAGACCAAAGGCAACCCTGAAGGAGTTCCCAAGCAGAGACTGGAATATTTAAAAAAAGTATTTACTTACAGACATAAAGAGGAAGGCTCATTTTGAGTTTGCCAAAAAGCATGTGGGAGACTCCCCAAATGTATGGAGAAAGGTGCTCTGCTCAGATGAGACCAAGGGACAAGAAACATGGTGGTGGCAGCATCATGCTGTTGGGATGTTTTTTAGCAGCAGGGACTGGAAAACTGGTCTGAGTTGAGGGGGAAGTGGATGCCTTGAGGATGCCACCTTGGTCTGAGTTTTGCATTGAGGAACGGGCAAAAATCCCAGTGGCATGATGTGGCAAACTCATCGTGACTTGCAGCTGTAATTGCTGGGAAAAGGGGCTCTAGAACGTACTGACTTTAGGGGGGTGAATGGTTATGCACATTCAAGTTTTCTGTTATTTTGTTGCTTTTTTGTCTTATTTGTTGTTTGTTTAACAATAAAAACTGCAAATGTTCAGAGTTGTGGGCATGCTATGTAAATGACATGAGGCAAACCCTCAAATAATCCATTTTAATTCCAGGTTGTAGCAAAACATGAAAAATGCCAAGGGGTGAATACTATCGCATGGCACTGTATGTATATATTCTGAGTGCTGTGTGTTTGATCAGTGGAATTGACACATGTCTAGTTAGACCTTGTTAAATAGCTATTAATGCAGCATTAGTTACAGCTCTCTCTCTCTCTCTCTCTCTCTCTCTCTCTCTCTCTCTCTCAGCTCATTATGAATGTGTGACAGTGTGCTGTTACCTATTTGTCCCCAGCAGCTGTTGAAACTGCAATTAGCTGCATATATTATAAAAAACTAAATGCAGAAATTTGGAAAAAAGAGCAATTAAAAACTGGGCTTCTATAATGGAACTAATGTTTCCATTAACTAATGGAGTTCATTATTTTGTTAATTTCATCCATGAACTGATAAAACAGCCAAATTCACAGTGACTTTCCTTCTGCTTTGTATTGTTTTATTGGTCTGTGCATCAGAATTGATTTACAGTGCAGAGCAAAGGGAAGGTGTTTTAGTGTTTTGGGGAAAACAATGCTTAGTAGTGTTTGCACAGATGTAATTCAATTTTCTTTTGTAATTGAATAATTTGACGGACTGTTTTTAGGATGCCTCTGAAAACAAAAGAAGGCATTTGTAGACGTCTGAACAATGGGCAGGGATACTGTTGATTTGCAGATGGTGGAAGCTTTTATAGGCCTTTTAAAACTCTCAGACTAGCGGCGGAAGCAGCCTCTCACAATAAGGCATCTGCTTAGGAGAGTTAGCTCCACATATAACGGGTCCTTTTTTGACATTTTCAAAAGACTTCTTTCTCAAAAGTCTTTCCATTAGAATGAGAGATTGTTCAGAAATATGGGCTTAAAATAACCACCTATGAGATGTTTTCCCTGCACATGAAGAACCATTACGCATCCAAATGGTGTGGAGTTGTCATAGTTCTATATATAACAAGTATCTAGTTAAATGTACTGTCTGTGCCGTTACATGAAGGACAGAAACGCTTAAAGAGAAGCAGAGTGGTCTTTTAAAATGATGCTGTAATTGGGATTTGCTGTCATTGTGTACAAGTGGCTTTTTCTTCCTTCCCAGTCTTTCAAAGTAAAGGTTTCTGTACACTGCTTTGTGAGCTTACAAGCATATATATATTCTCTGAACCGTTCCAGTACTGCTAGTGGTGCTGTAACACTTCAGGGTTTTTGCAAGAAGTATAGCAAAGCCTTAACTGGCCGAGAAGGCTGATATATTCACAAATTAGTAGATTTACCTTCAAATAACATCCTAGACATGAGCTAAAATACAAGCCAGCAATTATTTAGTTTGCACTCAGATAAGCAGCATCTTTTCACATTTATTCTTCGGGAAAGTATTTGGGAAAATGTCACCTTTGCCTATAGAGCAGCTGCTGACCTGCTGCTCAGCTGTGGGAACATTGTTAAGCTGTGTTAATTCACCATAAAAACACAGTAGGAAGTTAGTTATTGAGAATAGTCCGAGTCACAGAACTGCAGCAAGATCAATGCAATTCTCAACAATGGTTTGAAAACATATTATTTGCATCAAACCAACAATGTTTCAACCCCTGATAACTAGTTTGTGAACAGTTGCCTAAGAACACCTCCTCACATGGACAATCTGGAAAGTTACTGGAACAATGTTTTGTGGACAGATGAGACCAAACTGGATCTTTTGGTTTAAATGAGAAGCATCATGTTTGGAGAAAGCTGAACACATTCTAGCATTAAAAACAAGATATTTTTTTTCATTTGTGAAATATGGTGGCAGTAGTATCATGGTTTGGGCCTGAATGAGACTGAAGACATTCTAATCTAAATTGAAAAACTTTAATGCAATTTTATGATTTCTAAAGATGTTACCTAACACTGACTTTTATGCTTGATATACGGTTAAGCTTGGATGTTCATATATTAAACTATATATAAGCTTATATTTATTTTTTTAGGAATTGGTCTACATCATTGATTCAAAAAATGAGGACAGTCCTCAACACAGCACATAAAGCACCTTACTGCCATGTTCTAAAACTGATTTGACCTGATTTGTTGCTGTTTTCTCATAATGGCATCAATGTGTGAAAAGGGACCATTAGAACTGAAAGAGTTTCTGGTGTTCTCTGTGACTCTGTTCTGTATTATAGCTCTTTAATGTTTTAATAAACCATATTAAAATCTTTGTCTGTTGAACATAATTTGAATGCCCTGGTTATCAACAATGCAATACGTGGTTCCAGGGATGTGTGCAAATGTGCTTGATGCTTCTTTCTTGTTTTACAGGGAGTACCTGGGGAAGCAGCTGCAGTCCACAGAGCAGTCCACTCCAGCTGTAGCTGCCAGAAGCTGAACGGTGTTTTTGAGTCGGTGGATGTTGTGTGAATGTCTCTTCCTGCAGCATTATGAACATGTATGTGGAACTAAATGAAAATGATTACATGCTCCAAATTGTTATATTGTATTTGTCTCTGTAATTCTCACCACGACTGGACTGCTGGTTCTGGAGACTCGCAAGCCTTGATCAGAAACTGCAGAACATAGCAGCCTGGCTTGTCTGGAACTGTCTCTGAGTTTAGATAAATATCTGTATGTTTGGTTGAGTTTTATGGTTCATTATCAGCAGCTAGCCGGACTGCAGTAACTGCTCATCGGGGCTCTACTTTCTTTGTGTTAATCTGTGTGTTGTCATGATGATGTGAAAAGTAGTTTCCAAAGTCAATGATATTCAGTGTTATTTATGTATTGTGTGCAAAATAATTAGTGTGCATTCCAATAAAGACTTCATTTAACAACGCATTTCAGGTGTTGCCTATATGGTCCCACTGTGGACTAGGGGGTGTAACAGTACACAAAACTCAACTTGGTACACATCACAGTTCGGAACTTATGGTACAAAATCAGTAAGAAAGAAACAAAAAAACTCCAGAAGTACTGGGTTTCTTTACGTTTTTTTCCATTTCAGCTTACAGTCAGGGATCCCAAATAGAGGCACCACACACACACACACACACACCTACACCTGCAACTCTGAAAAGACTTCTTAATGAACAAATTAGTTGGCTCAGGTGTATTGGGAGCATTGAAAGCCTCCAGGACCAGGGTGGCTCTGATCTGTTTTCTCAGCTACAGGGCTGGGTTTTCCTCGAGGCCCAAATGAAAGAGTGTTGTTTAATGATACTATTAATATTTTCTTTCATTTAAGATCATTTTAATTACACAAAACTGATTAACAAAGCTGAATTTAAGCTGGTGTCAGGTGTTTTGTAACCGATCACCCTTACTATCGGTATTAGTTTCACTGGTGTGTTACTGGGAAATAGCCAGTTATTGCAGATAATTCTAGCAGCAAGGACTCTGTGATTTTATAAAGGCAGATGCTTCAAGCTTGTAAAACTTGGTTTGGCAATAGGCCAAAAACTTACATTGCACAAGGACATGAATGCAGATGCTTTGAGCTGCACAGACTGGGTTTTGTGTGTGTTTGCTTTAAAATGTTGTACTGCTCGCATAATTTTTTCCCCCAGTCATCTGTCATGGCAGTCCAGTTTGGTTTGATGCATGTTGAGTTTGTACAGTACGACAATGCATTTCCACAGTGTTGGCTGGATGTTATTGTTAATCAATCTTTGTGTGTAGGCTCTCTGTAGGATATGCGTACATTGTATTCCCTCCACATGCATCAAATTGTGAGCCATGATGGTTAGGTACAAATACACCTATCATTACACACCTCTCGATGTCGATTAAATGGACATGACATGGAGCCTCTTCCATCTGATCAGCCTTTGAGCTTTCCCTGCTTAGAGAAAACCTTTCCTCAGTGTTTGTGTATTTAGATCAGGAGCGAAAGAATGAGTGAAACTGAAGTTTTTTGCCTTTATCTCAGGGAATCTGCTTTCAAATATTAATTTTTGTGTATTTTAATCCTTCACTATCGCCAATGCATGATTCATTTCTCTCGGGCTAGAAAAAGAACCTTTATTCCACATGTAAAACCTCCAAAAAAAAATTGAGGCTTCCCACACACCTCTGGGAATTCAGTGCATGCTGATTGTGGAACACACTTGATGAAGCTGCTTCTCTGTGTGTGTGTGTCTGTGTCTGTGGGTCTGTGTGTCTGTGTGTTCCTGCTTGGCCCTCTGTCCTCACAAAGGGATGAGAGGAAAGAGCACGCTGACATGTACAGACACACTGAACCTGATCGGCACGTGTGCTACGACTGCAGCCAAGGTGGCACTACCTCTACCTTACTCTTGAGGGCTTGAGTTTAAGGAAAAGCTGGCTCACAGTGGAGGCAGAATTGTAGCAACTTGTTCAATAGTATTGAAAGTAAACATAAAAAAAGGCAAGGTAGTACGGGAGGGGAGGGTAGAGCACAACGTTATGCTTTTTTTTTTTTTTTTTAGAGAAGTAGCCTCCACATCTCAGACACCAATAAAAATGTATGCACCAACTGTTTCTGAACATTTCAGCAACATGGTTATATGTTACAATTTACTCCACAGGCAGGGTTAACTAACAGACAAATTGGTTTAATAGGTACCCTAGAATGAAAAACAAATTGGTTATTCACTGAATAGAAAACCCTGCATAAAAATGAAAGCTGTAAAATTGGCCAATTCCAAAACCTCAAAGCTGCAGCATCCTAAAAGCTACAGAACGTTGGTGAAGCCCTCTGTATCTGGCCATCCTGATACCACTCACTTCAACAATCAAGACGTGTTCCTCTAAAATCCCCTGTAACCATGTTCTGATCATTTCCAAATTATATGCTACTGACTCTACTGTTCTTTTGATTCTAAAGTAAGTAAGATGTGAGGGTGACCCAGTTTTGTGGGAGGGGTTGGTTTACATGAGAAGATTGCAATTCTATTCTATTATATTTTACAAACAATTTTAGTTAAAACTTCATTTTTTTGTGTTCAGTTTTATAACCTCCATCTCTCAATGTTGTTAAAATCAAGATTAAATGACCTGTTTCTCCTGGGGTGTCCTACCTTTTTCCACATGACTGGTAGGTTCAGCTTTCTTGCTGACCTTTACCTGGTTAAGCATTAGATCTTACACATTTATATGAACACTCACTATATGAACAAGTCACTGAATATTAACTGAGGCATGCAGACCAATTATGGGTGTTGTTTAGGTGTTTGGATTAATCAGGGCATTCCAGACGAAATCATGCCGAGCTTTCTTAGCTGAAATCATTTACAGTTTTTAGTATCTGTTACATAAATGTGGTGAATCCATGTGTAGATCTTGTACAGCTGGGGTCATATTTCAAGGGGTGTTACTTAGTCCAAGTCAACACTCATATGTTTGTTACATTGCATATTTGATGTATATTTGATAAGGTTAGTTTTTGGTTTGGAGGTGGAGAAGGACACTCCAACTCGTTTGGTAGATCCACCACCTCATATTTCAGACCACTGTTGAGTTTATGGTGCATAAGCTGAGTGGATTTTCCTCCTGGATCAATACTATCCAGTTTCTCTAATGAGTGTAATGTTTAAGCAGTCATGGTTCATTTCATGTAACTACAACTCAGCTACTCCATGTAATGAACACACAGTGTGCAATACAGATCCTGCAGACGTTCTCTTCCAAGAAGGCTGTCAGTTTCTTCATTCCTCAGTGGCATTTCAATAATGGGGAGGTTTATTTTTGAAAAAGGTGCTGTGACATAAAATATGACACCCCTTATGTTTCAGTTGATCCTGCCTGTTAATCCAAAACACCCTCAAAGCCCTTGAGTTTAGACCACATAATTAAGTTTTTAGAAGTGAAGGACTCTGGACCTCATGAACATGGCTTGTGACTGTTAACATGGGATTTACTTTGTGAAACTCTGGTACAGGAAAATGTAGTGGGGTGCTATTAGAAATTAAACAGGAACGGCTCCAGCTGCCAGCATCCCACATGATGCTTATTTAACCATGAGTGACTTGCATGCCTCCCCGAGGATCTGCGTGATCACTTAAACATATTTGCCTGTCTCCTGTCCAATACACAGCAAAAATTCATAATGATAACCATTTCATCTGACAAAGTGACCGCTGGTGGAAACAAAATGTTGTGTATTCACCTATTTGCCAAAGCCGTGTCTCCCTGACTGGTTTGCTGAAGGGTGTTGTCAGTTTGACAGGTAGCCTTTCGTGGAACTTATAAATGAATTCGATTCATCTTCTTACAGATTACTGCTAATTTTATGACTTTGCTACCAGCTGCATCCATTTCAAGCACAGAAATCAACACTAGTTCCATTTTGCCAAATGAACATTCTATATAACATTCTATTTTGTACAGCGTTCAAACAGCTGCTAACAGATGTGCTGCTAACAGTCTCCATGTGTTTCTGTTTTGCATTTTTGCATCAGCTTCATCTTCTGTTGTTTAAGGGGTGACAGGTGTCTGCCTCATTCAGCTTTTATTATTTTGGTTCAGACCAAACTTAAAAATCCAAAGATCAAACAATGTGTGACAGCAAGCCCCTTTCAACTATTCAATTTAAAATTGTTGTGGGTAAGAGAAGGAAATATCCTATATGGACAGTATTGGGACAGCTGTTCATTCATTGCTTTTACAAAATGAAGGCTATTCAATCAAAGAGTTTTGTTGAAATAACTGAGGATTTGATTACAACAAGAGTGTTAGTGAGGTCAGGATGTTGGATGATCACTAAGAAGAAAACTTCTTGGCTGTTTGACTCTATTTTGAGTTGGTTAAATTGTGTGCATTCAATTTTTTGGGTAAAATGTGGCTTTCGTGGGATAATTATATCTGGTGCCAAAAACCTGTGCCAAAACTATAATGCGGATCATACATATGATATAAGGGAGCAGCCAAACGAAGAAGATATCTGCATGCAGTTTAGTATATCTGATGTGTAGATGTTGATGTCTGAATTCACTCTATTGATTCTCACTTGAAAACAGACACATTTCTTTCCCATCTGTCATTTTCTCTGTGCTAATTTCTGAACGTCCTCCACAGAGCACAGGCTGGGCCGCGCAGAGCGCTTGGCAGATGCAGCACCTCAGTAATTTGTGTACAGACACTGGGGCTGAAATGGAAAACGAGCTGAAGTAGTGTGTGATGCTGGTGTCTAACAGGTGGGCACTCTGTGTGCTCTCTCGCTGTCCTGCCGGAAATAACCTTCCACCCTATTAGCACTACTCAACCTGACTGATGGAGAGGCTGACATGAACTCTTTTTTATATGTGCCTCTTGATCATCGGCAGCGCTGTGGGCTGTCGAAGGCCTTTATCCAATCCTGTCCTCAGTGTAAATGGATGTGGAATAAAAGGTCAATGGTGGCAGAAGAGTCATCAATGAATCAGCCTTGTTCAGTGTCTTTTCTAAAGCACTGAAGTGAAGGTTTCTTGTCTTATGAGAGTTTGGTTTGCCCATGAAGGAACTTGTGCTCATTCAAATTCTGTGGAGGATGAAGTTTAGAATCATCTAGATACCTTCATCAGGTCAAAACACAGAGGAAGGCACAACTGATATAAACTCCTGTTCTGCAGTTCTAAAGAGCAACATTTTCTGATAATTGATCATCCATAAGTTCTGACCATACATTCCACTCCTGCTTTAAGTTAGATTCCTCACCAAAAGAAAATCCTCTAAAATGGAAGTATCTAAAATGCTCTTGCATCTCATAAAAAAAGTTCATTCAAAAAAGAAACTCAATTTTATATTCATTTCATGTAAAGTCAAATATCGCAAGCGTTTTTGTTTTACTTTTGATCAGGATGACATATAGCTGTTGAAAATCTGAAATACAGAATCTCAAATGATTTATTTCATTATTTAATTAACTGTTTCATTTAAATATAAAATGTGATCAATATAAAATGCATGAACAAAAGTGGCTCCAGTAGTTTCATATTATTGTTGTTGTTGTTGTTGTTGTTGTTGTTTAGTATTAAGAACATTTTAATTATAACCCAAATTATATTATATTATATCCAGTAACCATCTAACTGTGCAACTTGCACCGGGAGGGTGAAAACTATTACAAGCTTTCTTCAGTTCACAAGAAGCCAACCATTTGCTGCTAATGCAACTTTTTTGGACAGCTGAACATTCATTATTGGAGGAGAACACTCCAATGTCAGCTGACCGACACCTGCACTGAGTGACCACATCATTTTACTTGTTAGACTGGAAGATTACTTTCAGACACAGCTTGCCTTTTGAGGTGGATTTTGTGTATTCTGTGGATTTTGTGTTATCCTACTACAAAAGCCATCCTGCAGTTTTATTGAATCCCAAAACATACCTTTGCTCATGGCTGAAAAGTTTTTATTTCATCAGTCCACAGAACCTGTGCATCAGGGTTATTTAAATTCTGACAATAAATAGTAAATATGCAGCAATGTTTTTGCTCTGATTCTCCCAAAAAGGTAAGATTTATTCAGGTCTTGCTGCACAGTAGAACAGTGCACCACGCCACCACTCTAAATTTTCCTCAAGGTCTTTTACAGTCAAATGCAAAGTTGTTTTTTTTAACAATTCTATGAGCAATTTTTGAAACAGCTACCTGAAAACTGTTTGTTGTTTTCTCCTGCACTGCAGTCAACTATTCTTTTTATTTTCAGAGTGAAAATCAGCAGTGTGCTTAGGGGAGCCAATGGCTACTAATTGCACAAGTGAGGAGTATTTATTCCACTTGGCCAAACTGTATCCCAGTGTTTATCGCCAATGAATGATCAATGCCATTACTGTGCATTAGCTACATTAGTCTTCACACAGTAAATATGTCCTGGCTGATCAGCTACTTTTGAGATAAGGGGAGGACCATGTTTAAGTGAATTGTTGAAGAACAATCCCTTTATGTGTAGATGTGTCTTCTCCTCAACAAAATGGGGCCCAATTTGAGTCCACCTGGAAACAAAGCCTGGAGAAGTGTGAGGCCACTGCCCGCTGAAGTCATGTCCTCTCTCCAGCTGTCCTGCAGCTCTCTGATGGAGTAGATAGTATGCAGAGGCAGCCCGAGCCACGGCTGTGTGACTCGAGCTGAATATTATCGACTGGCCATATTGACTGAATCCCTTCGCTCTTGTTGACACAGGTCACTGGATTGCCTGTTCCCATGGTTACAATAAAAACAAGAGCAACTCTGCAGCACAGTGGAGAGCATCTGTTTCATGCTGCCCTCCACAACCAGTGAATGAGGGCAGCTTGAGTCATAGTGAACCGTCATCACATAGAAACATGCCAAGGAGCACTTTACGGAAACCCTTTGTCTACATACTTGAATGAAGAGCAGACATATGGCACATAATGTACACAACCGAGTTTGTGTACATTATTTATTTGGTCAGCAGGAATGAATTCGGGTAGATGGCAGAAGCTGTCTTTATACCCTGGAAACACTGTGGCATTGGACATTGGACCTCAATGTAATACTAGAATTGAAAACAATGTCTTTTTCTATATATAGCAAAAGAATGTAATTGACAACTGTAGGACATGCCATGGAGATGAAAGAATCAATATAATATAGCATGTTTTAATTATTCATTGTCATTTTATGAGAGCATGAATGTTTCTTTCATTGAACTTCATAAGATTCTGGTGACGCCACATATTCCTTATAATTGTGTTATATTTGCTATATATAATGCATATTCAATGCATCTGATGTTAACACAGACAGAATGCTGCCGCAATCACTCAAAAACCTTGAGTGAAAAAATGTGTATCTCGATTTTTGCTGTTATTCACTTTATGACATAGGGGACAGATAGGCCATTACTTAAGTGGATCTAGAACCAAGAGAATATGAGACAGGCATAGAGCATGCAAGTTCAATATGTGTGTCATCAAGTGAAACACAGTGTTTCTGTCTCATAAAGAGGCCAAACAAGTGGTCTTTTGGCTCAACTTGCCCCTTGTTATGTTTATGCTAATTGAGCCGGTCGAGTAAGTTGAGTTGCCTGAGAAAACAGTCACTAATTATATATTAACATGTCTAATTCCACTAATGATGATATATTAATCAAGAATTTCAGGGTTTATGAAATAATTCATAATAATAAATTCCTAAAACACTGAAGATGGTTTGCCTATTCTATAGCATTAGATTAGATTAGATTAGATTAGATTAGTTTAGATTAGATTAGATTAGATTAGATTAGATTAGATTAGATTAGATTAGATTAGACAAGTCTTAAATCAACTTTGTAGTATCCAAGCAGAACACGGCAATCCAGAATGCATACATGCACATATGTGTGACTGTTTCAAAAGTCACTGGAACATGCTGACCAGTAAAATCACCAGACCTGAATGATTCATAGATTGAAACTGGGTTGATCCATACCTAGCACTGTTATTAAGCCATGTGAATGCATAATTCAAAATACTGCAGATTTAGAAAGTTATTATTTATGCAATACTGAAGATGACAGAAAGACATTTGGGTGGTGAATAGCAGTGCCAGTGGGTTTAGCATTAAAGGACAGGCCTATAGATTCTGAGGTTACTAAGGATGCTCTGGTATTCTAATAAACATGCCTCTGAGGACCAAGCCACCATAATCGCTAATAAAACAGATCTTCCAGAATTCATTGCAGTCTTTTTCACTCTTTACACAGCTGTCTACACAGTCTGTGCATTCAATCAAATGTTAATGTCAATGACCTTTGAAATCACTCTTCTGGACATGGCATTGTCTTCAGCACCATCCAGCATTTTTTCCTCCTTGGCTGTGTTACAATCAGCGAGTGATTGTGTCCATCCGGACTCGCTTGCTGCAGAGTCGCTCCTGCTCCAATGAAACTTTCATGAACAACAGGAGTTCCTATTCATTTCCTGATTACTAACATCAGTGGCATTTTGTGGAAAGCAGCAATTCCTTCCGCAACTTCAGCCACTGAGCCCAAGACACTAAAACGTACTGAAAGGAAAATCCTGAATACCTGGTGATCTGCTCATTTCTGCCTAATGAATAAACTCTTATCTTCCCAAAGGTAGGTGTGTGTGTGTGTGTGTGTGGTTGGGGGGAGGGGAGAGGGGCCATGTCCTTTTTTATGATTAATTACATACTGGGTAGTTCCACACATTCATAATTTTTTGTTGGATTCATAAGATCCCAGGGATGCCAAATATGCCTTGATTTGACCACAGCATTTGTCATAGTTAATGCAGCTGAAATTAACATTGGGTTTATGTTTTTTCTAATCTTGTAGTTGAATCAAAAACACTAGGATGAATTGACACCTGTTCCCATGAACTAATGCCTCAGAGTTGGCTCCTCCATTCATCACATAATATTTAAAGTGAAATAATCTGTGAATATTGGTTTAGAATTTTGACACACTTTGTGTAATATAGTTAAGTGTGAATGTACGTATATGTGTGTATCATATATCATCCATATATCCATATATCTGATATATCCATATATCAGGTCTGTAGAAAATCCTACAAAATGGCATGCGACTGCCCACAAAGTGAAATTCTCAGGTTCATGTAGGAACTGGGCATTGACCCTTTTCCATATTGATATTTATTTGTTCTGTAAAAAATCATAAAGTGTAGAGCTATGGAAATTCTGGCATTTAATTTTTGTCATTTTGCCAAGATTAACAAAGAGAGGCATGCATGAAAATGCCTTCCAGAATCTGAAAACAACATTTAATATCCAGAATCTACCTTTAAAGTTAGGAACATTACATAAATGCTCTGCAAAAGAATAATGCATGTTCCAGAAGGTTAAGACTAGTTCCTACTTCTCACTGTGGAAATGGCCATAGGGTCACCTAAACTCTCTCTGGTGCCATAATTTGGTCCTCCATTATTTCACCATCAGCACTAATGGCTTTACTGAGTAAGCTCCATCTTTTTGCTTTGTGCTGTCATGATGCACTAGAAGACTTTGATCAGGCTTAGCAGCCACCAAACCAAGGCGCCTGTACTTCATCATCATTTTCATGGTCCTTCACTGTGGAAGTGGGGGTAATAACTGAAAACACTCTGGAGTGTGGGGCATTTTTTAGTTTTGTGTGATACACAACCATTATGAACATGCCATGGCATACATACTTTATTTGACAGTACATAAAGTAGTACAAAAATGGATAACAAAGGTCATTTTCATGCAAGCTTTTGTAAACTACAGTGCCTCCAAGTAGTATTCAACCTTCAACATTTTGTAGGTTTACACATTCGGAGTTAACTTGGCATTGTGACATTTGGACTGTAGATCAGCCTGGACATGTGAAATGCTCTGCAGCAAAAAAGAATGTTATTTCTTTGTTTATTGTTTTTTTTTTTTAATTGTGAAAAATTTATTCAGCGGGTCAATTATTATTCAACCCCTCAAACCACCAGAATTCTGTTTGGTTCCCTCAAGTATTAAGAAGTAATTAGTAAATGAAATTAGTAAAAGGCATAAAAAACAATGAGCTTCACATGTTTGGATTAATTATCTGTTTTTCCCACCTTTTCTGACTATTTAAGCCCCTCCCCAAACTTGTGAACAGCACTCATACATGGTCAACGTGGAAAAGACTAAGGAGCATTTCAAGGCCATCAGAGACAAAATTGTGGAGGGTCACAAGACTTGCAAGGGGTACAAACCCTTTCCAAAGAGTTGGGCCTACCTGTCTCCACCATTGGGAGCATCATCCGGAAGTGGAAGGCTTATGGAACTGTTAACCTTCCACGGCTTGGACAGCCTTTCAGCGTTTCCTCCCGTGCTGAAGCCAGGCTTTTCCAAACAGTAAAGGCTGACCCAAGGACAACAAAGAGGGAGCTCCAGGAAGATCTCATGGCTGTGGGGACATTGGTTTCAGTCAATTCCATAAGTAACGTACTCCACTGAAATGCTCTCCGTTCCAGGCGAGAATGTAAGGTACCTTTACTTTCCAAACTCCATGTCAAGGCTCGTCTACAGTTTGCTTTTGATCACTTGGAGGACTCTGAGGCAGACTGGTTTAAGGATCTCTGGTCTGATGAGACCAAGATCGAGGTCTTTGGTGCCAACCACAGCCGTGACGTTTGGCAACAAGATGGCACTGCATATGACCCCAAGAATACCATCCCTACAGTCAAGCTTGGTGGTGGCAGCATCATGCTGTGAGGCTGCTTCTCAGCTAAGGGGCCTGGCCATCTGGTCCACATCCACAGGAAGATTGATAGCACAGCCTACCTGAGGATTTTGGCCAAGAACCTTAGTTCCTCCATCAAGGATCAGCTGTGCCAGCCTGATCAGGTCTTATAAAAAACAATTAATAGCTGTAATTGCAAACACGGGTTTTTCCACAAAATATTAAACCTAGGGGTTGAATAATAATTGTCCCAAATATTTATGTTTAAAATGTATTGTAATTTAACTGAGCAACTTATATTTTTTGTTTGTAATATTTATGCATCTGTTAATAACTTCTGCTCTTGTTCAAAGTTTGAAGGCTCTAGCTTATTTGCAACTTTTTTAAGTTTTAAGTTTTTCTAAATTAGCTAAATGTGCAGGGGGTTGAATACTACTTGGAGGCACTGTATATCGGGCAAAATTTGGCCATTTACAAATATGGGGTTCAGCCCACCCTGTACATATATTATTTTGTATGGAAGAATGAAAATCCTTTATTAAATGATAAAAAGAAATAGGGGCCCTTGGTGACTGCTTAAATCACTAGACTAATGAGAGTTCAATATACTGAAATGATAAACAATGCATCATTTTGTTTGTCAAAATTAGGCAAATGTTGTGTCCAGTAGAAATAGTTTTCTCCTTCAACTGTGGTAAAGTGTCTGATAATGTTACTTTAGCTGTGTTGGCTGACTTAATGAGTGTTTGTAACCCTTCACAATCCTGTAGTCAAGTAATGGATCATGTTTTTTTGTTCAATAATGGTTATTATAGATTTATTGAGATGTTTAGCTTTCAGTGTGTTACTGCTTAATTTGTATTAGTGATTTTTATTTTGAGATGCTCTGTTTGTCATGTGGTTGAGTGTGGATATCCACTACTTACCAAAAGAAAAGTCAGCAACATAAGATTGCTGCAAAACTCAGTATGCAGTTATGTCTCAGGCAGATATGTAAATGATTACAGGTACATCTGATTAGATACTGCATCTTGGCACAACAGGGTGTAAAATATCTTTCCTTGTTGCCCTATAAAATGGTTTCATAGATTACTCTTTGGAAGCAAATCACTTGATGAGAGACTGCTAGACATGCCTCAATGATGCACACAAAAGCATTATGCCCAGTTGACAAACTTTGGGAGGGGGCACATCATTGGGCTAAGAGAAGCAAGATGGACATTTCTGCAAATGGCTCACTATCTCGGTCCTGGCTAAATGCACAATAACATTAACATTTCTCAACTGATTTTATTGATTTTTTATAGTCAAGTTTTGATCTAAATGGATTTGTCAAGCATTGATTTGGATTGTTCTCTTTGGATAATATGCGTGGAAACAACCATTTATACCTGAATGTACACTGTGGAAATTACTTTTCTGTATATGTCCCCTTCATTTTAACTTTTCTTGAGCTCCAGGTACATTTGCAAAGATTTCATTTTTGTGTGTAGAATTTTGAGGGGGAAAAATGTATCCATTCGGGGAATAAGGTGAGGTAAATTTGTGACCAAACATAAGCTAAAACTTAATCTTTAGTTTACTAGTGTTTTTGTAATAGTCTAGTAACTGTGGCAGATGAAGGAATGGAATGTACCTCTCTCTGAGTGTTATGTTATGACTGAGTCATATTGGGTCATATGGGGTCACAGGGGTCACTCACTCGCAAGAAGTGGGGCCCTCTCCACCCATATCCATTACATACCAATGATGAACACACCTCAAGATGATAAAGGGGTTCCATATGTGGGGGCCCCTAGGTTCGGGAACTCCAGAGGTTTAAAAAGAGGAAAGGGTTCAACCATCGTCAGAATCCTTTATTCGGCTGAGAGGATTTCTCCGGGAAGAGCCCATGGGCTTCCTGTATGACATTGTCTTCTTTGTAATAAAACTTATTATTCAATCAAGACTGTCAGCGGAGATTTCTTCAGACTTCTTCACAGCATCATCAAACAAATAAACAACAAAGGCAGAAACATAATAAAATGTGCAAAATGTGAATCACTGCGAATACTTTCTACATGCACTTCATGATGCACTGCAGGACTGCTTTGAGGGTACAGACTGGCTGGTGCTCTGTGAGCTACACGGAGAGGACACTGACAGCCTCACAGAATGCATCACAGACTACATTCATTTTTGTGTGGACTCCACTGCCCCTACAAAGACTGTAATGCTACCCACACAACAAGCCACAGGCAACAAAGGACATTAAAGCTGCTGAATAATAAGACGAGGATCTTCAGAACTGGAGACAGGAAAGAGGTGATAACAATCCAGAAGGAGCTGAAGACAACTATCAGGGAGGCTAAGGACAAATGTAGGAGGTAGCATGACATTTGGAGTGGAATAAGGACCATCAGAGGGCAGTGAGGATGGGGCCAACAAACTTAATCTGTTCTTTAACAGATTTGACTCTGCAGGCTCTTTCCTCCCCTGTCCTGACTCTTCTGCTGCTGGCCCTCAGCAGTTTACGCCACTCCCTCTCCCTCCCTCTCATAAAAGCCTGCCCCCCGCCAACCATTTCTGGACCCCTGGTCAGCCCTGCCTGGGAGTTGAGGATGCTATCATCTGCCTGCTTTATTGAGTCAGCCAGCACTGTTAGGGTCATGTTTTTTGACTTCCCCAGGGTGTTCAATACAATTTGGCCTGCTTTCCTACAAGTTGATGGAGATGCAATTAGATGCCCCCCTAATGTCCTGGATTGCTGACTACCTGACTGGCAGACGACAGTATGTATGCATGCAACACTGTGTGCCAGAATGGTTAGCAACACCGGAACCCCACTGGGAACTATTCTCTCTCCCTTCCTCTTCACCCTCTACATGACGGACTATAGCTACTGCACAGACACTTGCCACCTGCAGAAGTTTTCTGATGACTCTGAAATAGTTGGATGTATCAGCAGGGGTGAAGAGGATGAGTACAGGAAGACAGTGAAGGACATTTTCACATGGTACGAGCTGAACCATTTGCAGCTCGAAAAAGACAAAGGAACCTGTGGAGGGACAAGGCAGTGGTGAACCCTGTGTCCATCGGGGGGTCAGTGTGGACACTGTGGAGGACTATATATATCTTGGAGTACTATTGACAATAAACTGAACTGAAACTGAGCACTGATGTCCTTTATAAGAAGGACCAAAGTGGTCTCTATTTTCTGAGGTGCCTGAGGACCTTCAATATCTTCTATGGGTCTGTGGTTTTGAGTGCTATCCTCTATGCTGTTGCATACTGGGGCAGCACATGTCAACAGACTCAATAAACAGATCTGTAAAGCTGGTAATATTGTGGGAGTTGAGCTGGACTCTGATGGCAGTGTCAGAGAGGAGGATGTTGTCTAAACTGCAGGCCATTATGGATAATGAATCCCACCCACTCTACCAAACAGCAAACAGTACCAAACAGACACAGGAGCACTTTCAGTGCAAAACTCATCCCACAAATTCCACTACAGAGCACCACAGGAGGTCATTCCTACCTGTGACCATAACTCCTCCTTTAAGGGGTTACCACTGTAAACCACTATGATTCACCTGTGAAATGTGGTTTATTTATTTGTGCAAAATTTTAATTTGTGCTTTACACAATATTGTTTATATTTATTTATTAATATTTTAACCTGTATATACTTTCTTTATTCATGTATATATTCCTTTATACCTGTGTATATAAGTGTTTATTCAATGTATTTTTTATATTATATAATTTAGTGTATTATTTTATATAAACAGGTACAGTTATTATATTTGCAATATCCCTCTGGGATTAATACATTTCTGATTCTGATTTCCACCAGTGCTTGCTTACTCAAGCTAGCTGTGGTGAAAGACTGACAGAGTTGCCAGGTCTAGTGCTTCTCTGTGTTTCTCCAGCAACAACAACCAGCTAAAAGAACTTCTTCTGCTGTTTTTCCTTCAGAGATTTACCAGATATTTTCTCCTTTTCCCACTCTGTCCATATGAGTCTTATACACCTCACACTAACATAACTCTGCTCTCCACTCAGGCACTCAGAGTGATGTGTGTGTGTGTGTTGGTTTATGTGAATATTCAGTACAATCATCAGATTGTGAGGTCCGTGTGAGGGCAAATATCAGGACAAATACATATGTCCTAACGTTTCTGACTGTACCATCATGTTCAGGATGCCCTAATAAGCGTCTCCTGTGAACATCTCGAAAGTCCTCATTATGACCTTTAATATGATTCAATTAGGAGTGTGTGCATCAATTTTTTACTCAAAACTGTCCATGCCCCCAGTGGCCACGCAATGGAACTGCAGCTAAGTGTTTACGCTCCCAACGGGCAATTATGGAACTGGAGCATAAGCCCTGTCCTCTTCGGAAGTGATGCCAGCACTAAGTGGTTCTTAGTCGCTCTGGCCTTATTTAGCAGATGATTTGTAAATCTAATCTTAATTGGGCAGTAGGAGCATGAGGACAGTGGTAGGTGAGAACGGAAATGAGTGGTTTCGCAGGAAAATTGTATGCTGAGACATCCAGGGGGCATCCAGAAAAGATGCCTGAGCCACCTCAACTGGTTCCTCTTGATGTAGAGGAGTAGCGGCTCTACTCCGAGCTCCTCCCGAGTGTCCGCGGATCTCACCCTATCTCTAAGGGAGTGCCCAACCACCCTGCAAAAGAAACTCATTTCGGCTACTTGTATCCGTGATCTAGTCCTTTCGGTCATTACCCACAGCTTATGACCATAGGTGAGGGTAGGAACGTAGATTGACCGGTAAATCTTCTCCACGATGGACTGATACACCGCATGAATGTGGCGGCAGCACCAATCTGCCTGTCAATCTCATGCTCCCTCTCAACCCCACTCGTCCAAGATACTTGAACTCTTCCACTTGGGACAGGACAGCTCCACTGATCTGGAGGGGTAAGGTATCCTCTTCTGGTCGAGAACCATGACCTCAGATTTGGAGGTACTGATTCGCATCCCAGCCACTTCACACTCAGCTATGAACCGCTCCAGTACCTGCTGAAGATCCTGGCTTGAAGAAGCCAAAAGGACAACATCATCTGCAAAAAGCTGAGACGATATTCTGTGGTTCCCAAACCGGACCCTCTCCGGCCCCTGGCTGCGCCTAGAAACTCTGTCCATAAAGATTATGAACAGAACTGGTGACAAAAAGCAGCCCTGCCGGAGTCCAACATGCAATGTGAACCAAACGCCTGCTCCGGTCATACAAAGACCTGACGGCCCTTAACAGAGGGCCTTGGACCCCATATTCCCAGAGCACCCCCCACAGAATAGCCCGAGGGACACAGTCGAATGCCTTCTCCAAATTCACAAAACATATGTGAGTTAGTAGAGCTAGCCCAGTGTTCCTTGGCCAGGACAAAAACTGCATTGTTCCTCCTGAATCCAAGTTTTGACTAATGGCCCAATTCGTCTCTCCAGTACCCTAACATAGACATTCCCGGAGAGGCTGAGAAGTGTGATCCCCCTATAGTTGGAACACACTCTCTGGTCCCCCTTTTTAAACAGGGGAACCACCACCCCAGTCTGCCACTCCAGGGGCACTGTCCCCGTCTGCCATGCAATGCTGCAGAGGCGTGTCAGCCAAGACAGCCCAACAGCATCTAGAGGCTTGAGATACTCCAGGCAGATCTCATTCACCCCCCGGGGCAGGAAGACATGACAGTGGGGTTGAAGAGATCCTGAAAGTATTCCTTCCACTGCCCAACGATATCCCCGGTCGAGGTCAACAGCTCCCCACCTGCACTGTAAACAGTGTTGGCAGGGTACTGCTTCCCCCTTCCGAGGTGCCGGACGGTTTGCCAGAATCGCTTCAGGGTTGACCGATAGTCCTTCTCCTAGGCCTCCTCAAACTCCTCCCAGCTCCAGGTTTTTGCCTCCTTAACCACCCAAGCAGCATCCCGGTACCTGTCGGCTGCATCAGAAGATCCAGAGGCCAACATGGCCAGATAGGTCTTCTTCTTCAGCTTGGCGGCATCCCTTATTCTGGTGTCCCCCACCGGGTTCGGGGATTGCCTCCACGGCAGGCATCACGGCCATCCGGAGCTGTGGGCATGAGAACCTGGTCCATTCGGACTCAATGTCCCCAGCCTCCCCAGGTAGAGTTGAAAGCTTCTCTGACAGGGGGCTCAGCCAGATGAAAAAATTCGTTTTGGCCTGCCAGGTCTCTCCATCCTGCCCCTCTGCCAGTGGGTCCAACTCACCACCAGGTAGTGATCGGTTGACAGCTCTGACCCTCTCTTCACCCGAGTGTCCAAGACATAGGGCCGGAGATCAATTGAGATGAAAACAAAGTCTATCATTGATCTCCGGCCTAGGGTGTCCTGGTGCCATGTGGACTTATGGACACCCCTATGCTCAAACATTTTGTTTGTTATGGACAATCTGTAACTGGTACAGAAGTCCAACAACATAACTCTGGTTGGGTTCTGATCAGGGAGGCCATTCCTCCCAATCACCCCTCTTCAGGTGTCACTGTTGTCGCCAACGTGGGCATTGAAGTCCCCCAGCAGAACAATGGAGTCCCCAGTTGGGGCACTTTCCAGTATCCCCCCCAAGGACCCCAAGAAGGTCTGGTACTCCGCACTGCTGTTTGGCCTGTAGGCACAAACTACGGACAGAATCCTCTCTCCTACCCAAAAGCACAGAGAGGCAACCCTCTCATTCACTGGGGTAAACTCCAGCACGAGACAGCTGAGCTAGGGAGCTATAAGCAAGCCCACACCAGCTCGACATCTCTCACCCTGGGCAACTCCAGAGTAGTGAAGGGTCCAACCCTTCTTGAGGACTTGGGTTCCAGAGCCCAAGCTATGCGTGGAAATGAGCCAGACTATCTCAGTACCTCTCAATCTCACGCACAACCTCAGGCTCCTTCCCCCCAGTGAAGTGATGTTCCACGTCCCAACAGCTAGCCGCTGTGTCCCGGGATCAGGCCACCGAAGACCCCGCCCTCGACCACCACCCAATCCATAAGGCACCCGACCCCAATGGTTTCCTCTGTGGGTGGTGGGCCCGCAGGAGGAATGGCCCACATTGCCTCTTCGGGCTGGACACAAAGGGAGACCCTGACAGGCAACATAGCTCCTTGGATCATTCTGGCACTCAAACCTCTCCACCATGGTAAGGTGGCAGTTCAGTTCAATATTGTATATTACATATATCATTATACAGATGTATAATGTAGATAATGTAATAATATTTGGGTTGTGTGACTAAAGCATCAGATCTCTAGTTTGGGTGATGTTTACTGTGCTTAGGCAGGCAGGATTAAGTAGTTGGTGTTTATGTGACAGTGGCTGTATGATGAGCTTTGAGTGTGTGTGTGTGTGTGTGTGTGTGTGTGTGTGTGTGTGTGTGTGTGTGTGTGTGTGTGTGTGTGTTATATTTTTTAAATATATCAAAACATTTGAATTTAGTCACTCAGATTTTTAATAACCACCTTTCCCTCATTTACATCAAAGACCATATATGTACGATTAATAGTGAACATTAAACCTAGCTGTGTTTGGTTTAGGTGGAGGAGAGGTCTGGTTTAGTATACAGTCAGAGTAGATGTCATGGGCATATGGTCTTACCACAACACTGTATGTAATTGTTTATTGTCTGTTAGTAAGCCCTATAAGCCTGATGACTTTCATAAGTGATCATTCTGAATTATTAGAAACAGTATATGTCTTTTAATTAGCATTTGGATGATATTTTATTTTGCTTTATTTTATGAATGGGGCTGTTTGCTCTTGTGCCCACTGAGAGAGGCTTCCTTCTTGAATATCAAGGAGAGCTTTTTTTCCTCCAATGGAGAGTTTTGAAAGACAAAGAAATAGACAGAAAAACAGAATGTTGGTGTTAAGTCAGGAAACAGTTGGTGGTAAGTCACTGCCTGATATTTTAAATGTTCCCTCTTTCTCTCTGTTCTGGCTTCTTTTCTAACAATTAAAAATCACTTGAATAAAGTACTTGATACTATATATATATATATATGAGGAAGTGGTCAGATGAGGTTTATGCAGTTGAGAAACATCTAATGTGCTTTACGTAACAGCTGCTGACACGTTGTGAACCTAATGCTCTCGGAAGCCGTGACTGGATTACCATCAAGTACTATGTAAAGCTCAGAATAGTGGTATTGAAAGGTTTGTTACGCCATTGGTAAAATGTTTGTGTGCATGAATGTATGAGTGTGTGTGTGTATATATACAGTTATATATAGTATATATTATATATAGTTACAGTGAGAACTGAGTCTGCTCGACATGAGGCAAGGAGACGAGGAACGGTGCCTTTCATCCACTGAGCATCAAAGAAGATTCATTGCACTCCAGCATCAGATAGATAAGACTGTGCTACACCAGCAAACCAAGCAGCAAGCAGTTTGAAGTTTACATTGATGGTCCAACAAGTGATGCATTTAAAACTAGTTAAATGTTAAGAAGTGGATCAACCTTGTTCATTACTTTATAGAGACACTGCAAGTGCTGCAAGTAATCTGGTGCTAAATTCAAGATTATGTCTAAGATTTTGCAAGTGAAGTTATTTTGCACATTTCTGTCATTTGGATGCTGAAGGTGTTATACAATTAAGAGCTCAGTTTCATATGGTGTTGGTTCTAGGAACAGTTCACGTTTGTGTAATTCAAGCTGACATTCACTCAGATATTGTCTTTGAGGTTTGAGGTGCTGTGGAAATTTTCATCTTTTATCCATTTTTTCAGTTTATCTAAAGATAAGGTTAAGTTGATAGCTATTAATATTTTGGTTGGGTGAGCTGGTTAATTGTTAAGCCACAAGTCTGTTAAATATATAACTATGATTTATTTTGAGCCAAATTATAAGTACACATTGTAGAATGAAGCAAAGGACTGAGAATGAAGCTGATAGGTGTAGCTTATTTAAAGATAGCAATGGCACAGACCCACAGCAGTCACCTGAAACAGAAGAGGAGATAAGAAGAAGTCAGAGAACTCGAAAGCTTACTGAAAAGTCTCAACAACTGCATGATATTAAATCCAAAAAACTTCAGGATTGTTTTACCATCACTTAAGATGAATGAAAGTGACCGTCAAGCAAGCTAAGAAAGTGATAAAGGGAACTCCCTCTATTGAGGTTGTGCAGGAGTTGATGACAAAGATAAGTTGTGCATCAGCAGATGTGAAATACAGATATGAAGAACTGCGCAAATGTGCTCCCCCAAGCAGTGAGATCCGTCGCAGAGCTGATACCTGTGACGCTGTTTCAAAAATAATCTTGGAAAATGCATCCACTTATCTTCACAAGAAAGATAACGAAGATGTTCAGACAGAGCATTTTGTGTGGCCTGAGTCTAGTTCTGTGTTTTCATCTTCAATTTCACAAAGAACAAGTGAACACTCTCAAAGAACCTTAAGCTCAGCTAGCAGTTCAAGCATTAAGACACGTCAATCAAACCTTTCTTCCGTTAGAAGACAGGAAGCTGCAGCAGATCTAGCTGCTATGGAGGCTTCTCTAAAGGTCCTGCAAGAGATAGAAAGTGAACAACAAGAACTTGAAAACCTTGAAGAAGAAAACAGAAAGAAGATTGCATTACAAGAAGAAGAAAACAGAAAGAAGATTATATTACAAGAAGAAGAAAATGTGATGAGAAAGAAAGCACTAGAAGAGAAACGCAGACAAATGGAGTGCCTTCAGACTGTTAAAAGGTTAAGTGAAGCAAGGGCACGGCTGCAGGTTTATGAACAAGAATTTGGCTCAGACAAAGAAATAACAATGCAGCTGAGCAACACCGAGGCTAAAAGAAGTCCTCCTGAGCATCCACATGTGACATACCAAACAGACAGTATCACAGTCCTTGCTGAAGCAATAGCAGAGTCCATCAATGTGAGCCGTCTTCCAGTACCTGAACCTTCTGTTTTTACTGGAGACCCGCTAAGATTCAAGGACTGGAAGATGTTGTTTCAAACCCTAATAGGTAGAAAAAACATTCCAGTAAATGAAAGGGTCTATTACCTTCGTAAATACGTTGGTGGACCTACAAGAAAAGCCATTGAAAGTTACTTCTTGTTTGGGAACAGATGCAGCCTATGATTCAGCATGGGTTATCCTGGAAGAAAGATTTGGAAGCCCATTTGATAGCTAAAGCTTTCAAGGATAAACTTGCATCATGGCCCAAAATAGGACCCAAAGACAGTGTCGATCTGAGGGATTTTTCAGACTTTCTTAGGGGCTGCCAAGCTGCAATGTCCCAGAATAAAGGTCTGGAAGTATCGAACACCTGTGATGAAAATCAAAACCTTCTCACAAAGCTTCCTGATTGGCTGGTAGCCAGTTGGAACAGAAAGGTGATCGAGATTGAAGAAATTTGTAATGAATTTCCCACATTCAGTCAGTTTGTGGAATTCATCACGAAAGAAGCAAAAATTGCTTGCAATCCAGTGACTTCTCTTCACACCTTGAAGTCTAGCGATGGTGAGAAAATAAAGACAACAAAGACAAGAAACGTTGGTGCAAAGGAGCTTTTAAGCAACTCAGAAGAAAACACAGATCTCAGAGGGTGCATCTTCTGTGAAAACCAAAATAATGGCATCCAGAAATGCTGGAAATTCAATAAAGAAACAGTTCAAGAACATCTCAACTTTGTCCAAATGAAAAAATTAAGTTTTGGATGTTTACAATCAGGACATTGTTCAAGGAACTGCAAAAGAAGAAGCCTTTGTGAAACATGTAAAGGAAAACATGTTTACATGAAGATTGTGAAAGGGCAAACAGAAAGGACAAAGGCAGTGATGAACATAGGGAGAGTGTAAAAAACTCAGAAATGAACAAGTCAAGGGAAAGAACAGAGCACAAACACACCACCGAACCCTCAAATGAAGCTACATCAAACAGAGTGGTGCAAGGCATGGACAGCATGTACTCCTCTACAGTTGTTCCAGTGTGGTTATCCACAACATGTAACCCAGAGAATGAAATTCTTGTATATGCGCTACTTGACAACAAAAGCGATACCACATTCATCATGCAAGACAAGGCAAACACTCTGGAAATGAAAGGAGAGCCTGTGCAGTTAAACCTGTCCACACTTTCATCTAGAAACACAATTATCCCAAGTCAGAGGTTAGCTGGACTGCAGGTGAGAGGCTTCTATTCATCAAGGAAAATTTCACTCCCTGTAACCTATTCAAGAGAGTTCATTCCTGTTAATCTAAGTCACATTCCAACACCAAAAACTACGAGAGCATGGCCACACTTGGAGCATCTTGCGGAGAAATACATATATAGAACTCAAGTTAAAGAGTTCATTTCTCCACCAGATGTGTTGATGCTGCTTGAGTCTGACTTCAGTGAGAGAAGAGTTGAAGATGCAAAGTTATCTCAGGAAGATTTGCGTTTCCTAACCATAATGGAAGAAGGAATCAAAATCAAAGCAGATGGCCACTGTGAAATGCCACTCCCCTTCAAAAAGGATCGACCAAATCTCCCAGATAATAAGGTATGTGCATTTCACAGGCTCAGATGCTTGAAAAGGAAATTTGAAAGAGATAAACAACACCAAAGTGACTATACAACCTTTATGAATGAAATCATAACAAACGGAGATGCAGAAAGGGTCCCAGAAGAAGAAATCAACAGCAGTCCAGCATGGTACATTCCACATCATGGTGTATATCACCCATGCAAGCCAGGAAAAATAAGGGTTGTGTTCAACTGCTCAGCAAAGTTTGAAGGAGTGTCATTAAATGACTATCTGCTTACTGGGCCAGAATTAACGAACAGCCTGATTCTGTTCTCTGCTGCTTTCGTAAAGGACAAGTCACCATAATGTGCGATATTGAGCGCATGTTCCACCAATTTCATGTTAAACCAGAGGACCAGGACTACTTGAGATTTCTCTGGTGGGATGATGGAAACCATCAGTCTATCGCATGCGAGTACATCTATTTGGAGCTGCATCATCACCCGGTTGTGCAGACTTTGGGTTGAAGCATGTTGCTGCCCAAGGGCAAGGTCACTACAGCGAGACAACCATTCAGTTCATTGAACGAAACTTTTACGTGGATGATGGATTGACAAGTGTTGCAACCAAAGATGAAGCCATAAAGTTGGTAAAGGAAGCAAGGAAACTCTGCAGTTCTGGCAAACTGAGAATTCACAAATTTGTTTCAAACAACCGTGACATCCTTGTATCCATTCCAGAGGAGGAATGTGCAGATTCAGTAAGAAAATGCGACTTGGCTCTTGGAGGATTGCAAATTGAGAGAGCTTTGGGAATCAAATGGTGTGTTGTTTCAGACCAGTTCCATTTTAGAGTGATTGTGGATGAAAGCCCACTCTCTAGAAGAGGAGTTTTATCAACCGTGGCATCCATCTATGACCCTCTTGGGTTTGTGGCACCATTTATTCTGGTCGGGAAACAAATACTCCAAGAGATGTGTCGAGATAAGATTGGATGGGACGAGTCATTGTCAGAAGATCTCAAACCAAGGTGGGAGTCTTGGTTGTTGGACTTAAAGAATCTGGCTGACATCAAAATTCAAAGATGTTATCCCCCAGAAGGGTTTGAAAAGGTTGAGAGATATGAATTTTTTTCTGGCATGGAAACCTTCCTGCTAATGATATCAAGGTGGGAGAGTTGGGAGCTGAAGATCCAGAACTCTGCAAAACCTTTGTCCATAAGACACTGACGACAGAAGATTCGCTGCTCAATCATTTCTCAAGGTTCTCGAGCTGACCAAGACTAGTTAAAGTAATTGCACGACTCATTCGATGTGTTAAAGAGATCAAGAGTTTCCTGACAAGAACCAACAAAGTCACCAGTCTTGAAGAGAGAAAAGAGGCGGAGCTCTTCATCATATCTACCATTCAAGGGGAAGTGGTTTCCGAAGAAATCAAAGCTCTAAAATCCGAGAAGGAGATAAAAAAGGACAGCACAAATAGGTTGTACAAACTGAAGCCTTTCTTGGGTGAAAGAAGTGTACTCCGAGTAGGAGGTCGACTGAAGCATGCTGATTTGCATGCACATGTTAAACATCCAGCAATCTTGCCAAGCAAAGTCCACATATCACAGTTATTGATTGAACACTTCCATCAAAAGGTGCATCACTAGGGACGTGGGATGACCTTGAATGAGCTTCGATCAAATGGTATTTTGATAGTAGGATGCAGTCACACAGTGTCTTCCTACATTTACAAGTGTGTCAAATTTAGAAAGTTCAGAAGAAATGTTGAAGCTCAAAAAATGGCAGATTTACCGTGCGAAAGAGTTGAAACAGCGCCTCCTTTTGCCTATATTGGAATGGACTGCTTCGGGCCATTTTACATTAAGGAGGGAAGAAAGGAACTTAAACGCTATGGTTTGTTATTCACTTGCATGTGCTCTCGAGCTGTGCATATAGAGCTACTTGAAGACCTGACAGCTGGCGCTTTTATTAATGCTCTGCGAACATTGCCATTCGTGGAAATGTGCGGCAGCTTCAATCAGACCAGGGAACCAACATTGTTGGAGCAAGACGAGAGTCTTTTGAATCTGTAAAGAAAATGGACCAAGAAGGCCTAAAACAACTAGGTTGTGAATTTGTCATGAAGCCACCGTCTGCTAGCCATATGGGTGGAGCCTGGGAAAGGCAGATCAGGACAATAAGAAGTGTGCTGACGTCCATTCAGTTGTCCAAAAGACTTGACATTTCATCCTTGCGTACATACTTTTATGAAGTTATGGCGATCATAAATAGTAGGCCCTTAACAACTCACCTGCTCAGTGATCCCACTTCTCCACAGCCACTTCAAGTAAAATCAAGAACGCCTTGAGTTTCAACTTGGAGGGAGTTACAATATATATATATTTCTTTCTGAAAGGTAAGAAGGAGGTGTGGCAGTCTATAGATGCTAATGAGACAACAACGCTGTTTGTACAGCACCAATGAAGTCTCACCACCTTCAGTCCACTGTCCTACTGGGCCATCCATACCCACCAGCATATGGCACTCAGTTTTGGTGTACAGCCCATTGCCCTATTAGCCATCCCCTTTATGACAGTCCATTATTTATTTATTTTTTTGTAAAGCTTTTGTTTGAAAGTTTTTCTGTCTGAGCCATCTTGTGGAAACCTTTACTGTAAGTTGCTGTTCATAAGGCTACACCTAAATAAGCTTGTCATAGGCTTTGATAATTTGCCAGATTTTATTTAGCTGAAGTGTTTGACTGACACCTATTGGATTAATTGTTTATAAACCCTTTGTAATGTTATGAGTTGTCCCAAACTTAGGTAGGTGTCATGTATCCATTTGAACATTATCCTACAATAAAGTGTTAAAGGGTTTCCTTTCAGTATTATTGAAGGTGTTCTGTGCAATTCCTCAGATGGGTAAATTTCAGGCAGCATTACTTTCATCCCATCATGTTTCAAAACATTATTGGTTAGTTACAGTGACTGATACTTACTTAATAAAAGACCTTATGAGTCCTGTATTTTAATGCTGTATGTATTTATATCTCTATTTAATATTTATATTTATACATGACCTTATAATGGTGAACAAAAGCCTGCCGTTTAAAAGCTATATACACATTCAATGCATTGCATATTTATTATAACTATTATGAGCAATTAGTCAAGTGAATGCCAGGCGTTATAAGTAATATGCATGCTATATGAAATCTACTAAATTTATTTATGAAGCATTATGAATACAGGGTTTTAAAGTGTTAATTGTTGGAGCATTTTATTACAGTTATTGCTAGAAACAAAGGAATGATTGCACAATGTTTTTTACAATCACTAATTTTCCCAAGATGGCATATATTCTAATAATGCAAATATACCTACATTTTATTATTTATATTTATTTGTTAAGACAAGGACACTAAAATAAATGTCTTGTTCTGGCCTGATTTCTTTACATATAAACCACAGGAACATCTGGAATTAACCACTTTTTAGTATATTAAACTATTCAGGTGTAAAAACAAAATGATTTAAAAACATTAATTTGCTCTACCTACTTTATATCGTAAACTGTGAAGGACAAACCCTCATTATTATTACTGTGTCCTTGTTTGCAGCTGGCCAGGAATGTCACACAGTCCTTACACACACACACACACACACACACACACACACACACACACACACACACACACACACACACACACACACACACACACACACACACACACACACAGGTAAGAATGGTTCTGGACATTTGAGCTAAGCCCCAGGTGTTTCAACCTCTGGAGATTCGGGTGGTGGGTGAGTACAGAATAGGGTAAGAATTAAATACATACACTAACATATTTCTGTCATTTTCACAGCATTAGTACTGTATAATGAACAAAATTGAACCTATAACAGCATGTTACTGTAGTTCAGTAAAGCATTGTGGTGAAAATTAAGTAGTGGTGATTCTACTGTGAACACATTTCTACTTTGAATCACAGTCCCCTCATTCTGAAAGGGATCTTCTTCAGTTTGAATCAGTCTTTGCTAATGTCACATTTTACATTATAAAAGAAGAACATATCCTCCATATAGTTATAGTGAGGAGCAATAACTTACTGAAGTCTTCCTTTTTTTTAATCCAGTCTTTTATATAAACAATAAGTTAATGGTCTATTGGATTAGATAGAACTTTATTGATCCCTTGGGATGGTTCCCTCAGGGAAATTAAGGTTCCAGAAGCAGCTTCAGTACAGTACAGAAAAGAGTACAAACCTAAGATAATAATTTAGTAAAGAAAAACACTATATAAATATAAATATTATATAATATAGAGACTATATTACTGTATACAATATAGATAAATAGAAAAGGAGTCATGTAGGAGGGGGTATTGCACATTATTATTGCACTTTTATAATAAAAATTACATTATTATTGTGAACTGGACTTAGTTAACACCACTAATCAAACAGGTTTATCAGTGAGTAAACAGGCTGTCTATGAAATAAACTATAGCCAAGCGTGATCAGTGTCACTGAAAGTTTATGTCCTTTAATTTATAGAGCAGATTGTGATAAAGAGGAAGCTGGTGTGTTTTCAGCTCTGCTCTGTTCTGCATTTACATACTGCTCTTCTAGCTAACAGCTACATAACTAATGCTCAGAACTTGGATGAATCAAGATGGCACTGGGCACGAAATCCTTTTAGTTTTTGTACTTTCCTGATAATTGTGTCTGTTTCTCACTTTTATTGCACATAATGTTGGTGCCTGACAAACTTTTCTAGAAATCAAATTGACAATCAGTCACAACAAACCAGAAAACACAAATAGTGCACCATTGTTACAGCCCTCCCCTGACCTCCATTAGGCAAAGATCGCTCCTCCATCCTGTTCCTGGCCACCAATAGGCCAAGACTGAAGCAGGAGATTCAAGGAGGTTCAACACTCGTTGGACCAATCTGCCTCTGTGCGTCACATGGACTCGGAGATGTTCTGTGTCGTCTAACAGCATTGATGAATACGCTGATTGCCACTGGTTCATCAGAAAGTGATTAGTGATTAGTACCCTAATCAGAAGCCATGGATCAACTGTAAAGTTCACACAGCTCTGGATGCATGTACCACTGCTTTTTCATCTGGAGGAGTAGAAAAAAGCTAGCTATACTCTCTGTAAGACCCTAAAAGCAGCAAAATGTTAGTACAGAGACATGTGGCAGAGGTTAAACACAATCGCAGGCTTTAGGGGCAACTCTCTCTCCCTGAGCAGCACCAGTGCAGCACTAACAGACGAGGTCACAGTGAGCCATGGAGAAAGCCATGTCCACTGCTGAGTCCAACCCAGCCTCTGTCTCTGCCACTGGCCAAGATTGCCTTCTGGGGCGTGTGGTTAAGGCATGTCCAGATCAATTAGCAGGAGTCTATGCAGATATTTTCAACAGCTCTGTCGTCCTCTCAGTCATGCCAGCATGCTTCAAACTGGCCACCATTGGCACTGTTCCAAAAACAGCCACCATCACTTGCTTAAATGTCTGGCACACAGTTGCTTTGACCTCGGTCATAAGCAAGTGCTTTGAGAGGCTGGTCAGAGACTTCATGTGCTCCTCACTGCCTGTCACCTTTTGACCCACTGCAATTCGCATCCAGGCCGAACAGGTTCACTGAGAATACAATTGACCTCATTCTGCACACTGCCCTCTCCCACCTGGACAAAAAGTACACGTATGTTAAAATGCTGTTCATGGACTAGGGTTCAGCATTAAAAACCATCCTTCCCCTGTGGCTCAACATGAAGTACTAGGATCTCTACCTGAACAGCTCTCTGTGCAGCTGGATCCTAAATATCCTATGGGCCTTTGTCAGGTGCTGAGGATAGGCAGAAACACATCCTCCTCACTGACCCTCAACATGAGTCCTTCAGGGCTGATGACACAACAATCAAAGGCCTGATCTCCAGTGACAACGAGGCAGCCTACTGAGTAGGTCAGCCTCCTGACCCACTGGTCCCAGGACAACAACCTATATCTAAATATCAGCAAGACCAAGGAGCTGATGGTGGACTTCAGGAAGCAGGAGAGAGAGCACTCCCTTGTCTCTATCAATGGGACCAGAGGGTCAGCAGCATATTAAGTTCCTTGGTGTTTACATCTCTGAGAAGCTTACATGGTCAGGACACACCACACTGGTGGTGAAAAAGGCACAACAGTGCTACCTAAAGAGGATGAATAGGTTTGGTCAAAATGCAACAGCACAACACATCTTCCCAAGTTCATTTATGTACCTTCGCTGCTGTGTTCTTTTCATTGGTTTCTTGTAGCTACTCACATCAGATTTAAAACCTTTATGCTGGCCTACAAAGCCAAAAATGACCAGCTCCTCCGTACTTGAGGGCAATGGTCAAAACTCAATCTGTATAACTCGGCTTGACCCACCATTCCTCAAGCAATACAAGTATCATCTTTTCTGTCCTGGGAACACAATGGTAGAATGAACACAGACTGAAGACCCATCTCTTTGAAGAACATTTCACTCATTAAAGGGTTAAATTTATATTGAGTCTTATTGGTCTCCAATCTGAGTGAACGGCAAAGCACTTTTGTAAGTCACAATGGATACGTGCGTCTGTCAAAAGGTAACTGCAGAAGCTTTGGAAAAGGCCAAATATAAACACAATAATGAAGCAAAACTAATAAAATTGACACAAATCAATTGTTACTTCTCTTAAGTGAACTAATTACTGTACCTTCCTGATACGTCAGATATAAAAATATCAACAGCATTTGCATTATGAGTTGAGTAGCCTCTTTCAGGGAATCATAATGCAACACCAACTGATTTGCTCAGCGTGAAAGTGATGCTAATTATATGTCATCGCCTACTCAGACAGCAAATTACCACCCATTTGAAGTACCTAGTGCCTCCAAGCCTGGTTAGTCAAACAGTGTTTATGCAAGCATCACAGCCAATAGGTGTATTTTAATTTCAATATATGTGACATGGGACAGGTCAACATCTATACACCCACTGTTGGAATGTCTGACACGACCAATGCAGTATTCGTGGAAATCTGTGATGAGATGCCAACAATCACACACTTCAGTTAACAGTTCAGTCTCCAGTAGTTAAAATTGGCCTCAAGTAGCCCTCGAGTAGCTGAAAAGCAGCTTGAAACCCTGAAAACACATTCATATCCAATCACGCACAATATGCTTCTATATGCATTGATGGACACAAAAATGCATAGTTCCCCACTGTTACTGATTACCTTGCTAAACACTAGAAATACTTACATGTTTTTCACTTACACATACAAAGGTATTTGGACAGTAATCAAAATTTTGTCTTTCCATTTTCACAGACTCAAAAGGGAATGTGCTTTTGATTAATCATGTGTGGCCTGGTCATACATTATTGTGACCAATTGAGGAAAGAGCTGATTCCAGGTTTTGACTTTTGGCATTTGAGAGCCTTTAATGCAGAGTAGTTTCCTAGGTGAGGTGTAAAGGTGCACAATTCTACAAGCAGGCCAATAAATGTGCTTGTATATGATTACAGCAGCTTGGGCACCAGGTCACCGCTACCGTGGAGGAATTTTTACATATTCACTAAAAGTATTTCAGCAGTCGTTCAAAGTATAGTAAATTATTATTGAGTGTAGTTAGTTTTGTGCAAAGTTGATATGCAGAAATGAAATGATTTGAGCAGAGAATCTTACATAATGTGGAACATGCAGAAATGTTCACATACACACAGATGAAAGTGGAGGCATTGCTTCATGGGAACCATGAGGTCCCATTATGAGTTGATGTAGTAGGAGGCCATCAACAACACACACAAAAACCACAAACCTCACAGTGACAAAAGAAACTTTGAGAAGCCAAATTTTTAATTCACTTTCCTAAAAAGAAGGAATGCACTTGAGTCCAGCAATACCAAAATAAAGGACTATTATATAAGACATGTAACGTAGGATTTTCTTTCCTTGGTATAGAAAAAAACTTTTAGAATATCATTGATGTCATGAAGGTAAACATAGAGGTTAAAACTGAAGAACAATCACATATGTCTAAAAAAAAGATTTGAACAGATGAAACCAAGTTTAACATGAGCATGGAACAGAAGGGTTCATGATGGGAAGCATAACACATCATCTGTCAAACATGGTGGGAGAACTGTTATGGAATGGGCATGTATGTCTTCCAGTGGAACTGTGTGTTTACACACACACACACACACACACACACACAAAATAAAAACAAAAGAAAGCAAAAAAACAGTGAGCTGGTGATGAGTTACTGTAACATAAATTGCTAATTAATCCTGGTTCCAACGCAAAGATGTCAGAACACAGTGCATCATGTTTGTTGTGAATGTGGCTGCATATCTGCAGACTGGTGAGGATGTCCATAAAGATCCGTGCCCACCACCAAAAGTGGCTACAATGAGCATATGAGCATTATAACTGAACCACAGAGCAATGGAAGATGGAGGTCTGATGAATCATTTTTCTTTTACATCAAATGAATGACTGGGTGCATGTATTGCATTCCTGTACTGGAGACAGCATGGCACCAGGATGCACTATGAGTCCATACTTTGAGAGGCCAGGGCTGTTTTAGCAGTACAAAAATCTCAATATTCAGGATTAAGTCATTAATTTATGGCTGTTAGGTACCTGATTGTACAAACATTCTAATATATGCTCAGATATGTCCTTCAGTTTGTAGACACCTGCTCATTCAAAGTCTCTTCTGAAAACATGTACACATTGTTAGAGTTTCTCCCCCTTTGCTATAGTAGCAGCCTCTACTCTTCTTTATACATATCAGCTTTATAATAGATGTTTTATGCATAATTAATTGCATTCGGGCCACAAGAGCTTTACTGAGATCCTTTACTGATGTTGGATGAGATCGCAAAGGGCACTCTATCCTATGATGATCTTATGCTCATGTGAGGCTCATTCAATCTATTATCCTTTTCAATGGATTTTTATGGATGGATGTTTTGATCTATTCTGTTCTCTTCTATTGATGTATGTGCACAGCTCAATGTTGGCAGCATATACACCTTAAAGTAGCTGAATGCACTAATTAGGTGCCCTAAGCCCTGTGGTTGCTCTCTGCTGAATATTTTCCTATCTGCCATGTTGGCTAGACTACTGGGAACAAAGCCCCCCACCATGACTGGTCTTCACTTTGTATCTTAATAGATTTTGTGTAAGATTTTGTTTCGTCCAGGCTGTTCAATGTGGTCCTCAAAGAAGGCTGAAGAACAGGTGCATAAAGGGCGCTTGTGTACACCCTTTTGACCTCACATGCAAACTAAGGCTATGTCTGAATACAAGTCTAGTGAACAAAAGTTTCGGTAATATATACAGATGAAACAAAGTCTTCAGTGTTTTTTTTTTTTTAGATCTAGTAGTCTGTTCTGCCTTGCTGAGTTCCCGAAATGAATTATATTCCCGAACTAGCAAAAGAATGACAAAAATCTGTTTTAGTCCGATTTACTGAGAGGCATACAATGTAATTTCAATTTGCACACATACCACACATTAGCAGGATTTCCATCCAACAAATTCTGGTAAATTTTACACATTGAAAAATGTAAACGAAAAAACAAAAACAAAAAAAGAGCCACCAAAAATTGCAAAAATGATTTTTACTCTAGGAAGAGGTGGAAATTTCACTAAGCCAAAATGCAGAATATACAATATCATATCAAGGTGCATGACTCTTTTATCAAGAATACCTGGAAACGACTGGCCCTATGAATGGTCTGATCATGACACAGCTTTCAAAGATGGCTTTTGACATCCAATGCTACTTCTCAGATGTATGGTGGACGTTATCAGAAAGGCACAGAGATTTCAGCCCTCAATAGGTGGGTCACTGCTCATCCTATCTCTGAACTGCAAACACAGTCATAAGATTGCAAATGGCTGTAAAGATTATTCTGATAAAAGTTAAGACAGTGAAATATTCATTTTGCTTTTTTCTATTCCAATCCTAATCAGTGTCATTTATCCATTTCCAATAAATAAATAACAGTGGAACAGTTAAGATAGTAGATGAACTGTTCTCTAAAGGGTATCAGATATAAAGGAAACTTGTTAAGCAGGACTGCTGTATTACTTTTGCTTTGTACAGTTTTATAGCAAAAAAGCACAATCACGTGAAATTTGGAAAACTTCAAGAGAATTGAGTTTTCAAGATTCATCTTAAGTTATGGCTTAACAAAGGAAAAAGCATGTGATGCAAAACTCCCCAAACCTTGTGCCAATAATAAGCAAATGTGGGCTCCTCTAAGCAGTTGTCTAGCACTCTGATCATGAAAATAACTAATGCCCACGAAGCAGGAGAAAACTCTATCAATTGTTTTCAGGTATCTCTCTCTTTAGTTTGTAACATAAACAAGAAATGGCTTTTAACAAGAAGAATCCAGCATCAGACAATTTCAAAGGAACATCTGAACAAGCTTGATTTGGCACAGATGAGGCAGATTTTGATTAGTATGAATGCTGTATTATTGTAGATATTATATTGTGAAATCCTTGGTTACTTAAATGTGCCTTCACTGAGATGTAAAAATGAACAGAATTTCAAAATTTGTATGCATTTTTCTCTGTTTTATTCAAAAATCTACTTGTATGATTTGTAATGTTAGATTGACAAGGATATTTATCGTATTATTATTTTTTTGTTATTCATGTATGTATGTTTCACTATTATCCCTTCACATGACATTGTATTATGAAATTTGAACATTATGAGCAAAAGAAAGAGAGCAAATAGCCCCCTCCTTCTCATTTTCCTCTGTACCTCAACATCTGGGTCAGTGTTGTCATCAGTGTCACCAACTCTTGCTGATTAGTTAGAGGCTGCATGCAGATTGGACATGTACATATGCACAGAGCAGTAAACATGCACTCTCATAGATGTTTCCTGAGCTGGATTACTCAGTGATGGTTCATGACAAAATGATGAGATTAGAAACAGGCTTAAATAGGGCAAGTTTGTATGTTACTCTGATCCTGAATTATGAAGCCTAGAGGACGGCATGCAACTGCCCACAAAGTGTGGATCTTGTGTTCTAATAGTTAAAATAGCATTCAAAATCCAAACGTTGTGTTAAATTTGTGCCTCTGTTTACTGTAATCCAGGATCCACAAACATCATGGTTTAAAGCAGACATATGCAACACTTCTGTAACAACAGAACACCACTTTCTCAGGGTGATGGGGAGGAGTGAGGCTGCACTGAGCACCCTCATGTTTTACAACCCCATGGTGTTGCATTCTCAGATCCTCATGTTTCTTTCCTGACGCTGTCCTGCTCCCTGTGCTTCATTAGATACTGTCAGGTAGAGAGGACATTGCCTGAAGAGAGTGCACCATTCTTTATTATTTCAATTTCTGCTCATTCGTAATACCTCACCTCATTCTTCTCACAGATCAAGGACGTGAAGTTCAGAATAAAATCATGAACTGCATGATTTATAATCCTCCTGTAGGAAACTTTGGTTGCCATAGTAACTTTGCAGCCTCTAAACAAATTGCAGCTTGCATTCAGTATCCGCCTTTCACACTTCAAGGTCATTATAAAATCCTAAGAACACCCCATCTCTCTCTCTCTCTCTCTCTCTCTCTCTCTGCCCTGTTTAAGCAAACCTCTTCATACCTTTATTTCCTCTTGAGAAAAGGTTGGAATTATTCAAGGAGGTGAGCATTTTGTTGAAATATTCCTTCTTACATAAGCCTCTATTACCTTACAGGTTTTCACACCTGAAATGTAACACTTTGACGATGACATTACACTTTAGGTTCACTCTTTTATGCATCACAAACTGCAATGCAGTCAAATCAGTCAATCCCTGTGGATGTTGAGTGTCCAGGGAAAATCAATGCCATTCCAGAAATCCAAAAATATTCTTGACCACATATGTTTTGAGTTGTGTAATGTCACTGAATCTGATTTTAAATTCATTTTATTTCATGCTTTAAATTCATTTTATTTCATGCTTTATATCTTGCTTGTTTATTAAAAAAATGGAAATGTCCAATTGAAAATGTATCAATTAGAGTTATTTTCTAAATGGTATCTGAATAGAAATGAGCTAATTTATATGAGTTTATTTGAAGCATAGCTACTTACACCATGGGCTGCCATGGCATGGTGGTTAGGGAACCAGCCTTTTGAGTGGAAGGTTGCCAGTTTGAATCCCTGAATTGGCAGGGCATGTGTGGAGTGCTTTCAGCAAGACACTTAACTCCCCAGCTGCTCCCCATGTGGGCTTACAGGCTCACCCTTAGTAGTGAATTCAATAGGGTGTATCACTGTGTGTGGATGGGTAAAATGCAGAGGACAAATTCCTCTGTGTGCAACCACAGTGGGTAAATGAGCACTTTTCCAATTCCTGCCATTATACCAAAAATGACTTAATTCATGCACTTGAATGGGGAGGAATGGGGCTAAATTAACAAGTTAAGAATGGTATGTATGCCAAAATGTCAGAAGAAAATGACTGCATTATAAAATATATATATATAATTAAAACCTGTAGTTTGCATATAGCAAACTGATTTGGGCAGCAAGATACTAACATTCAGTATTCTGGCTGCTTCTGCCCTCAAGCTGGTCACTGTTTGTGCTTACTGCTGCCATGAAGGTGTGATGTGTGGAATGTGTTCTTAGGTCCAGAAGTTTAAAACCAAATATTTGTGCAGTTGTCTGTATAACATTAATTAAATCCAATTGTGCACAAAATCTTCAGGTGAATTCTCTGGCAGATTCATCCATGCAACCTCGCTGGGCTGAGAATGTAACAGGTCAGATTAACCATTTGTGTAATTGGGGTGACAATGCCAAGAAATTTGATGTTCATTTTATTGGTGTAACATTTTTTATTTTTTTGTGTTGCTTTCGCTGTGGCACCCAATTGTAACAGCATTTTTAACTGTAACCCCCCTTTTGAGAGATTTTTAACATATTTAAGTAAAAAATACTTTTTAGGATTAACAAACATGTTTAAAAAGGTATTGTTCTTGCAGCATGGGTTGTGAAAAACCAGTAATACCTGTTGTCAGGTATTTACCATTTTTACAAACATTATAACTATGCTCATTTGACCCACTGTGTTATGCACACACAGGAATTAGACCTCCACATTTTACCCACGTACACACTAGTGAATTCACTCACCAGGGGGCAGTGAGTGTACATGCCAAGCATTCAGTGCCTTGTTCAAGGGCACTTCAGTCATGTCCTGCCAGTTCAGGGATTTGAACCGACAACCTTCCAGTCACAAGGCTGGTTCCCTAAACACCTGGCCATGGCTGTTCCCTTATCGGACAATAACAATTATTAGAATTCTGTTTTAAGGAAACCAGCCATTAGGGGTGTACTTTGTGTACTTCTGGTGCTTGTCCCAAGCCCAGGTAAATGGTGAGGGTTGCGTCAGGAAGGGCATCAGGCATAAAACTTGTGCCAAAACCATTATGCGGATCGCGAATATGACTGCCATACCGGATTGGGCGAGGCCTGGGTTAACAATGACTGCCTTCGGTGCTGCTGACCAGCAGGATGCCGGTGGAAATTGGACTACTGTAGGTCAACGACCATCGAGGAGGAGGCAAGTTAGAGGGCAGTGAGAGAGAGAAGGAAAGGCAGGAGTGTGGAGATTAGAGTAGGGACTCTGAACTTAGGGACAATGACTGGTAAAGGCAGAGAAATTGCAGACATGATGGAGAGAGGGAAAGTAGATAGAATAGAACTTTATGGATCCCTTGGGAGGGTTCCTTCAAGGAAATTAAGGTTCTAGTACCAGCATCAGTACAGTACAGCACAGAAAGTAGAAAGATAGATTCTCTGCCACTGACAGCTTTGTGCCAACCTCAGAGCCAGCCCACCTGATCATTTTGTCCAGTCTGTGTGTCCTTCCTGGATATGCTGCCCCCCAGCACACCACAGGACACTGGTGACCACAGACTGATGAAACATCCACAGGAGTTTCCTGCAGTTCTTGAAGGACCGTAGCCTCCTCAGAAGGTGCAGCCTGCTCTGACCCTTTTTGACCAGGTGGTCGATATTACATGACCAGCCCAACTTGCTATCCAGCCACAGCCCAAGGTACTTGTAGGGGTCCACAGCCTCCACTTCATTTCCCTCAATCAGAACTGGTTGTGACTTTGGTCTGGACCTCCCAAAGTCAATGACCAGCTCCTTGGTCTTTGTGATGTTGCGCTGCAGATGATTCCTGTGGCACCAGGCTGCAAAGTCCCTAACCAGGCTTCGATACTCCTCCTCACTATCATCCCAACTATGGCTGTATCATCAGCAAACTTCTGGATGTGACACAGCTCTGAGTTGTAGCAGAAGTCTGCAGTGTACTGGGTGAAGAGAAGAGGGGCCAGCACAGTGCCCTGGGGCGCTCCAGTGCTGCTGATCACAGTGTCAGACGTGATGTCCTTCAGCCTGACATACTGTGGTCTGTCTGTGAGGTAGCTGGAAATCCAGGTGACTAGGCCTGGGTCCACTCGCATCCTGTTCAGTTTGTCCTGAAGCATAAGGGGCTGGATGGTGTTGAAAGCACTTGAAAAGTCCAGAAACAGGATCCTCACTGTGCCGTTCCCCTTATCTAAGTGCGAGTGGGCTCGGTGTAACAGGTAAGTGATTGCGTCTTCCACACCAACACCTGCCTGGTATGTGAACTGCAGACCATCCTGGGCATGTTGCACCTGGGGTCTAAGGAGACTGAGGAAGAGCTGCTCTAGCATCATCGGATGGGAAGTGAGTGCCACCGGTTGGAAGTCATTCAGCTCACTTGGCCAGTTCTTTTTCAGAACTGGAACATGGCACAATGTCTTCCAGAGGGTAGGCACTCTCCCCACTTGCAAGCTGAGGTTAAAGAGACACTGGATTGGTGCACCCAGTTCTGCAGCACAGGCCTTCAACAGTCAAGGACATACTTTGTCAGGCCCTGCTGCTTTCCTGGGGTGAAGCCTCCTCAGTTGACCTCTGACCTGATCCACAGTGAAGAGTGGAGTCTGTGTTGTGGTTGATGATGATGAGGAGGAGGACGTTGTTGTAACTGGTGGAGGATGTGTTGAGGGAAGAGGAAGAGATGGATGCAGCAAGAGAGCCTGGGTTGGTTGAACCGGTTGAAGAAGTTGTTCATCTCGTTCACCTTCACCACTTTTCCCCCCACACCTCTGGTCTTGGTGGTAACACCGTACCGATTTGGCTGAGGAGACCACGTCTGCACAGAAGTTGAGAATCTATCAGGCAGTGTGTCATACCCTTGATGTCCTCACAGTGTGGACTAAGTAGCACATCCCAGTCAGTGGTGACATAGCAGTCCCTGAGAGTTTCTTCCATTTTTGGAGACCACCTCCTGATGGTTCCGGTGGTTGCAGGCTGTCTTTGGACCATGGGGGTGTACTTTGGCAGAAGGTAGACCAGGTTGTGGTCCGACTTCCCCAGTGGGGGGAGGGGTGTGACGCTTTATGCCTCTTTCACATTAGCATACAGCAGATCGATTGTCCTGTAGGACAGTCCACACACTGGTGAAAAGTAGCCAAAGTAGAGTCAAAGTAGCATGATTAAAGTCTCCAGAGATGATAATGAACGCATTAGGGTGCTGTGTCTGCAGCTTTGCCATAACAGAACATATCTGCTCACATGCAGTGGCTGCGTGTCCTCTGGGGGCGATGTAAACACAGACGGTGATCACGTGACTGAATTCGCGGGGGACGTAGTAGGGCTGGAGCCTAATGGCTAACAGCTCAAAATCCGGACAACATAAGACCTTCAAATCAAATCAAATTTTATTTATATAGTGCTTTTTACAACAGCAAGTTTTCACAAAGCAGCTTTACAAGGATCCGGGTCCAAGCCTCAAATGAGCAGCCAGTAGGCAAACAGTGGCAAGGAAAAACTCCCTTAGTTTAGGAGGAAGAAACCTTGCAAGGAACCAAGGCTCAAGAGAGGAACCCATCCTCCTCTGGTCGACACCGGAGAGCACATAACAATGGCACATTGGAAAATGGAAATAAAATGAAGTGAAAAAGATAAATAAAAATGGAGGGAGGATAAATAAAGATTGGCTAAAATAGTAATGACACAGGTATGAATGAATGAATAGTGAATAATGAGATCCATGCAGGTGGGATAGCCGGGTCTGGAAGTTGGTAGTAGGAAGTGGATGAGTGGACCGGTATCCGCAGGCGTCCGGGGCAGCTCAGGACATGGGGGAGGAGAGAGGGAGAGAGATTAGTGCCCCCTTAGAAGTGTTAATGAAAAGCCTGCGTAAAGAGAAATGTTTTGTTTTCAGGCGTGATTTAAAGATGGAGAGAGAGTGTCTGAGTCCCGAACAGTAGGAGGAAGGCTGTTCCAGAGCTGGGGGGCTTTAAAAGAGAAGGCTCGTCCCCCAACAGTGTTCTTTTTGATTCTAGGGACGGTCAATAGGCCTGCGTCCTGAGAACGCAGTCTGCGTGATGGGACGTAGGGTATTAAGAGGTCTTTTAGGTACTGGGGAGCTAAGCCATTTAGTGACTTGTACGTTAGGAGCAATATTTTGTAGTCGATTCTAAATTTAATGGGAAGCCAATGGAGGGACGAAAGAACCGGACTGATGTGTTCAAATTTCCGAGTTCCGGTGAGAACCCTTGCAGCAGCGTTTTGTACGGATTGTAGCCTCTGTAGTGATTTCCCTGAACTACCAGCTAGAAGGGCATTACAATAATCTAGTCTAGATGTGATGAATGCATGAATCAGTATCTCTGCGTGCTTGCGTGAGTGATTTACGCAATTTAGTAATATTGCGTAGATGGAAGAATCCCGTCTTTACTATGTTACTAATGTGGCTGTCGAATGCAAGGTTGGAGTCAAATATAACCCCAAGGTTTCTTACAGTTGAGCTCGGTGTGATTGAAAAACCATTTAGGTTGATCGGGTCAAAGGGTTTATCAGATCCTAATATTAAGATCTCAGTTTTTTCAGAGTTTAGAAGAAGGGAATTTTGCGAAATCCAGTTTTTAATCTCTATAACACAGTTTGTTATTCGACTGAGACAGTGATCCTCTTTAGGTTTTGCTGATATGTAAAGTTGGGTGTCATCCGGATGACCTTCTTAACAGCGATATGGCCAGGGTTACACCAGCGACTGTTCACGTAGATGATCAGCCCCCCACCTTTGCTCTTCCAGCAGGCTTGGTGTCTCTGTCGGCTCTCACGGCAGTGAAGCCCCGCAGGTCCATGTTAGCATCCGGTACGAGCTGGGTAAGCCATGTCTCTAAAGATTAACAAGCTGCTCTCTCTCTGTAAATCCGCTGGTTGTTGAGGGCGGACAGCTCATCGATCTTGTTTGGTAGCGAGTTCACATTCCCTATGATGACAGAGGGAACAGACAGTTTGCGGCACTGCCGGTTGTCCGTTAGCTTAGCTTTTAGTTTAGCACCGGCCTTGCAGCTCCGGGCTCTCCTTTGCAGCTCCTCCGGGATCGGGTGTCGTATCCCGGCATGTGCCTTTGTTCTCAGGGCCAGCAGCTCCTCTTTCAAATACAAGAGAAAACTGGCTCCTGGTTGCATCTTCGTGGTTGTAAATATCCATGGGATATATATCAGTACATACTATGTCTTCTTGAGAAGAGCAAGTGTGTGCAAAGGTAAAAAAGTTAAAAAGAGCTAAGAACTACTGAAGCTACTGGAAGGCAGCCATCTTGCACAGCGCCAGGTAGGTACTAATATTCTGTGTGTTCAGGAGACCAGATGGAAAGGAAGCAAGGCCAGGAACATTGGAGGTGGATTCAAACTGTTCTATCATGGTGTAGATAGGAAGAGAAATGGAGTAGAGATAATCCTAAAGAAAAAGCTTGTGAAAAGTGTTCTGGATGTAAAGAGAGTGTCAGACAGGATCATGAGTGTGAAGCTGATGGTGTAATTTTGAATGTTGTCAGTTCGTATGCACCATAGGTTGGTTGTCAGAGGAGAAAGGAATTCTGGAGTAGGATGGATGAAGAGGTAGGTGTCCCTAGAGAGGAGAGATTGGTGCAGACTTCAATGGACATGTTGGTGAAGGGCACAGAGGGGATGAAGAGGTGCTGGGTATGTATGGTGTGAAAGAAAGGCAGAAGGTCAGATAGTTGTAGATTTTGCAAAGAGAATGGAAATGGCTGTGGTGAACACGTTTTCAGAAGAGGGAAGAACACAGGTGACAAGAGTGGAAGGAGGTGCACACAGGTGGATTATATCCTTAGCAGGAGATGCCACCTAAAAGAGATTGGAGATTGTAAAGTGGTGCCAGGGGAAGTGTAATAAGGCAGCATAGGGTAGTTGTTTGTAAAATGAGATTAGAAACAAAGAGGAAGAGAGTGAAGACAGAGACAAAGATTAGATGGTGGAAGCTGAAGAAGGAAGATGGTTGCAGGCAGTTCATGGAAAAATTGCAACAGGCCCATGGGGGCAGTGAGGAGCTACCTGAGGACTGGGAAAGTATAGCTAAGGTGGTGAGAGAAACTGGCATGAATGTGTTGGGTGCTTTGTCTGGTCAGAAGAAAGACAAGAAAAGTTGTTGGTGGAATGAGGACGTCCAGGAGATTATTCAGAGGAAGAAGGCAGCTAAGAAAAAGTGGGATAACCAGGGAGATGAAGGAAGTAGGCAGGAGTACTGTGAGGCTAGTCGCATAGCAAAAAGTATGGTGGCAAAGGCAAAGGATCAGGTCTATGATGAGTTATATAAGAGGCTGGACAGTAAAGAAGGAGTAAAGGACAGAACAGAGAGACAGAGCTGGAAAGGATGTACAGCAGGTTAGGCTGATAAAGGATAGAGAGGGAAATGTACTAGTGAGTGAACAGAGTGCTGAGTAGATGGAAGGAGTACTTTGAAGCGCTAACGAATGAGGAAAGAGAGGAGGACAACAGGGGGGAGACAGTGGATCAGGAAGTGCGGAGAATTAGTAAGGTGGAAGTGAGGGCAGCTTTAAAAAGTATGAAGAATGGAAAGGCAGTTGGTCCAGATGACAGACCTTTTACATGATGATGAACCCTATAATTATACATATCACCTTTACATACGCTTATCAAAGGCACTTTACATTCAAGAGACACTATTTATATAGATACACACACACAATCCTGACACTGAGCACTCAACCAACACTCACCAAATGAGATGCAACAGCCAACTGGCCACATTCAACCCAGTTAGGGACTTGAACCTAAGACCTAGCACTGGGAGGTACTCTGCAGGAAGCTGTGGAATGAAAAAGGCAATGAAAGCACACAAATGAATGACGGAGGCAATGATGCTTCTAGCTAATGAGAATCCTTCACCGCACCAGCAACAAGGCAAAAACTGACCAGTTCTTGAGAGCTCCATTCAGTAGTGTCATTGGGGACCCCAAAAATCACTAGAAGGGGGCATTGGTGCAGCTGGCAAGATAATGCACTCTATAATGCACACAATCTATAAAAGAAGCCAAGCAAAAAGAACATCTCTGCTGGTCTTCTAATTCAAGATAAAACACTTCATATTTCCCACCGAAATATTCAACTATTGCAAAAAAACAGCAGAAGAAAACATATCTGTGCTTTTCCCTTTCAAAAGGGATGGACTGGTCTCATATCAAGCTCCAGTGATCCAGTTCCACTGTACACCATAAATGTCAAAGCCATAAAAGAACCTCCACCATGTTTGAGAGATGATGTGGTATGTATCAGATCATGCAACTGGATTCTACTTTTTGACCATGACACTGGCCTTTTTTATTTTTGATAGTGACAGTGTTTACAGCTTAAAGTAAACTCTCAGTATTAAGGCATATCTTAATTGAAAACTTATACAATGACATACTTACCCCCTGAAGAGTTCAAGTGTTTCTTCAGCGAGATAAGGAATGTACAGCAATATACTAACATTCAGGCTTCTGTTTGGCCCTCAAGCTGGTCACTGTTTGTGCTTATTGCAGCAATGAATTTTTTTTGGAGTTGCTTTTTAAGAAATGCACCAAAAAAAATGATTTGGCTGGTCCTAAAGTTTCTGCTATTTCTGATGTTTGTTTTGCAAATCATACATACGAGTGAAAAAGTTAGGACATCTCAAACACTTGACTTTAACATACTGTCGAGCAGCCAGAACAAGGACGAGGGTGCAGAGGCAAATGCAGGGGTCAGGAATTTAATGAAATAAAAGATAAAAAAAGTGGGGATACTAACATACAAAAACTGGGGAATTCTAACTAATACAAACACACTAAACCTAAACCCAGACAAACACAGGAACCAAATTTACAAAGATCGACAAAACAAGCTACACTTACTTACAGAGTTGGGGAACAAAGTACAAACAAAAGCTCACTAGGCTAACAAAACAGGCTGGCAACAAAAGCAGACCAGCAACAGAAATAAAAGGACTGACCAAGACAGACTGAGACAAAGGGTCTTAAATACAACAGGACATTGAGCACACCTGGGAATGATAATGAGGGGCAGGGTCACAAATCAGACATGGGTGGGAATGGGCGGAGCAAGGGAGGAGACAGAACCAAAACAAACACAAACCATGTGCTAAGGAGCACATGGGGAAACTGACAGGGAAGACAGGGCTGGCAAGAGACAGACATGACACATACATAAACATATAGACATATATGTTTAAATATATAAATAACTACACACATAAAACTGAATAAATGTATTTAAAAAAATATTTTGCAAAATGTAACCATTAGAAATGCAGTTTTCTTGTGAAGAAAAAGTCACCCCCACATTTATTACTACTTAAAATGCCAAAATATTTGAATCACATCAACTGCAAATGATTAGACCATAGTTATGAGGGGGTTGTCTTATTTAAATCTCTTGGTTTGTTCTTGATTGTTAAATTGAGTGGGAACAATCAATCTCTAAAGAGGTCTCTCTGACCTTCAAAAACAAGGTTGTAGATGCAGATGACTCTGGAAAGGGACGTAAAATTATGTCAAAACAATTAGAAATCAACTGTTCCAATGTCCAGAAAATAATTTACAAGGGGAGAACGTTTAAAACCTCTGTCAACATGACCAGATCAGGATGTCCTCCCAAGAGCAGACCACAACATGTGTAAAGAACTCACTACAGGTAGTTCTTGCCACAATTGATGTCAAAGTGCAGCATGTACCATCAGAAAGAGACCAAAGTTTGATTTTCATGGGCAGTCCAGACTAAAGTTTACCAGACAACACCTAGACAAAGACAACAATGTTTGAGCACAAGAACCTCATGCCAACTGTGAAGCATGGAGGTGGAGGTACCCATGGCTTGGTGCTGCTTTGCTGCAGCAGGGCCTGGAGATCTCTCCATCACAGAAACCACTATGAAATATTTTTTGTATCAGAGGGGGCTTAAAGAAAATGTAAGACCATCTGTACAAAAGCAATAGAGAATTATCACTTAGCTGAAAATATTTCCATATTAAGGAGCTTTTATTATACAAAAACAAAAACAAAAGCCTTCAAGATGAATTTGGACTCTTTTCCAAAATTCATATATTGTTATGTGAACATGAGAAGATGACAGGTTCTACAGTCACATGCAAAATCCAGACATTTCTGGTGAAATGATTTCAAACTATTTGGATATGGTAAATGAAGTGAATAAACCCTTTATAACAAATTAAAATTTCACATTTCCTGCAATTTATTGAGTTAAATTCCTATTTGTTTGTAAAATTTAACAGAGAAAGGTAAAAAAAATAAAATAAATAAATATATATATATATATATATATATATAAATGTATTTGTGTAGCGCTTTTTACAACTAATGTCACAGAGCAGCATTACAGAAATCAAAATCTGTCGTAACCTTTACACAAATGTTTACACAAATATGATAAAATAAATGTGCATGCATGCGTTTGCTGTAGATGTTTATTTGATCACACTACTCCTGTTCTCTCATCCCTCCATTGGCTAGCTGTTAAATTCTGCATTGACTATAAAATACTGCTCGTAACATACAAGTTGCTTAATGGCCCCACAATATCTTAAACGTCTTAAATTCATACAACTTTGCTCACAAGATGCCTGCCTTCTGACAGTCCCTTGAATTAGAATGAACACTCGTTCTCTTATAAAGAATCCCAACTCTGGAATAACCTTTCTGCTACTGTTCGGGACTCAGACACACTCTCTGTCTTTTGGTTAAATCTTTTGGTTAAACCAGACAGTCTTTCTGCTGCTCTGTGCTGCACTGATTACAGGTTTCTGTTCATGACTGCAGTTCCTACTAAACCACCTCCTTTAAGACTCCACACCAGATTATCTATGATCATGTATTTCTTTCTCTCTCTCTCTCTCTCTCTCTCTCTCTCTCTCTCTCTCTCTCTCTCTCTCTCTCTCCCTCCCCGCCATGACCTGAACTGCCCCTGCTGCCTGGCTCATGTGCTATTACCTGCACACACACCCCTCCCTCCTTCACCACCAGCACCACCCCCATCCCCCGTATTTGCTTAAACCTTCCTAACCCTTTGCTTTTTACTTCCCTCTGTTTTCTTTCTATCTCTTTCCCATGTACTGAGAGGCACTATCCTGACTGATCTACTCTGATCAGTCACCCAGCTCCCCACTACCCCACTGCCCTCTGAAACTGTCCTCATTTGGGATCCTTGCATTGGCTCACTCCTCCCACTTTAGAGACTCCACTGCCAACCTACGATGGTTTAACCAGCATGGGCTTCCATATTAACACTGAGCCTGTATCCTATGCACTCTCGCGTTCTCTCATAACTCATTCTCCCCCAAACATGTCCTGCTCACACTTTTAGCTATAGTTCTATAGTAAAATTATTTTAATCCCTTTTGTGTTTTATGTCTGTGCTAACCAATGTTGACCAGAGAAGGATGGGTTCCCCTTTTGAGCTTTGGTTCCTCTCATGGTTTCTTTCTCCCAGTCTGAGGGAGTTTTTCCTTGCCACTGTTGCCCGCTGGCTTGCTCTATTGAGGCTTGGACACGGATTTCTGTAAAGCTGCTTTTTTGACAAAGCCTTGGTTGAAAAAAAAACCTTATAAATAAACTTTGATTGATTGATTTATTGATAAGAAAAAACCAAGAGTTACTTATGTATTACGTACCCAGACGTTTTCCGTAAGAGTGTACATTAAAGCAGCATTTTTACCATAATATTACTGCTTTAAAATCATTGTGATGCACAACTTAACTGTAATAGTGAGAATAGCATCTCAATTATTGTTGCTCTAGACATAGTGTGCTGTGAACTGTACTATGTAACTTTGGAGAAGTGAGAAGAAATTCTGTAATGTGTGTAAAATTCTGTAATTTTACTCTACTGCCTTAACCCATGGGCTTCTTTGCCTTTCAGTGATGGTTCTGTATCATGGTTGAAAGCGTGCATTCCACTTCTGGGCTGCAGGCTGTTGCCCAGGAACAAGAACGCATTTCTCATGTAATACTGTTTTAAATATCCACCACCTTTTGACCCTGTGACTCTGGACCTGGTTTCATGCATAAACCTCCCAACAACACTGCATTAGATGATAAGAACATCATCTACAAAGGATCTGTGACTTTTATCACTGCATCTGTCCAGAGTGTGTTTGAACACACTGTCCTTGTGTTTCTCCTTCAAGAAGTGATTCATTACTCTTAACCTCAAACTATTTGTCCTGCTGAACGCCTCGCGTTGAACTGAGTATCAAATGTTTGCAAATGAGTCTGTATGGCCGTTTTGTTTGGTGAGCTGTCAAAAGACTAAATTCAAATAAACGTCTAACGCTGTGCTCTCATAAGCTGCTGCACAGGGTACAATGCACAGGAACTGGGTGAAAACAACATCTCACAAACACCATGTCTCCTAGCAACCTGTCTTCATGACATTATTTGGGATGAAATTGGGAAAGTTTGGGCATTTAATATTGAGATGCAGTGTATTTATAGGATCCATTAGCTGTGACTACACTTAAATCAGTGCAGCGCTGGGCACACTCTCACATACGTGAAGGAGGCCCTAAGTAGGTTCACTCTGGATGGAAGCTCCTCAATCATATTTGCTTTAATGCACAAATTCAGTGCACCCTAAAACATGGCTTAATTTTACACACTAATCAAGATGGTAATTGCTCCATTTTACATCATGGCTGTGATCCATCTTGACATTCATTATGGCATGTTTATGAGAAAGAGAAAGATTAAGAGAAAAGCTCCTTTGCCAGCTCCTTTCATTTTACTGCTCATGAATCTCAATCATTTCCACGTCTCTCCACAAAAGCTTTCTAGCCTCCACAACCTCTTCAATTTACACACACAGCTCTGGATCAACGTCAGTCCTCTCAACACAGGGGCACCAAACCACAGTTAATGACTAGGACGTTGGTGTTGGTTTATCAGGGTACAATAACACAGTCAATAAACATCACAATATCACATCATTATTCATCCTTATAAAAATGTGCGAACATGATGAAATTAAAATATACAGATTTTAATTTCTGTGTGCAAGCACAGTCTGTCTAGGAGCACTTTATCCTTTCCATTTGACGGTGCTCCCGGGATCGTCAGAGATTTGGATATTTTTATAACCCAACCCTGACTTGTACTTCTCAACAAATTTGTTGCTGATTGTTTGGAGATCTCCTTGGTTGTTGTGGTGTTGTTTGCTTAATGGCATTTGCAGCCTCTGGGGCCTTTCAGAAAAGGTGTGTATATACCGACAGATCATGTGGCATTTACATTTTCATTTACACTTTTGGCATTTGGCAGATGCCCTTTTCCAGAGCGACTTAAAAAAGTGCTTTGCTTGTCATTCAGATATCCTTAGCTAATTAGAATTCTAAAATAAATAAATTCTCAAGCTTAGATGCTGTCAAAAACAATTACACTTAGACTGTACACAGGTGGACTTTATTTCACTAAGCATGGAACTTCTGAAGGTAACTAGTTACACCAGAACTATTTAGGGGCTTCATAGTAAAGGAGGTGAATACATAAGCATATGCCAATTTTCAGATTTTTATTTCCAAATCTTTTTTCTATATTTTGTTGTTTTTTTCTCTCATTTCACTTCACCAACTTAAAGAGATTTTGTGCAGATGCATCACATACAATTCAGATAAAAACATTTAAATACAGATTGTAATGTAACAAAATAGATAAAAAGCCAAGGGGTTGAATACTGCCACAAGGCACTGTACTGCTGCCCACACTAACAGGCAACAGAGCATCAAGCAACCTCTTTTCCTATAGGAGTGTGGAGTATTTATAGCTGCAATTCATCATCAACCAGCAACAAGAGACACAGTGACAGAGAGACATGTGACAAATCAAGTTGAGAATTTCTCAATTGTATGCAAATGAATTATGATACAGAGAAGGGACATTCAAACTGATTGATTCCAACATCCTTTGGCTGTGACCTAAATAGATTCCTATTTATATTTTAGGGCACTAATGATCGTCAGCCATTTTTCTCTGAGTGTCGGAATTGTAAAGTGGAATTCGAACAATTTTCAGAGCACTATAATCTCCCACAGTTCACTGGGAATTTATAGTAAACATCATAGCTCACAATTTCAGCTGAATATGGACCAGAATCCCACTGCAAGTCTCATTACAAAATAACACAGTGGAGCTAATGGAGCTGACGATGCTCATAGGCCCGCTAAACCGGTGATGGTTATGTGCCACTGGACACTGTGAAGGTCAGGGGTGTGACCAAAATGGATCCAGTATATAGGGACAGACTATTTTGTTTACTAATTAGTGTAGAAACAGATGAATTTGGACACATCCTCATCAGCAACGACTGTCAGCACAGGTCACATAAACATGTCTACACACACAACACTTCACTGTGGACCAGGTCAGAGGTCAACTGAGGAGGCTTCACCCCAGGAAAGCAGCAGGGCCTGACAAAGTATGTCCTCGGCTGCTGAAGGCCTGCGCTGCAGAACTGGGTGAGCCAATCCAGCGTCTCTTCAACCTCAGCCTGCAGGTGGGGAGAGTGCCTACCCTCTGGAAGACATTGTGCATTGTTCAAGTTCCAAGAAAAACCAGCCAAATGAGCTGAATGACTTCTGACCGGTGGCACTAACTTCCCATCTGATAAAGATGCTAGAGCGACTCTTCCTCGGTCTCCTTAGACCCCAGGTGCAACATGCCCAGGATGATCAGCAGTTCGCGTACCAGGCAGGTGTTGGTGTGGAAGATGCAATCACTTACCTGCTACACCGAGCCCACTCGCACCTAGATAAGGGGAATGGCACAGTGAGGATCCTGTTTCTGGACTACTCAAGTGCTTTCAACACCATCCATCCCCTTCTGCTACAGGACAAACTGAACAGGATGCGAGTGGACCCAGGCCTGGTCACCTGGATTTCCAGCTACCTGACGGACAGGCCACAGTATGTCAGGCTGAAGGACATCACGTCTGACACTGTGATCAGCAGCACTGGAGCACCCCAGGGCACAGTGCTGGCCCCTCTTCTCTTCACCCTGTACACAGCAGACTTCTGCTATAACTCAGAACTGTGTCACATTCAGACATTCGCTGATGACACAGCCATAGTTGGGTGTATCAGGGATGATAGTGAGGAGGAGTATCGGAGCCTGGTGAGGGTTTTTGCAGCCTGATGCCACAGGAATCCTCTGCAGCTCAACATCTCAAAGACCAAGGAGCTGGTCATTGACTTTGGGGGGTCCAGACCAAAGTCACAACCAGTTCTGATTGAGGGAGATGAGGTGGAGGCTGTGGACTCCTACAAGTACCTCGGGCTGTGGCTGGACAGCAAGTTGAACTGGTCATGTAACATCGACCACCTGTACAGAAAGGGACAGAGCAGGCTGTACTTTCTGAGGCGACTACGGTCCTTCAACATCTGCAGGAAACTCCTGTGGATGTTTTATCAGTCTGTGGTCGCCAGTGTCCTGTTCTACACTGTGGTATGCTGGGGGGGCAGCATATCCAAGAAGGACAAACACAGGCTGGACAAGCTGATCAGGCAGGCTGGCTCTGTGGTTGGCACAAAGCTGGACTCTCTGGTGTCAGTGGCAGAGAAGAGGACTCTGAAGAAACTACTGAACATTATGGACAATGCCAGTCATCCTCTACACACTGTCATCAGCCACCAGAGGAGCCTGTTCAGTGAGAGACTGCTGCTTCCCAAGTGCAGGACCAATAGACTTAAAAACTCCTTTGTCCCGCACGCCATCAGACTGTACAACTCCTCTCTGGGGGGGAGGAGAGGTAACAGGAGGATTAAGGATGGGAATGACTAGGAACCGAACCAACAGTCAACAGTTAACAGTAACCTACAACCAGACCACCACAACACAACTGGAATCTATGTGCAATAACAGTTTTTTTTCAAGTGCAATAACCCTCCTACAGGACCCTCTTCTCATGCACTATTATCTATATTGTATATTGTAATATAGTCTCAATATTATATATTCTATATATTTATATAGTTTTTAGTGTTAAGTGTGCCTCTTATTAAATTATTTTGTTTTTTATCTATCTATAATTTAGTGCTTCTTACTAAATTATTTTTTTATCTATCTTTCTACTTCTGTACTGATGCTGAATCCCATGCTGCAACTGGAGCCTTAATTTCCCTGAAGGAACCCTCCCAAGGGATCAATAAAGTTCTATTCTATTCTATTCTATTCTATTCTATTCTATTCTATTCTATTCCATTCTATAAAACTAAATTCTGAATTAAAGTTAGTAAAGCTCTGTGCTGTTCATGGAATAATCCTTGATTATGTTGGTTACAAACATGAGCCTCCTGTAACAATATTTTCTCATCGTTACATGAGAAAATATCCGAACAGCATCCAGTGGCTCAAAACTATCACTGGTTTAGTGGCTATGTGTGCAAACAACATCAGCTCCATTAGCTCCACTGTGGTTCTTCAAAAAGAGAGTCACAGCTGGTGCATATTCAGCTGATGTAGTGAGCTATGTTTACTATAAATCACCAGTGAATTGAATAGTGAATAATAATGCCTCAAAATCACATATGAATCCCAGTGTGCGATTCAGTAGGGATCCATTTCAGTCACAGCCCAGATGTATCCCTGAGTAACGTTAGTTCATTAATAAAATTCATTAGTTTTTTTATGTTTGTCTTTGTTTGTTTTGGCATAGTTAATACAGTACCGTGTTTGTATGATTAACAAGAAATCTTAATGTGTCTGAATCCCAGCTGCTCCTCAGGAGCCACCTCATTATCTGGAAATGTAAACTCCATATGTACATATGTACAACTGAGCAAAAAAATAAAGAAAAGAAAAGAAAATGATGTGTCCTCCCCTCTCCTAATACCAGAGGTGGACTCACCCAGTAAAAACTCAGATTCAGTCTCATTGCTCTTTTGCCCCCAGGTAGCTGTGGACAACACACAGGTGTGAACAGGTAGGTGTGTGACCTTCCTGATGGTAATGTGTGCGTGAGCTTACATCATTACACACAGTAATACTGTAACACTTACACAGTAACACTAACACAGTAGAACAGTAACACAGTAGAACAGTAACACTAATGCAGTAACAATGTAACACAGTAACAATAACACTATAAAACTAACACTATAACACAGTAACAGTAACATTTTACACTAACGCAGTAACACTGTAACACAGTATCATTGGAACACAGAAAGACTAACACAGTAACACTAACACTAACGCAGTAACAAAAACAGTAACACTAATACAGTAACATTGTAACACAGAAACACTAACACAGTAACACTAACGCAATAACACTTTAACTGTACAGTAATACAGTAACACTGTATCACTTATATAGTAACATTGAAACACAGTAACACTAACGCAGAAACACTGGAACTCTGACAGCAGAAGATTACAGCTAGGGAATCGAGTTGAAAGCTAGGAGTCGACTCTCGATTCACTAAGACTCTCGGTCACAGACAGTCTGCACCAATCCGCTGTCTACTTTAGAGCGGTGGTCTCTGAGGGGTCAGTCGGGGGGGGGGGTCATTTCAGAAAGCAGTGGTTATCGGAGTCCGGGTTCAATCATTCACACTTACCTTTAGTAGCCAGTTCAGAGTGAACTCAGAGAGGCGTGGCTTTAGACACTTGTGACCAATCAGCGCGCCTGGTTTGAGAGCTCTAGCCAATCGTGAGGCAGAAGAGGCGGGCACTGCCTGAAACGGGGCGGAGCAGATCCCTCGGCGCGCGTGCGGTGAGGCTGAGAGGAGCGAGAGCAGAGCGCAGAAACACACTCACCCTCCCTGCTTTCTGCTTCTGAGAGTTTGATCTGGGGTTTTTTCATCGCTGAATCAACGACTGATCGCACGGTGAGCAGATTAGTGTGTTTTTCAGTGTTTTGCCCTCATTTGCGTTTACAGTATACATCTTATTTACTGATCTGTTAAAATATTATGAAATAACATTTAACACATCTGATTGCTTTAAGATAATTAAAAAAAACTGTGTGTGTGTGTCTATGTCTGTGTGTGTGTGTTTGTTTGTTTGTTTGTTTGTGTGTGTGTTTGTTTGTCTGTGTGTGTGTGTGTTTGTTTGTCTGTGTGTGTTTGTTTGTCCGTGTGTGTGTGTTTGTGTGTGCGTGTGTCTGTGTGTGTGTGTTTGTTTGTTTGTCTGTGTGTGTGTGTCTCTGTGTGTGTGTGTGTGTTTGTTTGTGTCTGTGTGTGTGTGTGTGTGTGTGTGTCTCTATGTGTGTGTCTGTGTGTGTGTTTGTTTGTGTGTGTGTGTGTGTGTGTGTGTGTGTGTGTCTGTGTCTGTGTTTGTGTCTATGTGTGTGTGTGTGTGTGTTTCACAGATGGACAGTAATGTGGTACAGATCTTTAAGGAGGACAAATGTCCAAATGAGGACTGTGTGCTGAACTTCCCCTGGCAGTCTGGATTCTCAGAGGTCTACAACTATTCTCACAATGAGACCTGGACTGAAGACCCTGAGCCGCTGTCCCCCATCATCCCTGTGATCACTGCTGTGTACTCGGTGGTCTTCGTGGTGGGTCTGGTGGGGAACTGCCTGGTGATGTATGTGATCATAAGGTGAGTTAATAAAACTGTGTTCAGCCTGTTTGACCCCCCTCCTCCACAAACTGTAACTGTACTATACAACCAGTAGATCCCTCTAAAAGTAAGATACAGGTGCATTTCATCCCCATATTCTGTTAGAATAAAAAACAGGTTTGGTCAAGGGTTCAAGAGCATAATCTACAGCAGGTGTTTTGGTGCCCCCTCGTGGTTGTGTGTTCTTGAATTCAGGGCATATTTAAGGTCAACATCAATCAAAGGGAAGAATTCAGGACTGCAATAATCTAATCTACCAATGTGGAATATATATATAACAGTTGTAAGTGAAAGTTTGGCCACCGTTGGTCAAATCCCTTGTTGTCCCTTGGGAAGAATTAAACACATCCCCTGTAGCTATTCAAACACAAAAACAGTATTTTCATTAAATCCTAATGCACTTTTACTTTCAGCCTTTCATAATATATAAAACTACTGAAATTACCACTGGTTTTGAAAAACAGATTTTGTCATCTTTATAAATTCTCTGCAAAACCAGTGATGTCTCAAGATCTGAAAACCAAAATAATCGATTTTTTTTGGAAAAAATCGGAAAACTTTGGAAGTGATCTTAAGGAAGGCCAAGAATTTGGACATTAGCAAATGCATAAAGCAACCATAAGCAAAAATAGTATAAAATACTAACTGGTAATTGAATGATTTATTATCCAAATAATCAGTTATTAGTTTCAATAATCAATAGATTTTTTGACTATCAAAATATCAGAATATTGTCCACTCCCTGACATGAAAGTTAATGCTCATTAGGATTTGCTGTTTGACTGGCCACAGAGGCTGTGCAGCTGAAGAAATGTTGTCCAGGGGTGCCCAGACCTTTGCAGACAACTGTTTGAGTGTTTTAATTGAATAATTCACAATCACAATAAAACTTGATCTGTCTCTTTATTTCTCTATTACAGACAGTATGAAAGCTAATAATGACAGAGTTTGGACAACAATTCCTAGGATGATTTAGCATGTCTCTAAATTTCCATTTGAAGTTTACCTCATACAGCTCCAGAACACATCACTGATATATCGCTAACAATGTGTGTTGTCTTCTGGACTAACAATTTCCCGGTAGATACACAAAGATGAAAACCGCCACCAATATATACATCTTCAACCTGGCTGTGGCAGACGCTCTGGTGACCACCACCATGCCCTTTCAGAGCGCAGACTATTTGCTGAACTCTTGGCCCTTTGGAGAGGTGGTCTGCAAAGTGTTTATCTCCATCGACTACTACAACATGTTCACCAGCATCTTCACCCTCACCATGATGAGTGTGGACCGATATGTGGCAGTGTGTCACCCAGTCAAGGCACTGGATTTCCGCACACCTGTCAAGGCAAAGATCATCAACATCCTCATCTGGGTCCTGTCGTCTGCAGCTGGAATCCCTGCCATGGTGCTTGGAAGCACCCAGACCAACAATGGTACCTGATATCTTTCACAAGCTTCACAACGCATTCCAAATAATCATGCAAATAATATTTTCCTCTGTTTTCCTTAAATGTTTTTAAATTCAGGCAGTATAAAAAGTCTGTATATAAGTTATCAACTGTTAGAGTATAAATCAAATTGTATTGAGCAATCCTCCCAATAAGAAAAGTTTTTAAAAAAACGTCCACTGTTCTAAACTATTACGCACAATGAAGTTTGAAAACATTTTATAGGTTGATAAAGAACTGAAAATGGTCATTTGTTGAATTTGCAATATTAAGAGGTCACATTCACTGATTTCAATTTACTGAAATCAAAAGCTACTTCAATCAAAAACATGCCAAGTTACATGTTTACATAGAATCCCTTCACAATTTTTAAATCTATTGAACTTGAGAGTTTTTGGACAGTTTCTACTTGTGTTTCTTTGCAGGATGTCAGAATAGGCTCACAGGGCTGCTGTTTTGATGTGAACTGCCTCCCATCCTCATAGATGTTTTGCTTGAGGACACTCCAGAGGTTCTCAGTAGGGTTGAGGTCAGGGGAGGATTGTGGCCACACCATGATTTTTTCGCATTTTAGGCCCATAGCAGCCAGCAACACAGCATTCTTTGCAGCATGAGATGGTACATTGTCATGCATGAAGATGATTTTGCTATGGAAGGCACGGTTCTTTTTGTACCATGAAAGAAAATGGTCACTCAGAAACTCTGTATCCCTTCACAGACCCTAAAGGGGCCTACCTGCTCTCTCCACATGGGTGGCCGAATAGTTGGTTTAGTTGGATCCTACAGCTTGCTTTTCTCCAGCTGCTCTCTTAATCTGATAAATTTGTCTGTTTGAAACCTTTGTTATTATGTCTTTATCTGAACAAACCCATCTGTGCTCCGAATCAGCCACAAATCTCTTCACATTATGACGGTCCATGGTGTCCATTTGTTGCTTTTCAGCAGCAGAGAGATCCTTTTTCTTTCCATATTGCTTATAAAACCTGTGGCCTGCTTAATAATGTGGAACATCCTTTTTATGTAGTTTTATGTTAATTGGGATCACCTGGCAAACTAAAGTGTCTGAGATTGATTTCAGTGATCCAAAGAGCCCTGAGATGCAATACCATTTGCATCTAATTGAAAAAAAAAAAAAAAGTACCTTTATTACACATAAATCGAGTTTGCATAATAATTTGGAACACAGTGTAAAGCTATGAAATACAGCACTGAAATGTATAAAGGATTAGTTTGCTAAAGGGGTAAAATTCACAACATAATGTGTGGCTTTTTTAACTTTCCCACAGGCAAGTGTAGCTAACGAGTAGTGGTAGTGTACTGCATGAACAATAGGCCTGTTACTATTATGAAAATCTATCTGATGATTAATTACTATATCAAGTGCATGATTTTGTTCATGATTGTTCATTGTATTACAGTAGTAAATGAGCACAATTATTGGCTTGGGGTACAATCAATCAATCAACCTTCATTTGAACTCAGAGTACATTGAGGGAGGCCCTAATTTACAATGCAGCTCAGCCAATACATAAAAGTTCAAAGAAAAAAAAGAAAAGAAACAAAGGACCAAGTATTTGAAGAACATGTATATCAGGAATGACTTAATAAGATACAAAACACATAAGATAGAGACAAAAGTAGGAATATATTAAAGGAAAATCATAAATGTAACAAGAATGATGCTGTAAAAACGAACATCCCAATAAAACTAAGCAAAAATAAATAAATAAAATAAAATAGATAATAACCCTACGATGGACTAGCACACTGTCTAGGGTTGTGTCCTGCCCTTGCGCTCACAGTTGCTGGCTGGGCACCGGCTCCCCCGTGATCCATGGATGGATGGAGATAGATAATAAAATAAGTTAACAAACAATAGCAAAAAGCATTGACAAGTCGACTAAAATCAACAACCAAACTTGCTGGCTACTAATGTAATAGTCAATCATTTGGAGTCATCACCAACCTTTAAGAATGAAAGTGTGGAATGCAGTTATACAGTGATAATTCCCTCAATTTGGATGCAGAGCTGCAGTGAAAACATACAGCATGAGCAGCTGTCTGTCACATGAATCGAGCAATTGGATAAAACTATTTGTAAACTTTGTGTGCACATCAAGGACAGTTCAGTTAGTGTGAGGTGAGTGTAATAAGCAGAAAACTTCAACTTAGTCCACCTTAAAAATGTACATAACGAAAGAAAAAAAAAAGCCATGTGATCGCGCTCCACAGAGTGAGAGAGTGCTTCACAGAGCTGCTTTATAACAAACAGTGTGGATAAAAAGGTCACTAATGAAACCATAGCAGCAACACAGAATCTTTCAAACTGAAAGTTAAAATTTGTATCTCGCATTTGCCTCCATTTTTGCTGATCGACTGCAAGTAGGGTCTGATTGCAGTACAGGAGGCTGCAGGTTTAGGACTCCAATTCCAGTTCCCTTTATGTTTTAGCGACACTGCCCCCTAGTGAACTCTCAGACTGTTTTGGTACATGTTGATTATGTAAAATATATTTGACCCCAAAGTCTCGCTGGATCCTCTGACCAGAAAAGAAATATGTATGATTGATTTATTTTATTAATTTCCACACAAAATAATATTTGGGGAAAATAAGTCTTTAAAAGTAATTTATAAGCAGTTAGATAATGTAGTATCTGGGCAGAAAACGTAGATAAAAACAAACCCGTAAACAGTTACATAAAGTACTATTGTGGTGGAAATAACAACTGCAATCCTAAAACTGTAGCCTCCTGTCAGGAAAACATATTTTGACATAATTTCTTACACAACAGGATCACTCACAATAGGGCTCACCTCAGACAGAGAGCAGATGGGACAACAGAGCAGCTCCACTGGCTTAAATACACACAAGTAAACACAACGGGTAATTGAGGTCATTAAAGTGACTGGCCATTTATTGTACAATAAATCGATAACAGTTATCACAACAGGCGTATGTGTTTGGTGATGTAGACATGTGGATGTACAAAATTGATTTGTGCTTATACACTAAGTCTGACTACATTAGCTGCATTACCTCCAGAGTCCTGGCTAATTGACGATGTTTGGGTCTTTATTGGAACATGTTTTAAACTTAAGAAACACAAAAATAGGTCTACCTGCTTTAATTTAGGACACAGTTGATGTAACGTTGGTAGATCCTTTTCACAGTACATTATTTTGTTCCTCACAAACATTGACTGCCCAGAATGCTCCAAGAACCCCTGAGAAGTAATAACCTTGTCCCATATGTTCCCCAGGCACCACTGAGTGTGCTCTTCAGTTCCCTGACCCCTACATGTACTGGGACACATTGATGAAAATCTGCGTCTTCATCTTTGCCTTTGTAGCACCCTTACTCATCATCACCGTGTGCTACACTCTGATGGTGATGCGACTAAAGAGCGTTCGGCTGCTGTCAGGCTCACGGGAGAAGGACCGTAACCTGCGGCGTATCACCCGCCTGGTGCTGGTGGTGGTGGCTGTGTTTGTGGTCTGCTGGACACCCATCCACATTTTCATTCTGGTAAAAGCTCTGGCACCCGGAGTCCCAGAAACCACTGCAGTGATGGGCGCATACTTCTTTTGCGTAGCTCTGGGCTACACCAACAGCAGCCTCAACCCCATCCTCTATGCCTTCCTGGATGAGAACTTCAAACGCTGCTTCAGGGACTTCTGCTGTCCGAGCCGCAGCCCAGTGGATGGACCAGGAATGCTGCGGGTCAGGAGCACCTTACGTGAGCACACGTGTCCGGCAGAGGCTCGAGGGGATGGTGGCCACGGCAGGCCTGTATGACTAGCCGTGGAGCTGTCCTCCTTCCATGGTCAGGAGGACTCGAACGACCTGGGACTAACTCAGATCACCACTGCCATTTGAAGGCTGACTTATACTTCTGCATTGATTCACATATTGTGAAAAAATGCAGAAAAGGAGTTGGTGGATAATTGTAGCTTGCAGATGCTCACACAGACCCTGGTTTCATTTCTTGTGATTGTTCCCTCACCTGAACTTTGTATGTGGATCATACATAGGTAACATTTGCTGAAGGAAGTATAGGTGGGGTAAGTACTAAAATGGAACAGACAACCCCTACACCACTTTCGAACATGATTTTGGTCGTCTGCTAGCTAATAAATTCCAAGCTGTGTTAGGCAAACTGCTCTGCTGTCAGGCTATGGTCAGCTGTCAGTAATGTTAGTTAGCACTTGTGTTAGTTTTGAGAGATTCTAGTTTACTGATATATTCTATATATAAGCAAAAAAAAAAAATACAAAAAATAGTCCCATGTGGCTGAAATAGCATGTAAGGCCTCCATGAGCACAGAACAGTTGCAATTCTATTGCAATTCTACTGTACAGGTTTGTGGACGTAGTTTATTAAGCCAGACTTGCATCAAGGAATCATGCAGTTCAGCCAGAATTCATGAATGCCTTCTGAGACATTGCACAAGGTAGTCCCATGGTTTCACATTTGGGGATATTGTGGGCCAGTCCATATGTATGAATGCTCCTGAATGTTCATCACCCCTTTGAATATAAATTGTAATCTTGGAATACAGGAATAGGAATGTTATGTTCTTTGGTAAGATGATGAGCAAAAAGTAAAAACTGGTTGTACAGCTGTTTAATGTAGGCACTGTGTTATAAAACACCCCCAGAACATCAGAGCCTCCAGTTTGAACCACACCTTGCATTCAGTTCTCACCAAAAATATACCTGAGGTCTACAATGAACACAATGACAAGCATCATTTATATACAGGCAGAAACAAGATTCATCTAATGAGCAACATTGTGACAAGAAGTGAGGCATTCTGTTCCATGTGTTCATGTACTTCCCTGTGAACTGTTCTTTTAGAAATTGGTTCTAAAAGAGCTACGTTGACTTTCACAAGCCGTAACACATACCAAGAGCTTCCTGTAGACTGGGATTTTTGCCACTGCTGGTAGACCCATACACAAAACGAAAAGCATCAAAATGACACTATGGACTCTCTGGAGCGAAATCAGCCTCAAATTCAAGGTGATGGATAACCAGAATAGGTTTCAAGGGGGCACCAGTGTGGCATTGCCTTTCATTTCATTTCAGTTCAAGTGCAGGAGATCTCAACTATACATTGTGAATCTGCAGCTAATGGCATTCTTTCATAGTATATCTGCTAGGAGAACTGAAGATAAGGATATATTTAAAGATAAAGGTGTCTTTATCACACCCGGTTTAGGATATATTAAAAATATTCTATTAATATTTAAAGACATTTTCACAAAACAGAATATTTATTATAAAAATAAAAAATATATACCAGTAGTGTCTGACTGTCAACTGTTACTCAAATCCTATATACAGTGATTTATATTCAGAATCTGCTGCACTCTGTCTAATTGGACTGTTTATACTCTTTGAAATTAAATGTAAAATTGCCAGTGTTGTTTAAGCACTGATGATATTCAGAAAGTTTATTGCGTATCACAGTAACATGGTCAACACAATACAAAATGATGTCAATTTGCCCAACCCTACTTCACTTCCTTATATCTTCTATCCATTTTCTGTCTTTACAGTAATTCACGCAGCCAAGCATGTTAACAGATCAATGTTTATTCTTTGTTTTCTGGTTTTGGTTTGGTGACCTCATGTGTAGTTAACCAGCTTGAACAGACAAAAAATAAAACAATCACTGCTTAGCAATCATTGCAGGCCATAGTTCCACGTTGCTTTATGGGTTGCGGTATACCATGGCTAGCTCTGGCTGCAGACTATTTGGCCAAAGCAGTATTTAAAAAAAACAAAACAAAACAAAAGAAAATGTTGTAAGTTATGTTTAATGTTTTATGTTACAGTTTCTGTATCCAGAATGTTTTGAAATGTCAGAAGAGCTACAGAACCTTATTAGCTTCCATCATCTTGAATATTTGGACATTTATAGCCCTTTAAATTTAATTTACAGCAATTCCTTGTAATTTGACTGCCTCTCTTGAGATCACTTGTTATTGGATTTCATGACTAGAGGAAAGGTACTGCACACTGACATTCTCATTGTCCTGCGGATCCTTGTTCATGTAAAATTTACATTGCAAACACAACTCATGAACAAAGAAAGAAAGAAATTACTGAGAGCATCCACAGTGATGATTCTGTTAATTAAGTAGCCCATTGAGCTCGTCTGGGAGAATGAGGAGGCTTTAGCCACCTCAGTCACCTCCAAAGTGCCTCTTTGTGAAACACTGATTCATTTTGCATCTTTAGGCTGCCCCAGCTGTCCAAGTATGAAGTCATCCAAGATATACATTAATGGTGTGAACTGAGTCATGAAGTTTCTGACACTTCTGTTGAGAAGGATATCATACAAATTAACTCAACATTTCTCTTTTTCTGGCACTGTTACCTTTTCCAGGAAGTGGTTGTGATGCTTTTGTGATCCTTTCTGCTTCTAGTTAAAACATTTTGGATTATTTGAATCCCCAAGAGCCATTCAAAGGCATCCACAGACATTGCTAAAATATCTAATAGTGTAGAGTAGAACTCTCTGTCTTATTACTATCATATAATTACATTTACAGTCCACATGTGTACAGTGCATTATCACTGATAACTGAGTAAAATCCAAATGGAGTCAGATGCAATGTTTAAATTCAGCTGCAAAATAGAAATGCTATGAATGTGGTTACACGATTTTTAGACTGTGAAATAACTCTTCGGCAAAAGCAGTGTGTACATTTTAATTGCGTATCATGATGATCACTCAGGAAACAGTATGTCATTTGTGTGTCAAATACAGTTACATTATGTTACAGGAGAAGAACTCTCTTTTTACAGAGTAGATGTTGCTGTTTTCTTTGCATTTTGTGTACTGGTGTGCTTGGAAATGCTGCATGTGCTTGCCTCAGAATACTCACCAGTGTATGCTCACTAAATATCCCCAAGTTGATTTGAGTTATAGCTAGTCATCTTCAATAAATGCCTTCTACTGCAAAATGTGTGAAATTCTTCAACATACCCATTAGGAGAGATCACAAGTCAGGCCTCCTCCACATGTCTGGATATTTTTGAAAACAGTCTGAAAGCGGCATTTATGAAAATCTCCTCAGTAAAGTAGTCTAAGGATTGCTGGTTTGATCATGCTGTTTGCAATTGGCGGCCAGAGTCCAAGAGAATGCAATTGTCCATTCTCTCTGGGTATTTAGATGGTGCTCTCTTCTCACATCATATCTAGCCAGCACAGGCTTAGCTTTGGCTTTCCACCACATTCATTGGCTGCCGAACAGTGATACAAAGACAAGCATTTTAAAGACATGTTCAAAAAGAGGTGCTGGCCTGCTTTCATATATATCAAAAGAAGCTTGTGCTTGTCTTCACTCTCCTAGTTTTGGTATGTCATGAAGGCAGACTCCTAATGTGAGTTGGATATTTACGACTTCCAAATTGGCCCAAACAAATAATAGTGAGGAGGTGCTAATATCTCATTAATATGTTATTGGACATCAAAGTTTGATGTACTGACCTAAATAAAGCCCAAAGCTGAAGTGCATTTTCTCAGAATTTTTTTTGTCAGTATTTTTCCCGTCCACCTGAAAACAGTGAGAAAAAAATCTTCCCTGGTGTTACTGAAAATGGAAAATGTTTCAGTCACCCAAAATGACACCTGCTTGTTGAAAGGAGGCCAAAGAAGAGAAGGTTTTTAAAAACTGTGCTAAAGATCCAATTATTGTGATCTCGCTTGCCTAATGCTTACTGACAGGCATCATTTTCTATTCACTATTAGCATTTATTGTCAATTTTGAAATACTCCTTCAACCTCTTTAAGCAGGAAAATATCTGCACTGTGCCTCACTTATGTAGTTGCTTTGACTTGATATGTAATAAATGGGATATAACAAACCTGACAATTTGTTATTTTTTATTATTTGTTAATGTAGGAAACTAATATTTTAATACACATGGATAGGGATATGTCACATATCACTCGTGTTAAAAAGACAGTGCATCCAACAAAAAAGGAAACCATGTACATGTTTTTTACAATGATTACAAACAAGGTAGTGTAAAAAAACCCAGTCTGTTCTATATGCTGATCTCTTTTTCTGTGTCCAGTGTAAACATTCACTCGCCATAACTGTGAGGAGAGGAAAAAAAAGATTCAACCAGTTGGTTTTAACTTTGCCTGTTGATAATATCAGTGATTTCTCAATGAAATGTATCATGATAAATAACATTGATATTCATGTGTGATATTATATCTATATCCCTCCAGCGTGAAGAATTTAGAACACATACTGCCCATTTTAAGATTCTTTACAAGCTTACATGGCTATACTTGTAGATAATTGCAGCTGTGGCTCAACAATGCAAATCATTCTTAAGGATATTCATATATTCTCAGTATGTTGTGCAATACTATTGTCATCTGGAGAGAGTCTGTATTTATTTAAGCCTTAGTCATTATAGCATCTAAATACATGTAATGCCTGTGTGCCTTTTGTTAGTCCGTGGTTGGCCACTTTGACTTGATCACAGTGTACCTTAAAATTCTGGACTGGATTTTATTAAAGTCTTGGCCAGATTTTCTGTTTCATCATCACCTTTATTTAACTTAAACTCATTTGTATATAATATATCATGATTGTTTATCATGCAATATAGAAAGTGTGTTACCTTTTTGCTCTTCTTGCTGTTTGCATTTTGTAAAATGCTTTTTGCTTATTGCCAAAATTTCATTTTCTTTGTTTTGAAGTGAGTACTATGTTTGGGTCAACAGCTACAGTATTACCTGCCTTGTAAATGACCCCTATATAATAATGTACATCCATCACTAAATGCAGCACAACAATAAACTCATAAATGATACATTTACTTCTGTTAAGGTACTTTTTTAAATACACTATGATTTGTAAGTGAACTATTTGTTTCCTTTTTGCAGTTTTAGTTATGTATACAGGAATACAGGTAACAGTAAATAAAGACAAGAAAGCCCAATAATTGTGCACTTCATGTCCAAATGTTTGTGGACACCTTCCAGTGAATAATGAATGCATTCAGCTACTTTAAGTTGCATCCATGGCTGTCGTAGATGTACAAATGCAAACACACACACACACACACACACACACACACACACACACACACACACACACACACACACACACTTGTCTTGGGGAGAGAAGTATTGCTAATAGATTAGAACTCTCTGGTGCAGATAAACATGACTAAAGTGCATGCCTAATGCATGGGGTAGAGGGATATAAAGCCCTCCAGCATTGAGCTGTGAGCAGTTGAAGACCAGAGAAATGTAGTCTGGTTTGATGAATATCAATTTCTGCTGAGACTCTGATGATAGATTCAGAATTTTGTACCAACAACATGAAACTGTGCACCCTACCTGCCTGGCATCAACAGTGGGATGATGTGGGGAATGATTTCTTGTATTACTTTAGATCATTAATACCAATCAATCATTGCTTAAATGCCACAGTCTTTTTGAGTATTGCTGCTGACCATGTTCATACCTGTGTGACATTTTCCTTAATTTATCTTCTAATGGTTAACTCCATTATAATGATTCACCGTGTCACAAAGCAAAAGTCTTCTCAAAATGGTTTCATTAACATGACAAGGAGGTCAGTGTCCTACAGTGGTCTTCCCAGACAACCAGAAACTGTTGCTAAAAAAAAAGATCTGCATGATGCAATCATGTGAACATGAGTAATTTCAACATCTTGTGTAATCCATGCCATTGAAAAGCTGATCTGAGATGATGCCCAGCCTGGTATAAGTATAGAATGGTCATTTAGTGAAATATAACACTGCGGCTATACAGCTCTCTGAAAGAATAGACCTGCCTCATGAGTTCAGTGTGGGCTTCAAGGGAGACCTAATCAACTGAGAAATATAATCAGTAAGTTGAGGATGGGCTGCTTTTCCTAGTACCTGTAATAAAGTGGAGTGCATTAGTGGCACACTGTAACGCTTCCAGATACAGGTAGTTGCGGACGTACACGCTGGGTTGTATTTTTTGACAGGGTACAGATAAACACTAAGACAAGTAAATACGAAGTTACAAAGCCACATAGCCACAAAGACCGACGAGGACTAACAAAAGACAAGGGACTTATATACACAATCACAATGGACATGGCTGAGACATGATAACGATGGGGCAGGGTTACAAATGGAACACAGCTGGGAATGGGAGGAGACATGACATGTGCTCAAAAGCACATGGGACTGAAAACAAAAACAAGACACAAACTGGACTCTATACGTGACACACACATAGGAAGATACATTGGAGGATGGATACTTTGTTCTTTCAAATTTAACCCTCATGTTTCCATTATTTCCTCATTGTTTGACACCAATTTTTTTCATTTAAATTTTAAATGTTCAAATGTTATGTTTTGATGTATTTCAAATTTGAATATTATTTTTATTATTATTACACTATTATCATTACCATTACCATACCATAAAGTATGATTACTCTCTCTCTCTCTCTCTCTCTCTCTCTCTCTCTCTCTATATATATATATATATATATATATATATATATATATATATATATATATATATATATATATATATATATATACTGACATAGAAACAGACACTGACAAAATAGACAGGGAAAAAGGACCAAGACACGTGCTAAAAGCACATGGGGAAACCAAAACAAAACAGAACTATCACAAGAAGGGACAGACATGGGAACCAAACAAGACAGGAATGGGATAAAAGGCCCCTCTGCAATGCGCAACAACAGGGTGCATAAGCCAACACTCCCCAGAACTGGCAAAGGAGCGAGACTGGACATATGGGACAGACACGACTAGACGCAAACACAAGACCGATGACAGGACCACAGAAGACGTGACAGGAAACTGGACTTGGGGAACAGGAAACTGGACTGGAGATTGGACAAGAGACTGGACTGGAGAAACACAAGACGAGACTGAAGATTGGACCTGTGGAACAGGAGACACAACAAGAAGCTGTACGTGGGGAATGAGAGACTGGACATTGAAAACAGGGAAACATGAGATAGGACAGGAGAAACATTAGACACAACTAGGGACTGGACTTTGGACATGATAGAACTGGGCAAAGGAACGGATAAACATACTGACTGGGACAGACACATAAATGGTGACATGGATGGGGAAAACTAAACCTGGAACAGGGACAGGAACAAAGGGAACCAAAACAGGAACAGATATGGGAACAAAAGCAGCAGACACAGACAGCGACAACGATGCTGAAGTGGATGCGGTGGGTGCCGTTGACACCAAAAATGATGCAGCAGGTGCCACTGACACTGAAGCTACATCCGGCACCGCAGATGCTAGGAGCAGATGTCCAGTGTCAGCAGCACCCGCTGCATCTGCTCCAGCATCTGTGGTGCCAGATGTAGCCAAATATTCAAATATTTTTCAGTTCTTTCTGTAATTTTAAAAAACTTTAGCTTGTTTTATTACAATATGTGGTTTAGATTTTCTGTTCATCTTGTGAGTCATTCACATTTCAATTTTGACTTGCTGTTACTGACGTTAAATGTAAAAACACCTCAGCGTTAAGCAGAGTGTGGTATACTAAGAACCATCTCCAGAATTCTATAATTAAGGGTTTAATGCTCCAAATGCTCTGCTGCACAAAGTTTAATGTTTAAATCTTTTATGATGTAATTTTTTATATTTTACAACATAATTATATTAAGTATTATATAATACTTAATATAACGTAATATAACTTACTTTAATATATTGAATGCTAATGTTAATGTGCACAAAAATATTTTCTTTAACAAAATGTGGAATTATTGTCACTTATTTTCAACATCACAACCAACAGCACCAACAGCATCAGAGGTGCCCAAAATTTTGAATATAGTTGCAGGAAAAAGAGAGTAAACAAGGGTTTTTTTAATTGATTACTAATAAAATGTTTGTGTCTGATTGTTAACTAAATAAAAATTATAGACAAATACAATCTAACTAAACTAATAACAGACAAACATACGTCCTGTTCAAATCTTGTTTAGCACATTGTTCTACAGTCTAGAAAAAGTATGTGAACACTTTGGAGTTGCCTGGATTTCTGCATTGCCTAAAATGCAGTCTAATCATTATTTAAGTCAGCTATAGACAAAAAATCTTTTAAAAAGCCGAGTTGTGCTAAAAAGTTTCTCCACTTTTTTGTCTCATTTGTCCATAAAATATTTTCCCAAAAGCATTATAAAACATCTAGCTGATCTTGTCTCAATACTAAAATTTGCTGGTTTCTGAATTCTGATTCATGTTCCGGTTCCCTTTTTATGTTTTACAAGAAGGCCTTAAAGTATCCATATTGAAATATAGATCAGAAAACAAGAATATCCTCAACAATACCTCTAACCTTCATTCAAAAATTTTAAAATCAGTGTTTTTTAATAGTTGAAAGGTTCACTCATCTGATTTAAGCAGATTATTGATCCAACACATGAAACAACATTTCAGCCTTGTAAAAATCATGACTGTAGCAGAGAGCAGACTCAGTTTCTGAGCTCAAATCATCCTCACTTCTTTTGTCTGCCTGTATGTGCATTAATCACGGTTTTGAGGCAGCTTTCATTTGTCTGTTTCTGCTGGAGCACTGCTGTTGCCATGGCAGACTCTGAAGGCTGGAGGCAGTGGTTCACGGTCACCTGAGAGAGTTACAAAACAACCATTTATCAAAGACAGCCAAGGGGAACATGTTTGCTTAGGTTTTCTAATTTGATTTCTACAGAATTTGTCACCTAGGCTCTTGACTTTGTAAATGTGCAGGTCACTTCATCGAGAATGTCAGGATTTGAGTCATTGAGTGAGTGACTTTCATTGGGCTGTTTCATATTGTTCTAATAATTAACCAATAGTCAGGGAGAACACAAAACAGCTTACACTAAATGTCCAAATGTTTGTGGATATAATGCTTAAATGTTATTTTAAAATGATAAAACACTTAAAATGCTCATTTAAACTGCACCTGTTGCTGACAACAATGATCAAAAACACACACAGCTTGTCTGTTAACTGTTCAGAAGTATTGCCAAAAGAATAGGACTCTCTGGAGGAGATAAAGAGGACCCTATTGGCATCGTGTCTAATGCCAGGTGGCCTAGAGGGATTTAAAAATTGCATCATTGAGCTTTGGAGCAGTAGAACTATGTTTCTTTGGAGTGATAGTGCTCCACTAAAAACCTGTGGAATGAGTTGTGTAGTTAGCAATGGGAAGGGATGGTAATCATCCAACATCCTGACCTCACTAATGATCTTGTGACCAAGCACAAATCCTCACAACACTTCTCCAAAATCAAGTAGAAAACTTTGTCTGGATAGTTACTTCAGAAAAAACAGGATCAGCTGTTACCCTTTAATTCAGTGGAAACAATGAATGAGACAATCTAGGATCACTGGTTGGTTTGGATAGTAAATAAAATGGCTGTATTTGTATTGTGACCTCAGTTCCCATTAACACCACTGTCAAGAAAATTAAAGGTGTTCATTGTCAGTGATGAGTATACAATCTACTCACAAACTGCTAATGTGCAAAAACAATCAAATGATCAAACTTCCAAAATATGTCCTGATCCACATATCACGTCTTCAAAGAAAACATCAGGAATCAGTTTCAAATGCTGAACATAATTGACAGAGGACCAGAGGAATTTTGGATGAAAGTCAAAGAGGGAATAATGAAAATGAGAAAAACAAATCGATGTAAACCAGCAATTAGGGGTGTACTTTGTGCACTTCAGGTGCCAGACCCAAGCTTGGATAAATGGCAAGGGTTGCGTTAGGAAGGGCATTCGGCATAAAACTTGAGCCAAAACTATAATGTGGATAACAAATATGACTACCATACTGGATTGGTCAAGAACCATCCATCCAGAAGTAGAGGAAGATGACAGAAGATTCAGGATTTATGGAAAAAACATCATTACCCTTTGATATGTGGATGACACAACCCTCCTAACGGGAAGTCTGGAAGACCTGAAGGCCTTTATGAAAAAATTAAAAAGCAGAGTGAAAAGATGGGACTTCAGTTCAATATGAAGAACACGAAAGTCATGATGACAGGAAACAGTGCCAGCTTTAACACTGATGGAGAAGATGTGGAGATGATGGACAGCTTTTGCCTACTTGGTTCAGTTATTAACAGCAGTGTATCCAACAACAGAGTATCCAGCACTCAAGAAATTTGACACAGATTGTCAAGAATACAGGACAAGTATCAAGGAACTTCATATACATTCAAATGTAAAGATCTGTCTTTAAAAACAAAGATCTGAATTATCCAGACAATGGTTTTCTCTATAGTTCTGTATAGACAGCCTTTGAACTTTGTTATTGGCAAAAACTTCTGAGAGTTCCCAGGACAGCAAATACGACAAACAGATGGATTCTGGGCCAAATAATGCTTAACCTCTCAGGTTGGAAGAGTTGAAAGTAAAAGAGGAAGAGGATGACCAGTGATAAGATGGATGGATACAAATCAAGGAATAATTAACCAACTTTTCAGATGCCCAAAGACCCAAATAAAAGACCAGGCATTCTGGAGGAACATTATCCACATGGTCGCTAGGAGTTGGAATCAACTTGACAACAAATATTATTATTATTATTATTATTATTATTATTATTATTATTATTATTATTATTATTATTATTATTATATACAATTTCAATTCAAGAATCCCATCCTGGATCTATTTAAATTAAGAATGAACACAAATAAACATAAATACAAAAGAAAAAATAACTAGCAAGTATTATTTTCAAAAGATTATTGCAATCTTGTGTTCATGCTTATTTGTTTCTGGTATTCTGCCACGGTGATGAGCTTCATATCTAACTTACTCTTGGACTTCAGCATAGTAACATGAAAGCATGGCATTAAAATAAAATATGGACACAATTAAAGCAGGTACTAAAGCTGTAATTCATGTTTCATGGCAGTTCAATGATTTGCAACATTTGTGAGTTGTGTAATTTATTTTAAAGGTTATGCTGTTGAGTCAGAGCTCATGAGCATGAATCATACATGAGAAACATACATGAATCATAAATCAAGTGAGTCACAAAGGACATTTTTACATTAATAATTCATATACAAAAATAATGGCAATGCTCGTATTTGGTCTAGCAATTTAAATACCAACCCATCACATAAAATTGAAAAACACATTAGGAAACACTCAGTAGCCTGTATGTTTTGTTATGGGATGGAGAAAACCTGTTTAATTTTCAACAAACACACAATCCCAGGAAAGTTGTGAGAGATTTGTTAGAGTTAGTTTACTGATGAACTAGCACAAATTAACTACTGGACTCATGAAAAGTTACTGATTTAGTTTACTGTGTGATATATAACAGTGCAACTCAAAAATGTCCTCAATAGTTAATCAGGGTTCATTGGTGTGCCAATTTATCAGTTCAGTAGCTAATCAATGCACCGGCTCATATGTTTAGTTGTTAATCAGTGCATCGGCTCATCAGTTTAGTGGTTAATCAATGCATCGGCTCATCAGTTTAGTGGTTAATCAATGCAGCAGTTCAGTAGTTAATTTCTCTACCAGCTCATTGGTTCAGTAGTTAATCAGTTAATCAGTTCAGTAGTTAATCAGTGCCCTAGCTCATCAGTTTAGAAGTTTGGGGTGTACCAGTTTATCAGTTCAGTAGCTAATCAATGCACCAGCTCATATGTTTAGTAGTTAATCAGTGCATCTGCTCATCAGTTTAGTGGTTAATCAATGCACCAGCTAATCAGTTCAGTAGTTAATTTGTGTAACAGCTCATCAGTTTAGTAGTTAATCAATGCAGCAGTTCAGTAGCTAATGAGTGTACCAGCTCATCAGTTCAGTATTTAATCATCAGTTCATCAGCTCATCAGTTCAGTAGTTAATCAGTTCAGTTGTTCAGTAGTTAATCGGTGTGATAAATACATTTTCACACTGATTTCTTTGATAGTTTAGAATATGCTTTCCCGTTTCACATGGATAAAACTGGGACCCAGTTTGGCATTTCAAATGGGCCGTATCGTAGCACAGCCCACCTTAATCTCACATCTAGAACCAAATGTGCAGATCATAACCCAGTTGGGGCTCATGTTTAAGGTTCTTCCCTGACATGATGGGGATCCGTATGTGGGGTCAGCATGGAACCCGGTGACAAAGCAGGTGTGGGCCACCCATATGGGCCTCACACGGACACGGGTTTGGAGATACAGGTTTTTGTGTGACAGAGGAGAAATGCACCCACACAGCCTGTTCCATTTATCTGAGTATGTCAGCTGATGAGTGATCAGTCAGGTCTGGATGAGGGTGTGTGAGAAGCAGAAGAAATGGAGAAATGTAAAGAACTCAGTTCAGGGCCATGATGAGATGAGAGGTGGTCTTAATGTAAAGGCTGAATAGTGACTGTACGCATACTGAAACTGCACATATGAGCATTTCCTCAGCCTCTATAACAATCAATCAATCAATCAATCAATCAATCAATCAATCAATCAATCAATCAATCAATCAATCAATCAATATCTACTTATTAATCAGAATGTGATTTTATATGTACAGCACGATAAATGTCGTGACTTTTATTCTAGCGAGTGATGCGCCGGAAGTGGCTCCTGGCTGCCTATGCGTCTGTCGGTTGAGTTTAGTGGATCTATTTTCAGCAGCTCTGTGAACAGAGTCTCTCTCTCCACTCAGCATGAACCGCATTTTCGGCCGCAGTAAGAACCAGGCTCCTCCTAACCTCTCAGAGTGCATCGGAAATGTGAGCTGAGTCTCTGTGTGTCTTAGTACTAAACCCTGAACCCTGCTTCTGCTGACCATCATAATACCACCTTTACAGATCGACACCAGGACCGAGTCCATCGACAAGAAGATCGCTCGCATCGATGCCGAGCTCGTCAAGTACAAAGACCAGATGAAGAAGATGAGGGAGGGGCCAGCGAAGGTCATCCTCAACCTCTCAAACAAGCTTCTAGAAAACTTGAAACTGCCTTATCAGTTCATCACTTCAGTAGTCTCTATTAGTTCACCACTCAATCAGTTCATCACTCAATCAGTTCATCACTCAATCAGTTCATCACTCAATCAGTTCATCACTCAATCAGTTCATCACTCCAGTAGTTCATCACTCCAGTAGTTCATCACTCCAGTTGTTCATCACGCCATTAGTTCATCCCTCCAGTAGTTCAGCACTCCAGCACTTCTTCGCTCCAGTAGTTCATCCCTCCAGTAGTTCATCAGTTCATCACTCCAGTAGTTAATCACTCCAGTAGTAGTTCATTTAGTTCATCAGTTCACTCCAGTAGTTCATCACTCCAGTAGTTCATCACACCAGTAGTTCATCCCACCAGTATTTGTTCATTTAGTTCATCAGTTCATCACTCCAATAGTTCATCACTCCAATAGTTCATCTCTCCATCAGTTCATCACCCCAGTAGTTCATCTCTCCAGTAGTTCAGCCCTCCAGTAGTTCAGCCCTCCAGTAGTTCATGCCTCCATCAGTCCATCCCTCCAATAGTTCATCACTCCATTTGTTCATCACTCCATTTGTTCATCCCTCCAGCAGTTCAACCGTTCCAGTAGTTCAACCCTCCAGTATTTCATCACTCCAGTAGTTCATCACGCCAGTAGTTCATCCCTCCAGTACTTCTTCACTCCAGTATTTCATCCCTCCAGTAGTCTCCAGTAGTTCATCACTCCATCAGTTCATCACTCCAGTGGTCTTCATTAGTTCATCACTTCAGTTGTTCATCTCGCCATTAGTTCATCCCTCCAGTAGGTCAGCACTCCAGCACTTCTTCACTCCAGTAGTTCATCCCCCCTGTAGTTAATCAGTCCAGTAGTTCATCCCTCCAGTAGTAGTTCATTTAGTTCATCTGTTCATCACTCCATCTGTTCATCACTCCATCTGTTCATCACTCCAGTAGTTCATCACTCCAGTAGTTCATCACTCCAGTAGTTCATCACTCCGTTAGTTCATCACTCTGTTAGTTCATCACTCTGTTAGTTCATCACACCACTAGTTAATCACTCCAGTAGTTCATCCCTCCAGTAGTAGTTCATTTATTTCATCAGTACATCACTCCATCAGTTCATCACTCCAATAGTTCATCACCCCAGTAGTTCAGCCCACCAGTAGTTCATGCCTCCAATAGTTCATGGTTCCAATAGTTCATCCCTCCAATAGTTCATTACTCCAATAGTTCATCCCTCCAGTAGTTCAACCCTTCCAGTAGTTCAACCCTTCCAGTAGTTAATCACTCCAGTAGTTAATCACTCCAGTAGTTCATCACTCCAGTAGTTCATCACGCTAGTAGTTCATCACGCCAGTACTTCATCACTCCAGTATTTCATCCCTCCAGTAGTTCATCCCTCCAGTAGTCTCCAGTAGTTCATCACTCCAGTAGTTCATCATTCCAGTAGTTCATCACTCCAGTAGTTCATCACTCCAGTAGTAGTTCATCTAGTTCATCAGTTCATCACTCCAGTAGTTCATCTCTCCAGTAGTTCATCACTCCATTAGTTCATCACTCCAGTAGTTCATCACTCCAGTAGTTCCTCACTCCAGTAGTTCATCAGTTCATCACTCCAGTAAAAATTGTTGTGTAAATCTGAACTTTCTGTTTACAGAATGCTGTGAAGCAGAAAGCAATGAGGGTCCTCAAACAGAAGAGAATGTGAGTTTTGTTTAATCTCTGAGCTTTACATTTTTCTTAGTGGTGTATAAGAATGCATGGGCATAGCTGGCTTTGAATTAAAGGGCCTATTTGTAAGATTGTCCAAATGCATTTTTATTGCCCTGAATGTTATAGTGTGTTCTAAGAATTTATACAGTCTGACTGACCTCTCTGATCATTAGGGTTGTAATGACTATTACAATTGACGACCAAATAAGTTGGTAACTAATTTAATAGCTGTTAAGATGATGTGATTATGCTTATTTCATGACTTTTCATTATGCATTAGTGCAAAGTCATCACTGAAGTTCCACAATAAGTGTGGGAAAGTTTTATTGCCAATGTTACTTTTTACAGTATGTAATTCCCTCTTGATGCAGAGCTACAAACATACAGAATAAGCAACTCTCTCTCATGTGAAGTGTGTGCAAATAAAACCGCTTGTAAACATTGTGCCACGAGAGCCATAAGGCAACACATGGAGCAGAGTTATATTTGTGTGGGAGTCGTATAGGCACAGGCTGAGTGTAAAAATGAGAAACCTGAGAAATATTGACTCCTAATAAGAATTATTGTGTATCGAAATGAAAACAGCACGAGAGAGAGGCACTCATTCTACACAGCCACTAAATCATAAACAGATGGTGTCAAAGTAAAAGTCACTAATACAGACATAGCAGTAACACAACCTTTCCAAATGAAGGCTAAAATTACTTACTTTAGACTCCTGAGCTGAGAAATTATGGGTTTATTTTTGTTATTTTGTCTTGTTAAGGTTTGTGTTCTGATGCTCCTATCTTATTGTGATGAAGGTACGAGGGCCAAAGGGATCAACTTGCCCAGCAGTCCTTTAACATGGAACAGGCAAACTACACCATTCAGTCTCTAAAGGACACGAAAACAACAGTAAGGATACCAAAGTGTTCTTAGATGGGTTACCATTGTCCCATTTCTCACTCACATTATATATTGTCATTTTATTGAGCATTCTCTGTGACTCTTTTGTAGGTTGAGGCAATGAAGATTGGCGCAAAAGAAATGAAAAAGGCCTATAAGCAAGTGAAGATGGATCAGATTGAAGTATGTCGTTGTGAATTTTGTCTGCACTATCAAGCATTAATAACAGCATTTGGGATGTGAATTGGTAAACATATTTCCAGGTTTGATATGATTTTCTATTGAGTTTAAGATTTAAATACATTTTGATGCTTTATGTTTTCAACATCTTTAAACCCAATGAAAGCAAATCTGTTCCAAGTTCAGATTTAGATTAAACAGCAGTGTAACCATCTGAGTATTCATTTAAATCTCTCTAAATTCTAGTTTTCAGTTGTTTTCATAAATGACATTAAATAACAGACCCTCAGAAGGGAATGATGGACATACTGATTTAAATCTCACTACTTTTGTTCCAGTTTTTTTAAAACAACGTTCAGTACTGTAATAATTACATCTATTTATATCTATATCAGCATATAAACGGCACACTATGGGCTGAGGCGATATTGTTTACATTGACTTCACACTTTTAATGTATTACTAAACAGTAAAATATTCAGTTTATAAATTCATACCCTGAAGTGAAATATATAGACTTTATTTTATCAAACAATCACTGGAACATTTCAGGTTATGGACACTGACAAAACTCACTCCCTTTGAACTCTTTGTACAACTGTGGATGTCTGTCTTTGAGGTGCTTAGTTAAATTTGAGGTTCCTCCTTATGTCATATGTTTTCAAACACCGTTTGCATGTTTGCATTACACTGTCAATAATTTGACCCTGATCAAACCCAATGATTTGATGAAGATTTAGCATTCTACTTTCCTTTGCATCTACTCATGTAGGCTAGACTTGATATGCTGCCCTCCTGGGGCCTTAAGTACCATTTTCCAAATTTTGTTATTGGCTTGGTGCCAAAGTATCTGTTCTAGGGACATCTACAAATTGCATATATATTGCTTCTGTATTTTTACATTACTTAAATTTGTATGAATCATGGTCCTAGAAAGTTAATTGAAAAGTATGTACAGACCTCATTGTCCTTGTGTGTGACCCTTAGGACCTGCAGGACCAACTTGAGGACATGATGGAAGAAGCCAATGAAGTGCAGGAAGCTCTGAGTCGTAGCTATGGTACTCCAGACATTGATGAGGATGATCTAGAAGCAGGTAGGTGTCTTGAGTTTTTATCTACAAGACAGGAAGATATAATTCAGAGAAAATCTAAATCAGTATTTTGGGTGTTGTTTCAGAGTTGGATGCCCTTGGAGATGAGTTGTTGCTGGATGATGACAGCTCCTACCTAGATGAAGCTTCAGCTGCACCCTCAATACCAGAGGGAATGCCCAGTGACAGCAAAACCAATAAGGTAACACTTGCCTTTCTTCTGAGCAACATCACATACCTTATTTACCATCATTCTAAACTTCATTAATTGATACCTGTGAATTTACACTAAACCAAGCCTGTTAATTCACATGTTTAGTGATGGGTTCTTTCATTTCAACTGTAAGCAACTTCCAGAAAAGACAGCTCTTAAGTTTGGGCAAAGCTTTTAATTGCTGTAAAGACTTTACAAGACTTTCTCTAAGCAGAAGGCTGAGAGAAACTGGATTTTCATAGATACATTTCATAGTTTGTAGCAGATCATTTGTTCAGTATTTTCATGTCTGTCCCACAGGATGGAGTGCTGGTGGACGAGTTTGGACTACCACAGATACCAGCCACGTAGGCTGGGTTACTGTAGGACTTGGCTCCTGACTGAATATCTTCTGCTTATTTTTGTACATTTGGCATTCAGATCCATGCTTGCTCAAGAAGACTTACCCAATGTGTGGTACTGAAGCTTGTGTTTGTGTTGGGTTTTTGTGCCATTCCAGCTTGTGGACTTGTAGCATTAACTTTGATAAATGATAAATAGTATCATGTAAGTATTACCAAGTGTCATGTTCATTACATTAATATGTAATTAAGTAGATGATGATGATAATTATTAATAATAATAATCTCTAGATGACAGAGAACCTGAATACCTTTGAATTATAATTTTAACTGATGTTTTATGACTACCTATGTTTGATCAGTACTCTGGAAATAATGTTTGCACTACATTGTTATTTAATACCTTGTTTGTTTAATGTTTATTTAATAAATTATACTTTTTTGGAAAACAGCAACTGCATGTCTGGCTGTTATTGTTCACAGTAAACCCAAACTCCAGAGAGAATAATGTTACTTAAATTTACATTTAAGGCATGTGGCAGACACTCTTATCCAGAGTGACTTACAAAAGTGCTTTGCTGTTCGCTCATAAAATATCCTTAGCTAGTTAGCAGAGACTAGAATCCAGAGATACCTCAAGCTTGGGTGCTGCGGAAACATGTCAGATTGGGAACCTCCATACCAACAAGCTTTAGCATAATTATAAAAAATTAGTTAAATGTGCTTGAAAGAGATGGGTCTTCACTCTGCGTTTGAAGACAGTGAATGAGTCAATTATTAGGACCCCCAGGGGAAGTTTGTTCTAGCATTTTGGTGCCAGGACAGAGTCTGGATGCTTGTCTTTCTTGCGTTTTGAGGGTTGGTGGGTCAAGCCGAGCTGTACTTGATTCTCGATAGGCTTTTGGTCAGATTGAAGTATGGAGGTGCTGGTCCATTTTTGTCTTTGTAGGCCATGAAGGTTTTGAATCTGACGCAGGCAGCTACAGGAAGCCAGGGAAGGGAACGTAGCAGAGCAGTTTCATGACTGAACTTGGGAACATTGAAGACAAGTCATGCTGCTGCATTTTGGAGGAGTTGCAAAGGCCCGGTGGTCTAGGAAGGCCACCTAGAACGGAGTTGCAGTAGTCAAGTCTTGAAATGACATGAGATTGAACAAGCACCTGAGTGGCCTCTTTAGACTGAAAAGCTCAAATTCTCCTGTTGTTGTAAAGGAGAAATGTTCATGACTGAGTCAGTTTTGTAACATAAGCTGAGAACAATAACTGGTCATCCATAACTACACCAAGGGTCTGTGTGTGTCATCCATTTTTCCACATTTTATGTTATAGCCTTATTCCAAAATGGATTAATTCCCCCACAAAATTCTACACACAATACCCTACAATGACAGTAACAAGTTTGTTTGAAATCTTTGTACATTTATTAAAAATAAAACACAGAAATATAACATGTACATAAGTATTCACAGCCTTTGCTCAATACTTTGTTGAAGTACCTTTGGCAGCAAATACAGCTTCAAGTCTTTGTGTATGATGCTACAAGCTTACCGCACCTGTTTTTGGGACATTTCTCCTATTCTTCTTTGCAGAACCTCTCAAGCTTCATCATATTAGATGGGGAACATTGGTGCACAACCATTTTCAAATTTCTCCAGAGGTGTTCAATTGGATTCAAGTCTGAACAGAGTTGTTCTGACACTGCTTTGTTACTTTGGCGCTGTATGTGGTGGCAGGACACTCATCCCGTGTTCCATCAGCACGTAAACATTGCCACTCTGGAGAGATTGTTTACAAACAGACAAGGAGTGTAAAGAGCATTCAAGGACATTGATGCAGCAGCACTTAGAGCAGCCAGAAGGAACCTGGATGCTAAATTCAGAACTACCACACCTTACAACTTACAAGATTTTCTATTTTTTTCATTTATCTAACTAACTTGCACACTGTAGCCTGAGTAACTGTATTTTGTTCTGTCACATGCTGAGAATGACAATAAAGCTGAGTCTTAGTCTGACCATGCTTCACTCTATAAATGGTACATGCTACGTGAGGAGCAGTGCTTGGTTTCCTCCTGACACTTAGTATTCAAGTCCAAGTTTAATCTTTGTTCCATCAAACCAGATGGTTTTGTTTCTCATGGTCTGAGAGTCCTTTAGATAGGTTGTCATGTGCCTTTTGCTGAGTAGTGGCTTCCGTCTGGCAACTCTACCATACAGGCCTGATTGGTTGAGTGCTTCAGAAATGGTTGCCAAGAAGCTGGAGAAATGGTCAGAGTGACCATTGTGTTTTTGGTCACCTCCCTGTCTAAGGCCCTCCTACTACAATCAGCTCAGTGAAGAGTCCTAGTGGTTCCAATTTACAGATGATGGAGGCCACTGTGCTCATTGGGACCTTCAATGCAGCAAAATATTTTCTGTACCCTTTCGCAGATCTGTGTCTCAATACACTCCTGTCTCTGAAGTCTACAAACAATTCCTTAGACTTAATGACTTGGTTTGTGCTCTGCTATGCACTTGTTCTGGGAACTTGACATGTGTGACTTTCTAAATCATTGTCCAATCAAATAAATTTACCACAGGTGTCCAAACAATCTGTTGAAACATCTGTGAAGGATGATCAGTGGAGACAAGATGCCCCTGAGCTCAAATTTGAGTGTAATGGCAAAGGCTGTGAACACTTATGTACATGTTATATTTTTGTGTTTTCATTCATTCATTCATTCATTCATTCATTCATTCATTCATTTATTTATTTATTTATTTAATTAATGGGGGGGGGGGGGGCTTTAATCAATTATGAAATAATTTACATAACAAATTGTGCAAAAAGTGAAGTGCTGTGAATACTTCCCAGATGGTTAGAATAGTGGAGGTAAGACATTAGATGTGTGTGTGTGTGTGTGTGAGAGAGAGAGAGAGAGAGAGAGAGAGAGAGAGAGAGAAGATTGGAGTGAAAAGTGGAAGATGTTGAGGAGACGGTGTGTGTGGGGGAGGGAGAGTGTGAAATAGTGATCAGAATTGTCAACAGGAGTAACTGTCAGATTCAAGGCAGGGGCAGGTCTACTGAAAATTAGTTCCAGTGGGTTACCTGCTCTGTGCATTGGACTTGAACTAATGAAATAATGACTTAAGTAAAGGTGCATTTCCTAAAAACCACTAGATTAGAAGTGGATGGATGCACAGGTGAGAGGGATTCCTGCTAGGCACTGTTGTGTGTTGCACACACGACTGCCAGCTGGGACCCTTAAACTGTCTCCTTTAGCACCTTCCTCTTCTTTACTCCAGATTCATCTATGCTTGTAATATGTTTCTGCAGAATCTCTGGGTCATGTTTATGGGCCTCAACTCTAGTCCTGAAAGTCTTTTTTCGGCTCAGACAATATTGGTGATTGCAGCTCTAACAGCGGCCACCTGTTTTTGTTTTTGTTTGTTTGTTGTCAAATCATGTTGCATATACCACAGATCAAACTGTGCATATGCATGTACCACAGATGGTCCTGTATTCCAGGGGTTATCAACTTTTTCACCCTCCTTGCCCACCTGTTTATATCTAGAGCCCACAATGGCCCACATTAATTCAACCTTATGCTGTGGTTATTACCATGACATTGAATGATAAAGTATGCAATAATCTAAGTTTATTATTATTATTATTATTATTATTATTATTATTATTATTATTATTATTATTATTATTATTATTATTATTGTTATTGTTATTATTGTTATTATTATTCATTCTCAGTGCCCAAACCCTTCAAGGCCTTTAAATGCATGTAGATTCAATGTCAGAAATTCAACACTAACTTGCTTATGAGGCAAGGTTACATTATAGGTTGTTTTTCCATCATCAACCTGAAAAGATGTTAGGCAACCATAATTCATTTGATATAGTCTGGTTTGCACTTGTAGTCCTGTTTCATGTAGGATGTATGATTTAAAGTGTCATTACCAACCCACCATCTATTACCACCTCAATCTATGGATGGGCTTACAAAGCACTAGAGGGCTTCAAGTGTTCCTTGTGAGAAACCCTCACAAGTCCTGCTCTATATACAGCAGATCCTGCTCACATCACCCTGAGAGGAGGAGATGTGTCTGGACTGGGTAACATTCAACATTCAAATTACAGTAACATGTCTCAGGTGATGAAGGCAGTGATGATGATTCAGCTACATGGTTTAGGGAGGGTTCATTATTATTTGGACACTGGGCATGGCACAGCTGTCCACCCCACCTCAGATCAAGCCCACCAGTACGTGCACGACCTCCAGTGTTTGGTCAGTCTGTTCAGTTTTCTACACCAGGCGGTGCTGTTACAGGTTGACAGGGGACTTTTATCTGACTTCCGGTTTGCTGCGGCGCTTGCAGCAATGGCGGACAGCACAGTTACGGTGACTGTTGACAGGCACTTTTATCTAACTTCCGGTTTGCCGCGGCGCTTGCAGCAATGGCGGACAGCACAGTTACGGTGACGGTTGCTTATGGTAAGGATGGCTTCTCTACGTTTTCTCGCTCCTCCCGCTGGTTTATCCTCCAGGACTTCAAGACACGGTTTTAGATTTACACACGTAAACTTTAAAGCGTCAGAAACAGACACTAACCGCCAGAGGGGGTAAATCCAGGTCAAGGGGTAAAATTCCACCCCGGGCTTTTGTTTGTAAAGCAGAGGCAGTTCGAACTAAAGCCCATGGTGGATTTTCACTTTCTGCATCTGGGTTTACTGTACTGCTGGTTTGGCTCTTTTAGTTCTTAAACTGTGTGAAAACACAGGTTGATCCCTGTGTTCAGGTGTACTCCCTCTGTGTTTACTTCTGCTCCGTCTGTGTTGCTCTCAGGCACTTCCAAACACAGCCTGACACTGACAGGACAGGATGGAAAAGAGCCCTGTCTTAAGGATCTGTCTGAAGCCCTGACTGAAGCTACAGGTGTACCTTCAGCTTCACAGAAAATTATCTTTAAAGGTAACTTAAGGAAACCTTCCCAATCTGCTCTCACTATTCAGCATTAAACACTTCAGAGAACTGCTCAAACACCAAGTGATGTGTGCTTTCTTATGCTGTAGGAAAGTCCTTAAAGGAGATGGAGGAAAGCCTGTCTAGCTTTGGGATAAAACAAGGATGTAAACTCATGATGATTGGGAAGAGGGTAAGTCATCTTTCATTTACTGTTCTGGAGGTAAATGCATGTGTGTCTGATCCAGACATTAAATTGCACTTTATAGAATAGTCCAGAAGAGGAATCCGAGCTGAAGAAGCTCAAAGACATTGAGAAGTCTGTGGAGCAGACCGCCAAGAAGCTGGAGAAAGTGGATGGAGAACTGACAGGACTGAAGAATGTACGTATGTCCAGCTCAGGTATTTATATAATATAATATGAGTGTGATGGATTCTCATGTTTCTGATCTTAATTGCTCGTTTTGCTGCTGATGTTTACCAGGGTTTCTTGGCAAAGGATTTACAAGCTGAAGCTCTCAACAAGCTGGATCACAGAGTGAAGGTTGCGGCTGAGCAGTTCATGAAGATTCTGGAGCAGATTGATGCCTTGGTGAGTTATTTAATTTGTTTTGGTTCAGACATACTTTATTTTGATGTCTCCCTAAAGATTATGTATAGAGTATTTAAAAAAACAAACATGTTGGATGTGTTGGAACTCTCTGCACCCTAAGATGATTTAATTTTTACTCTGTACTTACTCAGTACTTTCTTGCCTTTAAGAGTCAACTTAATTTTTTGATGTTGCATTGAGCATAGTGTACCCTTACCTTTAACAGAGGTACCCTCCTCCCCCTACTTAAGAGAGAGCATGTAATCCTGTGATCACAACTTAATTTATGTGAACACACAAGCAGAGAATGTCAGTTTGTTTCTCTTTTTAAATGTTAATTGACAATAAACTACAGCAAATTAACGTAGTAATAAAATTGAAGATACAGTGTGTTTACAGAATAAACAGATGGTCTCTTGCTTTTTAGAAACTTCATGAATTTTAGTGAGCTGGGTTGAGTTAGTCTCATTTAGAGACTAGAGGATACAGTCACAGATCTAAGCAAAAGCATCAAGTATGTTTCTGCATAGTAAGCAGTGGATTTTAATATTAGGATAAAGAGTAGATCTAGGTTTGCTTAAATAAGTATACAGACAGTCTATAAAATAAGGTTTGAAATATAAAGAGTTCATGTATTAAATAACATTTAATGTAAAGATGATGAGAACATTCTCTGTTATAGAAAATGCTTTTTTTTACCTGATCAAGGAATACCTGTGACGTAGTTGGCTGTTTTTAGGTTTTGTTGTTTACCAAGACTGTTTTTTACTGCACTAATATTAGTATAGTCTAGTATATTTGATTACCCTTTTTTGTATTGTGTTGTACATGGCGTGGATTTACAATAGAAGAAATTGGTGCCCATTCGATAAAATAAACATTTCTTTTATTATACCATCGTGGTTCAATTGCTATTGTTATTCTTAGTCCTGGACTAAATTGTCTTTCCAGTGAGATTTGGGACATTGTAGCACCTAAAAAGGTTTTCTCCTTCTGGATCAACTGCGCTATGGTCTAGTTTGTTGGTGCATTCAGATATTCTCCATTCAGAATGCTGTGCTGTGTGTTTATTTATGTATGTGTTTATTTATTTTCAGAATGTGCCTGAAAATTTCAGTGACTGTAGGATGAAGAAAAAAGGACTTGTAAAAACTGTTCAGGTAAAGTTGTGCTTTCTTTGAACTCTACCAAGATGTGGGCTTAGTAAAAAAAAACTTATCAAATGGTATATTGTAATCTTTACCTAAATGTTAAATGTCTAATTTTAAACCATTTTGTCATTCACAGGGATTCCTAGCTCAGTGTGACAAGATTGAAGCTGGTATATCGGATCACTTGGCAAAGATTCAGACCAAAAATTTAGCTCTGGCGGAATAGTGGCGAGTTCATCATTTATATCAGGGGTTACTGTAAGAGTTGCTCTGTGAGCAACCTAAGAACCATCAGAGTGAGCTTCAGTACTGGAGCAGGTTCAGCAACATTTATATATGCCTCACATCCAATCTTGGGCAGTCTAATAACTGTTGCATTGAGTTGAGGTTTGTAATGCATACAGCAGTCTCAGCTCAGGTGCGTTGCAGTGCTGTAGTTCAGTTTGGTATAATTCTTCAGCCTGTGGGCCAGTTTCCCAGACTCAGATTAAGTCTAAACCTAGACAAAAGAATTTGAAAGGCTTAATCCATGTCCTGGAAACCAGCCCTAAGGGTCAGAATTTAACAGTCCGAGCACAAGTCTAAGGCTTTACAAATTTACGGGTCGGGCAGCTGCCTAAGGGAGAATTGAAGACAGGTTTAATTGTTAGGTATGACTGCTTACCAATTTGGCTCATCAGGAGTAAAGGTGCTCAAGTCTTCTTGGATCTCGCTTTATGGAATTGTCTAAACACTTAGTCTTACATTTTTGTTGGTCCCTTCCTGTCCCTAAATACACAGAAAATTCAGCACAATCACAATACAGTGCAATATAGTACAATACATCACAATATTGTTATATCTGTGTTATATTTAAGAGTGTGGCTGGACAGTAACATCTGCTGTGGTTGAAAAATATGCCTAGATATCAATATGGGTGGAGTCATTTGTGTGTGTGTATGTGTGTGGAGTGTTTGTAGTCTGTGTTGATGAAGTCCTTGAAGACAGGGCTTATATATTTAAAGTAAGTAACATCAGATCTTAGTCTCCAGCATCACGGCATCATGTGTTTGTGTGCAGTAATTTGCTGTGGGAAATAAATCTTCTGTGGTTTTATGACACTGAAATTAGTGAGATTCATTTTAAATAAAGAGGCAGAATGTTCAGCATGAGATGGTGCCTAGCAGTATACTTTATATCAAGATATAAAGAGGGGTCTGAGTGATATATCAGATCACTGTGATACTGATACTGGGATACAAACAGCAAGATTTGGGCTAATTCTTGCTGTTATTTAAGGCGATATTACCGTATTTATATTGAGTTTTAATATTTTAAAATAACATTGAAGTCTTGTGGAAAACCCCTCCGACCACATTCTCTGACGCACACATCCACCATGAAGGAGGCATAAAACACAAGTCTGATATGAAGGCAACTTGATTTGAAGAAATTATTTCATGGAATATCCTAACTTTTTCACATTGCATTTTTCACATCAAGTATTGTACTAGTGCATCTCAAAAATGTGAATTTTGTTTAAAACCTTGTTCATGATAATATTTCTAAAAGGTAAACATATTTTATCTTCATTACATATTATGTAAACTGACATTTCAAGTCTTTTTTTGTTTTATTGTTGATCGATCAACATGAAAACCAGAAATCCAGAATCTCAAAATATTAAAGTTTAATTCAAATTTAAATATATTCCTAATCACAGTATCAATTTTGAAACCAAAGGCTTGAAATATGTGACATATATGTATCAGGATATGATTTGTTTTTCTTTCTGTATCGCCCAGATACAAAAATGGTAAAAAAAAAAAAAAAATGTGCCACACCTGCACTTTTGATACTTTGTGATACTGCACCACTTCTCTTAACTGCAGTTACAAATGAGTAGAGAGAAAAGTTCAGTCTGATCTAATGCCACACAGAGCACTAGTAATGGACTGGATATTTGGTAGTGCTAACCTTTGGAAACAATATCTATAATCACACTTCCTCTAACCATGAATGACTGTATTACTCTGGTGAAATTTCAAACCACTTTTCTTTTGCAAACTTCTCCAGGTATCTCAGATTTGAAGGCTGCCTTCTCTTAGTGCAACATTTGTTACCTACTGCAGGTGAAAATAAAGTACAGTTGGGCTTTTTTAGATCTTATAGTTGCATTCATATTTATCAATATTTGCAGAACTGCATCTAAGTCTTTGGCGATCTGAGGAAATAAGCATTTAAACAAGGACATTAGAATAGAGACAAGTGATCAAATGTATTGCTTTTATGTGTGAAAGGGATGTAACAAAAAGCTTGATTAATTCATCTTTATTTTTACTTGATTTTTAATGTAGCCGAACATTTATAATTATTATAATTATAATTAACCGGAATTGTAACATGCATGACATACAGGGAAAATGAACAAACTAAAAAACATTAGAACTAAAACCATAAAGATTGTTGAAGATTAATGGAATATAAAATGAATGAAGATAGAGAAGAGAAATTAACAAAATATTAAAATACAGAAATACAATTTCATAAAAACCAGAAAAATAAAATATGTAATTAACATAAGTAAAACTGAAAAGTAACAAACTGGTAAAAAAAAATAAGAGCAAAGAAACAAGCTACAGTGAGGCTAAATTCCACTAATGTGGAATATTACTAAATAAACTTATTCTTGTAAATATTAATATGCTTATAAATTGAAAGTTCAATTTCTGCACAGGTTTTGATCAGTAGAACACAACTATAGCCTGCTCCATGCAAACAAGCAAAATATGTTATTTATATATTCTGATGCAGCTGACTGTCAGTAGTTTGATCCAGTCATTTGATTGTAACACGACAGTATGGACTACTGAGCTCCACAGTAAACCATATTTCTATGTTGACACCCAAAAACAAAAGGATTGTTAACTTTTGTTGACAGATTTACTGGTACGTTTTTCTAACTTTTCCAGCAAGTCTGCTGTATAATGTGTAGAGCTGTTCATGAAATAGCCTTTAGATGTCAGAGTGCAACAGCTTATGTGTGTTTTGTGTTCAGACGATTTGGTACTCTCAAAAAAAAATTACATAATTATCCTGGAAAAACATCAGCAAACCACTTTTTTAAAAAGTTGTTTGCTGCCTCTTGGAGCCTATCTCATGAGGGTGGAATCAGATCTACATCTGATACCCCAGTGATTTTATGACCATCCTGAGCTGTTTCTCCTCAGTGACTCGAAACTTAGCAGTGTCAGTTATCTCACCAAGCATCTGTGCTGTCCCTAGAAGCATCTGTCCCTAAACATTCTGCTGGTTGAGAGTGTTCTGGGCGACACATGGCAGATGTCGTGTACTGAGTAAATGTGTTGTTTTTTCCTCTTGAGTGCAGTTTACTCCAAAAGGGCCTCATTAGAGAAAGCTGAAAATTCAACTATACTGAATTTGTGTAAAATGCTATATAATTTTATTTATTCATTTATTTATTTAGCCTATTTTCTCCCCATTTTAGTCACTTCCAATTCCCACCCACTAGGTAATGACTAGCTACTGCGAGTCAGATGAAACCAGACAACTACATCTTTTAACACTAAATTGTCTATTCTGTTACATCAACCAACAGATACCCTTGTTGGCATCCATTGCAGAGTGATTGGGAGGGAGACCATCCTAGTACAAACCTATAAAGAGATGCTCTCTTGAATTATCAGTCATGGTAAAACCTGTGATCTGATGATGAAGCCAGGAGCCACTTGTCTCATGCTGTAAAAAGCACACATAATAAAATAAAATTGTCAACAAAATCAATACATTTGTTAGAAGTTCAGTTAAATCGCTGTGTATTACTTTTTATTTTGACACCAAATATTTGGAGCACAAAAATATGGCCTGGTCGCACACATTGTGGCCTGGTCTGCCACACTCCAGTGGCAGTTCTGAGTGTTGATGTAGAGGCTGGTTAGTCTTGTTATATATATTGTGCCATATAAACTTGCTGCAGAGAGGTTGAAGTTGGCGCGTCCCACAGTTCTGTCCTCTTTTATAGGCTGGCTGCTGGCATGGCCTCCACCCCCACCCTAGGCTATATTTAACAGGCCTGCTGGCCATACAAGGTCGCGACTGTACTCTGCATTCTGCCGAGTGGCAGCATTATTTTTGTTCTGGGTAGTCCCGTCCTGTCCTGCTGTCGGCTGCCCCTGACGCCTTGCCTGGATTTTGGCTACTTTTGGAGTTGAGCTGCTTTTTCTCTCCGTTTTTCCTGGAGTTTGGTAAGGAATTGCATTTCATTCTACTTGGAAAATTGGCTTCCTTTATTTTGGACCAATGAAAATCATTGCTTGGCATGAGTATGTTTTTTAAATTGCCTCAGCTGCACATTAAGGTCAGGAACTGAGGGTAGTTCAAGTAGACTGCCTGCTTTCTCATTATTCTATGACCAGAAATGGGAAGTGGGTTTAATTGGCTAGATTGTAGTTTAGGTTCATGACATAAAGCCCATATGAAGCCCAATGGAGAACTTAGAGTACCATAATGTTTTGCATCTGTGAACCAGTTTTCTGTGTAAATCTTGAGATGGAAATTCCTGTTCTGCTCAGTTTGTCCATGTGTTGATTAAATATGACTGACCTTTCTCTTTAAGTCATCATTCAGTACTTCTGCTGCTTTTAAATCCTCAACCATCTCAACACTCAATACAGGCTTTACATGCCAATGTTAGTTGTTTACTCTCATATAGTTAATCATGACCTTTGAAATAATGAATATTTAATGTTAAATGGAAGTTTATGTAAGTTACAATATTCCTTTTTATGTTAATTAACACAGGGCCTGTTCAGTTTCTAAGCCTAAAGAAGAGTCTTCTTAGGTAAAAATATAGAGCTCACACTACCAGTTAATGTAAATAGGTATAAGCAGTAGCTTATCTTTGTTAGTTGCTTCTTGGTTTGTAATTCATCTTGCATGAAATAAGTATGTTAATGCATGAAATCAAGTGATGATATAAAAGTGATCTTATAAACAAAATTGAACTGCACAAAATGAATTACTTTAACTACAGGTAAGAGTATAATCATGTATCTTAATGACTGCAACTAGTTATAACTTCAGGTTAGTACGTAACATTTTGAATATAGCTCTTCATGTAATGCCTTCATCTAAATCCCATTGAATTTATCCTGGATTAAGCCACAAGTGAGAGGGAAAGAGGCCTACAGAACAATCTGAACAGCAAGCGCACATCCACAATCCATTCAGGATGTCAGGATCCTTGCAAGTGCAGCAGCAGGAGCGGCGGAACCTGGAGACGCACTATGAAAGCAGCTACCACCAAAGCACGCTGTCCTCTGTCAGCCACCAGTCCTATGCAGCTCATACTAGCAGCAAGGGGTAAGAGGAATCAAGGAGTAGGTGACGCTGTTTTCCATGCTGGAGCTTATTTATGCTTTGTGAAGACCGGCTCCAGGAGAACTACCTCACTGCCTCACTGCCTCACTGCCTCACTGCCTCACTACCTCACTGCTGCTTTTTAATCACAACTTTTCAAGCCTTTCCCTAGCTTTATCATAATGTTTAATCAAGTGCCTAAACTAACTTTGCATAACCAACCATCTCTCTAGTTCAGAGGTGTCCAGCTATGGGCCTGGAGGGTCCAGAACAGGTTGATAGTTTTCCTGCTTCAACTAAGCAGTTTAGACCCTCTTAGGCTGGAAATGGACACACTGTCCTAGATGCTCCATACGAATACTTCTAACTTAACTTAAAAGTGCATGCAGAGTGCAGTAACTCCTGTATTGTTTCCCAATCTTGTCCTGGAAAGAACCCCCAGATGGATTCAGCTCTCAACACACCCAAAACCAAGCTCAGAACATTGAACACCTGGTACAGCTGTGCTGAGAGGTGTAATAGAGCAGAATGTGGACTGTGTGATGTTCTCTGAGATCTAGATTGGGAAAAAATGGTCCCACAGGTATAGCTATAGCTGAAGAAAAATGAAGCTCTCAGATTTGGCTGGTTAGTCACAAGACTGATCATTTAATTTGGGATAACTCATATCTCACATCCATATTCCTGCTGGTCCAGTATTCTGAACCAAAATCCAACGAAGACTTTGGGGAGATACTGCCTAGTTGTTAGGATGCTGATTGTGTTAGGCTGATGCACTGTTCTGATGGTGGAAACATTCAAATTTTGGTGTATGTTGATGGTAGTCAGATTTATCTTGTGCATTGAATTTGTATTTTAGGGCTCATTATCACTTCAACTTTAGCTCATTTTCAGGCCTACAACATTAAAAATGGGTTTTCAATGTTATTTAAGTAAAGACAATGTTTTAATAAAGATCCAAGACAAGACAAAGATGCCCACAGGTGCATTCTTCAAATACAAGGCATATTTTAGGAGAATACTCTTAATACGGTTCTACTTAGAACCACAATGGGCCAGTATTGTTACAAGTCACAAGAATCTTACACACAGAGTTCTTTAGGGAAAGCAAGTAAGACATAATCCAGCACTTCAAACCCTTTTTTGTTCCCCACTTAAATTGATTTAAGTCAAAAGGCAGCACTAATAGTTCATTAGAGTATAGTGATGAATACTAGCTGCTTTGATTGTGTTGTTGGAAGAATGAGTGAAATGAGGTCAGATTGCTTTTGTTCCAGTGGCAACACCTTAGTATCAATGCTGAGAACTGTTCTGCATGACCCTTTGGAAGGAAGAATTTGAGCCCCTCTGTCACAGAGAGCCAAGTTTATAAATGGCAGCTAAGGACTATTTGTAGCTCCTAGGATACAGGATCACAGAGGATCGGGAGGACTTACTGTACTGGAAAACTGTATAGCCACTCATAGGTTAGGCTCCGTGAAGGTGGAATATCAAGAGGAATTCCAAGACACTGTGCAAATATTGATACTTCCACTGTTTATTAAATTATGATTTATCAGATTTATTTTAGCATTTGACTGAGCCATAATGTGAGCCATTCCTCTTGCTACAGCTTTTTATATTGTTACTGTCATTTAAAAACCTTGTATGTTCATTTTCTTAGTTTTGCATTTTCAGTAGAATGTGAATCCGGCAGTCATTCTTTACATCATGTCAAAACTTTATGTAGACTGGATCAGTGGAAATGGTCCTCATGCCTTAAAGAAGTGTCTAATTCTTGCTTGCTGCCCAATTAAAAAGCTCTCAGATGCTACTTTTTGGGAAGTGTACCTCTTGGTGACATATCATTGAATGTTAGAGACTGTGATGCACTGTGCTGTGGATCGACACACTGACCTCAATTGTTGGCATGATGATCTGGGTAGTCATTGCATATGACAGTTGATCCCTAAAAATGATATGAGAGACACTAACAGCTAAGCGATTTGTGCAGGACAATTTTTTGTCATGTGTTGCCTCTCATGACAGGGCTTCTGACTGGAATTTTTTGGAAGCATAATGCTTTCCGAAATTGCATCAAGGGTTTCCCAGGACTGTCTCATGAATGCCAGATTGTAACACTTGGCCTGCCTGGTGCATAGATTTATCGCCAATTGAGAGTTTATAGGAGCAGTTGTTGTGCCAGTATTGGCAATATATTAGTGTGTAGAATCTATTGAGCAACTGTAACATCTGTGAGCAAATGTGTTGCAGGATGTCATACTGAACCTGTATGCCCCCATGCCCAACCATATCTCACCTTGTATCCAGACCTGGAGCAGCTCAACAGGGTACTAGGGCATCCTTTCATTCATACAGTTCTCCCAATAAACTTATCCTTTCATACTAATTACACATAAAATCAATACATTCACACACAACGTTTATTAACTCAGTTCCAAAAGCTCCTTCTTGGAGCATTATGTTTGAGTGAGTGTGTATAGCACTTTAATTTACATAGTTTAAGTAGGCTTGTTTTAAAGTGTAGGAATCTCCATTCTATGGTTTGATGCAGTGTAAAGAGAAGTGAACAGTATGAACAGTATGAATAGTGAGATGCCTCCTAAGAAGAATGTTAAGGCCAATGTGGTCCAGAGATAAGCTGTGACAATACAAGAGATAAAGATTGAATCTCCCCAGATAGCAGAGCCTTGTGGAACACAGTGCCCATTTTGTTAACCACATCAACAGTGGCAAGCTGTTAATTCTCCTGGCTGTTGGATGTATGTGTCAGGGCCATTTACGTGCCTCCAGGGTTATGTCCTTCTGGTGTCATATTTAGAAGATCATTTGTTGTTCGGTCTTTGTACCAGCAAACTGAAAACTCTCAAAATTGTAAGCAACAGTACTTGGCATCTAGAGAATCCTGCTCATTGAGCATCTTGCATATTATTTTTGTGCACGAATGCACCCAGTTCTACCTGGTACTGGGAAATCACTGCAATTTGCAGGCCAGCAAGTGATCACACACCACAAGTGTGATCCACTGACCTAGACCTTAAGAATATCTTGAAAATCCTGCACTTCAGAAAAAGGGTCTTATAGAGTATCAAACATTATTATTTGACTTGTAACCTTACCAGAGCTCCTTTGTTGTAGAGAATAATTTTTATAGGTTCATTAAAGAGACATTTATATTGATTTTTAATCACAGAGAAGAACAATTTAACCAATGACTGTGTATGCATCATATGTTGCATTAGCACTGTCATTACTAAAAAACACTTGAAGAACCCACTTTTTTAACTCATAAGAGCACAGATCCAGATTAGAATATCTAAATAATAGAATCAGTTATATTTACAGCTCATTAGTATTTTTAGTTATTGTTCTAAAGGGGTTACATGACTACTTCTGTAAATGATTATGGTTAAAACCCCAAAGTAACATATTTCAGAGCAACAATTTCATAGCTTGTAGTTCATCATTTAGTTGTATAAATGGGTTCAGAACTGGTTAAATGTAATATATGACAGCTAAAAGTTCTATTGTGTTACAGTCCATGTAGAAGTCCTTATTAGCCAGAGACGCTCAGGAGAAGCTACTTGAGAGAGAACAACAAGATTGATCTTGTTCTGTCAATTGCAATTTGAATTGAATCGTTGTTCTTAATGACTTCGAAAGGCTTCAGTAAATGTGCTCTGTCGCTTGTAAGCTGATCTTGAAGCCGTGCTTCATTCAGTATGTCTCGAAGTTGCATCTGTTTGTTAGTGTTGCTTCTTTGATGTTTTCGGATCTTTTCAGAAGGTTGGAGCAACTTTGTTTTCAAAATGGCATAGAAACACGCTATACGCATCTACTAATACAAAGCACTGTGATCATGTAACCTACTAAAGACCTTCTCATTTCATCAAAGCTGCAAAAGCTCCACCAGCAAACTGTGAATGTGGTTCTCGCTGCTTAATCAGACTCATATTACGGGTTTGTAGTTTAACTGCTCTTGACTGTCCTGCAGGGTAAAGATTTTGAAGAAGAAACACGAGAAAAAACTGACTGCCCTCTCCAAGAAAGACAGGCGCCTCCATCTGGCATTGGACAAAGGGGAAGAGATCATTGGATACGCAGTGCCTATCTTTCGAAGCAGGTGACCAGAGGTTTCTTGTTTGCTGCAGAAAACTGAGTAGAATGTATCAAACACATTGAACAAATTTCTTAAGTAGACCAATATGTCCTTAGTTCTTTTGCTCAAATGCTGTGTTTGGTTTGCGCCAATTGTGTTATTGTGCCCAAACAATTCAACTTTTGATTTATTGTTCCAGAAGTCCTGCTGTTTGTGTTGGTGTCCTCTGGTAAACTTTAGTCTTGCCCTGATGTTTTTAACAGCAAGGGTTTCCTCCTTGCCCACCTCCAATGAAAAGCAAACTTGTTTGGTCTCCGGTGATAGATGCTGCACTTTGGCATCAACCACAGTTGACATCAACCACAAGAGCTACCTATAGGTCCCATGGTGACCGTTTAGGATTGTTGGAAACTTCTGCCCATGATGGCATTTTTTTAAAATATTTTCAACTGGTAAATTATTTTTGGACAGTGGCATGGTTGATTTGTAATTTGTAAAAACCTTTTTTTGAAGGCCTTGGAGAGCTCTTTAGATCTCATGGAGGTGATACCACTCATTTCATTACTTACTTTATTACATTTTACAAATGTTTAAAAGACATTTCTTCAGTTTTATGTGTTGTTATATCCCTTCCATCTTTAAAAATTGAAGGTGTCCTATCTTTTTCATGACTATGTAAAGCTGCTGAAATGTAAATGACTATGACTGTGTTAAAGGACGAAAATTACTGACTTATTTTAAAATATAACATATATTACAATTGGCACTTGTAGGCATTGAGCTGTAGAGCAGAGGAACTCTTGTCTCAGCAATGATATGATGAGTTTGTGGTGAGGTAAAGTGGTGATTGTCTAAAACTTGAAAACTTAAAATCTACTTGAAAGCATTCCATGGACAGAACACAGTTATGCCAACAGAAGCAGGATACACTCTTTTTAATACTCAGAAACTATTTCATTAGAAACAATGAATAAGCTGGTATCCTAATACTTTTGTTCACATAGTATATCTGAGTATATGTCAACTAAAGTTATTTGAGGTTGTATTTCCCACTAGTAAACAAATTAATCTGTGTTATTAGTCATTTAGCCACTCAGGAACTGATGGAGACTCAAGAGGAGCTGAAGGAGGATAGCGTGGGTTATGTGATCATGAGGAACCTCTTCACCAGAGATGCTGATTACCACATCAAACTGGAAAAGAAGAGTCATAGCAAGAGCATGAGAGAATCTGCTGAACGCCTGTCCTTTGGCAAGAAGGTTACAACTCTTTATCTCTGAATATATCTCAATATTAAAACTCATATGTGTAACAGTGACATGCACACACACGCGTGCACACACGAATTAAAAAGAAAAAAGAAAGAAATTCTACATAAAGAAATTTACACACACACACACACACACACACACACACACACACACACACACACATTCATTTATTTATTTATTTAGAAATGATCTTTCTTTTTACTTTTTATTACATCCCATTAATTATGAAGAATCCAGTGATGTTGCACAGTATTAGCATTATTAAACCAGTAAAACACAAAAGGGGGTGTGTTATTGTTTAACAATAACACACAACTTCCAGTGTTCTATTGCTTTTATAGAACAAATTAGCAGCTTGTTGCTTCATCACAGTAACAAACTCCACTGACTCACTGCTCAGCCAGCAGCTCTTTCTCAAGCTCCTTACTCTGAACAGCACAATAAGCTCCATTTCCCGCACATAGACAATGGCTTGGTGCCACCTAATGTGTATTTATTCATACTCATAGTGCGGTTCTGTGGAGTGATACAGTGTTTGTGCTGTTGTGGTGAGATTACAACAAGCTTCTCAACAGATCAGCTTGCATGGTTGAAAAACCACTGTTATGTACATTAGAACAATTTATAGCTTTATGTGCAACAGAATCATTTTTTTTGTAATACTGATAATGTTCATTTAAACCTTGAATTTGTGAATGACAAACTTTGTGTAACTTATGTCTTTGCTTACCAACAGCTTCAGTATGTAAGACTTAACATTTTTCATATAATAAAGGAAGTCTAAAATCTTTACTCTGTCTCTGGTCCTCCCTGTAGATGCATGAGAAGCAGGAGTTCCAGAAGAAGATGAACCCAGACAGCCTGACCCATCCTCCTGAGTTCACAGTGAAGCCACGTGGTCAGACAGTGTGGGAGGGCAAGAATGTGACACTGCACTGCACTGTGGCCGGATGGCCTAAACCTCGTGTGGCTTGGTGAGAAGCACAGTAATAAACTAACAACTGCTGGAAGTTGAAGCACACTTATTAGTTAAAAGCAAAAGTTTACAAAAGACTCCAGTACAGAACGAGGTATTACTTGGTTACGTGGTTCCTCTACTGCATATACTATACTTTAACTTTATTCTTGTACTGAGTTTCCTTATCTCTTTGGTGCTGCAACGGTGTGAATTTCCCCACTGCGGGAATGACAAAGGATTGTCTTATATTCCTGAACAGTATGGAAAAGTATGGAATTTGAGTTTTCCTGTCAGGAGAAGTATGGAAAAAAGAAAAGAGACTATAGTCAAACCTTTATGTTTCCAAACGATTGTACCTATTATGTTTCTAAAACCAAAAAATCATGTTCTAACTCTTAGAACTTAGATCTGCACTTTGTAGGCCATTTTCAAGCTGTTTTCTAGGCTTTATACCTCAGGAGCAGAGTTACCTACAGACAGATACTGTAATGAATTTGAAAACAGCTGAAACACCCCACAAACGGACAATGGTTCTAAAGGCTAAGTTGCACCCATGACACAGATGTGCAAATGCTAGTCCCTGTAGAAACAAACATGAAGCTGAGGTGCAATGTTGATCCAACCACCTGACCTCACTAACACTCTTGTCACTGGGTGCAATCAAATCCTCACAGCAATTTTCAAAAATCTAGTAGAAAGCCAACTGGGCAGTAGAGTCCATTACTCCAGGAAAAGCAGGATATACTCTTTTTAAAATACTCTTGATTTCGGATGAAAGAGCTGGTGTCAGTAAGCTGTCAGTGTGACTGTGTTCTTTTGCAAGTTAGAGCAATAGAGTTTAAAATGTTTATACCTTTAAATTAATTAAGTATTAAAATGATAAACAACCTTATGATAACCTACACCTACATTTCATATGTTATACATTCCCCTCCAAAAGTACTGGAACAATGAGGCCAATCCTTTATGTCTGCTGTAGACTGAACACTGTACACAGTTGGGTTTGATATTAAAAGATGAACATAAGACTTCTTATGTATTTACATCTGGATCTGATATACAGTTCAGAAGATAACACAGTTCAGAGCCATGACACAAATATTTGTTATAGCCAGTACAACTGTTTGGAACGTCCTGCAGAAGAAAGTCATTTGGTGGACTAAGTAACATATGTCAAACAGATAGACTAAGGAAAACAACAACAGTTGATGACAGAAACATGGTATGTGCTGTAAAGAAAGACTCTAAAACAGCTGTTAGTAAATCAGCAACAACCTGCTCGGGGGAAAGAGTGAAGGTATCCCAATCTACTGTTCACTGAAGACTTCTTAAACAAATAAATAGAGGCTTATCACAAGATGCACGTGACTAATTAGCAAGAAGAACAGGATGTCCATGCTGGAATTTGCTAAGAAGTACAGAGACAAGCCTCAGAAATTCTGGAACAAGTCTTCTGGACTGACGAGACCTGATGAGAAACCTTTACCAATGTGATGGAAAGGCTACAATTTGGAGAAAGAAAGGATCTGCTCATGATCCCAAACATACGAGCTCATCTGTGAACCACAGTGGAGGTAATGTCATAGCTTGGGCTTGCATGGCTTCTACTGGGACAGGCTCATTAATCTTCATCAATGAGGTCACGCATGATGGCAGCAATATAACGTTTTGTCTGTTAATTTAAAGAAAGATGATTGGGAGATCCTTCCTCATGCAGCAAGACACACTGCCCAAAACACACTGCCAGAACTACAAAGGGGTTCACCAGGAGAAAGAAGTGGAAGTGGAAACACTATAGAGCTGCTTTTTACCTGTTATTGCAAGCAATAATTGCAACTTAATGAGAATTGTTTTATTCACTTTAATCTATTTAAAGTTGATCTGTTTCAATACATTTTCTCACAAGAAAAATGGGCAGGTTCAGACAAAAATTGCTGTCTTCTGAATTGTGTGTCAGATGCAGATGTAAATACCTGGAAATAATAACTGAAATGCTGAGCTTGTGTCTTATATTTATCATTTAATGTTAAATCCAAATGTTTTCAGTCTACAGTAAACATAAAGAATGGGCCTCTCTGTTCCAATACCTTTGGAGGGGAGTGTATGAGATTATCATCTTTGATGTTGATACAGTGAGTGTTCTGAGGCAGTATTACAGAAACCTAATATCTAAAATCAAATGCTGAAATCTTATCTAAGTAGCTGCCACTGTGTCTTCATTTAATACTGAATTTAGCACAGAAACAATTACAGAACCGTTTCTCCAGATAAGACAAGAATATTACCAGACACCCCCTAAATGTTTCTAAATGTCATTCTAACTTTAGAATAACCTTAACAATGGCCTAACTGAGGTAATAGAACTTCACACTAACTGCTGCTCCCTTTAATTTGGAATGGAATGTTTTTGATGTGCCATTTATGGTGTGACAGAATGTAACCCTTCTCCATTCTATCTCATTAAAATGACCTCATTTAATTAAAAAAAACTGCACATAAAATTGGAAATTTAGGCTGGAAATCTGTGGACTATTGAAATAGAAAATGAGTCCTGCTGATAACCAAAAGTTTTCCATTAAATGTTTGCAGACACCATAATATTTTAGGGTATTGGAGATTTCTTCACACAATATGTAGTCTGCTCTTTGGGTGACTTTGCTAGGGGAGCAAGACCTGGCAATGGTTATGTGTAAATTATTTTCTAATTATTTGCACATTTTTAAAAAAATGTTCCCAGACTCATATGGATGCATATCCAGACTATATCCTTTCTTTCCATTCATTGTTGAAAAAAGTGTTCACAGTGATGATAGCAGACCCAACACTTTTTATCTCCTGATAGTGTCTAGTTGTGGGTAGAACTGTTTTTTAAAATCTTATTCTCTCCTTTCTTTTGCAAACTTTTTACTTTCTAGGTACAAAAACAACGTGCTCATTGATGCCAAAGCACACCCAGAAAAGTACACCACTGAGAGCAGTTACAACATGCACTCTTTGGAGATCAAGAAGTAAGAGAATTGATATTCGATTGCTGTATCATAGTGTGGATCTCCCCTGGCAGACTGTGTTCAATACCCCAATTTGGGCAAGCACACTTAAGTTAAATCAATAAGTGTCCTCCAGCAAGACTACTGCTACTGTAGAAAGTGCTACTTTCTACATCCCCTTCCTTAAATGTACTATTTGTTACTTGTTATGTACATTTGCCTTAAATGTCAGGCAAAAATCTTATGACTCCAGAATACCAGAAGCAAAAACTTCTTTGGTTGTAATTTCTGAACATTTCTGAACATTTCAGTCAGATTGACATTATATCAAAACAGCAAAAATGGAGATACATGTTTTTTGTGTAATGGTGATGTGTTTATTGTGAATTTTATTGTTTCTGTTGATTACAGGTGTGGTTTCGGTGACACTGCAGAATACCGCATATCAGCTCTGAATGTGAAGGGGGAGAGCTCTGCCTTTGCTGCAGTAATTGTTAAAAGTATGTGTCCTATATTTATCTGTTCTTTCCTGTGTGTCTTTTTTTTTTTTTTTAAAGTTCTGGTGTGGTGGACTGTTCAACAATACCTTTATTTGTTTTTCAGGATAACAGAAGGAATTTGAACAATGATTATAATGATAATTTGAAACTTAACAAAAAGGAACAATAGAAGCATAAAAGAGTCCAAAATAGAGAAACAAATACAACTGGTGGATTGTATGTACTGTTCCTCTTCAGGCCTCTCAGCTTAGCTGGCTTCATGTATTTACCCAATATCAAAATCAGTTATCAATTATTAAATTAGCGGGAAAACCTCTCATATATCATTAACTTATTTCATTGTGCCCTTAATTAAAGGCTTGAGGTCATTCCTCTTAACTGCTGTGATAAATCAGGTCTTCCTGATTGAGCTATTACACCTTTGGTTTTAGAACACATAAATAGATCATAGAAGATTCTATTAGTGGCTTTCAGACAGGTTCCTTCAGATCTTTCTTCCCTCCATGAAGTTTACCCTTAGATGATTTGTTTGATTTCCTGAACAAAGAACACATTTAAGAACATTGTTTGAAAGATATTCATTATTGAGGCCCACTGATTACCATAAATACCACATTAAGATCTGTGTATTATTAAAGGTGCCACAGAAGGCATTTATTCAGGGGTTTAAATTGTTATCTGATGTTTATAAAGAAGATGAAATACTGAATGTTTTACAATCGTTGACATGATTTGTCCCTGGAATGACCAAAGTTGTTTTTGATTAATTTAATGAGCTCCGCTCTGATTGGTTGGTTTACAGTAAGGCACTTTTAGTCTTGAAATTATTTAATGTAATTATTCCTGCCCAAACAACCAGATATAGCTGCTGTCCTGACAGCCAATTATCTGGCAAGCTTCTCATGCTTTAGATTCCTAACACACATCCTTTCCTAGGCTAGTCAAGGGGTCTGGTTGGCATATCAACTTTAAGTTGCTGATATCAGCTTATATGCGGATAGCAAACGCTGGTGTTGATGTCACTTGTGTACATCCTGGGAATTAATGCCCTGGATGGGAATTAATGAACTAACTGACTTAAAAGGTAAAAGGAACAGCACATATTCACAGTCTGCATATTACCACACTGCCATATTACGGTGTATATGTAGCTGTGTTTTATCATACCGGTGAAGAAGTCAGGGTTCAGGGTTATGTGTGTGAGGACTGTCCTGGTCCAAATGATCATTTCATTAAAAAGCCCATTCTTAGTTAAAGAGAACAGGAAAAAAGTAAGAAATGAATGGATATATGAACATTGTCTTGGTACAGAAGGCATAGTCACACATGTTGTCAGGTCTGATGTGATGTTTGAGATCAGCACAATGATTTTGTTTGTTAAGTTCTCTTCGAATACACTTGATACAAAATAATCACTGAAACAAACTGTGCTGGTCTCTGTGCTGTACAGATAAATGGGGCTCAGATAAATGAATGTGCTGAAATAACTCAATGACTGCCATAGTTTCCGTCAGACAAAATAATCCCCAAAAATGTTCAAAGTGGTTTTTCAGTTCTCTTTCATTTAAAATGATTGATGAGGCAGTAAAATCACAGAACATAACCATTATGAACATTACCCTATAAAGTGTTAAAGCTGTCAGAGCATTATGGTTTGAATGCTTGAAAAAAAACAATGGAGCTCAGCCAAGACAGAGAACCATTGTTTCTATTCAAACACAAATGGTGGTGTTCAAAGTCTTTTACTGATCGTTTGCTAGTCATTTGATAATTGCAGTCTGTGCAGTAACCAGGCTAATTTGCATCTTATTTTTAAGGATTTAAAGATGAAGATGTGTCTGAAAGACCACGTAAGTCTGACTAAATTCCTCATCTACATAGAGCATTGAAATGGGCATGAATTCTGTGCAGTCAGGTAAACTGAATGCATTGTGTACAGCTGTAGGAACATTATATATCTGATTTGAACAGAGGTCTTCTGCTGAAGGTCTAATTCTTGACTCTCCTCTGCTCCTCAGATGGTTACAGTCCCGAATATGGAGTCACCTTTAGGACCACCATAATTGATAAGTTTGCAGTTGCATTTGGTCAAGAGGGAGAGACCATGAGTTTGGGCTGCACAGTTGTCATCTACCCGACTGTAAAACGCTACCAGCCTGAAGTGCTTTGGTACAGGAATGGTGGGTATGAGTCACTCTCCTACAGTTTGGGGTCCAGAAGTCTGGGACCACATTGAAAAGATGAATTTTTCACTTAAGCCTAGAAATAAACAACATACAGGTTTAGAGTTCTTATTTTTCATTGAACCTGGTGTTTAGATCTGTGGATCTGATCTGCTCATCAGAGGATTTTGCAAAAATGTGTCTCGTACCTTGTACACTCAAGAGACTGTTGTCATTGAAGAAGAAGGGGGGATCATCAAACATTGATTCAAACAATTCATGTTAAAATTTTGAAGTTTCATCTTTTCACACTTCTGGGCTTCACTGAAGGATTCTGGTTTAATGCATCTAGTTATAAAACCTGTTTGTCATTAGTACATGTTCATTATGTGTATTGTCTTGTATAGTCAGGCTTCTTCCACACATCTCTGGATATTTTTAAATACATGGCTTTTCTCTGAACATGACAACAAAGCTTTTTAATAACAGACATCACAATGCTAACTTGCACATGGTTGTTGCCCAGCAACAGGGTTTACTGATTCAATAGATTGTGGAAAACATTATTATATAATAATAATAATAATAATAATAATAATAATAATAATAATAATAATAATAATAATAGTAATAATAATAATAATAATAATAAATATACTCTGTGCTGCATGACACTGATCTCATTGCTGTTTATCTAGATGTGCTCCTGGCCCCCTCTAAGTGGGTACACATGCACTGGAGTGGGGATCGGGCCACACTGACCCTGGTCCACCTAAACAAAGAGGATGAAGGCCTCTACACCATGCGCATCAACACCAAGTCTGGATTTGACACCTACTCTGCTTATGTGTTTGTCAAAGGTAAAGCTTATCCTTATATTTTGTACTCATACAGTTTTTCTGTGTGTGAAATTGTGAGTTTAAATTTGGGAGACAAGCAATTCTACAGTAGAGGCCAAATAGTTGGTAGCTCACAGCTTGAATTATTATGGCCTGAAAGTCTTCTTCTTCTCATTCAGTGTGGTTGCTTATGTGGTGAGGCAGAAGGCAAGTGTTCCCCTATGGTTGACTGCAGACTAATGTTCGACTGTGACTCTTGTTTGCCATCTTCCCCAGTGTGCTTTTCCTTTAGGATACATCACCATCCAGTCTTTAACCCAGTTAAAGGGTTAAAGTCTAGAGACTAGAGCAGCACAGCCATATTTCTAAGGCAGGTTTGCGTGTTTGATACATATTGCAACGGGTAGTTGTAGGTTGTCTTTTTTTCATTTTGGTGTCCTTTTTATTTGCACTTGGCAATTCAGGATCTTCACTGGCAATTCAGGATTAACACTGACAAATGAAATTTGGTTCTTAAATCATATTTGCAAGTGATCAAATTGAATTTGTGTGTCCAAACATCACAAACTTTTTGCATGGGTTGCAGTGATAGTGATATAGGAGTCAGTAATTTTGCAACAGTGTAGCTGAGTAGCTTTTGATGCTCTTCTTGGATCCCTGTTCTTCTGTCCCTCTGGTTTTGATGTGGTCCTTGTTTGTCACATTGCAAGTGATGCAAAAGACTTTTTGAAATCTGATTTGACCACCAAGAATGTCCAAGATGCAGCTGTACAAATGTTTTGGATCTGATTTGCAAAAATGAGATTTTATGTGGGGGGTTTTCTTTTCTCCTTGTGTCCAAACTATAAAAAAAATTATATGACTGAGGTCACTAAATATGCCAAAAATGGTATCATATGTGAGGCTTTTTCATATTTAATAATATTTAACCTATGAATAGTAAGGGTAATTACTTCAATAAAAAAATTTGCATACATTTGGTATTAATGAAAGGTGAATGTCAGAGCTATAACAGCTTCTTGTCTTTACATGTGCTGTGACTTTAAGCAGTTACTCCCTGTATTAGGTTTCTCTGGAGGAGTGCTGCTTCTATATCAGGCTGAAGTCACGAAAAGCATGCCAATTCAATAGAGTGCATGCCAGATTTAATTCTTAAAATACTTATTGTGTTTAGCTCTGAGGTGTCTTGTTCATGAAACCATGCTAGTAAAATAGTAGAATGTTGAATTTTACATGTGTATTTGGATTATGATGAAGTCCAGATGAACTGCTCTTTAAAGTCAGAAGTGCAGACCTGTGCTCACTGAGCAGAGGCCATACATGTTACTGAATGTGCCATAATTAGACGTGACAGTGGTGAGCCAAGTGTTGAGTGTGTGTGTGTGTGTGTGTGTGTGTGTCAGATGCTGATGTGGAGGTGGAGGGGGTTCCTGTTGCTCCTCTTGATGTTAGATGTCATGATGCTAATAAGGATTATGTGGTGGTGACCTGGAAGCATCCTGCGATAGAGGGCGGCAGCCCCATTCTGGGCTACTTTATAGACAGGTCAGTCCCTACAAAACATAGTTCACCAAATTTCACAGTTATATAGCACCCATAACGGAAACTCGGATTGCACTAGAGGGTGATACTTCATGAAGATAGTGACAGCTTACAGAAAACAAAACACACAAATGAACACAACCTTATGTATTTCACCAAGACTTGATTTGCATCTTCAGTTGTCCACCTGAACTGTGAAGCATACAACTAACACAACGTGGAAGTTTAAAGCCAACCAATTACTATAATGCAAACACTTGTCTTCAGTGTGATATAGAATTATTTTATTGAGTATTTAAAGTTGTTCTTTGATGTAAAAATATAAAGTATATGACTTTGGGACCAAAAACTGATGTATGTAGATGTAGTTTTACAAATATATTCAACAAAAACAAGCTGATTTTTCTTTAAAGGTGGCCTCTGCTTTAATTGGATGGTTTACACTGATTTGTACACTTGTTTGTACAATTATTTTCCATTATATCAGCTCCACTGACCATAATTACAGGCTGTCGTCTATCTGTTTCTCTGCATACATTATTAACATTCTTTCACCCTGTTATTCAATGGTCAGGACTCCACAGGACCACCACAGAGTAGGTATTATGTGGTGGCAGCTCATACTCAGTACTGCAGTGGCATTGATGTAGTGGTGTGTTAGTGTGAGTTGCACTGGTAATTGTGGATGAGACAAAACAGTGCTGCTGAAGTGTTTGAACCCCTCAGTGTCACTGAAGAGCACTGATGAAGGACTAAAGGATGACCAACACAAATTGTGCAGCGACACTTTACATCTAGACCAACTAGGTAGGAGTGTCTAATAGAGTGGGCAGAGGGTGGACACAGTATTTAAACACTCCAGCTGCACTGCTGTGTCTGATCTACTCGTACCAGTGCAATACACAATAACAATCCACCACCATGTCAGTGTCACTGCACCACCATGTTTGTGTCATTGCACCACCATATCAGAAGGACTCCCCTCCCAAATAGTACTTGCTGGTACCAGTGCTGGTCCTGTGGGATCCTGACCATTGAAGATCAGTATACAGATACAAGTATACAGAGAAACAGATGACCTGCATTCTGTAATTATACAACTAAAAGAGCTCATGTGTGGTCAGAGGAGCTGATAAAATGCACAGAGCAGAATCAAAGGTCATAATGTTTTGGCTGATCAGTGTATGTCACAGTGCATGCCTAGCCCATATAGTTTAGCTTTGTATTTTTTCAGATCAACTTCAGATACCAAATATGTCTTAACTGACCGACTACTCTTGAGGTGAGGGAGACGTTTGTTGTGGTTTATTTATCTCTTAGCTATAAACTATATACGTTTGTTGTGTTTGTAGGTGTGAAGTTGGCACTCAACACTGGGCTCAGTGTAATGACACCCCAGTGAAGTATGCACGCTTTCCCGTCACTGGGCTCATTGAGGGCCGCTCCTACATCTTCCGGGTGAGTGCCCTTAACAAAGCAGGAGTGAGCCGGCCTTCAAGAGTCTCTGACACTGTGGTGGCCATGGACCCCTCCGACAGGGCCCGTCTGAGAGGTAAGAGATATTGGTGATATTACGGTGTTATTAGAACATAATGTAAATAGATCCATATATAAATCTACATCTCTGTACTTTTTATTACAGCTGGTCCCTCTGCTCCATGGACTGGTGTGATCAGATTCACTGAGGAAGAGCCTACAGGTATCAAGGACAAACAGCTAAATATGCTTAAATTGCTTTTTTCAGGTTTAACCTTACTTTAATTTGTTCCTCTCTCAATCTACATCTTTCTCTCTCTTTCAGTTGGCATAGTCCCTGGACATCCTGTTGACCTGGCAGTTACTGAGGCCACTAAGAGCTATGTGGTGCTTAGCTGGAAACCCCCTGTACAAAGGGGACATGAGGGGGTCATGTACTACATTGAGAAGGTGGGTGAACATGTGAAATTTGTGAATGTGAAATGTGATTTTAGCTCTCTTGCTTTTTCATAGTTTGGGAAGGGATTGTTCTGTCTGAAGCTGATTATGGGTTCACTGTACATTGTTTGCAGTGTCTGGTTGGCACAGACACCTGGCAGAGGGTAAACACTGGCATGCCGGTGAAGTCTCCTCGCTTCGCCCTGTTCGATCTCGCTGAGGGCAAATCTTACAACTTCCGTGTGCGTTCTTGCAACTCTGCGGGAGTTGGAGAGCCATCTGAGGAAACTGGGGCTACCACTGTAGGAGACAGACTGGGTAAGAGCTGAGGCAGTACATGCCTTTTTGATGCTCTAGCCAAAACCCAACACTTTGACCAATTTACCAACCTACAACGTAAACACAGAGATGCAGTTCTGTCTCTATCACCGTAACTTCATTGTGAAGTGAAGTGTTCTCATGCACGCATGCTCTTCCAGAATTTAATAAGTTTTAAATTAAATAAATATTTACACAATGTAAAGAACATCACACACATCATCAAACTTTACCATATAATGTGAGAAAGTTTGATTTTGCTGTTGAATATAATTGTCTTGTAGTAATGTGCATGAAGTAATGAAAACACTCCATAGGCAAAATACTTAAAACAAATTAGTAATAGTAAGTAATTATTAAATTACTTGCAAATAAATTAGTATGTTTTCCTAAAGATTCTTTCAGAATTCATTTGTTTTCATAATTTCATTCAATATTTTATTTTCATGATGTGTAAAGTGACATTTCAAGAAATCTAGAATCTGAGTTTGAAAAGATTACTAATAAGACAAAATTAAAACAAAAATATCCATGAAATATGCCATGAAATGTAATGACTATACTATATATGACAGTTTACCTTTTTGAAGTAAATTCTGAACAAAACAAAAGCAAAAACTAAATGTAAATAAGGGGCAAAACAGAGGAAAGCCCAGATAAAATAACTGTGGATTTAATTTATATGAATGAATATGTTTGTAATTAACTGTTTAATTGAATATTTAAATGTGTAATTGGGTATTTCATTGAATGTATATGTTTGTAATTGGTTGTTCAGTTCACAGCTTACGTGTGTAATTGGTGATTTAATTGAATTGATAAGTTTGTAATTGACTGTTTAATAAATTACAGAATCAGTATGTATAGTGGCAGTATAGTTGATTAGTTTAGCTTTTAATTGAATTTAATTTAATTCAGTGGTTAACCGTATAATTGGCTTGTTAACTCCTATAAAAGCCACTGACCTGCTGACATTTGTAATTGACAGTTGAATTGAGTTAAGATTCTTGTTCTGCAAGTGGGAGAGAATGTTTTTGTTGGGAGAAGTATTTTTGTTGTAATTTTAGGAACAAGAGGTTAATTTTGACTGATTTGATTTTTTCAGACCTGCCTACAGCCCCAGGGTCTATTGTGGCCATCAGGAACACAGCCTCCTCTGTTGTGGTCACCTGGGGTACCTCCAAGGAAGACAAGGCTCTCGTGCGCTACTACATCGAGGTGAGCGTGGTGGGGAGCAATGTATGGGTACCCTGCAACAACAAGCCAGTTAAAGGAAGCAGGTAAAGCCACTCTACAACGTGTGCTCTGTCATACATGTTCAAAGCAACAATATGTGAATCTTGTCAGTATGTATTGAATTGATCTGTATCAATTGAATGACTGATTCCTGTGGTTTGCAGGTTTGTGTGCCATGGGCTGACCACTGATGCTAACTGTGTGTTCAGAGTGAAGGCTGTGAATGCTGCTGGGTACAGCACTTACTCCTCTGAGTCAGAAGCCTGCATTGTGAAGGCAAGCATTGGTGAGTGCCATCACTCCAGTCCGAGAAAGAACTGATCCCTGCAGAATAGCTCACACTGAATAAGAGGTAACCCACTGTACTGCCCCAGTTAGGGCTGAGGCATTTACTGGTTGATAAGTGTATATGGTGGTAAAAAACAATATGAAACATTCCTGATTTTAATATTTCCAGTTACTGTGTATGACCGATGGGCAAAGCCGGTTCTAGAGGGCCAGTTTTGTGCTTTTCCGGCTCCAGCACTCCTGATTCATCTCATCTGTTAATTGTCAGCTTTAGTAGGTCTGTTAAATCACAGAAATCTGTGCCGGAAGATGGCACTCCAGGACCAGGGTTGTCTACCCCTGCTGTACGATGTTTTAATAAGCCACAGTAAATGACCTGCACGGCTGCCTGTTTCTACTGTTATAATCTGTATTATAACACTTCTGGGTATCTTTTTCTGTTTTTATTTTAGCTAATAATATAAATTTTGTGCAACACATAGTGTAGTGCAGTTAGTCACTGACTAGCATAGTTAATATTTACTATATACTATGAAACCTATGTTTTAAAAAGCCTAAATGCTATACAGTTCTTGTATTTCATTCATTCATTCATTCATTCATTCATTCATTCATTCATTCATTCATTCATTCATTCATTTTTCAACATTTTTGTTACTGCCCCTTTACACAGATCATTATATGTAAATAACTACCTGTATTGTAATTGGCTGCCCTGTCCTGTGCATTATTCAGAAAGCAACGTCAATTTGAATTTTGAATATGTGGGGCCAATATTATTGTAGGAAGGTATATGCAATTACTCTGGATTTTGTGACAGCACAATAACAATTAAACAAAATTAGGTTTTGTTTCCTTATGAATTGTACAGACTGTGGTATGTACAGTATATTTTATAACTTTAATGTTTTTTAAAGAGATTTTACATGATATGGCCATTTTAATAATACCATGATAAAGCGACTGTGTCACTGATATCATAATAGTATTAAGTTGGTTGCGAGAATGAGATACTGCTTGAAACAGTCCAGTATAGTTGGTTCCCAGGACCACTGGGAAAATCAACTGGCAAAGTATGAGAATTAAAGACCAGACTGTTCTTTTATTCTTTAACAACAGCATTAACAATGTCTTTTTGAAACACAGAGAGGCACTGTTTCCACATATGTAATGAAACACTGTCATTTAGCTGCCCTTTCCTCCTGTTTTCACTGTCAACTCACAGCTCTTTATTCTTCATGTTCCTATCATCTCAAGACCCTGCCAGTTCCCTTTTAGTACAGTCTAACTAGCTCACTTTACAGTGTCCTCTTGAAGGCATCTTCACATATTTGAGCCCAGAGCCAAATGATGCTGATTGTGCTTTCAATGTTCCTGTGACTGTTATTTGCTGCATGGGCATATTTTGAGACTTGCATGCTTTCTGACTTAATCTGACCACACTGGTCAGACACTCTCTAAACCCTGTCTGCCGTGAAACCTCTGTAGCTTACACAAGTATGGAAAAGTGACTAAACAAGCTATGACATTGCCTCACTAAGGACAATGATACTAACCTGCCTTGAATTCAGGCTGTAATGGCGCATCGAAACCAAACACAGTCTGGTAGACTCTGGCTTTATGTCTTTGTGTAGGGTAGTTTGCTTGTGTCCATGCTGTCTGTCTCTTGCTGTGTTTCATGAAAGACTCCAGGGCATGGGGTATGTGTCCTTGCTTCACGGGGCTGAAGGGTAAAGTACAAGAAGGAGAGGGTCCAGAACTTCCACAAAACGCTGCCAGGTAAAGCACAGTGAGTAGGTCAGTGTATGGGATTGTCATATGTCTGTTTTCCTCTTTATATCTAAATTGCTTGTTTGAATTGCATGAGATTTTTAGATGTTCTGTGCACGTCTTGTCTTGGATGCTGTAGCAGAATTAATTGAACTTATTTACAGTTTTACTGATTTAGCAAAGCTGAATAATTTGATCATTCTAACAGCATTGATCAATGTGTCCAGTACAAGCACATCTATGTCATGCTTTTTTTTAAATAATGTATTAATTTGACATTTCTAAGATATTTGCTTAGCATGAGCAGATGTTTAGCAACAACAGCATCATTTTGGTTTCGTTTAATCATTTTCTACACTCATAAAATTAGGTGAACAATGTAGGATTGTAATTACAGGATCATAATTAGAGTTGTTATATCTGTTTACACAGATGAGCTCAAAAGTATGCCCAACTCCTTGTTTCTACTCTCACTGTCCATTTTATCAGCTCCACTGATCATACAGGAGCAGTATGATCTACGTATAATTACAGATTGTGGTCCATCTGCATACTTTGTTAGCCTTCTTTCACCTGGTTCAGGACCCCAAAGCAAGTATTATGTTAGTTAGTGGTGGGACATTCTCACTACTGCAGTGACACTCACATGGTTGTGATGTGTGGTGATGCACTGGTACAAGTGGATTAGACACAGCAATGCCGCTGGAGTGTTTAAACATGGTGTCCACTCACTGTCCAATCTATTAGACACTCCTACCTAGTTGGTCCTCCTTGTAGATATAAGGTCAGAGTCTGAAGCTCATCTGTTGCTGCATAGTTAGTGTTGGTCACCTTTTATTCTTTCATTAGTACTCACAGGACGCTGTTGACTATATATTTCTTGTTGTTGGACGATTTCCCGTCCAGTGGTAACACTGTTGGGTTTAAACACTCCAGCAGCACTGCTATGTCTGATTCATTCACTCCAGCTCAACACACACTAACACCACTGCCATGTCAGTGTCACTGCAGTGCTGAGAAAGACCCACCACCCACATAATACCTCGTTGTCCTCTGCTGTCTTGACTTTTGGAGAACAGTGTGAAAGAAGGTTAACAAAGTATGCAGAAGAGCAGTCAACGTGACATGAAAATCTCACGCTTTTAATGAGTGTATAATGACATTTGAGTATCTGGAGTGCCAACCACACCACAAACTGTGAACTAGTATAACTTACAGCTGCGTAGAGGAGGAAACAGAGGATTTAACATGTCAGATATAGCTCCCCTTCGTACACTGTGTGCTGTCTTGTGAAGCATACCAACCACTTTGCAAAGGCAGAATTTCAAAAGCTGGCCATGGGGAAAAGTTCCAACAGGGGAAAATGAGAATAAACTAAGTCTAAGAATTTGTGTAGCCAGGGGAGTAGCAGTACAACTGGCTGTTCTCACCAAGGCTGTTGGTGGAAATGGGTGCTATTGTCCTTGATATTTGTAGTATTTTGATCAAAATGTCACATAAATTTCCTTACTTGCGGAGAAAGAACAGAACGTCACCTTTTAAACACACACACACACACACACACACACACACACACACACACACACACACACACACACACACACACACAAACAAACAAATAAATAAATAAATAACATGAATAATAGATGTTTTCTGATACATTTTCAACATAAAGGTGATATTTTCTGGCCTTTTCTAGAGCACTGTTTTTAAAACTAGAAGCGATGATCCATTCCTGTTGTCTTGGGTAGAAAGTTGTTCATCTGAGTTGTTCCTTGTCCAGAGGTTCCCTCACCTCCCTCTACTGTCACTCTGCTGGAACGGGTGCGTGACTACATGGTGGTGGGCTGGCAGGCTCCTGCTAAGACAGGGGGAGCCGACATCAGGGGCTACTACCTGGACTACAGGACCGTTAAAGGAAACGTCAAGAGCAAGTGGCATGAGGTCAACCTAAAGGCGATCACTTCCACTTCTTATAAGGTGAAAATTGCTGCTCTAGGGGACCTTCTGGATAATTTTCACAAATGGATGCCTTTGCGAAGACAAAAAAAGAGAATCATTCAACTCTGTAACAACCATTCAAGTGTATCACATAAAAAATGTCACAGGGTTGGGTGTGATCTTTGTGTTAACATGGCTAAAACCTTTTGATGTTAATGCCCTAGCACCCACGATTTATACGAAATGCTATACTAAGATTTCAAGTAGAAGCCTGAAGATGGTCAATAATCTTACCTTCACTAGAACCATGTTGTCACCTCTTACACCCGAAATTGTCAGAAAGATCAAACCACAATTTTTCTACAGGTGGAGCATGACCATGTTAGAGGGGTGATTAAACAAAATTACAAATATATATTTGTCAGGAAACACAAGATGTAAATGTCAGTTTTTGCACATTTTCTTTAGCACACCATGTTAACCACATGACAACTTTTGTGTAGTTTTTGTCATTAATAATACATACATGTATGAAGATATGCATTTCACTTACTTCACTTTGTAAACAATATGATATTGTAATAAAGCCCCGAACAAAAAAATCACACCATGACCAACACAATGTGCCTAAAATCATGTTTGTACTTGTATGTCATTTTCTACCCGTGCACAGGTGGAGAACTTAAAGGAGAACAAATTCTACCAGTTCCAGGTGCGTGCAGTCAACCAGACTGGTATTAGTGAGGGCTCCATCCCAAATATTCCCTTCGAATGTAAAGAGTGGACCGTTGCCGTGCCAGGTAAATCTGTCAGCCGAAGCTGTCTTATAGAAGACTGCTCTTAGAAACACAACCCATTCAAAATAATGCATTAGTGCACACTTTTATCATTAGGGAAATTAACCAACCCATTCCCATTAGATTATACTACCCATTTTAGCACTGTAACTGTAAGGCAGGTTCCCAATCCTTTATCCAGGAGTACCATCCAGTCCTGCATATTTTAGTGTGATGTTTTCCTGCTGTCCCACACCTATTTCAACTCATGAAGAACTAAAGAACTAATGATCTGCTAATGAACAAATTATTTGGATCAAGTGTCTTGCAAGCAGGGAAAACAGTGAATCGTGCAGGGCAGCTGGTACTTCAGGCCCAGGGTCTTGGGAAAGTACTGCATTGCTGGTGCTTGTTTTAACAGACCTACTTTTTCCATCAGCTCCTCAGTTCACATGGAGTGATGGTTTCCTGTTGTGTTTGTGTTTTGGCTGGGTAACACAGGGCCATCTCATGGCCTTCATGTGCTGGAGGTGCGTAAGGACTCCATGGTGCTGCTGTGGGAGCCGCCCATGTTCAATGGTCGCAGTTCCATCACAGGGTACTATGTGGACATCAAGGAGGAGAAGGGCAAATGGAGAGGTGTTCAGGAAAGATCTACCAAGAACACTTATTTGAAGGTTAGTTACAGATGGCTGGTTATGTCACTCAAAGAAATTTGAGATGACACTTGATGAAACAAGATGTCTAATCCATGTGGCATGAAGAATATATTTAGCTCCTGTGGTTGATGATGTCATTGTTATTCAGATTGAAGATGTGTGAGCCCATTGCAAGTAAGGGGAAATGTGTTCTGTTTACATTTGAGTTTTATTAATATCAGCTAACTCTTTATGACTCAGATAACTGGACTGAAGGATGGTGTCTCCTACCAGCTGTGTGTGTTTGCTAAGAATGTTGTTGGTGTTGGTGGACCATCCAAACCCTTAGGGCCTGTTGTCGCTCAGACCCGACCTGGTGGGTAGCCAGAAATGCGCACACTCAAATAAACCCATCTGCATTTGTCATCACTGTTTTTTTTGGTTTCATCTGTCTTTCTGGTGGTGTTTTAATATCTTGATTTTTCCTCAGGCACCACTGAGATTGTGGTGGATGTGGATGATGACGGTGTTATCTCCATGATCTTTGAGTGCTCAGAGATGGCTGAAAGTTCTCAGTTTGTGTGGTCCAAGAACTACAAGGCCCTCACTGATACCTCTCGCCTCACCATTGAGACAGTTGGGGGAAAGTAAGTTTGCCAGTCACAGCCATTTATTATATAATACAGCTGGTGATAATTCTGACCTGTCATTTTTTAACTAGATGTACAGCTCCTTTGTTGGGCACATGGCAGTGTTAGGTGTTAAGCATTTATACGAACACTTTGGGGGGATTTGACAATGCTGTGTGGGCGATGGTGTGAAGATAAGTGGCGGCAAGCTGTCATGCTGGCTAGAGGATGTGTGCTAGGCTTTGCTCTGCCAGATGTGATGTAAGAGCAGAGACAGTTGGAAAGTGGGCAGGAAACTAGGAGGAAAGTTTGAGAACCACACATAAAAATATTTCTAAAGTAATAAAGTAAGAAAGTAATTGGAGTTGCTCAGATGAATCTGTCATCAGATCCAGAGCCATCTTCAATGACCCCTCCCTGGAGGACCTGGGCACCTACTCCTGTATGGTCACCAACACTGATGGAGTTTCTGCCAGCTATACTCTGACAGAGGAAGGTGAGTCACTTTCCTCAACTCTAGATGACGCCAGTGATATTCTCATCTCTGTTTTGATATGTTTGTCAGTGACGACTAACGAGAAGCACTTACATTCCTTCTTAGATCATCGTCTCCAATGGCTCGCCTTTTATTTTTTATCATTTCTTTTTATTCATTTTTTTTTTTAAATTCTGTGTAGGTTGGTGTCACGTAGACCACTGAAGTCATGCCTCATTCTATGGTCAGCGTCAAAAATAAATGGAATGTTCAATGTTGTCACCCCCAATAATCAACAACATTTTCTGTTATATATTTTCGTCCTCTGATATTTGCTATGTCCATTCTACCAACAGGCAACACACTATATTTTAACAGTATTGTTTAACAAGAGCAGCTACTTAAACTGAACTGTACAACTGCCACAATAATTGAAGAATGGTGTCCGTGGGACTTTGGTGGGGTGTTGTGTATAAATGAATTAAACTTCTCAACTCTAGAGGGAGCTCCATAGTTAAATAAGTATCAATTCTCACATAGTGTTTCTTTAAAGCAGGAGTCAGATAGATAGATAGATAGATAGATAGATAGATAGATAGATAGATAGATAGATAGATAGATAGACACACAGACAGACAGACTGACCGACCGACCGACCAATCATCAACCTCCTGTACTCCTCCTCTTGTCCACTCCTGATCCACCCAACAATGGCCATGTCATCTAAGAATTTCTGTACATGACATGTCTAAGAGCTATATTGAACATCAGATTGTGAACAGGAAAGGTGAGACCACAGTCCCCTGTGCTGCTGATCACAGGCTCAGAAGTGCACTCCATCAGCCTAACATACTATGGTCTGTCAGTGAGGTAGTCAGTGATCCAGATTGCCAGGTGTGGATTCACCTGCATCCTGTCCAGCTTGTCTTTCAGTAGAAGGGATAGTATATTGTTGACGGCACTGGAGAAATCAAAGAACATTATTGTCATTAGTGCCACTCCTCATATCCAGCTGGGTATACATTCAAAGGAGGAGGTAGGGGATGGCATCTTCTTCCCCCACCTTCTCCTGATGGGCAAACTGTAGGGGATCCAGTGCTTGTTGAACCTGGGGTCTGGGGGATGGAGGAGCAGGCATTGCAGTCCAAGCAACTGGAAATCATTAGACATGCTGGGGCACACTTTATTTGGCACTGGTACCAGACATGATGTCTTCCAAAGTGTGGAGACCCTCCTGAACTGCAGTGTCTTCAGCAGACTTGGGCACACCTTGTCAGGGCCAGCTGCTTTCTTACAGGAACAGTGTAGTGCTTCATAACACAACATTATTTTACAGAAATATTCTTACTCAACCACCGAAGTCCACATTATTATTTTATTTGAAATTATTTTGTGCCTCTCAGTTTGTCAAATGTACTTTGATAGCTGTGCATGATGGAGAGCTCAGAGTGTGATTTATATTTATGCCAGTGGTGTAAAAGTAAACGACACACCCATCCTGTAGCAAAAAGTAACACATAATACCATATTATGTCTGTATCTACCTTCATTTGTTAATGCAGATTTCCTAAGATATACAGAATGAAATCAAGATTGCAGTGGTCTATACCATGTGTTTTTCAGAGGCTGACCCTCAGACTTTTCTTTTACTATTCTGTTATATTTTGAAAATTTATTCTAAGGAATCTAATGGTTATTCTATGGGTCCAGTTCTTGAGTGAGTCATGCAATGCTAATGGAATTGATGATTTTCTGCTTTTGTAGGTCTGAAGCGCTTGTTGGAAATTAGTCACGAACATCAGTTCCCCAGTATGTATCCACCCAGAAAGCAGTGTTGCTTTCATCTCCATACTCTTCCTTCATTGTCATGTGATGAAATTTTTCTATGATAAAGCGAGATGTTTTCCACAGCTGTGCTGAATGTATAATCTCTGCCTGACAGTTATTCCCTTCAAATCTGATATGGCCATTGAGCTTCAGGAGAAAGGACGCGTGCGTTTCTGGGCTGAAGTTGGCAAATTTACTAGCAATTGCCAAGTGGAGTATATCTTCAATGACAACATTGTTACCCAAGGAAAGGTAAAGCACAGTACATGCACAATGACAAGAGTTGTTATGGAGTTGTTTCTGATATAGACACATAAACCCTTACATGCTGTTTTATGTTTGTATTTGTTAGAAATACACAATGAACTTTGATAAGAACACTGGCATTATTGAGATGTTCATGGACTCCCTGGAAGTCACTGATGAAGGAACCTTTACATTTAACCTTGTTGATGGCAAAGCAACTGGTCGGACCAGCTTGGTACTTATTGGACAAGGTACGGTAAAGGTGCTCTCCTTCGGATTTACAGTAAATCAGAACACCACGGTTTAACACCCTGTGCTTTCAGGGATGTAATCATGAATGTCCTCTAGAGGGCACGATAAGATCAGGAGAAACACATAAGCCTCTGCTTGAGCTGAACATATCTAGAGGAGGGGGTTACAATTAGTAAAAAATGAGGTTATTGGGGTTTATGTTTATGACAGATCATGGTTCTAAGATACTTTTATTTACTACTCCTTTCCTGCTTAATGTAGAAGGTTGAGGACCAAAAATGTTATCAGACTACATACATATAGTGGTTTCGGGGAGAATGGGGCACAAAACACTTTCAAAACAATTTATTACTAAAAGGTAATTCTGGACTGATGAGACATTGATGAACCTCTACCATGGAAAGGCAAAGGTTTGGAGAAAGAAAGGATCTGCTCATGATCCCAAACATACAAGCTCATCTGTGAAACACAGTGGAGGTAGTGCCATAGCTTAAGCTTGGATGGCATTTTTTGGGACGGGCGCATTAATGTTCAATGATGATGTCATGCATAATGGCAGCAGGACAATGAACCCATTGGACATCTGCAGAACCATTCTGTCAGCCATTTTGAAGAAAGATGCATGCAAACAGATTGGCAGATCCTTCATGCAGTAAGATAATCACCCACACACACAGGAGTTGATCTGGGGTGAGAGGTTGAAGGTTTCAGACTGGCCTAGTCAAACTCTTTCAGACTTAAACCCTATAGAGCTGCATTTTACCTGCTGAAGAGGAGACTGAAGGGAATAACTCCCCAAAACAAACACCAGCTGAAAGAGGCTGCAGTGAAAAGTCTGGAAAAGCATCATAAAGATTGAAAGTTTAGTGACATCAGTGGGTCACAGGATTGATGCAGTTATGGAAGCAAATGATTTGTAATTAAATATTAAGTCTTATTCATTTTACTCTTTTTTTAAACGGGCCTGTTCCAATACTTTTGCTCACAAGAAAAATCTGTGGTTTCAGACAAAAGGTGCTATCTTCTGAACAGTATATCATGTCCAGATAAAATAATAATAATAATAATAATAATAATAATAATAATAATAATAATAATAATAATAATAATAATAATAATAATAAATAATAATAAATAAATAAATAAATAAATAAATAAATATAGTAAATAAATAAATAAATAAATAAATAAATAAATAAATAATAAAAGCTGAAATGTTGATCTTTTGTCTCATATTCATCTTTTAATTTCAAACTAAATGTATTCAGTCTACAGCAAAAATAATGGGATTGGCCTCACTGTTCCAGTTCTTTTTGAGGGGAGTGGCTTTTCACAGTTAACGGAGAGATGGTGTTCTATGTGAATATGAGTAGACCTGATCTTACTGAATAAAAAAACAATCTTTCATTTTACCCTGCATTTATTTGAACATCCTCTTTGTGCTTCTCAAAGGGCAGTGATAGAAGCAGCAATTTGTGATCTCCCATCTGATGTTTTGTATTTGTAGAATTTGCTGAGCTTCAGAAGAAGTCTGAATTTGAGAGAGCTGAGTGGGTCAGAAAACAAGGTAAACAAGCAGAAGCCTGCCCGAATACTGAATGAAGAGCATTTCCAAATAGTGTTGTTTCTTCAAACAACTTTCTGCTGTTCCATACAGGTCCTCACTTTGTGGAGTACCTCAGGTTTGAAGTCACACCAGAATGTGACGTGTATCTGAAATGCAAGGTCAGGCTGGAATGTTGAGTGAGGCATAATAGATTTTTCTCACTTTTTCAGGTCAAACTGATTGATATTTGATCTCCCTCACAGCCCCTTCTTCTACTCTGTCCCTCTGCAGGTAGGGAATATAAAAGCTGAAACTGAGATAGCCTGGTTTAAGGATGGAATTGAGATCGACGAAGGTGATGAGGATGCTCAAAAAATTGGCATCTCCGAAGGTGTGCTGTCCTTCAACATTGGCAAGGTGAGGCTGCTGTACGGAAGCTTTTCAGATGAGGAGAGCACATCTGAATGCACAAATAGCTTTGCTTGCTTGCTATGCTAAAGGTTACTCTCCCTTTCTGTCATATGGACTAAAAAATTATGAATTAGGAGATCCATAAATCCTCCAATATCAATATTTGTACATAAATTATTATTGATTTTTTGACTACTGTCATTTTGGCATTTGAATAGTTTTCAGACACCATGTTCTAAAATGTCTAATTCATTTCAAGTATGTACAGTACAATTATCAATATTATTCTCCATATATTATAAAGTAGGGGTGTAACAATTCCCTAAATTCATAGTTTCATTTGATACAATGTTCTTTCAGATTTGGATTTATTTTGATTGTCTGTTTATTATTAATATTCTAAACATCATTACAATATAAACATTATACAACCACTATTTTATAATAATGAGTTTCCTCTAGCTTCGTAGTCTTGAGCTAAAATGTCCATATGAGAAATGTGCTTTCCCTCCCTGTGTTGTGTTTTGAGGGAAAATGTGAGCCTTTTCTAATACTTTTTCTTGCTGGGCATATGATTTTATTTGACCGTCAATGGGATAAATTCTGTTATTGTGATAAACAACAAATGGAAACACTTCATAAAGCCATATGATGTGGATAAACCCACTGTAATATTGGTTAAGGCTAAGTCCAGCACATGTAGATTGTCATGAAGGCCTGGTTGTCAATTTATTTTGTTTTATTGCAGAAAGTCTTATCATTAAAATGGACACATTCTACTGTAGTCCATTCTAATCTTCTGAAGTTCAATTAAAGTTTAAAATAGTCAAAATCAGTCTATTTTTTATACATTCCCTTACTGAAATAAGTCAGACAATATGTGATATGACACATTGTATTGTTACATTATAAATAAATGTCCTTTTCATGTGTTAACCTCTGTTTTGAAAGCCTAAAATCCTGAAATCAATTGACTTCCAGTGGCATAATCATTATGACATATGTGTCCTTCATCACACCAGTATAGTTTGGTATCCAGGAACTAGTCGCTGCAGGATCCTAGAGAGGCATAATTTCTGCATGCGTGACAGGGAAGAGGCATGTCCCCTGTTACTCCTGCAGAGGGTGCTGGCAATAACTGCAATATCTGTCTAATTTACAGCTTGTTTTTAAGAACGAAAAAGAAGAATATATGAAACCTGCTAAAGTGGCAGCAGAAGAAACCCCAAGAAAACCAAAAGTCTGGACCTTTTATTTATAAGTTGTCGCCGAGTCGCTTTGTTTCATGTTCTTTTATGTGTGTTGCTGTCTTCTTCTTTTTCCGTTTCTCTGGTGTCCCTGTTTACCTGCAGCATCCACCGCAGGAGAAAAGCTTGCCTTTTCGGATAATTTTTTGTTTGATTTATTTTTTAAATATATCTGCTCCGTACTGCAACTAGGGTCCTAACACCTAACACCTCTTACAATTTTCCACACAGCTTTCCAAGAAGGATGCCGGTGTCTATGAGGTCAAACTGAAGGATGAGAGAGGAAAGGACAAGTCTCTGCTGGATCTGACAGAAGCAGGTAGGAATATTTTATGAATGTGGACATCTTCTATGAATGAAATGAATGAAATTGTGTTTTGTGTGTGAACACATATATACACACACACACACACACACACACACACACACACACACACACACACACACACACACACACACACACACACACACACACACACACACATACATGTACAGCATATGTGTATACTGCATCTAAATGCATTCTCTTCATTCTTCCTGACAGGTTATCAGGCTGTACTGAATGAGATGTTCAGAGTTATAGGTGAGCTTCTGTGTGGTTATTCAGAGATGATGCACCAATGCTGGAATAATGAGCTGATGCTAATATCCAACACTTTTCAAGTACATATGCTATATATCCAATTGTTTGTGGACACCCCTTCTAATGAATGTATTCAGTAGAATCCCAGTAGACAATACTGCCATAGCAATAGTGGAACATGTTTAGATGCTACATGGAACCAGAAGTGTTCTTTAAAGAGCCATTTACAACATGTTTTCCATCATAGAGAAGAAAGATTGCTTTTGAAGAATATAAAATTGGGACTACACTTTCAGCAAAAGCAGGCTCTACCACAAGTGGTCTGTGAATTGCAATTCTAGTTGAACACATTTCCACTAATGCAAAGAAGCCTTGAATCAAACAGAGAACCATATTAGCATCCGAAGTGCTCTTGAGTTGTCATGGTTCTACATAGAGCTACTGCCCTTAAAGAACCCTTGAATAAGAAATTGAAAAACTGGACTACACTTTCAACACATTTATGATGTATATATTGTATAATACTCAAAGAGGGTTCTTTGACTAGCAGGTTCTAGTAATCGTGAAAAGCTTTTGATACTCTAAAAAAAAACATCAGTTGAAGGTCTTTGCAGAACCATATAATAGGTTTTCCATCATAGAGAACGGCCCTTTACATACACTGCAAATAGACATTGAAACATAAAGCCTGCCAGCACTGAGCTGTGCAGCAGTTATTTGGAATTCTTTGGAATGATGGTGCTCCATCCAACACTTTTGCAATGAGTTGGTACTGAGGTCGGGTGGTCATCATCCAACATCCCCACCTCACAAGCGTTCACCAGTCATCGCTGAATGCAATCAAATCTTCCTACAAATGGTCCAGAAAGTAGCAGAATGCCTCCCCTGGACATTAGAGACAGTAATTTCAATAAAAGCAGGATAAACTCTTTTTAATGAATTAATGAATGAGCAAGTGTCCCAGTACTTTTGTCCATGTTGTGCAACAGTCAGATGCTGATCACTCGATAAAATGAATTCATTCCTGATACCGATGTGATTCCAGTATCATGCACCACTACTTTTGTATCTAGCCTTCTGGAAACAGATCGTTATTACTCTGTGCAATTTTGGGACTAATATCATCTGGTTTCCACTGTAGCCAACTCCTCTACCGAGCTGAAGATTGAGAGCACAGAACATGGCATTATCCTCTACACTAACGTTGTGTACTACACTGAGGAACTTCGTGTTGGCTGGCTTCAAAAGTAAGTTATTTATTCACTTATTGTACTTGTGTTCCCGTCTTTTTACAGAATCGTTGCTGTCATTTTCTCAAATGACATGTTCATTTTTAAACCCAGTTCAGGCAACATCTGCTCACAGACAGGGCTTCACTTTCATCTGATGTTCAATGTACTGTAAAGTCACTCAGACACTCATCAATAATTAAGGAATCAACAGCACTGCTGATTGCCTCAAGGTTGTGGAAGTGGATATACCACTATTGCAAGATAAGAATGCATTCATCTGTTCAGCTATTCAGCTTAGTCAAGATTTTAAGAGGTAGCTGCAGCTGGAAGTGGTCGAGTGACATGTTCTGTTGATTGTCTGGGTGAAAATGAATGAACAAATAGTTTACATTCCACATTTCATGTTATCTTCAAAACCTGTAGTCATTGTTAACACAGACCTGACCTCTGTAGAGTTATTTTGCTTTAGCATCTGGAAATGGATGTAAAAGCAAAATAATTTTGGATATGTAGGATTTTCACTCCGTCTCCAGCAGTATTTTTAAGCAGTACCTTTCTTCATCCACAGAAGAGCACAAAACAAAGCAGCCTAATGGCCAAAACAGACTTAAATATAGTGGAATGCTGAAGCATGAAAACAAAGATTTTCTTTGGTCTTACAACTGGTCTCCGAAACTCACTCTTACACATAGACGTAAAACTTGACTGGTACCAGGAAATGAAAGCTTGAAATCTGGAAAAATCAATGTTTTCTTTTAATTTGTAATTGTTCGTGTTGCCATGGCAACTCTGCTCTTATTTATTTTTTATTTTTTATTTTTCTGTCTCTGATTTCATTATTTTATTATTTTATTATTTAAGAAATCAAACCTAGTTGTTAGTCTAGTTTAGTTACTTTGTGATGTCAAGCCTCAGAAAATAAAAAACCCTCAGTAACCTAAACCACAGTATGGCTGGAGGCAAAATTTCTGAGAAGTCAAAGTTTTTTTATTTAAATACCTGGATATGTGTGGATGGGGCCTTAGAAAATCAATAAAATGTAGTTTGACCAGGTGGTCCCGTACTTTTGTGTGTGACTGTGAAAAACTAAAGATACAATTTGCTTTTGGTTGGTTTTCACAGCCAGAATTAGACATGGCTGAGTGCTCTGCAGTGAGGCGTGTTCTGAGAGAGAGCGGTGCTTGAATAAACTAATGTTGTTTCAATTCAAAGCTACATAACAATTCGAAACTCAGAGTGCAATTTACTTTTTAAACTAAAGTAAATGAAAACAGTTCAACTCTTTTTTTATCAAATATAATATATATATGATGCACTTTCAAAATGAATCAAACCAATCATGGCACGCCTTTCACTAAACCCTACCCCTAAATACCAATTGCTCAATCATAACTTAGCACCTGTAACAAGGCCTTGGTACTGCTGACCACTGACTTTACAAATTAAATAGGACATCATAACATCTCAGGTGTTTTTAAATAAGGTTACCTTGTGTTGTGGTATTTGGAGGTGCGATTCAAATTAAAATGAGTTTCAAACATGAAGCACTTCATGGACCTGGCTTGTAACTGACTCACACTGTTATATTGTTTCTTTCCATTTCTGCAGCCACACAAGTCCTAATAGAAATGTTTTATCACAATACATTTAACATAACAGTTGCAACATTCAGACCGTTTTACTTTGTGTAAACCAGACCAGAAGCCCCTGCTTGAGTCACAGAGCTTGTTTGTGTCCATTCCAGGGATTCAAAGATCTCACACTCAGACAGAGTGCAGTGTGGAGTAACAGGAGAGCAGCTGTGGCTGAAAATCAAGGAGCCCACAGACAAGGACAAGGGCAAATATGCCATCGACATCTTCGATGGCGCTGCAGGCGTCAAAAGGGTTCTTGACCTTAGTGGAAAAGGTAAGGTCCCAGATGTTTCTATCAGATTTTAACTGCCTCACTGTTTGTCTCTCTGTCCATGAACTTTATGTTTCTGATTGACGTTTGCTGTTTGCAATGTTCTTCCCAAAACTTGAAAATGTTTAGAATTCATTTGGCAAAAAGTGTTGATGAGTTTCTCATCTGCTCTGCTCTGTTTATTTATAAAGTGTGGGAGGAGGCCTTCGCAGAGTTCCAGAGGCTAAAGTAAGTGTCTATATGTATGGGATTTCTGTTGTCTGATCTTATTTTAAGATTGTTGTAGTTATTTTATTAGATTAATTTACTAATTTCTAACTTATCTGTACATCTTTTAAGAGATCTACTAAAAGGGTCTTATTTCATTTGCAGAAGATTTCTGTTTAATTACAATGAAGATCATTTTGCTTTTGACAAGAATTAATGTTTAAAACAAATAAAAGGATCTGCCACTGGAACAAGACACTTTCAATAGAAAAAAATATATTTAAAAAATTTGAAAACACCTGTACCCATTTGAATTATGTGACCATTTCATGGCAAATAGACCAACAGAAAATGGGTGTTTGTGATGAATGATCAATTTCAGAGAAATACAATATCTTGTAGTATGGATTGAAACTGAATGTGGAGTTTGGTATTCATAAACTGGTGAACAGGACTTTTTCAGTAACTTCACAGTAACCTCTCAGTCTGTCCTTATGAAAGGTCTGGGCTCAAACCTCTCCTGACTTTGCAGTGTAGACATAGACTATATCACCTTGACAGACTCTGATGCTATTTAAAGCCTCCACTAACACTGTGCTTATCTCTTTTCCTGCCTCAGGGCGGCAGCCATCGCAGAGAGAAGTAAGTGATTGTCTCTGCTGTCGTTGTTGTGTTCTTTCCTGAAAAAAACTTGTTATGAAAGCATGTGGATGCTATTTTCAGCTATCTCTCAGTTCCATTTGCGCAGGATGCCTTGCTGCTGCTGATGCAGCATGGGATACATCTTCCTGTATCAATGTTGTGGAAATGTTTATAACCATTAGTTCATTTATTTATATATAATAAACTCAATTATTCTTCCCAAAAAAATAAGAGCATGAAATGCTGTCATATTACATTTTAACTAACTGCTTCATTTTTCTCGTAGACCGGGCCCGTGTGATTGGAGGCCTGCCAGATGTGGTCACAATCCAGGAGGGCAAGGTAATACATCTCCAACTACCTCACATGACAGGAAACCTCATTATAACTCTCCACCTGAACTGGAGTAGTTTTCCCCCCTTTTCAGCATAATAGAACAAATGGCAGATGGCACATTCTGCACTTTTTGCAACTTTGACTTACTTCTGATTTAATTTTGCCTACAATGTTTTTAGAGCTGTAGCAACACTCATACCTTCTCTGAGCTGCTATATAAACATATAGACAATTGATTCTGATATCTTCCTTTTAACAATATTGAGTGATACCACTCAGTTCAACAATCTGGTATGTTAATTATATGTGTATTTTAATTAGTAATAAATGTGGGGATATTCTAACTGTTTCCTCAAAAGATAATTGCATTTATATATAAAAACAATTAATGATTTTTTAAATAATTATATTGGCAATACAGGAAATACAGGAAATAGACAAGCTGTCTAGACACCTTGGCCTATGCGAAGGCCCAAAGCAGCAGCAGACAATGTCTTGAATTTACACTTGTATGACTGACCATCCAGTCACACAAGACACATTATGGAACCATTTGGAATTCAGCTTGGAGGTTCATTCCCACTAATTACAAATATGGTTAACTTCTATTGATCATCAGGGATTCTTAAACTTCTTACAATCAAGGCATCCTGTTAAGAAATTCCATGGATACCAACTGAGCGATACTGCATATTGCAAAGACCCTAGCAACCATCCATAATACCATAATTTAGCCATGAACTGGCAACAACCTGGGACATCACTTAACAACAACAAAAATCACTTGCTTCTCTTGGCTCACATCACAGTTTATATTGCTGAGAAACGTAGACTCCAAAGTAGACCCCAATTAAAACAACATGGTCAAATCTGTGCATACAATCCAAATCCAGCAGACTTGAATCTCATAATGGATGCCTTTGCGTCATGTTCCTTCTTCTTTTACTCTCCTGCAGTCTCTGAACCTCACTGGCAACGTATGGGGTGACCCTGTTCCGGAAGTGAGCTGGACGAAGAATGAAAAGCTCCTGCTGCCTGACGATCACTACACACTTAAGTTCGAGCATGGCAAGTTTGCAAGCATGACTATCGCTGCTGTCACCTCGGTCGACTCAGGCAAATATGCCTTGGTTGTGAAGAACAAGTATGGCACAGAAGCCGGCGCGTTTACTGTCAGCGTCTACATCCCAGAGGATGAGGCGGAGAAGAAAGACTAGAGGAAGATCAAGATGGGGACGGGTGGTGAATCCTAAATATGACCAGTCCACATCCCACAGCATTTTAGTCCAAAGCATGTTCAGTCACACAGAAACACTACAGCTTAGGCCAGTTAGAAATAAAAAATAGGGTCCACCGATATAGTGGTCAGCTGAAAATATTGGCTAATACTGGTGACCCACAGTTTTATTGGTATCAGTGAAAAGATTGGCAAAAATGCACTAATAATTACAGATTGTTTCTCAGGGGACAATCTTTGACAGTAATGGCACTGGGGAACCTGAAATACTGAAATGAGGTACCACATGCTTCACTGCATCTCAGCAATACAGACTAAAGTGGAAAAAAAAAAAATTATCCACACCTAATGTTCAGCATGAGAATGTTACCTCATGACATCTGGCAGCCAGCAATGTATTGATCTTATCATCAGGAGAGCCCAAGTTTGATCCCCAGTGATGCCCTAGTCATTTAAGGCCTGATAAGTCCTTGCTTTTAGCTGAAATACCCCCTCCAATCACATGTTCAATAATGCTGCATTAGCAGCAGTTTGGACTACTGCTTAAGCCTTAAGGTGTCTTGAAAGATGTTAAGTGCTTGCTTTCACGTGGCATTGTGTGTACATGAGGAAAGCTAGCTAATGGAAATCTGCAATTTGCAAATAATTCTTGATCATGTCAACCCAAGTGCTCTTCCATGGCAAACTACACTTTTAACAATAAAGGAGCTTCAAATGGTTCTTTAAGTGATGCTACAGAAAAACACTTTCTAGTGAAGGTTCTTTAGACCTTTTACAAGGTTCTTTACACTTGCACATCTCGATTACAAACATGGTTCTTAATGGGACCAAGAGAGGTTCTCCTATGACTTCGCATTTGAAGGACCTTTATTTTTAAGAGTGTTACCAAACACTTAATATTATGAATGTAGCTTTACAGAATATGGTGAACATGATTTGAATTAAAATGCTTTGAATGTTGCCTTACTTTCATTCATATAAACTGGGATTCCGTCTTGCAAACGTAGCACACGTCTCTGTTGTTTTCATTTTTCTCTGTTCATATTATTATTGTTCCTTGTTTTATTAGAGATAACTGTTTAACTTTAGTATATCTTGTGAAAATGATTAACCAAGGGGGGTCTAAACAATCTCAATTGTCATTTATGTAAAAAAAAAAACAACAACAACAAAAAACAAAATGTACTATGCGTGTTTTGTTTGGGAATGATTAAACAAGTCAGGTACACTTTAGAAGGGTCATGCAACTCACAGCTCACAGCAGAGTTTAGAATTGAAACTGGAAATGTATTACGACTACACAGTACTCACTGCAAGACTGAAGAATTTCAAGCTGCAGGCATCACGTCCGTAGGTTCTACTTGTTTATGTGTTGTCAATGTTCAATGGTCTAAAGTCACCCTGCACTGCTCTTAATAACACACTTAACCCCCATGCAGAGTGTAAAGTGACAACAGACAATAAAGCCATGCAATGCAAACAATGTGTTTTCCTGTTTAGAAAACCTGTTCAGCAAGGTGTTGGGGTCTTTGTGGGCCCCAGTATGTTTCAGAGGAAGATCATTATCATTAAATTCCACTATGTGACCTGCTTAGATGCCATGGCTAGCTGAAGTTAGCATGTTCTATATCCTTCTTTATATAATGTACAATGGCATTCAAAAGTGTAGGCACCCAAACCTCAGACAGCTATGGCTTTAACAAGGTTTCATTATGAAAGGCCAGGTGAGGCAAATTTGCAAATTTCAAACTTTTATAAATATTTGGACTCTTTAAATTTTGTTGCAACAATTAGCAGCTGTCCTCTAAAGGTGTCCTCTAAGCAGCGGTCTAAATAACTGATGCCCACAGAGCAAGAAAAGACTAAGAAGAAAGCATTATAAGGTAGCTGTTTCCTCAGTTCTTAGTATTATTAAGAAATGATGGTTAACAAACAGTGGAGATTAAGCTGAGGTCTGGAAGGCCAAGAAAACCTAGAGAGAGTACTAAAAAGCAGGACTTTTGACTACAAGGAAATTTGACTACAAAAGGGAAATTTTAACTCAATCTGGTGTGGTGGTGCACTGTTCTACTGTGCAACATAACCTATATGATCTTCATGGAAGAGTCAGCATAAGGAAACCTTTCGGTGTAATCACCACAAAATTCAGCATTGGATGTTTTCAAAGGACCAGCAAAAAAGCCTGATGCATTCTGGACAAAATATATGCACTCATTTAATCAAGCACACCTCTCCAACTGTAAAATACATTGGTGGACTGATCATGTTTTAGTCTTGCAGCCAGGGGCACGGTCATCGTTTCACTATTATATAGAATTATATTCAACTTAAAAATCTGGAAGCAAACAGCACAGTCTGTAACAAAGCTAAAGATGCAAAGCAGAAGGATACAGAACTGTATCTGTGGATAGAGCTCAAAACAACAAAAACTATCAATCTCAGAAATCTAGACTCCTTTTACAAGAAAGAGTGGGTGAAAAACAAAAGCGCTTGTGTGGACTTATTTAACTGGCTACAGAAAGTATTTACAAGCTGTGCTTATTAAGTATCCATGAGGCCTGAAGGCTAGAGAAGCAACTTTGTGACCAGAAAGTCACCAAAATGACATTCTGAACTGACAGGACAAAACTGAAGTGCCCTTTAGCAAGGCACCTGTCCACCGCTCTGAGCATGTGTGCACATAGTTTTACTTGTGTGTGTGGCTACAGCATGGAAGGGGTTAAAAGGCAGAGGTCAGAATGAACCCACCTTTCCAAATTTGTAAGAAATAAAGGAAAACTGGAATTCAGTCATGATGCTTTAATTTGTATTAGTGGCAAGAAATGAGTGCAGCAAAATCAAACTCCAGATGGCATTAGAACAGTGGCAGGTAAAAAATAAATACAGTAAAAAGAATGTATGTGGAAAAAGTGATTTTTATTAGCTAGTTTGAAGAACAGAACTTGATTGCAGAATTCTCCTTAATGCTCCCAGTCAGGATCAATTCCATCACAAGCTCATTTGATTTAACATTCATTTACCAAACAAGGCAGTGTTTGATGATAACTACAAATGATACTAAATCCTTGAGGAGAGATTTGGCAATGTCATAATGAATGTGGTGATGCAAACCACTAATTTATGAATGTTGTTTGTATTTGTTCTAATATTAGCATTTTACTGATTTAAAAAATATTTATTGAGTAAATAAGCCGCTCTTTAATTCACACATGACAGCTGCCAAAAACTGTAACATATATACATTTGAATTTAACACCAAACAATCTGTGATAGTTTACACCAACCTTTCAGTAATACCTGACCACAAACACAACACCATCATAATACGTGACCACAAACACAACACCATCATAATACCTGAATACAAACATAACACCATCATAATACCTGATTACAAACACAACACCATCATAATAACTGACTACAAACATAACAATCATAATACCTGATTACAAACACAACACCATCATAATACTTGACCACAAACATAACACCATAATACCTCACTAAAAACACCAATATAATACCTGAATACAAACAAAACACCATCATAATACTTGAGTAGAAACATAACACCATCATGATACGTGACCACAAACTCACCATCATAATACGTGACCACAAACACACCACCATCATAATACCTGAGCACAAACACAACACCATCATAATGTGACCACAAACACATTATCATAATACCTGACTACAAACAATATCATAATACTTGAGTAGAAACACAAAACCATCAAAATACATGACCACAAACACATTATCATAATACCTGACCACAAACACACCATCATAATAAATGACTACAAACACCATCATAATACCTGACTACAAACAGGACACCATCATAATACTTGACTACAAACACCATCATAATACTTAAGTAGAAACACAACACCATCAAAATATGTGACCACAAACACTACACCATCATAATACCTGAGCACAAACACAACACCATCATAATACCTGACTACAAACACCCTTATAATACTTCAGTAGGAACACAACACCATCATAATATGTGACCACAAACACAACACCATCATAATACCTGACCACAAACACACCATCATAATACCTGACTACAAACACTATCAAAATCCCTGACCACAAACACACCGTCATACAAACCCAACACCATCATAATACCTGACCACAAACACATCATCATGATACCTGGCCACAAGCACACCATCATAATAACTGACCACAAACACCATCATAATACTTGAGTAGAAACACAACACCATCTAAATACGTGACCACAAACACAACACCGTCATAATACCTGAGCTCAAACAAAACACCATCATAATATGTGACCACAAACACAACACCATCATAATATGTGACCTCAAACACATCATCATAATACCTGACTACAAAAAGGACACCATCATAATACCTGACTACAAATACCATCATAATACTTGAGTAGAAACACAACACCATCAAAATACGTGACCACAAACACAACACCATTATAATACCTGAGCACAAACAAAACACCATCATAATGTGACCACAAACACAACACCATCATAATATGTGACCACAAACACATCATCATGATACCTGACTACAAACAGGACACCATCATAATACCTGACTACAAACACCATCATAATACTTGAGTAGAAACACAACACCATCAAAATACGTGACCACAAACACAACACCATCATAATACCTGAGCACAAACAAAACACCATCATAATGTGACCACAAACACAACACCATCATAATATGTGACCACAAACACATCATCATGATACCTGACTACAAACAGGACACCATCATAATACCTGACTACAAACACCATCATAATACTTGAGTAGAAACACAACACCATCAAAATATGTGACCACAAACACAACACCATCATAATACCTGACCAAAAACACAACACCATCATAATACCTAACTACAAACATAACAGAATCATCAATCAATCAATCAAATTTTATTTATATAGCGCTTTTTACAACAGCAAGTTGTCACAATCAAAATCATAATGCCTGAGTACAAACACAACACCATCCTAATACCTGACCACAAACACAACACCATCATAATACCTAACTACAAACATAACACAATCATAATACCTGAGTGTAAACATAACACCATAACACCTGACTACAAACACATCATAACACTTGAGTAGAAACACAACACCATCATAATACATGTCCACAAACACAACACCATAATACCTGACCACAAACACACAGTCATAATACCTGAATACAAACACTATCAAAATCCCTGACCACAAACACACCATCATAATACCTGGCTGCATATGCAACACTATAATAATACCTGAATACAAACATAACACCATCATAATAGCTGATCACAAACACCATCATAATAATTCACCAGAAACACACCGTCAAAATACCTGAATACAAACACAACACCATCAAAATACCTGAATACAAACACAACACCATCATAATACCTAACTACAAACATAACACCTGAATAATATTTGACAACAAACCCCATCATAATACCTTTACATCAAACTCCTTCATAATACCTGACCACAAACACAACACAATCATAATACCTGACAACATCCCACACTGTCAACATGACAATGCTCAGCCTCAGACTGTGTTCTGGTCCCGCAGCTGTGAATCATGTGAAGGGCTGCCACACAGATAGAGAGAAACAAACACACACACACCACACACACACACACACACACACACACACACACACACACACACACACACACACACACAGAGAGAGAAACAGAGTGAGTGTTTCAGGCAGGTACACCACCTCAGATTCCATCAATTTCACTAGCAATACCTATATGGACTTTTTCAATCATAAAATAGAAAATATTAGATAGAAATCTAAAAACACAATATTAAGCCCAAACAGTTTATTATCTGGTGTGGTTAATATAGAACAAATAGAATAGATGTAGAAGAAATGTGGAAACCTTTTACCTACTTGCTCAGTCAGAATTAGAGAAATTCTGCCACCTGCTCTCTACATTGAACCCCATCAAAACTACCTAAAGAAGGGCTGCCAGCTATAATTAAACCTCTCTTAGCAATAGTAAACTCATCTCTAAAACTAGAAAATTTGACCATATTAGTCCAATCTTATCAGCACAGATTGCTGGTCAAGTGCCGTGTTGATTATAAAATTCTTTTACTTACATATGAAGTCCTACATGGGCTTGCTCACAAATATATGCAAGATCTAACCCACCTTTATGAGCCATCACGATCACTCAGATCACAGGGTGCTGGCTTCCTACTGGTTCCCAGAATTCAGAAGGCTTCAGCAGGGGGAAGAGCCTTTTCTTACAAAGCCCCCCAGCTCTGGAATAACCTTCCAGATAATGTTCGGGAGTCAGTCACAATCTCAATCTTCAAGTCTAGGCTGAAAACTTACTTGTTCAGTGTAGCATTTGGGTATTAATGTCTCATTAATTAGTTACAGCCTGCAGATCCAGGGGTTCATGGATATAAGGATTTATGGGAAACTGGGATGTTGGTGCTGCCGTCTGTCTGCTTTCACGTGATCACTCAGGTATGTGATGGTGGAGCAGTTGGACGCAGTTGTCTCAGGATGCTCCCATGTTTATTTTACCTTCTGGTTCTCTCCTTAGTTAGGCTGTTATAGTCAGATCTGCCGGGTCACTCAGCAGATTCCGGTAATGTTTACATTCTTTGCTCTCCATAAATCTAAACATCAACCTAATTACATTTCTCTACCTTTTTTGAGTTAATGATGATCTTCATGAAACGTTAACATTTAGCTCCTCTGCCCCATCTGAGACGGCCCCCGAGCTCCCCTGCAAAACTTCACTTCAGCTTCCCACCTTCCAGCTACTGGACCTGGACTAGTTGCACCAATTAGAAATGTACACAGACCCATCACAGTCCATCAGCGAACTAACATTACACCAGTACACCCGAATATTGGAAAAGACGTGTGGGGGTTCAGTGTCCCCTAAATAACTGTGTATAAGTAGTTTGATCAGAGGAGGAGGGGAACCCCCTTGTGAGCCTGGTTCCTCCCAAGGTTACTTCCTCCAGCTCTGAGGGAGTTTTTTCTGGCCACTGTCGCCTGTTTGCTCACTAGGGCGTCTATTTCTATTTCTTATACTCTGTATGTGTTGTTAACCTTTTTTATTTTTTTTTATTTCTGTGAAGCTGCTCTGTGACAACATCAGTTGTGAAGAGCGCTATGCCGATAAATTTTGTTTTGATTTGAGAGCGAGTGTGTGAGGTTGAGAAAGATACACTGTGTCTGTGTGTGTGTGTGAGAGAGAGACTGAGACAGTTTGTGTGTGTGTGTGTGTGTGTGTGAGCGAGAGAGAGACTGTGACATTTTGTGTGTGTGTGTGTGTGTGAGAGAGAGAGAGAGAGTCTGAGACTGTGTGTGGAGAGAGAGAGAGAGAGAGAGAGAGAGAGAGAGAGAGAGACGGAGACTGTGTGTGTGTGTGTAGAGAGAGAGAGAGAGAGAGAGAGAGAGAGAGTCTGAAAGCAGAACCGGAGACGGTATAGACAGAGCTGCTGCCTAAAACAAGGTAAAGAGGGGTATTAATGAAGGATGGGTATATGTAGGGGTTGAGGGGCAGTAGAGGGGGCAGAAGTCTGACTTCGAGGACTGCAGCTCGACGCTAGTCTAAAAACACCTGGTTAGCGTTAGCTACCCGAGCTGAGCAGAGCTGTCAGGATCATAAACAGCTGTAGAAATCGGGTTTTCATCTTAACACCTTAAAACACTGATAGAGTAACAAACGAGTCACCTGAGATAATCACAACTGGACTCGATAATAACCGTCAGTGAGCCGAGTCCTTTACTGTCGGCTAACTGCTAACGGCTGAGCCACAACACCAGCAGAGCCGCTGTACATCAGCACAGACAGCTGATTTCAGACTCGGTTTAAACAGTGTTAACCGGTTTTCTGTCTCTGAACAACAGAGCTGCTCTACATCATCACAAACAGCTGCTTTTATACCCGGTTAAAACAGTGTTAACCCGTTTTCTTTCTCTGAACAGCAGAACTGCTCTACATCAGCACAAACAGCTGCTTTCAGACCCGGTTTAAACAGTGTTAACTCGTTTTCTGTCTCTGAACAGCAGAGCTGCTCTACCTCAGGAGAAATGACTGCTTTTTGACCCAGTTTAACTAGTGTTAACCTTCTTTCTTTCATTGAACTGCAGTGCTGCTCTACATCAGTAGAAACAGTTGCTTTTAGACCTGGTTTATACAGTATTTACGTATTTTCTGTCTCTGATCCCCAGGGCTGGCACTTCACAAGGAATTTGTCTTTATATCTTGGATAATCTGAGCTTAAAACCCAGAAAATGAGAGCATCATTATTCAGATATTTAAACTTTAACAGCCAGACACTGAAACTTTTTCAGTTTTCAAGTTGAACTTTGTTTGACCAAGTAAAAGTTATTTTGGCATGTTGGCTTAACCACGTTTTTAACAGCTTAAACCTTCCGGTTTCGTTTGTTAGGGGTAAATGTTGTTATGGTATGGCGAATAAAAATGTAGATAATCTTTGAGAAAATCTTAGTTAAACTGAACAGTATTATAATTATAGTACTGCATATTTACAGATCATAGAACAGGACACCGCATTTATCTTTGCATAGTTGAATAATGTAAGTATAGTACATGAAAGTGACAAAACGTGAGTCTTAATGTTGTCTTTTCATTCAATAGTTAATTGAGACATTACCAAAACAGAACTGACAAACAGGCCAATTACAAACCCCCAAAACTGTTACGTAACACTCTGGAATTGTTATATTTCTCCCCCAAATTGACATACACCCACCCCACTAATGAAAGTCTTTCTAGGCTAAATACAGTGGCTACATTGGGACAATATAGAAGAGTCTGAAGGGAGAAGGCCGGATCAAGGATGAGAGGGTGCTACAAACTAAACCAACTGGCAAGCAGGGCTTATAGTAAAACTATATTTGAAATTATTTTCTCACCCGCAAAATATATAATATTTATAAAAGAAACAACTTAATTACTTAATACATACATTGTTTTTGTTATTCTCAGGTTTTTAAGATGGTATGAAAGTTTAAATCACTGTTGAACTGGATTATCGATTATGAACAGTAGACCGTCTGTTCTGAATTCATAACCACAAAATGTGGTTTTGACAGGTGAGCAGGCCAGCAGCTTGTTTTGTGAAGTTGAATTGGTGTCATAAATCAGGTTAAACAGTAAAGGTAAAATTCCACTCCATGTTTAACTCCATTTGACTGCTTCTGTTGACCCACCAGACCTGATGTTGGTAGAATCATTAACTGTACTGTGCTAATTTTTCCCCTTCAGTTAAGGGGACATCCTGTGGTACTCTGCATGTGAAGAGGATTAAACTCCTCCTCCTCCTCCTCCCTTTAGCTGACCCCTTATCAGCAGTCAGCTTTACAGTGTGAGAAACATGTGTCTTATCAGACTAAAAATGCTGACCACATACCCCCTGCCTCATTGGTTCTAGAGTGGGCGTCCGTTAGCCTGATTGGTTGATTAGACGCTTTGTGGAAAGGAAAGTGAAAGAAAATACCATATTACATAAAGTGTGCCTAGTAGAGTGTGAATGTTTCTGTTTATACCTGGGAGGGTCAGTCAAAGGCTGGTGCGGGCAGTATTTGAGCTAGGAGCCACCAGTGATGACAGACAAACAGAAGCACTTGGTGAGAAAAGAGTTTACGTGAACCGATATACTTTGAGAAGCTGTAATGAAGCGCCTGCGTTCTTGGGCAGATTTAGACCCCCCCTTTAGTACTGAGGAAGATAACAGTGAGCAGGATGAGTCTGCAGCCCTTAAGCCATCGTGGTCCTTGGTGAGTAAATGAATTGACATTGGGTAGTCAGCGCCTGGAGCTGGGAAGGGCCTTGTTTACCATCCATTTACACAGTTTTGGATTGTCCAAACATTTATTATTCATTTTCTCTGTTATTGTGTTCTGTTCAGTTTGTTCTGAGCAGAATCACTTATTTAACCTTACCTTTATTGTGTTCCATACACAACATAATGTACCCAGAACAATAAAAGTCAGAAATGAGTGGACACAGATCGTAGGCCTGATGTAATTAGTCAGTTAGCTTAGTCAGTTAGTCAGTAGTAGCAGTTTGCATTGTTAATGAGATGTCCATACTAGCACAAGCTGTAGGATATTTCCATGTGTGTCACTAGGTGTGACGTTTAACTATGAAACCAGTCCAAATACAGCCTTTCATGTTGATGGAGTTAGCCAGTACCCCATTTAAAAAAGACTTCTTAATGTAATTAACTGGCAATGCAGATTTCACAGTATGTTTCAGTTCTGGGTCCAAGTTTCAAGCGTTTGAAACTGTAATTGACATTTAGTTTCCCTTAAGAATGCGTCTTAACACTTTGTACCCAATGCTTTCAGTTTTACTTTTAAGACAAAAAAAAAAAAGCTTCCATATAGCACTTAAAGACTTCTGTGAATCAACCATAGCTGACCCCTGTTGGCTATATATATATATATATATATATATACATACACCATTTAAAGGTCCCCAAATGGTTCTTGCTGTGTATGAAGAGCCATTTATCCACACAGAAAACAATTTCTGCTTTCAAATGGTTGTTTTGAATAGTCAGAATGTTAAAGATTCATTCAAGAACCCTTGTTAAGGGTGTAGTCACGACTAATTATTCAGTAACCACTCACACACTGAAATATAACTTTGGGATAAAATAAGGTGCAGTGCAAGCACAGACTGATTTTTTTTGTCATTTGATTTATATTTTGTTATAGGCTTGCTTGTAACTGAATTTGTCAAGGCTGGGTTTTTGTGTCCATCTGCTGTCCAACTGTGAAAACAGTTGAATTTTTTAGCTTTGTTAAGCTGCTGATTATTGGAATTTTCTCTCCTGTCATTTTTTTATGTTTCAGCAGTGTGGTAAGCTGTTCTCATTTCTAGCAGAGGAATTTTCCACAAAGACTTTGAAGAAGTTTGAGTAGCATGTTGCAAGTGTGACAAGACCCAAGTGAAGCATTCTCTCACACTACAGCTTGTGTGATATTGAGTGCTACACTTGGGTCTTGCCAGTCCAAAGGCTTGTAGACAAATCCAAGTCTCTAATTTTGTTTTATATCTCTCCAAGATATCAAAGATTTCAAACAGGAAAGATTGTATTGTTTCAGTTTTATTACCCTGAGAATAACAGAATATAATAGACACACTGTAGGCAGACTCCATACTCAGCTTAAATAAATATTTTTAAAATAGTTAATTAAGGTAAATATACTTACTATGTGTATTGTTTATTTCAAGTATAAATATGCATATAAATAACTTAGTTTTTGTCAATTTTTAGATCAACTTTTGTCATAGTGTCTCATTGAGTTTTGTCTCATTTGATCAAATCCTTGTGGTACGAGTTTCTGATTTATTATTCAGCTATCTGATACAACCATTAGATTATTAAGACATAAATCATGTTGACCTGTTTGCAGATTAGACTAATAAGAAGAACTGGTTGAATTTTTAGTAACAAACACTGGTTCTAAAAGCATTGACAATATCCACAGGATGATTCGAGAATTTTATATATTATTATATATATATTTTGTATCACAATGATGAAATGTATAACACATGTATGATACAAAAATTGGGATATTGCCCATCTGTGGGCAAAAGCTCTTTTTTTTTGGAAAGAGTAAACCTAATGGGCCTGGAATGGATACTGTATTTATGACTTCCATAGCAGCATCAGAGGCCTTCCCTGAATCAGCTGTTTAGGGCTTTCTGTTCATAAAGTGTCCATTACTCATTCACTCCACCATGCCATGTGTTAAATTGTGAAGCTTCTAAAAGGGGTCAGCCTCCACAGATTATTATCCTGTAGATTAGAGTTTATCTTGGTGGTAAATTGGTCTCTTTGGACATTTTGAGAAAACTTGGCTTGATATGTTAAATCAGAAAATTATGGGATGATTACATTATTGGATAAGCTTTATTTGGTAACATCACATACCAAAGTGATGAACATATGATGTACAGTGTATGAATTTACAAAGCAATTTAAAAACATTTTGTAATTTTTAATGTGCTTATCTTGGTCCACAGTTGTTTTTAGAAGCTAAATAATTCTTTTTTTATTCTCTGCACAGGTTTTCTCTGCTGGTTTATCAGTTTACTATACTGTGCATTTTATTTCAGTATATATGTGTTTAGTCAGTTAAGCACTCTAACAGTATTTGTATAAGAATATTTATTTTAAACATGAATACAATAGGCAGAAATGTCTGTTTTGAGTGAGTTATTATTTTAGTTAAAAGAACACAGGTATGGATCCTGACTTCTCAGTGAACTCCAGGAATTGTACTGACTTTAATGAACGATTGATCAGATTAATTAGGTATTGGATGGCATTTTTAAGCACTGTTCTCCTTTGACTAGAGCAGGGTTGTCTTATCTGCAAGGGGCTGGTGTGGCTGCAGGTTTTCATTCCAAACGAGCTAAAGCACACCTGATTTTTCTTGTTTAATCAGTTGGTCTGGTCTTCTCCTGCTCCTGCTTTGTTGGAATGAAAAACCTGCAGCCACACTGGCTCTTTATGATTGGACACCCCTGGAGTACAGCTTTTGAAATTGTTAGACCTACACTCTCCTGCACATTGAATCACAAATTACTCTTTACTCCAGCTTTACAGATTTTGTACAATACTGAATATGTAGTACTGTGCTCAACTGTGAGTGCTAAGTAATATTATTAACACACTAAAAGTTTATTTTGTTTGGCTGAATCTGATGGGAATTTGATGTGCGTTTTGTGACGTAAGAGACTTAAAGGGTTTTTTGTGTTAATGTCTCCTAGACCCTGTGTTAAAGATCATTTGCAATTGCTGGATCTAGTAACCTTGGACCTAATCTTCTATTGAAGGATGAAGTCCTACATTTATCATTTTTGTACACTAATAATGTTTGTGTTTTGTACTGAAAAGGTTGTAATCTATATTTAGAAGACCATTTTCATTCTCATGTAGAATTGAACAACCATCTGTTCCACACTGATGTCACTGAGCACTGTTCTGTTGTCTTTTTTCAAAAAGTAGTCTGTAATGAAATGCATGACTTTAGTGTAAATGAATGTGCAGCTAAACATTGTGACCAGACATGCAAATATTTAGGGTTTCACAATTTTATGAACATGAAGACTATAGTTCTGTATTTGGACTGTATTAACCATTTTACATTTTTTACATTTTACATAATGTGAACATGCTTTTTTCTGTATATCTTATACTTGTATACTTGATGACTTTACATAGTAAACACTAGAAACTGGTGGTGTAGTGGTGTAGAAACTGTGTTTGTGAGCACTATTCACTGTTGTGCCCACTTCTCTCCTTATTGGTTATATGATGTGGAGTTTTGTGTGAAAACGGTTGATCTGTAATGTGGCATTTGTGCACAGGGAATGTAGGTTAGTTCTAGGTACAAAGTCTGTTAAAGACCCATTTGAACAGTGCTCTAAATAAAGACAGTGCCCTAGTTTTAATAATTCAGCTGCTCTGTAGAGAAGGGCTTTCTACATAGATTAACTTGGTTTTACATGAAAAAAATGGGAAGAACCAGGTGATGACATTTCACATCTAAGTAGTATTATTGAACTAACCAATAACATTACCTTGTTTTTTTACTTTGATTTTTACTCATTAGCAGAAACTATAGATACAGCTTCAGTGTTCTGTGCCTTCAAGATGTTTGTCAGTTTCTCTGAGAGCCACAAACTGTCAGCACTTTGCCTTTACTGCATTAAATTAAGCCAAAACTGAGAACATGAACAGCCACAGCTCATGTCATGTGTTCACAACCTGGCAACCATGATGAACTCAGATCTTGTGTGTGTGTGTGTGTGTGTGTGTGTGTGTGTGTGTGTGTGTGTGTGTGTGTGTGTGTGTGTGTGTGTGTGTGTGTGTGTGTGTGTGTGTGTGTGTGTGTGTGTAAAAATACATATAATCTTGCCTTGTATAGTTTTTCTTTCACTTTCTTCCTCTTGTATTGAACCATGAAGTTCAACCTGTGGCATGGACAGAATCAAGATTTGTGTGTTGAGCTGACCAGTAAGGTTGCTAACTGTGACCCTCCCAGCATTAGTGGTATGAGTAGTTTGCAAATGACTATAATTTGGGAGGAAATCTGGTCTAAATTTTGCTTGGGGAAAAACGTTTGATGTAATATCATGAGATATTGAGGCTTACATCATCTTAAGTCAAAAGTTGTCTTTTGAACCAAATCACGGACTACTGGGGTCAGGTATTGTGTGAAACAAAATTCATAATATTTCTCATTTCTCAATGCAAGTAGATGCAGGAGCTCTAATGTATCTAAATGTAATTTCACTGCTTTCTAACTTGATTTAATCTTTAAATTATAATGTTTTTTGTAACACAGGATCTGGAGTTTCTTTACAGGACCTTTGTCCTAATAAATGAGTTTAAATTCTGAGAGGATGTTGACAGAACGACTGCAGGAATTTTTCTTGCTGGTCATCATAAACACAACCTCTGGCCTGAAAGGTCTCTGCATCATTGCCGTTTCCTCAAAACAGTCCCTTGGATTTGTGTTTGTCCATTGTGCACCCTGCTCTGCAAGACCTTGTCTTTTAAACATCGACTGCAGCTGGGCAAACAGGATTTGTGGATCCGGGTTCTGTTCAGCTTTTAGGCACAAATGTATAGCACTCTCTTTGTCGCTGGATTTCAGGGGGGACATTGAGGCCACCGCTGTGCTGTCATCGAATAAGCTGCCTGCAGGCATGCAGATAAGGCCCATCAAGAGGCAGCCAGCCAGGGGGAACCATGAACTGAATTTTCATTACTGAAGGAAAGTTGCACTGTGGTTTGCAAGCTGCGAGTCTGTGTCAGTCCTGTACAGACAGGAGTAGTACAGTAGAGCTAAACTCCTGCTGAAATGAGAACCAACTGAGAATGGATGCTTCAGTACAGTACAGTGATTATTTAACCTTCCTGTTGTTTGCCACCTACTAAGGAATGTACTGTTTTTGAGTCAGGCCAACAGTACTTGTGACCCATGTAGTGCACCGTGTAGAGAGTTGGGTGTTATTTGAAATTCAGCTTTTTTTTTAAGTATAATGAAACGTGTTCAGTTCATTATTGGCACAAGTTCCACACATTATTATCTGACTGTTCTCAGTATGGTCACATGGTCAAGAATTGGAAATACATTTGATCTAGGACCACCTACGAAAGTGGCTCAGATCTTATTTGAAAAGTTCATATTAAATCTGGGTTACATTAAGGGAAAAAAAAATATGTGAACCTAGGAGGTCCACATTTGTATTTTCACACACAGTATCATGTAGCCAGAGCCAGAGTGTGTCGGACCCATTCCCACTACAGGAAAGGGGCGGTATCTGTGTAACGTGCAGGATGCATGGCATTCACCCATCATACCATTGTGCTAACTGTGTGCTTATAATCACACTCTTGCCTCTAGTTGAGTTGTTAAGTAATCACAGTTTTATAGATAATGATGCCGTAATGTCAGTAACCACATTAGATCTTCCCCCGTATTAAAGGGAAAGTGGTACAACTAGTAAGGTAGAAAGAAATACACACCACCACTATCTTCACTTACCTTCTTCCCCATTTCTCTTTGAGGACAGGCTGACACCATGAACTATGTGGGGCAGCTGGCCGGCCAAGTGCTGGTGACGGTTAAAGAGTTGTATAAGGGCATTAATCAGGCTACACTCTCTGGCTGCATCGATGTGGTGGTGGTCCGCCAGAAGGATGGAACTTACCAGTGCTCCCCATTCCATGTGCGCTTTGGCAAACTGGGTGTGCTTCGTTCCAAGGAGAAAGTGGTAAGTGCCAGTTAAATCTTACTTACTCAAAAATATTTCAGAATGTGCTCTGTAGATTGAACAAAGTTGTGTAAATAATCAGGGATTGGTGCTTAAAACCAGAGCTGGTGTAGTCACATAAGCCAAATTTTAAGGCAGGTATTTTGCACTTTGCAAAGCTTTGTTTTTTTTTTTTGTTTATGAAAAGAATTAGTAATAAATGTAGGAAAAACGTAGACCTCAAGCTATGTTGGATGATGGCCTTTGGTGGAGCAGTGAAGTTGCAGTTGCAGGAGACTGAGACAAGAGGAAAGCTTTGGCCTTTCTTTGCTCATTGGCTTATATTACAAATATGTTTAACGTCATTGGATTTTGGGTTCTTTTCTCAGCACCAGGGATCACATTAAATAGATTATCTGTAGACAATGACTATGCTACAAATGCAGCAAATACAGATTAGGTTGTGAAATGTTAGAATTTTCCTAAGTAGTTTCTGTTGTATGTACTGAACTGGTCTTTCAAAAGGTTCTGTTATCCTGCTGTTGTACCAGAGGCCTGTTGCCCTGAACTGCACTCAAAGCCTCAGAACAAACAAAACTAACAGGTTCAGTGAAAGTAGGCTAGCTCTTATCACCCTTCTGTTTGTCACGTCCGCAAACATTACCTGTCCTGTGACTGCTGCTGGAAATGGGTCATTTACAGTTGTGAGATTTTGACCCCCACAGCAGTTTCTCTTTGCCTAGATCAGAGAAATTGAGAAATGATTTGCACCACATCCTGCAGAAACTTTACAGTTGCATCTGTGTGTTTAGTGTGTACAAGGGAGAACAAGGCACAGCCTAATGTTTTTTTTGTAAATGATTTGAAGGAGATTTAGATATTTATTATACAAAAATGAAACATTTAAAACAATAATGGAGTATATTCAAATGTGGGGTTAATAGTAAGCTATTGGTAATACTGATAGTTAATACAAATCAAATAAATATAGCTATGTATAAAATATAAATATAAAAAAACCTTTTCCAACCTTTTTTTTAATCAGATAAGGACTTATCTGCAACACTGTGTTAAAATTAACCCCACGGTGTAGAGACTGTACTGGGTAGCTTAGTTCTCACATCTCTCATTGTTACTTACATACTATAAATTATACTGTGTTAATCGTCACAATTGTAAATACAAATATAGCTGCAAGTGGTAATTTTCAAGGTCCACACATTTTAAGGTAAAATCAGTAATCACAGTAAATTCTGTGGTGACCAGAACAATTTGTGTTATATTAGATTCATGACTTTCTTTAGCAATTATTTAGCAATTATTTTACACAAGTCATGCACAGCAAGAATTGTTCTTGGATTTTGTTTAACAACAAATTTCATAGTCTGCCTAAATGTACATGCCATTCAAATTAAATGCGGTGTGTCCTAATCAAATGGCATGGAAATCTGATGAAAACTCTACTCAAATCCAGCTTTGACATGCAGAGAAACCTAAATACTCAAATGAAGCCTACCAAAATCTGCTATAACCTTGACTTCCATTGAGTGGCACTAGATCTATGACTCAAACTAACAACATTTTTGTAGAGAAAAATGCGAAAATGCACAATTTACAAAATGGTGGACTTCCTGTTGGGCGGAGTCACCCGTAAGAATAGCAGAAACGTGTGTTACACTGTTACACAATCATTCATGTTCATATATTTCTAAACAAATGTGTTCTGACCTTGTTGACATTTTCAATTTGTCTTGTGTTGCACATCGTTAACCATTGCCCACCACAGCCACATTGTTTGACCAATTGACTGCTCCTTTGCAGTTTAACGTTACTGTATGTGGGGTGTATGCTTCTGACATTTTGTGGAAGTCTGATTAAAACTCTAGGAGGAGTTTGAAAGAGATTGTAAAAAAAATTGCACACATTGCTAACTTCCTGGTGGGTGGTAAACCAGTGCATTTTTGTGTACCACTTGGAGGTCCACTATGAACCAATCAAATCACTGCAGAAATTTTGTGGCAGCCACAGTGAAATCTAACTAGTGTAGAAACTCACTTACAAAAAACTTTTAAGGGGCTGCTATAGAGTCATGAAGGTAAACTGGAGAAAGTCATCAAAACAAGTAAAAAACATAGCTATACTTTAATGAACGGGCCAATGTTCTTGATAATCTGACCATTTTGTACATGCATTTTTAGGCTTAAGTGGTACTATAGAGCGGATGAGACAAGAATATCCTAAAGTGCACTATCATTTCATAGTACACCCTATTTGTAGTTTATTTGTCCAGTTTCATGAGTCGTTGAATATTATAATTTAACATCCCAAAAACAATAGGGCTTTGCACCTCTGGTACAGGCAGAGGGTGGACTAAGGGCCCTCACATGGTGCAAGGTGTACTCGGGGCAAACCTTAAAACTGGTGAAAGTTTGGGTCAGATATAACTGTTGACTCCTAATAATATGAAGCCTACCATAATCTGCAATAATGATAGGTTAGCTTTATCTAAGTATCAAAGTAACTACATGTTTCTTATCAGGACTGGGCCATGCATAATGTGAATCAGCAAGATTCAATTCCTGAAACTGTTTTTTTAGGTAGTTGAGGATCAATAAACTAACACTGATCTTTAGTTTCCTTCAGGCAAGTAAAACCATTGCATAGTAGTGTGTTCAAGTCAAACCTGATTCCTGACCCATTTAATACTTGACCCGAACTTTACTCCAGCAACATCCATGCTCCATCTACAACAGTTCAGGGACCTTTGTTGGACAAGCAAATAGTGGGTCATTGTCCGCTGTGTAACAGTCAGATGGAAATCATATGTTCATAATACGTTCGTAATAAATATTCATCAATAATAGGCGAGTTGCATTTTCAGCCTCTCCCACGTTGTCAAAAAGGACATATGGGCATGGATTTGTTCTTTTTTCATGTTGCCGGCCTCCATCAGAATCCTTGAAATAAATCCCAGAAATGGCGGGGGATGTAGCAGGAGTGGTCGCTATGGCAACAGGTTTCTCAGGATAACAAGTGCTTGGCAGAGGAGGAGTGGGATTGTACCATCAAGGTTACTTATATAATGGCGAGACAATCTGCGGGGTGGCTTTCTTTTTCCCAATCTTCACTTTGAAGTGCTTTTTAGAGCCTCAGCTGGAGCCAGAAGTCTGCTACCTTCTCACCCAACACCTGTGTTTGTGCCATTGTCAAAGGTTTATATTTCCACTCACAAATGATGTTGTAGTGACATCCAGCCATCACCCAAATCTGTTTATTTAGACTATTCCAACACCAGCCACTGTCTACCCTCTCCTCAATGCCATCATGAAATATTCAGAGATGGTGAAGTAATCTTGATTTGAAAGGAGACACCTTCTGATTCAACACAAGTTTGAGCCCCCTTTTCCTCTAGCTTTAAATATTTCATTGTGGACTGGCATGTTGAAGACTCACCCCAGGCCATCATTAGTAGCATCATTAACATTCTGCCCCATGTCTGTGCACGTTCATTCACACACACATCTTAAATTGCCTAGCAACCTTGTAACTGAAGACAAGAGACTGCTGGACAGGCAGATAAGTTGGGAAGAAAGACTTGGGAAGAGGATTGAGAAAAGCAGAGCCAAAACCCAGAGTGGGTTTTGAATATATCTACATTTGCCAAATGCTGCAGATCAGTGCTAAGGTTTCCTGTTACATAAGGTCAGTCGAAAGTCAATCAGACTGTCATCTGGCTCATATCACCTGCCTGTGTGGTGGCACTGTATCTGGTACGTGATATGATCCCGCGGATGTACTGGCAGCTGACCAGCAGTAGCATTCTGGCCTCATTCACTAATTGGGTTCAGTAATTATGCAGAGCATGGAATGAATCATCAGACTTGGGCATTGTCCATCTCTGAGAAGATCATTACAAATGCATGGTTAAGCAGGAGGCCAACAGCTTGATTTGCTAAAGACTTTAGCACATGAACAACTGTTGTTCTATAGTGAAATGAGTAAGAAAACATGGGCTATTGTCCAAGAATCAGTCAAACCATTAAATAGAGTGTTAAAGTCCAGCATGTCCTGGGTCAGTAAACTGTAGAAACCAACCTTTCTTTGTAGTATAGTTGTCATGATTATTCAGTTACATTAAATAAACCAATAGTTTATAATAATTTGTCCTTAAAAATGATTATTCATCAAAATAAATACTTGATTCTTTGCTGTATATTCTTCATTGTTCTGGCATGCTTTAGTAGACAGTATTTTCTTTGATCTATTTTTTACCTGGGCCAGTTTGTAATGTTTACAAGATGTGATACATGGGTAGTTCAATGGTTAAGGAAAATAGATATTTGATAACATCAACAAGTGTTCGGAAATGATTTTGCTTAGTATCTGTTGACCTCATGTTGCTCACACTGTTGAGCCTGTGAGGTTGACTGAGAGCAAACAAACCAAATTGAGCTCTTTGAGTTTCTGCAAGTTAGACCACAATCAGTAATGCACCACAAGATGAGTAGACATGAGTTCAGAAGGTAGAAGTGGGCTAAATGTCAACTCATATTGGTTTCTTAAGGTCAGTGAGCACACTTTTGAAATGCTTGAAAGTGTCAAGAGTTCAGACAGTTGACTGGGAATATGAGGACCATATCATATGAGGATATTGACTTTGTGTGTTTGATGTGAGCCTGAAGATGAGGTCATGTTTGATGATGTTCTCTTTATTTCCCTCAGATTGACATAGAAATAAATGGGGAGCCAGTGGATTTACACATGAAGCTGGGAGACAACGGAGAAGCTTTCTTCGTGCAGGAAACAGAGGTGCAGAATGTGAGTATCTTCACAAAGGACTGTGTCTATCTCAAATATACATATGTAATACATGAGAGGTGGAGCTGTTGAAAGGCTTTCAGTCTAGTTCGCAGCAAACTAGCACAACCTTGAGTGTATTCTTGTGGCTATACCATAGTTACAGTGGGGAAAATAAGTATTTAGTCAGTCACCAATTGTGCAAGTTCTCCCACTTAAAAAGATGAGAGAGGCCTGTAATTGACATCATAGGTAGGCCTCAACTATGAGAGACAAAATGTGAAAAAAAAATTGAGAAAATAATTTTGTCTGACTTTTAAAGAATTTATTTGTAAATAATGGTGGAAAATAAGTATTTGGTCACCTACAAACAAGCAAGATTTCTGGCTGTCACAGACCTGTAACTTCTTTTTTAAGAGGCTCCTCTTTCCCCCACTCATTACCTGTATTAATGGCACCTGTTTGAAGTCGTTAACAGTATAAAAGACACCTGCCCACAACCTCAAACAGTCACACTCCAAACTCCACTATGGTGAAGACGAAAGAGCTGTCGGAGGACACCAGAAACCGAATTGTAGACCTGCACCAGGCTGGGAAGACTGAGTCTGCAATAGGCAAGCAGCTTGGTGTGAAGAAATCTACTGTGGGAGCAATAATTAGAAAATGGAAGACCTACAAGACCACTACTAATCTCCCTCGATCTGGGGCTCCACGCAAGATCTCAGCCCGTGGGGTCAAAATGATCACAAGAACGGTGAGGAAAAATCCCAGAACCACAAGGGGGATCTAGTGAATGACCTGCAGAAAGCTGGGACCAACGTTACAAAGGCTACCATCAGCAACACACTACGACGCCAGGGACTCAGATCTTGCAGTGCCAGACGTGTCCTCCTGCTTAAGCCAGTCCATATCCAGGCACGTCTGAAGTTTGCTAGAGAGCATTTGGATGTTCCAGAAGAGTATTGGGAGAATGTCATATGGTCAGATGAAACCAAAGTAGAACTATTTGGTAAAAACACAACTCGTCGTGTTTGGAGGACAGTGAATGCGGAGTTGCATCCAAAGAACACCATACCAACTGTGAAGCATGGGGGTGGCAACATCATGCTTTGGGGCTGTTTCTCTGCAAAGGGACCAGGACGACTGGTCCTTGTACATGAAAGAATGAATGGGGCCATGTATTGTGAGATTTTGGGTGCAAACCTCCTTCCATCAGCAAGGGCAATGAAGATGAAACGTGGCTGGGTCTTTCAGCATGACAATGATCCCAAGCGCACTGCCAGGGCAACAAAGGAGTGGCTTCGTAAGAAACATTTCAAAGTCCTGGAGTGGCCTAGCCAGTCTCCCGATCTCAACCCCATCGAAAACCTTTGGAGGGAGTTAAAAGTCCGTGTTGCCCCAAAACATCACTGCTCTAGAGGAGATCTGCATGGAGGAATGGGCCAACATACCAGCAACAGTGTGTGCCAACCTTGTGAAGACTTACAGAAAACGTTTGACCTCTGTCATTGCCAACAGAGGATATACAACAAAGTATTGAGATGAACTTTTGTTATTGACCAAATACTTATTTTCCACCATTATTTGCAAATAAATTCTTTAAAAGTCAGACAAAATGATTTTTTCAATTTTTTTTTTCACATTTTGTCTCTCATACTTGAGGTCTACCTATGATGTCAATTAACGGCCTCTCTCATCTTTTTAAGTGGGAGAACTTGCACAATTGGTGACTGACTAAATACTTATTTTCCCCACTGTATGTATAGAAGAATAACTCTGATCTAGAAGCAAGTGCTGCTGGCAGTGTGATTTGAAATTACCTAGGTGCTGTTCTTGGTCTTGATCTTGAAAATGGCTGTCTGTTTCTGCCACTCAGGAGGTAGTTCCAGCCCACCTGGCCACTTCTCCAATCCCAACTGAGATTCATAAGTTCTGGATAGGAGGGGACCATGCTGGGGCTCAGGACCAAGATGATGACCTCAAAGACCCTGAGGAGCCCCCTGTGGCTAGCACTAGCACGGGCAAAAAGAAGAAAAGACGAAGAAAGAAGCATAAAGGTGACCCTCGGCGGGAAGAACTAACTCCTCCTGCATCCATCGGTGCTTCTGCCCCCACAGATGAGATTTTTGAGATGGACCTGAGCTCAGATGAAGAGGCCACTCTCAGTTCACGGTGACAGCTTACTTGATGCTTTATTAGCAGTTTGTATACATTTTCCTCCAGTGTTTATACTGATTAGACATATGGTCTGTTAAACTATGCAGTATTTTCTTGTAGATTCATTGTTTATTCCAATATTGTGATTTTTAGATCTTCAGTTAATACAGTGAAGGAGGCTGAACTCAGACTACCACCAGTTCGCCATTCACCAGAGAACTACCCTTATTCAGATGGAGACTGGTCACCTTCAGACAAGTAAATATGCACATAAACCAAGTACACAAGAATGTATGCATATAGAGAAGGGCTGCACCATATGCTTTATCCTTCGTTGCACGGGTTTGTCACAAATGTTTCACCGTGCGTTCTGTGTGTGGTGAATCGAGCGATGTAAATAATGTTGGATAATATTTTGCAGACCCATATAAATACACACAGTGCATTCGGAAATTATTCACAGCCTTGACACTTGACACTTGCCACTTCTCAGTAAAAAGCACTACAGCCTTTCTGGAGTTTGCCAACAGCTACAGTTAAATGATTTTCAGACCATGAGAAACAAAAAGATTGAACCTTTTGGACAGCAGCATATCTGGAGGAAACCAGGTACTGCTCATCACCTAGCCAATGCTATTCTTAGAGTGAAGCAGGGTGGTGGCAACATCATGCTGTGGGGTTGGTTTTCTGCAGCAGGAACTGGGAGTCTAGTTGGGGTTGAGGGAAAGATTACTGCAATGCAAAAAGAGACATAGTTGATTATAATCTGCTCTTGAGCACTTTGGACACTTTCCTACACTTTCGACAACGATCCTAAGCACACAGCCAAAACAACAAAGCAGTGGCTTCAGGATAACTCTGAGAATGTCTATGCGTGGACCAGCCAGAGCCCAGGCTTGAAACCGATTGAACATCTACAAAGGTTCTGCAAAGAAGAATGGGAGAAACAGGTGCCAAGTTTGAAGAATCATATTCAAAAAGACTTGGGGCTGTAATTGCTGCCAAATCTGTTTCAAAAAAGTATTGATCAAAGGCTATGAATATTTATGTATTTTTGTTTCATTGTTTTATAAATTTGCAATGTTTTCAAGTGAACTTCAAGCTAACTTTACTTCATCATTGTGTATTGTGTTTGGAATAAGGCTGTAACAATGAATACTGTAACAATCAATAATAAGGCTGTGCTGTGAATACTTTCCAGATGCTGTGTGTGTGTGTGTATGTATATATATATATATGTGTGTGTGTGTGTGTGTGTGTGTGTGTGTGTGTGTGTAATATATATATACACACACATACATACTGTATATATACAACACCCTCCATAATTGGCACCCATAGTTAAAATGTGTTAAATCCTTGAAATATTTTTTTTATTGCAGAAGCATAATCTCACTCTGAAAAAAGCAACCTTCAACTCAAGTGAAGAAAAAGAAAGATAAAATCCTGACTAAGAAATAATTATTTCCCATAAAATGACCTGTTCCACAATTATTGGCACCCTTAACAATGTCTTGGAAATAAATGTATGTGAAGCATTTGTCATTTCTACTGTAGTTTATAAAGTGGATCAAAGTATGTAGGAACCTTTAATTAGTAATTCCTCACTTCCTGTTTCCCTGTGGTATATATATGACGTTCCACAGAGGCCTATTTCTCTTATTTGATCTTAAACATGGGAAAGACAATAGAACACACTATTCAAGTAAGACAGATGTGTGTCGTCCTTCATAAAGCAGGCAATGGCTACAAGAAAATAGCTCATCACAATCATCTCAAAGTTCGAAACATCTGGAACTGAGACAAACAAGCCTGGAAGAGGACAAAAGTGTATCTTGCCACCACACACAGTGAGACAGATGGTAATAGAAGTAAAAAGTTCTCTTGGGTTACAAGGTCTCTCAAACAACCATCAGGTGCTAACTACATGCCAACAAGCTGTTTGGGAGGCATGAGAGGTGGAGAAAGCTATTTCTGAGTTATACTCATAAGTGTAAACAGGTGGTTTTGTCAAGCATTACTGTGATTTTAACTGGGACTGTGTGCTTTGGTCAAATGAGACCAAGATAGAGCTTTGTAACACTGGTGTAACACCAAAGATGAGTACACAGAAAAACACCTCATGCCCATAAGTTTGAGGCAGGATCAGTGATGCTGTTTGCCTGTTTCTCCTCCTAAGGACCTGGGAACTTTGTAAGGATACATGGGATCACAAACTCTTTGAAATATCAGGACATTTTGAATCAGAATCTGGTGGCCTCTGCCCAAAAGCTGAAGATGGGTCGTCACTGGGTCTTTCAGCAAGATGACAACTCTAAACATGGGGCCAAATCTACTCAAAAATGGTTCACAAGGCACAAAATCAAGCTCCTCTCATGGCCGTCTCAGTCCCCAAACCTCAACCCAACAGGAAACCTGTGGGGTGAGCTGAAGAAGAGAGTGCATAGGAGAAGACCAAGGACTCCTGGATGATTTAGAGAGGCTGTGCAAAGAGAAATGGTCAAAGCTCCCTCTTTCTGCATTTTCCCAGTTTTTGAAGAATAAGTGGTTCTTGGCAAAAGGAGGTTGTACAAAGTACTTACACCAGGGGTGCCAATAATTGTGGCACACATGATTTCATTCTAAAGATTTATTTCTTAATGTGTGATTTTATCCCCACCAAATGAAGGCACTTGAATTAAAGCTTAGATTTATTTTAAACTAATTTATTAGAATACTTCTTAACCAGGGGTGCCAATAATTATGGAGGGTGATATATATCTCTCAATAATTGTGTGAAGCTCTAACATGAGTATGACAAATGTTTATTTTCTTGCTCTCTATGATTTTCTTTTAAAGCCATGCCATGACTGCTGCCTTCTCCCCAAAGAGTGACTCGGAGCTGGTGATCCGACCCTCAGAGTGCATACTCAAAATGGAATCTCACATGCAGTGGACATGGGGAGAGTTCCCAGAGCCCACCAGGGTATGTGCATGCACACAGTCTTATCAAATCCAATAGTGCAAAGAAACCAACTGTAAGTGACAGAATAAACTACTCACCTGGACCAGATTGGCATAAAAAATAAGTGTTTTGTGACATCTTGTACTTTAAATCCAATATATTTGCAAATACATAGAAAAAAGTTACCTTTTTTATTTGCCATAATCATATGTTTCACCAGGTGGCAAAGAAGGAGAAGACAGAGTTACCAAAGACAGTAACTATAACACCAACAGAGAGCACTCACTTCAGGGTGATCCTGAGCTCTGAGGCAATGGGCCATGAGGCTGATGGAAAACAAGGACCAGCTCTTGTGGATCATGCACCTGTATGCACCATTGTCAAGCCTGAGCCCCGCACTCCAGTCACCCCCATCATCCCCATCACCCCCATCACCCCTATCTCCCCCATCACCCCACTAACCACTTCTGACTGTGTGGAAGGGCTGGCTGGTGAGGCTGTTGCCACCTCCACCCCCTCAGACACCCACAGTGCTGCTGCTGCTACCCCTAACCCTGCTGCTGCCATGGGTGGAGACATGGGAGATGTTTGCCCCAAGACTGATTCCCCTTCCAAGAAGAAAGGTGGGTTGACTTTTTTTAAGAGTGTAAGAAAATATTTAAATATCAAGATATCAGTGTTACATTTTTCCAATACTGTATTGATTGTCAACAACTCAGTATGACTTTTAATTTATAGTTTACAGTTATATTTTAAACCCACTTGCTAGACAGCAATGCTGTACTCTTCAGATCTCACTGTTCTGATTGCATAAAAAGTAATCATATTAACACATTAGAGAGCATAATTGAGCATGTTTTTGATTCTTTTTATAAAAATGACCTGTCAAATTTGCATTCTCCCAATCCTTTGGTGAACTGTCAGCATATAGGTAGGTGTTGGTGGAAATTACTTATCCATCTAACTCCCCCCTCATTGTTTTATTGGTGAAACCTTTTTACAGCAGCCTTTTTCCAATGTACAGTACCATTCTTTTATGAGATTTGTGCTTGTTCTGTCAGTTAGTGCTGTTTCTTTTGACCATTAAATGGGGTGCTGTGGTAGCATGCTGTTGCTGACACTGGAGAGAATGCTTGCAGTGGAGCCTACTGAGCTGCTGTTGTTACTATTTAGTTCAGTACCTGAGCTGTCTCTTCTATTTTTGTTTAGGAGTCCCAAAGCGAAGCCAGCATCAGGGCCCTGAGGATATCTACCTGGATGACCTGAATGTACTTGAACCTGATGTGGCTGCGCGTTACTTCCCCAAGAGGTACACAAAAAAAATAATCACAGTGTGTGGCTTTTCAAAATGCCATGTCACATCTTTCCTTGCACTGAAATGAGGTAATAGCTAAGGAGCTAGGAGTTTTATTGTTGAACATTCCTCAGGGAATGTTAAGCCCTCTTACTGGCTGCTGCTAGCTGACCTTTGGACAGAGTTAGCCAATATATTATACCATGGATATTTCCTAGAGTGTGTTTGACATTGTTTGTCGTTTGTTTGCAGTGATTCTGAAGCTGGCTCCAAGCACTGGATAGACTCAGGGACACGGTCAGGTTCTCAGTCTCCCCAGTCTGTGGGCAGTGCTGCAGCTGACAGTGGCACCGAATGCCTCTCCGACTCTGCCGCCGACCTTCCTGATGTCACCCTCTCCCTGTGCGGAGGCCTCAGTGAAAATGCTGAGATATCCAAAGGTGCTTGGGCATATGACTGACCTTTATGCATACTGCAGACTTTTATAACTAATATGCAACAAGCTAAAAAGAAGCATGTGTAAATGGTTAACATGAAGCCTTTTTTGCTGCCCCTCCCTTTTTAGAAAAGTTTATGGAACATATCATCACCTACCATGAATTTGCTGAAAATCCAGCCATTATAGACAACCCCAATTTGGTTGTGAAAATAGCAAATAGGTAAGATTAATTTTTGACAAAAATGCTTATACTAAAAAATGTTTTGTTACTGCATAGTCACTTTGTTGTCTTCTTTCCCAAAGATACTACAACTGGACATTGGCTGCACCGTTAATTTTGAGCTTGCAGGCTTTCCAGAAGAATTTACCCAAAGCTACAGAAGAGGCCTGGGTTAAAGAGCGGATGCCCAAGAAGTCAGGCCGCTGGTGGTTCTGGCGGAAAAGAGCAGACAGCACCATAAAACAGGTTATTCTAATGACAATTAAAGTCCTGTCTTATGAAGGCTATGCAAATGTGATCCACACAACTTTCAGTGATTAATTACTTTTTGTTCTGAGACAAAAGGCCTTGGTTTTCACAGCGTGTGTCCTCAAAGCCATTAAACAGACTTTAATCTCTTTGCATGCAGTTGACCTCTTGGGTCTTTAAACACTGGCAAACTAGAAGTGACAGCAGTGCTTCTGTAATTACTGGTACAAAAGGACGAGCAACGTCTTTGTTAACAAAGATCCACTGCCTCTTTTAGTTCTTTTAGTTTATTCTCTCTGAAGCCTCTCCAGTCGTTTGTTCATCACACTGCCCATCTCCCTCTCTCCTGCCGTTCTGCATGTCTGTAATTAGGAGTCTGTGGCAATGTGAAGTTTCCCAGATACAGTAGAGCACAGCTGAGGGATAGCAACAGGGCAGGCAGCTCATTACTCCAGAGGCTTTCATCAATAACTCGCTGAATGTCGCTCACATTCATGAGGACAAGCCGATACAGCTGTGTAATCACTCATTGGAGTCTTCTGTGATTTACAGTCGATGGGTCATTTTGCAATGGAGACACTGATTGCTTTTGTGGTGTAGCACCAGCTAACAAATAAAAATGTGTTGTTTTTTTTATATAACTTCAAAACGTTTTGCTGAAGCATTGACAAAAGTCATTCAGCAGAAAAAATCAAGTTGAATTTTTCTCTTATGTAGTCAGTTAACCAAGAGGTGTGCTATTTGAACTTCTTTGTTTTTGTGCTGTAGGATTAGTGCTGCTAAAAGATGATGGCAGACAGTTACGAAAATCATCATACACATCTCTGATTGAGGGTATTAGAGCTCATTTTCAGGGTACTCACATGAATCTAGATATTTTAATAATGTAGCCTATTCAAATATAGCCTAATGTAGCCTAAGTGTAATTTGAGGAATTGAATATAAAAGTTTCATCTTGCTGGGCTGGCCTGATCACAAATACTTTAGGGTTGTTTTTGTGTTCTCATGTGGACATAGATATTGATAAGAATGGAGAAAAACTACCCATGAACAGTGAAAGACCTAAAATTTACTAAATTTACCTAAATAGACTTATAGAAATAACCCTTTGAAATTAGTCTGTTTTCATGTGACTCAGCCAGACTCAATATGTGATTAATTGGGTGTGTAATTTACACAATGATAAAGCATTATTCACCCTATTGTGGCAAAATATATTCACTCTAATGTTTACTTTTCTGTAGACCTGGGCAGTTTTATGATTTTTATTCATGGTAGCAAAATGGATTGTAAATATGAAAACATCTGTATATTATGCTTTCTTAAATAACCTAGTCTGCTATTTTTGACCTAAATGGGAGGAGGTGTAAATTTGATTTGAAGCATTCCTTTAATGCATTTGTTACTGTGCCCATCATTTGTCTTGGTAATAAGATTGCCTTTCTTTTTGTTGTTTTGTTCTGCAGTCCGAGAGCACAGGAAAGTTGGAGATGAAGGTGGCACAAATGGAAGATAGTGGCTCCTCTCTCTCCCTGGAAAGCCACATCCGAAAGTGAGTTGTCATCACCACTTTTCAGTGTCTGTGGTTGAGGTGCAGATTCTGAGAAATTTTGAATGAAATAAAACTATTAACTATGACCAAAGATGTGAAAAAGAAACATTTGTGACCTTGCCCACTGACTGTAGTATTTGTTTAGTTGCTGACTGTAGTCTTTCCACCAGGGCAATGTATTTGCCAAGCAAATGTTGAATGAGGGCAAGCCCAAATTATGTTCCACTTGAGGTCCCATCTGGTTGTCTAAATGATGAACAGGGGGATTGGTGAAGTCCACTGATTGTGTGCTTTCTGTGTGCTCAGAGTGGAAGCCAGAGACTCATCGAGTGATGAGGAGGGAAAGGAGGTGAGTGCAGCTGCTGCCTCTCTGGAGCGTTCAGCCCAAATAGAGCCCCAGCCCAGCACACACGCTTACCGCAAGTCTCTGCGCCTCTCCTCCGACCAGATTGTGAGTCTGATTCACACTCTCCTTTAATTTGACATGGTGACACACTATTATGTCAGAAAGCCTATTTGATTGATTAGATAGACAGACAAATAGATAGTACTTTATTGAGCCCTTTGGGAGGGTTGCTTTAGGTAAATTAAGCAGCAACACTACAGTACAAACAGAGAAGGTAATAATATAACAATAAAAGAATATTAAAGAAATAGAGAATATATAATATGAACAATATGTGAAATATGTTTCCAGTAGGAGAGGTATTGCACGTTATTGCACTTGTTTTACTATTTTGCACATAGTCTGTTCTGTGGTGGTCAGTTTACTGGTTTAGTAGCTGTATTGCCTCTGACCTGTCTGACTTAACCTGAAGGGTTAAGAAATTATTCTAATCCCCTACTAGAGGCTGTTCTGTGTGTCAATATATCCCATAAGCTTTCAGTACCATAATTTAACATGCAGCACAGAAACCCTGTATTACTTTTCTTTTGGCATTAGAGTGCCCCCTGCTGGCTTCAAAGCCCCCCAAATTGAAGAGAAGTATTCAGACAGTTCTGTGAGGCTTTTTGGGCCTTGCTGTTGAAACATCAGATGTCAGAAGCTGTAGAACATGCAGTCTAAAATATGGGCACTCTTAAATGTTTTGTAGATCTTTCAAGAAGAGAGACCACACTCTCTGTACATTTTAATGTTTATTTACTGATTGTTTGTCTACTTTAACATTATAAAAAATAAAATGTACAATTGTTTTCCAATCTGATTTAGTCTGTTCAGCAAAAAACTTATTTTCACTTAAATCAGCAAATTAAGCTATCTGAACAAGTGTGTTCAAACTCAACGAGGCCCTAGGTGAGATTATTGAGGCACCAATAACCATATTTCCCCCAAAATTTTTTTGTAAAAGGATACATAGAACTTTCAAGCAAATTGCATCGAAAGTGCAACCTGAAAGTAGGTGAGCAGACTACCACTCCAGTGTTCCAGGCAGCAGATGATTACAAGGGGAAGCTGTGCTCAGGGACTGGATGCTGCAAGCAAAACCCAATTTAAAGACAGAGCTGTACATTGCTGGTCTAAGTAACACATACTGACAGCAAGAAATCTAGTCATGCCTCAGCAACACAACATGTTTTCCTGCATCTATTTTTTGGTTAATAAATACATTGACATTTTCTGATAAATATTGTATTGTTTGTGTAATTTTATGAAAAGGCACAGAAACTCAATTGCCACAACATTGCAGTAGTGCAGAATAATTGTTATCCTTATAATGACAAAGTATTTAAATCTCTAAAATGTGCAATATCAATATACATTTGACTATAGATCTCATCATAACCATTTTATTTTTATTCACTTTTATTGGTGTTTTATCGTCACCACTTATTGCTTAATAAATTCACATTTATTAACAGTGAAAATATACAATGACTGCTTATTTGAATACTTACTTTCTGTAGTCATGTGCTGTGAAAGTAAAAGCCTTTACTTTTAAAAGCCTAAATGTGATGTTTTGATTAGATCTTCTCAGTAAAACCTGCATTAAACAGAAATGATTCATCACTTGATTTCATAACAGTGCTTCATAGATTGCGGAATGCATACATATCTGGTACAGGATGTCCCTGATGGTACAAATTCCATGAAATGCTAATGATGTATGACGCATAGCTAGTATGGTGGTGAGCTACAGAATAATGTTAAAGTTTAGTGGGTAATGAGTGTCTCTGCATTTCACAGGCCAGCCTGAAGCTAAAAGAGGGGCCAAATGATGTGATGTTTAGCATCACCACCCAGTACCAGGGCACATGTCGCTGTGAGGGCACCATCTACCTGTGGAACTGGGATGACAAAGTTATCATCTCTGACATTGATGGCACAATCACAAAGTATGCACTTGAAAATCTGGAACCTCTGTTTCTCCCTTTCTTTTGTGTTAGATTATTCTAAAGATTTTGCTTGTGTGCACCACTGCTTAATAACAGAAAGCATGACACACACATTTGTATTGCTTGTAATTGCTTGTGGTATTGTTATAATCATGGGGAAGCTTCAGGACACAAACACTTTAAAGCCCTAGTCAGGAATAGCTGCAGTATCTCTTGATTAGGCCTTTGTAATGTTTGTATATTGAATCTTTTCCAGAAACATTTCATTGCTTGCTAATGGCTCATTCACTACTGCAAATAATAAGCGATAATAGCCCCTTACTAGCTTTATCTGGCATGACAAAGCCAGGCACCGAGACTTAAACCAGTTTAAAAGGTTTTGAATGTGCTGCCCAGCAACATTCGACTAACAACCCCTATATCACATGGCAGTTTCTTATCACAGCCCACTCAAGTAGAGTTTCTATTTCAACAAATGGAATCTGTCCCCATGAATAGTGTGCCGGGTTTGATACATGGCATTAATGTTACTCAGGCACCAGTCTGTCTTCTTTGGCTTTTAATTACCGCAAAGTCAGTTGTAATAATGCAACGTCTATGCAAACGTACGTCCTCCGCCTCCAGACTGGGAACAGTGGGTGGGCAACATCAAAAAATAAAAAAAGAAAGGGAAGCATGACGGACTTGACTGGTGCTTATTATTTCTGTGAGCATCGGCCTGACGAGCCTCTCTGGCGGCTGCCGTGCCAGGCGTTTGGCTGCGGGGTGTGAGCGGAGGCCCCCAGCCTGGACCAGGAGGAGGATGTCACCATAATGAGCCAATTTAAATCCACCTCTCCCTCACTGCCACCCAGCCTGTGCAGCAGATAAAACGTTAAAAACAGGGAGAGGGTCCTCATTAGCAGACGACACGGTTTGAGCTTCGCCGATGGAAGATTTCTGTTTTTTCAACTCAAGTTAATTTAAGAAGAAAAAAAAAAAACACACTTCTGTGGCTATATTTAGAACTAGAGATGAAAAAGGGCTCCTGTGCCAAAGCGTCATGCTGATTCTTCTATTTTTTTTCCTCTTGTCTGTGTTTCTGTCTGTGCTTGCGTCTCCAGATCGGACGTGTTTGGGCAGATCCTGCCTCAGTTGGGGAAGGACTGGACACACCAGGGGATTGCCAAGCTCTACCACTCTGTGGCTGAGTGAGTTCATCACAGCTCCTTCATCTAATTATTCTTTAGTCTTTTGACCTGCATGGCAGTTACCTGCTTAGTAAATGTCATTTAGTAAACGGCTGAACAGAGTGGTTTCCATTCATAATAGTACTTTTCTCCTGCAAGGCCTTAGCAGGTAGACCAGGATTTTGACAGTTTTCATGCTACCTTTTTTGCAGGAATGGCTATAAGTTCCTGTACTGTTCAGCACGAGCCATTGGTATGGCAGATATGACTCGAGGCTATCTGCAGTGGGTGAATGATGGGGGCACCATTTTGCCCCGCGGGCCCCTCATGCTTTCTCCCAGCAGCCTCTTCTCTGCATTTCATAGGTACCTCTCATTCACTCAAACAGAAACTTGGAAATGTTGAAATTAACTGGTAATAATAGCTCCACCACAAATAATATTCTTATTTGTTTTAAGAATTCCTACAGACTCAAACTGTATATTCTGAATAGGAATGTTGCCATATTGTTTCAGAAAGTTAGACTCATTTTATAACATGTGCTCTATATATAAACACATTTGCATACAAATAGCTTTGAAATGATGTTTGTGTTAATCGTGATATCAGTATTTCTTGTAGGTGTAAAGCCCACTCACAAAGAAAGGAAAAAAGACCAAATGTTTGATTTTAATAATGATTCTGTACCTACCTAAATGCATTTCACTTACTTTAGTACTGACAAGAACTTCTTATGGATCCTGGGTGGTGCTCTGGATGACTTTTTGGAAAAAGTGCTTTAGATGAAGACAGCCCTGTTTCAGTATTGTTTTAAACCGACTCATTACTTGCAAGTGTGTCATAGTTACATCAGAAGGGAAGAGGCATCAAACAGCAGTTCCCAGTTAGATCACACCCAGTCTTGGCTATGTTGTCTTCAGTGTACACAACAGGCCAATAATAGACCCAACATTGTTGGCAACATAAATACCAGAAAAACAAATTTTGTAATTTTGAAAATATAGTTTCCTACACACACTTTTTCCGTTTTCCAATGATTTTCTGGGCAGGTTCACCGTTTGGAGTTAATGCTCATACTCACTTTATCCATTACCTCTCTGAAGGCTTATTTTGTTACCTTCAATAGAGTTAATAATCTTATGGAACCATGCTGGGGATTCACAGAGAGGGAACGGTGCAGTCTTGTTAAAACAGTATTGAAATGGGTAAATGTCTCAAAATTCTTAAACATTCTGAAACCATCCCTGGTCACTTCTAAGGGTCAGGTAAAAGAAAGAACATGTTTTTAATGATATTCCAAAGGTCATTATGATGATTTCATATTGTCTTTCTCCTGCAGGGAAGTGATTGAGAAAAAGCCGGAACTTTTCAAGATTGAATGCCTTACTGACATCAAGAACTTGTTCTATCCCAATAAACATCCTTTCTATGCGGCATTTGGAAACAGAACCAATGTGAGTTGGACTTGCAGTAAAGCCTGTTTTGGTATTTAACAGAGTAGCTCATCTCATCTGTTGAATTAAAAGTACAATCTGTGGATTCATGGTTGAGATGTGTTGGATCCCATCCTGATCTGCTTGGTTTCTTGGAGCTAGGCACTCAGCAGGCAGTCATTTAAGATGGATGCTGATTTAAAATACACATTGCAGTATCCTGATCGATACAGTTTGTGTTTTAGGTGTTGATTGTAGCACATCTCCTGTGGTGTTTTTTTTAAAGAAGGCAATGAGGTTAAAGTGCTGTAGTTGTGTGTGTGAATACTCCATAATTACAGTGCTTGTAATTGCCAGCAGGGGTCAGAATGCTCAGCTCAAATGGTGCTGTCTATGGCAAGCCTTCTCAAGAAGCAAGCCCAATATTTCCATCTACTTTCCGTCTACTTTCTCATGTACATTGCAACTCAACATTGCAATTTCCATTAGTCAGCTGTAATTGGCTGTAAAATAAGCACTTAAAGCAGGGTGGATCTTCATAAGCTGTTGGCTGTTTGTACAGACATGATCACATCTTATTTCGTAAGCATCGAACATGACTGCTGCTGTCAGAATGTCATCGCCACACAAATAAGAAATTTATGTCATGTTTATGTACTTTGTGGAAAGAAGTACCAGAATTTTCCATAGCTTGCAGTGTAACCCTGGCTCTGTTTGTAGGATGTGTTTGCCTATAAGGAGGTTGGAGTGCCTGTCTGCCGGATCTTCACCGTGAACCCCAAAGGAGAGCTGATTCAGGAGCAGACCAAGGGCAACAAATCTTCGTAAGCATGTCCACTTAAGACAACAAGCATTTCAAATTTCTGTGGGGTTGTTGGGGATTGTATATTGCATAATGTTCAACAACAAAATACATTCCTTTGTAATTTCTTTGATGGAATGTGCTTTAGAAGGTATAAGGAGAAGGTTGCATATTTAGATTCACATCAAAATTGATGAGAATTAATTGAAAGAAGATTAAAACAATTAGAGAATGGAGAAAAATCTCAACAGGCCAACACATATAACCTCTCATAAAAACTTCCTGAGGAACTGTTATTGTAGTATTTCCACAGTGTTTGTAACTGCCACTCTAGACATTTGTAATTAGTTTCTTGTTGCGAAGTAGTTGTGACAGGGGGATATATCCTCAACTTTAGCCCAGTTAGCAGTTTTCAGATATAGTGGTGAGAATATGAGGAAACGATTTGACTTGACAAGCAAACTAGCACACTGAGCAAAACTGGTGAAGCCACAAAATAAAGGAATATATATATAAATTATTATAATGATATAAGGTAAGGTTTTCCCTGTGTATTTCTGTATGTCAGTGTTATTTTAAGGCACACTGGATGCCTAAAAAAACACTGTCTATTTTGACTGACAGATGATTAAACTCATTGACTTTCAAAGGACCATATCAATTTATAGTCAGGTCAGGAAGAATGATATGGAAGGTCTTCAGAGGTCAGCAGAGCCAAAACATGTGCTACTTGTTAATGATGTAGATTTGCATGTTAATCAGAGCTGAAACTAACTTCAGAAATCTGAAAATTCATGATTGCCAGTGAACTAAATGTTATTTTGGCTGTCAAAATGCTGATGTCACAAATTCCACATCCATCTAATTGGCCATGCTGTTCTCTGGCAAAAACAAAATTTGCTAGACAACTGCCTCCAAAGACAATTGTTAGTATGATGAGGCCTTGAGGATCTAAATATGTGGTGTGTTCTGTCCTCTGGCTGTCTCTGCAGGTACAGCCACCTGAGCGAATTGGTGGAGCATGTGTTTCCTCTAGTGAGTAAAGAACAGAGCTCAGCATTCAGCTTCCCCGAGTTCAGCACCTTCTGTTTCTGGAGACAGCCCATTCCAGAGATCAACCCTGATGACCTGCTCTAGGCTGAGGTTATGCTCCGTCCATCTGCAGTTTCAGTCCTGAGAACCTACCTGCACAAACTAGACATGGCTAAACATTACATATTGGGCTCAAGTCCTATTTCTTGAAAACATTGCTGTGAAGACCTAAGCACTTGCAGTTGCCACATGTCATACATACACCAAAACACAAACCAAACCATGCCTCCCTGTTCCAGTTAAGTCAACATGCGACCTACAGGGGAAACTCTTATGGTCTTGTTGAACTTTGTGGAAGAGGTGTAATTTCTCCACACATCAGGGATAAGGTCACTCACATGCTGGAGTTACTGGACACTAATGAAGGCCTAATACATGCTCTTACTACTTATGGTAATTTTTGATGGTATAGCTGCTAAGTCTGGGCCACTCCAGTCCCAGTATAGGCGTTTATCCCTTTTGTGGTGGTCCATTGTAAGCTAGTGTTTACAGTCCTGTGGCACAAATGGTTATTGACCACAGAGTGGGTGCAATGATAATGGAATGGAAAAATGAGGCATGTAGGTGAAAAATGGAATGACATGTAGGATCTTAGATATTTATTATACAAATGTTTAATTTATTCTGTTGTTTAATTAATTGTTTATAGATAAGATGATTTAGTAGTATTAACATGCACTGCCTCTAACATGGTGAATGGATGCCTGTTTAACTGTGTGCATTGGTGGATGATGAGACATGAGTGAAGAAGACTCTGCAGGATGCTGCTGCTGCTGCTGCTGCTGAAGTGAGCACTTATCCGATGTGCTGGTGAGGTGGATATTATTAGATAACTTTTTCGTACGCTGCTGCTGCTTCAGCTTGAGGCTAGGCTCAGGCTTTTAGCTCCAGCCAAAGGCCTGTGGAAAGACACAGTGCACTGAGGACGGCGTTGCGTTTGTTTTCCAGGTGTTTTCCACTCGTTAATGCTTTCATTGTCTGGCTGCTTTGCAATGCCTTACTGATCGCACTTTTAGCAGTGGCCAAGAGACACCGCCGATCAGCTTGCACATAAGTGCTGAAGGAGCTGCAGTTTTGTTGGATGCTATTCAACAGGCTTTTGAATGAAGGGTTTATTTAAGTGCTTATCTTTTCACAAGACTTGTAGTCACAAGCTGCAGTCAGTAAGTGTTTCGAGCTGTGTACGGTGCTCGAAAGTAGTCTTGGGACACCTCTATGAGTATTATAATTGTAAATGCTTTGTGGAAATGTACTAAAACAAATTTCAGCCAATGTTTTTCCCATTGATATTTGATTATTTTAGTGTCTAGGAGCAATATCTGAATGCAATTTATGTCTTTTATTAACTTTCCAAGCTGAGATTACCATTTATTTGATTGTGTCCTTCAGAAAAGTTCCAACAGTTTGGTTCATTAACTAAATCTTTGAATTCTACTATTATAGGTGAGGAAAAATAGCCCCACATTGGTGGGACATATGCTTAGTGTCTTTGATTTAGCATTTTACTTTACATTTGGATGACAGTTTGAGTTATTTTTAGGCATTAGTTGCTTTCATATTGTTGCAGAAATAATGTATGTACAGTGGATATGAAAATGGATAAGTATGGCTTGGCAATATGACAAATTGTTACTGTGATTGGGTGCAATACAGTGTAAAAGTTTAATTAAAATTGCTTGCTCAGTTTATGGTATTTTTAAGTATGCCTCTATTAATATATCAGGACAGAAAGAAGACTGTAACATAAAAGTATTTTGATATTAAATGTCTACCACTATCGCCCACCCTTATGGTAAAGCTCAGTCATCACAACAAATTTAAAGATTTGTAAAAGACACAATGATACAGGTGTACCAAGACTGTTTTTGAGCTGTGTGTGTGATCTTAAGTATTATTTGTATAATCAGTAAAATAGACCTGAAGCACTTACTCCTAACCATGTTTGTTTTCGAACTAATCCTGAGTCTCCTGACTGTAGCTTTAACCTTACTAAGATATCTTTAAGATCATTTTAGGTGTAGTGTGTGTATTTGTACAATGATCAGCCATAACATTAAAGCCACTGAGTTGTGAAGTAAATAGCATTGGTTATCTGGTTACAGTGGCACCTGTCAATAGGTGCATATTATGCTGCAGTTGACCAGTCAGTTCTTGAAGTTGATGTGTTGCAGGACTTCTGCTGCTAATGTCTTGGTGTGAGATACCACAGGACACTTTTAGAGATGTTTGAGCCCATGCCTTGATGGGTCAAAGCTGTTTTGGTGGGGCAAGAAGGGGGAATACTCAATATTAGGCAGGTTGTTTTAATGTTATGGCTGAATGGTGTGAACATATGTTGATTTCGCAAGGCACCAAAAGGTATCATAGCTCTTGCCTTTGTGATGGTGGTGGACATTTAAGGAATATAAAGCATCTTTTTTCCAACCACCATTCAGACTCTCTGAATCAGGTGCTCTGAAGTTTAATAGGAAAATTAATAGGGTTTTTAGCTTAAGTCTTGATACATGTTGGAGGAGGCACCTTGTGTTTCTTGGTTAATAATAATAATACTATGAAAATGGGTGACAATTCCAGTGCACTGACGAACATAAGATTGCAGCTATTTTGCACGAGAGGGATCCAATCTCATATTCTGGAATGATATTAATAGTTAATTAACAAAAGCTGTTTTCTGCTTCGGCCTAACAGCCACGCATTTACCCGTTTAGCTTTGGCCAAGTATTTGTAGGCTCAAGTGTAGGCGTTTTTAGCGCAACGTTAAACTGAAGTAGGCATGCACACAAACTTGAAGCACAACAGCAAGTAATTCGTTTAGCTGCAGTAGAATATTTGTGTGTTAATTATTTGAGGGAACGAAACAGTGGGCATTCCATGGTTGATTTGTTTTCGCGTGTGTTGTCTGTGTTTATGATGTGTAGGAGTGAAATCTGTCTGTTAATGATTAACAAAGCGATCCCATTCTTTCTATGAAAGTAAAACTTTTGTGTGGGATGAGCACACTCATCTTGTATAAACCTGAGATTTATGGTAAAAAAAAAAAAAAAGTCAAAACAAATGTCATTCTTTCAGAACTGTTGTGGTAAATGCTGAACATTTATTCTTCATTCTTCTTTCACTTTCATGCCCTTTGTTTTATATGCTTTTATTTCTTGTGAGCTCTTTGTGGGGGAAAATGTTTGTTTAGTTTCTGTTGGTTCTGATGTAAAGTTTGAACTTAATTGTGTCTGACCACCTTAAACACCTTTAAGTGTATACTTGCTGTATGGATTTATTAAAATTATGATTTTGAAAAATGTTTATGAAACAAATCTATTAAAGCATTTACTTTAATATTACAACTGTCATTTATTGCTGTCTTTTTATTTTTGTTTCCTAATTAACAGTAATATTGTATTAAATGTATGCAAAAACAACAAAACAGTTGCCCAGACATCTTGCATTTTTTTTTTTTTTTTTTGAAGTATTTAAACTTTTTTTTTTACATGAGCAACTTGCACATCTCTGCTGCAGCTGTTTCCAGTTGCTTCTTTGTGAACTGTAGAACTGAAGGAATGCAAATGTTATAATTCACCCCCTAGTCATAGATGAATCCAATTAAACTGTTCTTAAATTTGTAAATTATTTATATTTTTTCCACTTAACTATATTTTAAATAAGTAAAATGTAATGAAGTCAACTTGATTACAGAATTGTTGATTATGCAGCTACAATGTACAGCTGAGTGAGGGACAAATTACTGATTTAATAAAAACTAACAAATATGGGGCAGACGTATTTGGAGTTGGGGTGGGTTTTAAAACAATACAGGGTTCTTATGGAAGGTTTATAATTAGATCAAAGAAATCTGGCCACAATGATCAGGCATTCAATCCCAAGATCACTACCAACGAATTAGCATGGTGATGAAGCTGACCCTAACCCTAGGGAAAACATGCCAGGTAAGAGTGGTCAAATAGTTTTTAAAAAATATATAAAATAATAATAAAGAAATAAAAGTTCATGCTGAATAGTGTGAAGTACATGGCTGCTGTTGCTATGGGAACAGAATTATGATGTAAATAGATTATACCTGATTGAACTGCATATAATATCCCCACGTGTTTAACCTTGTGTTTGTGATTTAATAACTTTAACTGTTCTCTTTTTTCTGTTTAGTAAAGCTGAGAAGAATCCTCCAGCATGTGTGGTTTGAAAAACAAAGCAGACAGTGGAGTGTAAGGGTAATGGAGGGTAAAGCTCAGTTAAGTGAATTGATGGTGTTACACCCCAAGGCAGACTTTTGGTTTTGGTTTGGTTTTATTAAATGCTCAGTACTGTGTATCTGGTACAGGTATCTGGAAGATACAATAAAATGAATACATTCAAACATTCTTTTATTTTCGTGCTTCACCAAGCTGTGCATGAAGTGTTGCAATAAATAACATGGAAATATATCCAGGCCAAAGGCAGTAGGCTTTTCTCTGGGGAGAAAAAGGGAAATTTCCCACACACCCTCTGTGAAAATGAACAGAGCTGTCTGGTGTTCATCGCCCACCACTTCACCGCTAATTCTGAAACCTCCAGACCACTTCCAGAACATTGTTCTAATCTCTCTCTGCTCACAAGTACAATTACTTAAAGCTGTATTTATATATAATAATATTCATAAGAGATCCTGCCTTTCAGATACATGTGTGACGTGACCGTTCTTCCTGTTTTTAGCCAAAATAGTACAACTATTCATACCATTGTTTGCAAACAACGCCACTATAAACAAACCCCTAAGGGCTTACACATCTGCGTCAAGCGCTCTCCTCACAAGAGCACTGTCCTTTCAGTAACTGGGAGACGGTTCTTTGTGCTTTTGGTGTCATTTTGTTGTGCTGCAATTCAAGACTGTTTTTATGTGGGTGTTGCTGTCATGTACAATATGACTGATTATGAAAGCAATGAACTCTTCATATAAAACTCCTTATTACTGAATTACAACCCTGTTAAATGATTCATACTAAAATTATTCTCTACACTCTGATCTTTGAGTATGACTAAACTGTAATTCATAATTCAAATCACTGACATTTAAGTTGGCTTTTTACATTTAAAGATATGACATTAAAGAATTTATACTATAATGTAGATTACTATTAAATATAATAACTGCTCTTTATAAGACAAGCATGTGTTTGGTAGTGCTACACAATATGGATATAGCACTATATTGCTATATTGCAATTACACACACACTATATATATATATATATATATATATATATATATATATATATATATATATATATATATATATATATAAAACACACATTTATGTTAACACTAAGACCTTCACGACCACCATTGGGGTGGTATTATATGGGTGGTGGGTCATTCTCAGCATTGCAGTGACACTGACACAACAGTGGTGTGTTAGTATGTTTTGCACTGGTATGAGTGCTTAAACCCCTCACTGTCACTGATGGATTACTGAGAACAGAAATATCCAGTATATGGTTAACGTCCTGTGAGCACTGATGAAGGATTGGAGGATGCTGTGTCTGATCCACTCCTACCAGCACAACACATTAACACACCACCACCATTTCAGTGTCACGGCAGTTCTATAATAGATGGACTAAGTGAAGCTCATAAATAGACAGAGAGTGTAGAAACAAGGAGGTTGTCATAATGTTATGGCTGATTGGTTTCTGTGTGTGATTGTCGTTTGCTTTGCCAAGTATTAGACACGCACATGAACTCATCTGGAAAGCCTGAGAATCATTTGGGGTGAATAACACACAATTAAGGTCTCAACTGCTGCCTTATTGTGATAACAGTACTGCAAAGCTTGAAACCATGCAGACAATTAACCAATGATCTATTGTGAAGCCCTTGTGTGAACCCCTTGGAGGGGTCAAAATCCATGGAACATAGAGCTTGGTCCCCAATGATTATCACTTGTGATGTAATTGTAAACAAAGGTTAAACTCCTATTATATTACAAATGAAACCAAGCTCAAAAATGCCTCTTTTTTACTTTTACCTTTATTATAATTTACCCATAACCAATTTAGTACCTTATCAAATTTACATAATTTACATTAATAAGTATAAACTACATGTGTTTCAAGTCTGAGTTTTGTCTCTATCAGACACCACATACTTTAGATAACTTCATGCTGGCTGATAAGACCTCAAATCAGTACGATTATTTAACATTTTACATTGATAACGAATGAACAATTATTTTTAACGAACAACGTTTTTCTTTGGTATAAGCCACTTGAGTTGCAGGTTGGCTCTGTGTCTGAGTTCTGTATGTTGTCTGTATGTTGCAGACCGGATGAGGCAGTATTATGTGACTACACCTGCAGTAGTATGATTTTAAGGGGACTGTACACGAACACACAGAGTGGGAGAAGTAATAAAATAATTAAAACAAAACAAAAATTCTATAATCATAATGAGCACAACGAATTCACTTAGTGGTCCTGAATGTTGGGTTCGATTCATTGCAGAGCTCTATGGGATACAAGGTTCCATTGCAAATGAGCTACGTTTGCTTCCTAGTTTCAGTGAAGATAATAAAGAACAGGACTTCAGATACCAAGCATACACTACATGGCCAAAAACATCTCAACACCTGAACATCACAGCAAGACTTGCTTGTTGAACTGGTTCCAAAACCACAGAGTTTTCCCTTCTGGGTTGTCTCCCTTAATTGTGGGAACAGTTATGTTCTACAACATGGTTGTATACAAAAGGTGGCCAAAAACATTTCATTATGCACTTTTCTTTGAACTCACATGAAGAGAGCTAACTGATACCCTAACTGATGACACAAGGCTAGAAGCATAAACATTCTCATTAACTCTCATTAACATTATCCTTCAATAGAACAGCATTGGCACTCAGAGATTCAGGCTCTTCTGCATCTCATGTGCATCTTATTGGTCATGAGAACTTGTTCTATAAAGCTCCTGATCACTGCCCGTTTTCTTTTTGGTGAAATACTGTGGCCGATCATTTTGCGATTGTTCCTCCTAGATGTTCTCACGTTATAATAATAACAGCACTTGCAGTTGACCAGTGCAGGAATTAAAGAACTGGCAGTACTGGCTTTTGGAAAGCGAACAGCCAAGTTATTAGAATGTGTCGCCACATATTTTGGCCATGTGATATATCTTGCGTAATTAATGACATCTGAATACGAGGAAAGCCTGAATTTGATTTTTTACACAATCTATAACTTTGAAAATTGCCTGAGCATGCACTCTTTCACACTCTTCTTCTTGCAGTGTACCCAGACTTTTAACAGACTGCAGTGTTAGTGTTAACAGTCCTTCAGCGTCGTCTTTCCACCCCCTCTCTCTAGAGGCTATCTCCGAGCCTGAGGTGAATAGAGGAAGACAGCGCTGAACGTGGAGAGGATTTCTTTGGCTTCAGAGATGGCCAGTGCTCCTGCCGTTCTCACCAGTGCCACTCGATCCCCTAACCGCAGGGGGAGGATGAGGTTGAAGGAGGTGGAGCCTCCACAGGTACATGGAGCTACGTGTCCGCTTGGCCCAGAGTATCCTGCTGTGTCCACCTTCTGCACACTGCGGTTGGACACAGAGAGCACAACCTCCACCCGCTCACGTTGTGCAGCTGTCAGAATGGCTGTGACCAGATAGCGTCCGTCTGCAGGTGCAGTGAAGACTCCTGAAGGGTGGAGAATGTGGGGAGATATCAGTTGTCAACATGTGCAATAAAGATTCAATGCTGTTCATCACGAGTTGACTCATATCCTTTACATTTATGATGTGCCTGAGATTTGGGAGGAACATCATGCTTGACACTCTTCCCTTCACTTCCCTCTTCCTCTCTACCCTTCCTATGATTACATTTCCACACCCATTCCCTCCCACTGTTCCTTCTGACCATTATGGCCACCACTTAAGGTGCATTCAGATGGTCCTCACTGACAGGAAGTTTTAATCAAACTTCTGTCTTACTTTCTCTTGAACCTATGACCCAAGATGCCAGGCTGACAATGTACAAAAAACTGATTCTACTAAAGCAACATCAAACAGCAGAGTTTCTGACTGGTTTCTAGTGTCTGGAGCAATGTCACTCGACCACAGCTGAAGATATACAATGTACTGTTCACATAAAAAATTTAACAGCTAATGAAAAACCAGCTGCAAACTCTGTCCAATTACGTCATCAGTCCCGGGGGAGGATCCGGCCTGTAGTGTGAAGCAGAAGTTCATGCCACTGAATGGAAGTGTCCTACTTTCACAAACTCATAGTCTAAATAGCAAACCTTCAAATTGCAGCAGCAGATAGACCTCCTATCCTCAGCATTTGGAAGTCACTTATAACAGAACTGGCGTAGAAACATAAATATGAGGCTTGAGTTTGACCTGTTTGGGGATCATAGTGTCCTCCATCGTTGACCAGCACCCTGTTGAACCGGATGATGCCAAAATCCCCTGAGAACGTCTGCTGTGTGAGTCCGGCAGAGAAGGAGAAAGGCTCAACAAACAAGTCTCTCTCTGGTGCAACTGCAGAAAACATATAGACAGATGGTGATCAATGTGAGAAGTGAAAATCATGTTTTGTAAACGAATTTCTTAATTCTAATTTCTTTAAAGAGCAGAGGTTACCATGTGTGGTGACACGTCTTTGTGCAGGATTCCATGCAGCCTTGGAAACTAATGAAATATTAATAAAAAGAATTGGTATTACTGACTATTGATTGAAACCTAAATCCTTTCTAATTAATGTGTTAGAAATACATTATAAAGAGAACAAATCAAAACTTGGTATCAGAGATTAGAGCTTTAAAAAACATTTTACCTGCAATTGGATTCAGTTTATGTGCCACAGGGTGGACAGGAGGATAGCCTGTAATGGGTCGAGATATCAGGATATTAATATTCTGATGCTTAGAGGAATATATCAGAGAAAATTCTTTAGTGACCCGTCACCGTGTAAAAGATGGTCTAAAAGATTCCAAACGTCTCTATATTTTAAGCTTTATCATTCTTTTCACTTTAAGCAAAAGAATATTTAATCTTTCACTTTGTGTCTTTTGGAGATCAGTTCATCACCTACACACTCAAAGTCACACTATTTAGAATTGAAATTTCTTGTTCCTCCTACAGATGGGAATTGGAATTCACATTTTGAGCCAAAACTTAAACATTTTACTGTTAAAGTGATCCAGTGCAGTAATATTACAGGATTTTACACAAATATGATTATGCAGTGCTGTGCCGTCCTGCTTACAGGTGCTGATTGCATCATCAAAGTTACATAGTACAGTTAGCAGCATGTCAAGCCCAAAAACAGTGGTGCTATTTTCCCTATTAGAGTTCAATGGTGCATTAACATGATTTGAAAAATATAACTGTTGTGTAGCTTTAACTTTAACTTGACCAGGGGCTCCCCAATGTTTGTAAATGTCATAAGGGTAAAGATTCTTTTCCTCCAAAGCATTCTTTAGGTCATGTGTCATCTTTCACCTGGTGCACCAGCAAATCCTTTCACTGGGTTCCCAGTGTCCTCGGATCCACGCTCCCGTCGGATGTTCGTTCTGCTGTTGTAGCCTGGGGGTCCAGCCTCCCCAGCTTCCAGCATTGGCAGATGCAGGCTTGGGTGGATGGGCTGCTTTGGGATTTGAGGCTTATGAGGGCGGGCAGGACGAGCTGTTACTGGTACTGTCCTGTGGGTTATTATCAAAGGGATGTGGATTTGAGGGATATAAGCATTGCGGGTTGAAGTTCCAGCATCTGGGACAGCAGCAGGTCTCTCCTGTTTCACTGGCAATTCTGATGTAAGAAAGAGAGAGAATGTGTGTGGAGAGAATTGGTTCTATTTGTGGAAAAAAAAAAACTTGGCTGATCAAACAGTTACGCAAGGAAAGCAAGTGGATAAATCAGATGTCATCACAGACTAAAAACATGAAAGTAATGGAAAAAGTGACTAATCTCACAAGTACATGCATCTCCCATAAACTTTATTTAAGTATTTGAGCCACAGTATAACTGCCTCTTTCCAATGACTGTAAACTGTGAATATTTTTAAGCCTTGCAACTTTTACAAAGTGTAAATAAATGTGCTGCTGGCTTTAACCTTAACTTTTCCATAATAGTTATGTTTGCACTCTGCACCTCCCTTGTGTGTTATGCCTGTTCTTTTTCACAGACACCATGTACATAATACTACTGTCTCTAACGAGTTAACAAATTAGGATTTCACAAAGCAGTATTTCTCAGTTCAGCTAGATAACCTAAGCCCTGATTCTAGCCTGACCAATAGGAGAACAAATCATATTTCTGCAGTAGGACAGTGCTCCCCCACTCCAGATTCTGCTAAATCTTCTTGAAGGTAATTTGCACTCAAACAGGGGATTGATTTACCTTATTAGCCATCCTTCAAACCATTCTCCCTGAACAATTTTTGGCCTTCCAGGTCTCAACTCAATTTGGCATGCACTGGTCCTGCTCCATATACATTTTAAATTACACTACTGAGGAACTGAGACATTCAGAAAATATTTTTTTTAGGATATAATTTTGTGGACATTAGTTATGTTAATTTCATTAGTTTTTTAAAAAATTAATGTGTGATATGGATGATATTTAAACAAATGTGTGATTAATGAGTGATTGGCAGCTACTTTTTAAAGAGGATTTTTAAAGCTTTGAGACAAATATGTAGAAAGAGAGTAAAACAAGTAGTAAAGGAAGTGGATAAATTCACTGGCGTCATCACAGGCTATAAATATCATAATATTGGAAAGATTTATTAATCTCATCACTTATATCCTAAAAAACCTACTTAAGTACTGAACACGCACAATACCTGTTTCCCAACAGCTTAAATTTTGAAGCTTAACAACTATTACAAAGTGCAAATGAATCTATTTCAGGCTAAGACTAATCTGAACTCTTTTTCACTCTTTTTCACTGTTCTTTCTTACAGAGTTTAGAAACTACCTTCTTTAAGGAGTTCACATATTTGGGGTATATTTCACAAAGCAGGATTTCTCAGCATAGGAAGACTGCCCAGAATGATAAAGCAGAGGGTCATTATTTTTGTACAGTCCCTCCCATCAGCCTTAAAGAGTACTGGTCACCTGTCCACTCAGATAGATTGCATGTTAAGGAGTCGAGACCAGTGTGTTAAGGCAGGGCTTTTTACCACATGGAGGTGCACTCACTCACCAGTTTGTTTTTGTTTTGTTTTTGTTTTTGCAGGACAGATCATCACCAGTTTTTATTGAGATATAATCTCAGACTGCAGTGACTGGGTATTACAACACAAAACCTGCAGAAACAGAGGAGCTTCTGTCTCTGACTTTCCATCTATAAAGGTACACACTCTATGGGGTACACACTCTATGAGGTACAAACTCTAGGTAGGTGTGTCTAATAGGGTGGGCTCTGAGTGGATACAGTGTTTTAACACTCCAGGGACACTGCTGTGTCTGATAAACTTGTACAAGCAAAAAACACACTAACACACCACCACCATATCAGTGTCACTACAGGTGGTGTGCTGACCATTATAGATCAGGGTAAAAGGAAATAGATGGACTGCAGTCTGTAATTGAAGAAGTGTTCCTGTATGGTAAGAGAAGCTGAAAAAAAGGACAGTGAATATAGAAACAAGGAGGTGCTCCTACTGTTAGGTTTGATGGGTGTAAATGAAGCTAACAAGCAGTAAGAACTTATAGGTACTAACTAGAATCATGAAAGCTACCAGTCTGTATCATCACAGGCTTGCCTCAAACCATTTAGATTGAAGTGTCCCATAGAATGTGGTTTCTGACAGTGAGCATGCAGTGATCTATAAAAAGGGACGGAAGTAAAGAGAAAAGTTGCACTTCAGAATGATTGCTACGACTGGTTTAGGCAATTCAATGTCTTTAGTCCATTTTAAAGACAACAGTATGCCATGCAGTGTGAGATGCCACACGTTACACTTAACCGAAGTCTGTTTACATGGGTGTTTATGAAACGCTTGTTGCAGTCTGAGGCAAATGTGTGATGATTTTACCAAATTTGAACAGTGCTATTAGTTGTTAACTAGTTATTAGTAGTTAACAGTTATTATCTAAATGGCCTGGTGGTTAAGGAACCAGCCTTGTGACTGGAAGGAAGGTGCCAGTTCAAATCCCTGACTGAAGTGCCCCTGACATCACTGAAGTGCCCTTGAGCCAGGCACTGCTCAAGGAACTCCCCACCTACTCCCTGTCTGCTGAGGATAGGGCTCTGGGCATGTGTGCTGTCTGCCCACTGGTGTGTGAGATCACTGTGTGTGTATGGTTAAAATGCGGAGGTCTAAATCTGTGTGTGCATAACACAGTGGGTCAAATGAGTATAATTACTATAACCATAATGGGACTTTTTCTGCATGTTACTAGAGCCTATGGTGACCATCATTTGCTATGTCATATCTCGAATTTTGGTATCTGAGATTTCACATTGATCTCACATCAACAGTTGCTTTTACTCTCGCCACACATTCTGTGTATGGATTTTTACAGCTTTACAATTATCCTAAGCTCTGTTATCTCACCTCCATATACTTGGAACTACATGCATCCTTTGGGAAAACTGCTTCCGCATAATTTGAAACGAAATATTATTTGGTCATACAGGTTAATAAGACTATTTAGTCAAATTTATGGTATATAGCTGTGGTTTTAGAGGGTATTTCACTACCTCCCACCTTCACACATGCAGATTGTCATACAAATTACTATACGGAACCATCATTTTCAAGACGTTTTCTATAGGAGGCATTGTCCTGGTTCTATAGAGCTCCTTTGTATGTCCATCCAGTGTCAATTCTGACACCAATGTCTGGCTGATCAACTAGATTTGATAAGGGAAAACTTCCTGAGCTCATTTGGTTTGAGACACCAAGCACTAGTCACCTCTGAACTTCTTTGTGTTTCCCACTGATATGAGTAAAGCAAGCAACAACAATGATCCCCCGGGCATCCCTACAAGCCAACCACTTTGTACAGGGAGACCGTCATCATTGTTCTCTAGTGGCTCACTGTTTCCTTAACACTGCTTCTCTGTGCAACATGTGCAGCCTCCCACGTACGTCCCATTTCCCACGAGATAATTGGCATCTAAATGTGTTTCCCCTGAGCCCAAAGAAATCAGAGGCTTGTGGTGCAGCAGTCCCAGAGCTTGGCACTCACAGATGTGGCATCTTAACCACTGCTGAGTAACAGAGGTAGTGACTCTGAAAGCATACTGCTGACAATGGGGGCAACTCAGGCTCTGATGCTGCACTTTATGATTTATGGGAGGAGGGGTCTTGTTGATACCGTTAGGAAGCAGGAAATATGGGATTAAAATGGGTGTCATCAGAACATGCCAGAGGTACTTTAAAAGTTATTGGCTTGGGAGGCCAAATGGAATTTGAGGGAGTGGTGGTGGTGGTGGTTCTACACATGGACATAAAATGTTATTAACGACTATGTGTCCGCACCCTGCCCACACGGACCAGTCCACGATGAGTAACCTTGCTCTCAGCCTGATCCAATCTGGAAAGTTCCAGATGGCTTTCAGGACCCTGACTCAACTTTGATCCTTCATTCCCCACCTAAAATCAATTTCTCTTCTAAAGACTAGTGGCTAGTGGTTACAGCTTACACAAATTATATTAAAAACTCATTCTCAGGCTGGATGGCATGCCTCTGCATGCGCACAAACACACACACACACACACACACACACACACACACACACACACACACACACACACACACACACACACACACACACACACACACACAAACAGTGGGAAAAAGGAAAATGTTTTCTGGCATCCTCTCCTAGGATGATATCCATCAGCAGGAAGAGAACGACAGGAGAGAGGAAAGGAAAGGAAGAGAAGATAATGTTTGGGGGTAGGAAACTAAAATATGCAGCACAGAGATCCATTTTGGAGATATTTTGAAGAAGCAGAAATGCAAGGCTTTGATCAGAAAGGTCATCACTGCATCAGCTTATTCCTCAGAGATCATGGAAAAGGATATGGATTCAAGTTCTGGTGTCAAGTGGCTGTCTCTAAGCTGTGAAGCATAGCCATTAATGTGATTCACCAACCAAAAATGGGAGCCAACATATGTGGTAAGAGACATCGACTCATAAAAAAAGCCTCAGAATTAATTTTGCAACAAATGTTGAAAACAATGAAGCAATCAGAGCGGAGCTACGCACATCAGTTATGAGAAAGCCTAACCACACAGTTCACGGCAGATTGTCCTGTCTCAAGAGCAAGAATTGGAATTGGTTCAGCAGTTGTGCAATTCTGCACCCCTGGCCCTGGGTTTGTGGCCAGAATGAATGAGCAACACTTCAAGCTTTTCAGCAGCAAGCTCAGTTGTCTTGCTGGCTACAGGGATTCATTTGTTATACCTTTTGAGGTCCTTGTGGAACTACAAGATGCTTTGACACATTAGCACCCCACCCTGTAATGAGAAACTATTAAACTATTTTGTGTAATTTAAATAACTGAAGAGTCAAAAGGACTGCTTTTGGTTTGTAGATTGCTGGAAATATTGTTTGTCTTTTTCTGCCCATTTCTCCCCATTTAATCTTTGCCAATTTCCACCCACTGGATAGGTATCCCTGTGTAACATGAAGTGCTGGAAGGGTGAAGGCTAGCATTTGTCTCAAGACAAGTGAAGCAACATCATATCTCACTGCCACTAAGAGACAAAGTTACCTGGATTACAAATAAAAGTAACTGAGGAGAGATCAAACAACCACAAATGTTGTGTGGAGGCTTTGGTTGCTCTGTTGCACAGATAGCAGCTGAACGAACTTGCAATTGCAACTTGCAACTTAAAGAAGTGGTAATTGACAGCATCCAATCTTCTTCCAGTTGTCATGGAAATTACCATACAATTTCACTAGCAGTACTGTACAAAACTGTATGAAATTGCAGAAAGCAATTTGTGAGCTCCCAAAGGTGGGTTCATCTTTGTGTAACCTTTGTCAGTTAACAAAAACACTTTGCATATCATCACACTGATCAACTAATGTACCCAGAAAACAAGGCTCTATTATGCTCTCTGGGCATTTCCAAGAACCAACCCCTCCTACATATCCTATTGATCTGGCCAACAGGTATCAATTTAATTTACTCTGTGAACTTCACAAACAAATGCTTCAAAATTCTACGACAATCGTTGAAATCCAACTTTCAGGAAATAATCAAGGGTGATTTTGCTGAGACCTTCTATGAGTTTTTAGTTTACTTTACTGTTTACATTATGTGCTAGTATGTGTGCCTGAGAACAAAATTGACTTTGGAGTGCAGATGCAAGTTCCATGCATGCTGAGGGGATTGAGAGCACTCTGTATCCACCCTGGGCAAGAATGATGACATCAATCTTTATAGGGAGCCTCCCAAGGAATCAAGGAATCAGCGTGCAGGCGTGACATCACGGGCGGCTTATAGCCCAACATCTGCCGTGGGGTGCGGGAGGGAGGCTGCTTCACAGCACTGCACCTCCAGAGGCCCAGTCACTGGCCCGGGCGCTTAATGAGGAACAGACCTCTGCATAAAAACACACTGCAGTTGCTCTTTGTTTCAGTATTTTGCACAGTGTAAAGTAGGGCATGACCAGAAAAAGACAATCTAAGGACCACACAAAACATGAGTTTACAAAGTTCAGGTTGGTAGGAGGGAGATCAGCTTCTCCTGCAACAACCTATAGAGATTAACAAGTGAATTATGTAAAAGGAAACCAAAAGCAAGGTAATACTGTACACAGTTCAACCAGTTCCATCTCCTGATGTATTTCTGTAAATACTGAATAAATGAAAACCATTCAGACATGAAACCAAACCAAGGGTTTAGGTAAACTATAGCACAATGTACTTAGAGTGACTATTAAGTGTTTGTTTATGAGAAGGTACAACAGTGTAACTGTATATGGCTCCATTCCAATGCTCCTAACTCTAGGTTTGGTGTATCAATGGCAGACATGTGGGGCCCCCTGCCTTTTAGCAGCCCCGAGGCAGGGGGACTCATGAGTGTGCATATATCTTGTTACAAATAAAATATGGGGTTTCACTGTTTAGCTGGAGGATTAACTTTATGAAAATACCATCTCTGGTTATAAATTCAAAGAACTACATGTTGTTTCTTACATGACATCTCTCATGAATATTAGTCATGATGATAACTGTAGCCAATGATAGTTAAATGTAGCCAAATGTGTTCAATTTCCACTTCCCTCTCCCATATAAATCACGTTTTCCAATACATTTCACCCTTTTTAATTGTGCACCCTTTTAATAGTCTGAATTCCAGGAACTGCAGTTATGTTTGGGTTCAGAACACAACATAACTCTCTAGAATCCGTTTGGTTCAGTTCCGCTTGATGGAAAAAGGTTTAGTCGATGGGCCTCAACCCCAGGGTATTCAGAAGCTACCCTCCCCTAAAATGTGAGGTGCACAAGGTGCAGACAGGAAACTGTATCGAAATATTTCTGTTTAAATGTTAAACTTTGTAAATGCAGAGATTTTGCATGACTTACCCTGCTGTTTTGTGGTGTGATCCTTGAGTGTTGCAAGCTGTGTGTGAAAGTTGAGCAGGTTGGTCTGGAGGGTTCCAATGTCCCTAGAATGTGTCTGCAGAGTAGACCTCAACTGTGCCAAGTTTCTCTCTAGCCCATCTTTTATTCCCTGAATTTGATTTGTCTCACTATCCAGCTTCCCACACAACTTTTCCAGGGTCCTTACCCTGCCATTTACTGTGGAGACACCTTCAGCTATGCCCGTTGCATTATCCTTACACAGGCTCAGCTCTGCAGTCACGTGGGCACTGAGCTTGTCTAGCCTGTCTCTGAGTTCCTCAAAATGGTTGGTATTTGGTTTGCCTGTCCCATGGGAAAGAGTAGGTACTTCTGTTGGTCTGTGGACCAAACCCATGTTTCCTGGCAGGCAGCAACTAGAGCTCAGATCCAAGAGGTCTTGGCTAAACTTGCTGATGGAGTGTCTTAAACCTGTGACAACTCCACTCAGGCCATTGACATTGTCTGTTAGAGGTTTCAATTTGTTCTGGAGGTCCTGCTTGCTAACACCATTTTGCTGATTCTCAATGGAGAGGCGTTCGATCATGCTCTCCAATTCAACAAGTTTAGCAGAATTGTGCTCAACATCTGTGTTCAGAACATCCAAGTCATTTCTACAGTGCCTCACATCTTTGACAATACTATCAATACCTTCCAGGTTTTGAGGATCAATTGACTGGCTGGATTTGCAGTCTGTTGAGCATATTTGCCCAATGGCACTCAACCTGTCCTCCAATCCCTGAATGAGAAACTTATTGGAATTTACTTGAATTTGCAGAGCATCTACAGAATCGCTAAATATTCCTGGGAAGGAATTGTTGTTCATCTCAACTAGCATGGATGTGAACTGATCCTCGATAGAATTCACTTTCTCATCCAAGAGCTGGCGAATCTTCGCCATCTCATCCGCAAGTTCCTTAGTTAACTTGTCATCTACATAGAAGCAGTAAGTCTCTGCATTCTTTTCAGTCACATTCATCCGTGCTTCCAACTCTTCTATGCGAGGCCCGAACAAGTCTTCCAGTTGCAGCATGGACAAATGTTCCAGCTCATTGTCCACACGAGCATTTAGGACTCGGTGAGCCTCTGCCACTTGCTGAAGTGCCTGCCGTAGATCATTGTGATCATCATCCTCTTTCAGCAAAGCTGTTTGCCTCTGAGTGCGTCCCACTCCATCAGACATGGCCATATTCAGGTGCAACTCACGTATTTCTTTCCTAAGCTCATACTCCTTGCTTTCTACTAGTTTAGAAAGGTTTGCATGAGTTCTGTCCTGGCCCTCCTCACATGTTTTCTGAATAGCCAGGATCTGTTTATCACATTCACTCTTTAACTTGGCAATCTGGTTCTCCATGTCCACAACCAGCTCATTCTTTAGCTCCTCAAATTTGTTGTCCATATAAGTCTGGAGGATATCGATGTCTGAGGAGGCACCAGGATTTCCCGCCGCACCTTGAGAGGCATCCATAAGCATTCGAATTTGCCCATTATGACCTGTCACAGTGTCACGCAACTCTTCAATCACCTCTTCTTTGCTTTTCAGGGCATCTGACACATCATTAAGCCTGGCCAGAACTTCCTCCATGCCCCTTTCCTCATGGGTGAGCCCTCTTGTGGCTTGGTGCCCATCCAAATGTGCTACACTTTCCTCAGTGCCTCCTGTTCTGGCACTATCTGGTACACCCATGTTGTTTAGGAGAGTGGCCAGCATCTTGCTGGTGTCCTCCTGAAGGTTGGTCCTCAGATTTGCAGCCATGCTAGTCATGGCTGCCTGAATATCCAACACAGTCTGTGAGAGGCGCTGCACGTCTTCCTCAAGCTGACGGGTTTTCTCAGCCCCATGGTGGCTATAATATTGCCCTGTCTCTCTGCGCTCTGGTCCTATAACAAGATAAAATGACAAATCCATCTTCTTCAAAAGGAATGTGATTTATGTAAACATACATAGAACGAGCTGCATAACATCTAATGGGTGCATTATATCTAATGGAACAAAGCTGAATTCTGCACTCTAATAACTGCATTGTTTGTTGCATCATAATTCGATTAATGACAGTGGCAAAATAATAAATCTCAATTACTTAAAACAAGACATTGTCAAGGCGATTGTCCTACTTTGTGTATTCCGAGTGTATCCAGTGTGTCGAGGCTGAAGGTGTGACTGTGGTGGATGTTCAACCAACGTCTGTCTATTTGGAGAGCCTTTCAGTTCTTTGCAGTCCGGACCTCGGTACCCTGGGCAGCACCTCCATTCAAGCTCAGTGACAGTCTTGTAGGAAATCTTATAAGTGGGTCGAAAATGTGTCCGATAGCTGGAAAGTAAAATTTATGCATGATAATTAAAATCAAACTGCAGCCTTAATAAAATGAATTAATTTAATTAATTAATGTGGAGTCCTGGGCTTATCGATGAAATTAGGTGCCCGTGATCCTGTTTACAATTTATTCCTTTTTTGAACCAATTTTGGTGTGTACTGACCACTGCACATTAGGGATACCCCACAAGACCTGCTGTTTTGGAAATGTTCTGACCCAGTAATTTAGCCTTTAGAATTTCATGTCAAACTCCCATTCTTAAGCTTGACCATTTTTACTGCTTTCAACAAATCAACATTGAGAGCAGAATTTTAGCTCGTTGCCTAATATATCCCAACCACGATACTCAATGTTTTTCACTGCACCTGTCAGTGTCATTAATGTGTAATTTCAAAATTACACTTGAAATATACTATACTATATATAAATATACGATAAAACAGATACAGACATATAAACGCTCAAATGGCTCCACTGACTCTCCTCACTTTGTGACATTTTGCAGCTTTTTGTAATATCATACATTTAGTGACAGCTTTATAACTCCAAAACAAACTAGTGATGAAAAATGAAAGCTACATTTTGGAGGAAGGAAATGATGCCTCTCATGTTAAGTGTTTTATCATAAACAAACCTCAGATTAGATCATTTTTTTTGCCTGCTAAAAATCCAAACCAGCCACAAAACCGTACACATAAAACAGACAGTCTACGGCAACTGCAGCAAGTATAAAACATCTGTTGATGGTGTTGAAAATTCACACACCTGCACATGACTCTCCATATGTGCCAATAATTGGTGTGTAACACAATAGTCCTCAGTGACACTGTGGTACTTTAAAGAGGACAGATTACATCATTTCCTGTGGTGCAGAGGGGGCCACGTCTACAAGTGAAATTATTTATGAAAACAATCCCAATCCATGTTCTCATAGAAATCCTCCCAGATAATACCAAGACATATGAGTCACAATGGGAACACAAAGCCATGGTGATACTGTTGTAGAAACCCCCATATTATTACTGGAATATCAAATCAGTCATACATTAGATCTGTGTAGTCTTCCCTTTCTTTGAACTGAATGTAACATGGGCTTATATGGAGGAGTATTTAGTGCAGGGATTACACAAACCCTGTTAAAATGCCAATGCAGACAGCAGTGCTATGTGTTTTAAGGAGATTTAAAATCTAGATAAAATTCTTTTCATAACCTCTGCATTTAGTAGTCATTATTAAAATGAATTATGACCATTTAGGTCATAACATGATATTAAAAATACAATGTGCCAGAAACACAACTGTTACAGCTCTGCACGAGGATTATAAATCTACACCGACAATATGGATCTTTTTGAGCCTTTAGGCCATGTTCTGGCAGAGGACAGATGACTATTTAAACTGCAGATGATGATAATTAAGCTCCACTCCACCCCACCCACACACCCATACACACAAACATGAATTAGTTCCTCCCTAACTAAACATTTCTGTTTTTACACTAAACCCATTTCTAACATTACCAAAAAGAAACCTTTAGGCTCTTTTAATACAAGTATTACTGCTCTTTTGGACCAGCCTTCCTTTTTCCATTGAAGCTGGAGGACTAGTCTCTAGTCTCCACAAAGACATGACCACACACATACTCACCGACACTGTCTAACTGTCTAAACGCCACACTGAATCACTGTAGAGTAAACACTCCACATGAAGGGATGCATAGCTTCCTTTTTTTGTTGACATTTGAGTTCTTGTGAGTTCACAGAGGCTGTGAACTGCAGCCCCTCCTGCTCTCCTGAGCTTCTTACCTCATCTGGTGCTGGCAGTCCGGCTGGTTCAAGGGACAGGGAGCAGCCTCTGAAGGAACTTCCAAACCTGCCTGAACTGCACAGCTCACATTCTTTTGGACAATAAATGCACACCAGTTCCTGGGAACAGGGCAAGAAAGAAAGGAAAACAGGAATAAATAACAGTGTATATTTCACAAAATTGGATTGTTCAGTAAACTACAGCTATGGTCGGACATTTACATGCAGATTAGTTCAAACTGTTCTTTTTTCTAGGGTAAAGGGTTACAACATGTAGTTTTATTGGGAAGAAAAAATTGTTTGGTCCAGAGTTCCACAATGTTTTATTAGTGCTGGGTATCTCCAGTGGTTTCCTGGCTCGATTTGATTCCCATTCACAAGGGCTCAATTTGATTCAAATTCATTTTTCACTCACAGTAACTCTCAATAACACAAACTGCAGCACTATTATATGCTACAAGACTAGCTATCAATTGGTGTGTGGCACAATAGATAACACCATCAGTGAGCCACACCATGTGGGAATGTAGGATTCAATTCCCAGTCTGGGCAACTATGCTGCGCTACACCAATAAGGGTCCTTAGGCAAGACTCCTAACACTACTCTCCCCCACCTCTGTAATGTGAGAAAGGTTGTAAGTCACTCTGGAAAAGAGTGTCTACTAAATGCCCTAAATGTAAATATCTTATATGCTAGTCAGAGCCAAAACGAGGTAAACAGATTTTACGGGATCAAATCAACTCAAAATGAAGCTGCTTCTTCACCTCAACTGTTTTCTCCAGTGCGGTGCCGTGTGTCTGGATCTCAGCCTGAAAACAACCCTTACAGGTTTTAAATGGGCATTTTAACACCCTTTCTTGCCTCATAATACACCAGTAATCAAAGCTTGCACTGTGACTAACAGACTGAAATATGCCTTTTGTTACTTTCGCTAATTGGTATCAGTCCTGTTTACCTCTGTCTTCCAGTCTGGTCACTGTTGTTGTTTATTCCCCATGTGCTTCTGAGCACATGTGCTTTGTTTTGGTCCCTTACTCCACCCATTCCCATCTGTGTCTCATGTGTAACCCTGCCCCTTCAGTATCAGGTCAGGTGTGTGTACTTCTGAACACATATTTAAGACCCTTTCAGTCAGTCTTTGTTAGTACGTTTCCTACTGTTTGTCAACATGTTTGTTTTTCTTTCCTTGGTTTGTTTCTTTAAAATAACACAAAATTCACAAAACCTGCTTCATCTGATTCCCTTTGTCTATGCCAGCTCAGTGTACTCAAACATTACACTTACACATATTCTTTTTTTCTCTCACCAGCAGAGGATCTGTCTCAGCTTTATATGAATCAAAATCAAATCATTCAAACCAAGATTGATTTTAAACAAAAATTGATTTTTAAACCCCAACCCCAGTTATGTTATGGCCTCTTTTAGCATTTCTCATGCTAACTTGGAACATTTTGTTATGTCATCGTCAAACCATAAAAATAATAGTACACTATTACAAAGGAATATACTATTACATTTTACAATAATCATTTCTTCAATTAGGATGCAGAGCTGCTGTGAAAACCTACAGACTGAGCAGTTGTCTATCATGTGATCAGTGGATAAAACTATTTGTAAACTAGGAGCTGCAGAAACTATAAAGCAACATATTGAGCAGAGTTCTGTTTGGGGCTAAGCACCTCCTGGCCTGTAGTCCCATCTTCCGGCACAGTTTACTGATTTACCTGCTCTAACAGACCTAATAAACAGGTGAGTTGATAAAGATAATGCTAAGAGCAAGAGGTAAAAAAGCCCTTCAGATCAGAAAGGAACCCAAGGTAACTTCTAAGGAACTAAAGGCCTTGATCACACTGTCTGGTGTTAATGTTCATAGTCAGCTAATGAACACTCATTAAAGGTTACTGGAAATGATTAGGTGCAGGTACTACTACACAAGGGACACTGTAATATTGGATCATTTCCTCCAATAAAGAAATGACAAAATGTAATTTTTGTCTCGTTTGTTTGATTTGCTTATTAGGACTTTATTATAATTATCTATTCGATTAGCTTTAGGTCAGATTCATGCATAGAAATTCTACAGGGTTCACAAACTTCCAAGCTCCACTGTACCTCAAACTTTTATCATACACATTAACAATTGTTCATGGTTTTGAATGTATATACCAATAGATATGCTCTAAAATTAGGAAAATAAAAATGATTTTATATTCACATCCATTAAAAGTGTATATATATATATATATATATATATATATATATATATATATATATATATACACTTTTAATGGATGTGAATATAAAATCATTTTTATTTTCCTAATTTTAGAGCATATCTATTGGTATATACATTCAAAACCATGAACAATTGTTAATGTGTATGATAAAAGTTTGAGGTACAGTGGAGCTTGGAAGTTTGTGAACCCTGTAGAATTTCTATGCATGAATCTGACCTAAAGCTAATCGAATAGATAATTATAATAAAGTCCTAATAAGCAAATCAAACAAACGAGACAAAAATTACATTTTGTCATTTCTTTATTGGAGGAAATGATCCAATATTACAGTGTCCCTTGTGTAGTAGTACCTGCACCTAATCATTTCCAGTAACCTTTAATGAGTGTTCATTAGCTGACTATGAACATTAACACCAGACAGTGTGATCAAGGCCTTTAGTTCCTTNTATATATATATATATATATATATATACACACACACACACACACACACAAACTTCTTTCTTAACTACAAAATTGAACCCTTTAAGCACACAGATATACTGCAAATCTAAAGAATTCTGAACAACCTTTTTGGTGTACAAACATTTGACTGGTACTGTAATTTTAAATTCTACTGTATTTCACTTCACTCGTGACCTAAACTGTTCATTTATATAAAATACTCTCCTGCTTGTAGAAATCCACTCAGATGACCAGCAGCGATCCCCCCAAAAACACTTTCTCACTGCAAGGCCACCTCCAGACTGATAACCCCTGATAAGGCCAGAGCAGGACTCTGCAGACACCTTCTTTTAATAGTCTCCTCTCAGCAGATCTGACTAACCTCAGACTCTTTAGCTTGACTCCAGACCAATCAAATAGATTGATTGCCCAAATCACAGTCATGAGAAGATCTCATCTCTGATCTTAAACTGTTTAGTTCTCTCAGCAGGATTAGACTGGTTCTGAACTGGGAGATAAGGGTTATTGAGATGTCAGGTTGGGGAGCTGGATCTGTAATCAGTACAGCTGTAAAATAATCAAAAATATTACTCTTACATCTGTTAGGCTTGACTTTAAATAGTGAAGATAAAGCAAAGCTCTGCTCTGGACTGAGCTGCTCTAGCTGTACTCACTTGCCATGTCGGTGCTGTGAGGCTGCTGGACTTCCAGAAGTTCTCCACAGAAACACCAGGAATATCAGAAGACCAGTCCAAACCATCATGACCCACCATTAAACCCCCTAATCCAGAAGAGTGAGTCCAGTTACACCTTTCCAAACCAGAGAGTAGAGAGTGACCACCCAACAGATCCGCAGGACGTTTGGAGAAGTGAAGAGGAAAGTTTGGAGCTGCTCTCCTGGGGTTCCTCACTGAGTGACTGCTCCAGGAGAAGAGAAGTGGGGGCGGGACAAGCAGTTTACTGAACCCAAGAGTTAATCCCCCAGTGCCTCAGAGTGCTTTAGTGAAAAGAGTTTGTGTGAAGAGCTATAGGATGTTCTAGAGACCTCAGTTTCTAATCCAGGGTTCTTCAGGTGCAGTTCTGGAGGATCAGTGTCCAGAACCACAACATCAGAATTCTGAAGGGAGATTTTCAGGAGCCCTTTACTGGTTCTGTGAAGAACCAGGACAATTTAGAGAACACTTTAAAAGCAGAAACAGTTGCATATATGCAATGAAAAATCTATAAGGTGTTTTTTAGGACCAAATTTCTCCCCATTCCACCTGAATATTCTTTATACCTTGAAGAAGATCTACTTCATTACTGTGTTTGAGTTGTGATCTTAACCTTTAGACCAATTTTGTGGGATGGTTTTGTAGTTTGGTGTATTTTTTTCACCAAAAAAAGTCTTTGGAGGAGATAGTCACACATACTAGATCCTAGGTTACTGCAATTTGTCTTCATTAAAGATGTAAAAAATTAAGTGTTAAGTATTTAACCTTTAAATACTTTCACTTAAGTACAGACCTATATCCTGGACTTTTATATCCTGGCTCTTTGTTCCTCTCAGTGTATCTTCCTCGTGCTCTTCAGACATTCTTCCTGTCACTGTTGTCCCCTGCTTGCTTATTATGGGCTTTGTTAAGCTGCTTTGTGAAAGAAAAGTGGGGTGGGGGTTGCACCATTTAAACGGAATTGAATGGCTGTGAGTTGTGTGTTGTCATTTCACAATAAAACTCAATGTTATTGTAGGCATTATCTGTATAAAAGGTGTCAGGCATTTAAGTGCTTCACAGGCCTAAGCTAAACATGCCATCATTACCACATAGAAGTATCAATAGTCCAAACGGCCTCAGTGTGACAATAGGGCATAGTTTAGACTTGTGCTTCCTTAACCCACTCCTGGAGGTCATGCACCGCATGGTTTTAATACACCTAGGGGTTTTCAGTTAATTCAAGAATTATGTTTCTGATTATGTTGTCATAAACAGAGGTGGGAATGTTACGGGGAAACTGTATGTATAAGTAATATTTCAGTTTCTGTGTTTAGTATGTTTATATATTTATAAACCAACCAAACTCTCTGGATGTTCTAAGCAAACAGCAAAGCACTTTTGTAAGTCGCTCTGGATAAGGGCGTCTGCTAAATGCCGCAAATATAAATATATAATATAAATATAATATATTTATGTTTGTATATTTAGGGGGTATGTTTAAAATGTTTGTATGTTTAAGTTTAAATGTTAAAAATGTTTAAATACATATTTAGTATATACTAAATATACAACACATTATGTATTTTAAATGTCCTCTAAAATGAAGTGGAAGTATGGAGCCAGCCAATACTGAATAGACCGAAAGCCAAAAAATATTGAAAATATATTAAAATATAAAAAAAGGATATTTAAACATACTTGTGAATATAAAAGCAAACTCTCGAGCAGAAATGAACATTAGCACTTAACACTTACATATAAGTTGAAATCTCCCAAAAATGTTTATATAGCAATGTACTGCAATATAGATGTGCATGTTTACACCTACTATCTATCCAGTGCTGTATTGTCCACATTAACAAGAGAACACAAACTAAACCAGCTGTAAGAGCAGTGGTGATCTAGATAAAAAGATTCACAGAACAGAAATATAACTTTACTAAAGTGCAGTACAAGACATTTTTATATGCGCCTCCACCTGGATGCCAGGTCAAAAAAGAGTCTTAAGGCTTGTTTTCCATTCGTCTTGCAGAGTGGTGGGTCAAGCCAAGCCTGAAAATTGAAGGACTCAAAGTATAGAGCTTTTTACCACTGACATCAGGTATGGGGGTGCAGGTCAGCCCCTACATTTGTAGGCCTGCATCAGTGTTTGGATAACCACAGGAAACCTTGAAGAGTGTCATGGCTGAACTTCAGTAGACTGAAGAATTCAGCTCCTGAAGCAGTTTAAAAAGGGCTTAATCAATAGATGATAATGTGATGCAGGTACAGGGAAAACACAAAACCATGCTCTTCACATGGGCCTCATGAGGTTTACACTGAAGCTCCAGAATGTGTGTTTTTTATGGGCTGCTTAAGGCTAGTTTTAAGTCAAGCTCTTTTTGAGTCAATGGTCAGGCTCTGTAATGCATCGTTTTCTGTTGGATCAGCCTTTGTCTTTGATTTGGGCCTGCATTCATAAAGCTTCTCAGAGTAGGAGAACTGATCTAGGATCTGTAAATAAGACAGGAATCAGGTCTTAGATGAATACAGGTCAAGAGATTCCTCACATTATTCATGCTATGCCATTCTTCATGTGAACAGCCTCATGGTGTTGGATAGGGATGTTAGGAAAAGAAAAATTGCCAGCTCAGGATAATTAGCTGATATGCTACAAACAGACTGATTACTCATTAGAGAGGCAGTCTACGTTATTCTTTATCATGCTACACATAGTACTAATTGGAATGCATTAATTGTATGCTTACATAACTGAACAGATTAAAGACAAAAATAATTGTTATTAATTGCAGCCCTAATAAATCACACCTACAAAAGGTACAAAGATGAATCTTATGCACAGGGTATAATATGAAGTATGTGTAAAGCAAAAGGATGCCAGCCCACCGGTTCAAAACATCAACCCCATTCTTTGCCTTTTCCATTTTCATGTATATTCTGTTAACTTTTTCATTCATATTTGAGCATGACCACCTGGATGTTCCATTATGCTCTTAAGAAAATGTTCTTAAATAGACAGGTGAGATGAAAGTGGGACTTTGGACAACTGTGAAGCATGGTAGAGGGAGCATGAGGCTTAATTGTTCATTTAGGGAACAATGACTTAATGCATCAAAACATTTTACAGGGGAAATATTATCAACCCCTTTGCTGGAGCATGATCTGAAGAGGGCTGTATACACAAGGAATTTCAGAAATATGAATGGAGACACAGTTTCACAGTGTTTGTGTGTTACTAGTTTACGTAGAGTGTTTTTGTCTCTGTAATTGTGATTTACATAGCAATCAGACAACATTTTCATAATCATTCAAGATATCCAGGTAAATCGAAAAGGAACAACTTATGCTGCACATGTTGCATAATATGATGCATAGGTTTATGTTGCCAGCAGTAGCACTGGCAATATTGCACAGGTCAAAGGAAGAATACAAGCATATCCTGGATGCAAATGTCAAACCATCTGTTAAAGGCTGAGACTGTAAAAAAATTGGTTCCACAACAGGTTAATGATCCGAATCCTACCTCAGAATCTATGATGGACTACTTGGAGACACACTGAAGCTTTTGGAATGGCCCTCACTGTCCCCTGATCTTAACATCATAGGAAATTAGTGTATAGACCTTAAATAAGCTGTGTAGCAAGAAAACCTAAGAACACTTCACAACTAAAGGCCTTCTCAAAGAAGAATGGGAAACATTCCCACTACAGCAACTTAATGCCTTTTAGCTGCTACAAACAGCATTTGCAAGTTTGGATTTTTGGAGTCTAGACTCTAGGTCACATTAAAGATTTTTTTGAAATTGTGAAAATATTGTGTTTACTTTGCTGACTACTTCTGAATAAAACAAGCCCTCAATATAAATGTAATTTTTTATTCTTATGTATATGTCAGGGAGATATGGCTCAAAGCAAAAAAGGTAGATGCAAGACATGCAACATAATGTGGCAACCTCTCTTTCTCATATGAACCTGGGCAATTATCTGATACTTGTCCATGCTGTTGAAGTACCAAGAGAGGGCAGTGCAGTCACATGGAACACAGCTACAGTAGCATTGCCTGTTGCCTGCTGATTTACCTGACACTGTTGCATCAGTAAGAGGTGATTTGGATGCAGATCATAGCAAACATCTTATGCCTTAAAGAAAAAGTGAGGCCAATTCATACTACTCATCTTTCTTTTCGGTTATGGTGTGAAGGAACCTAAAGTGCTCTTGGTGATACAGGAGATACAGAAGTACAGGAACAGGCTATCAGAAGGATTGCAGATGGGTTTGCTGTGCTACAAGTTCTTCTTGGCAAGATGTACAGTGAGAGGATAAAAGCACACACACACACACACACACACACACACACACACACACACACACACACACACACACACACACACACTCCATTAATCATTGTTGCTTCATTATTTAAAGGCAAATATAGTTGATGCACTTTTTTTTTTATTATATTGTGCTTTCTGTCAACAGCATATGTAGTTTACCTAAGATATTTTCTCAGAAATTAGTTATTTGTCTCTGTTGAAGAAAAAAATGCTTGGTGGGATGAAAGCATTTATTTTTTTCAGATATTGTGTTTATCATACTTGTCTTCAAATGGGAACAGGATGCTCTTTGCATCCTCTAGGAAATCTAGATGAGATTAATAATGAAAGAACATTTGTTGTGGATGATTCCCTTTGACCAATCATCATCACAGCAACTGCTCAAATGAAATTTAATTGAGATGCTCATGTTTAATTGATGCCGCTGAGCTCAGTAAAGAGCAGAAGGCTGGATGTGTTGGTATATAGTTGGTATATACGACTCTTATCCTTCATTTTGTTATTTGTAGTTATTTGTAATTACTCTGCTTATTCCTTGCATTACGTCCTCATGTTATAAACATCGGTGCCAGTGTCTAACAATTATCATCCTTTTAAAATTTTAATTACTATTGTCTAACCTTTCTTAATGCCCTAGTCAGGCTGTTGTATTGTTGTACTTTGTAGATGGATATATGTAAATGATCTCTGTTCTGTTTGGCTACCCTGTGTTATTCGTCATTCAAAAAAGCAAACCAAGCTGAAACATCACTCAAGGCCATTTCATACCTGCAACATTCTATCAGTCTCTAGGCAGAATCAGTGCAGTATTTGCAGTGTTTGACACTCATAATCAAGAAAATAGTTGGACAAATAGTTGCACCCTGAGAATAGTGTATGATTGCAATGCTATGTGGAAGGATGATAAAAGTTACCAGTAACAAAAAAGGATTAAAAAAAGACATTTATGGAGCTACACATATAGATGTAGTGTCTCTCAGTATGGCATTGAGAATAAGGCAACATGTCAGACATCTTGGCATGGAGTTGTAGAGATTTCAAATAATGTCCTGCATCCATCCCACGCAGCTTGAATATTCTCAGTTCCATCAGATTTTGCTCCACGGTGGAGTGTTGATTGAGTAACCAATAGCATCCCACACATTTTGAAATGGGGACTGGTCTGGTGATGCAACTTGCCACAACATTCTATATTGGGCAAGCTTTTGAGATGGCAGCAGTGTGTAGACAAGAGTTGTCCTGTATCCCATACCGTGACACCGGACTTTCTGGATGTGTGATGCATTGTTCTTGGTGGTGGTCATGGTGTCTCCACACATGGAGTTGCTGGTTGTCTAAAACAAGACAAAAATGCAACTTGTAAAGGTGACCTGCTGCAATTCTGAGTGACTCCATGACAGTCTGACATCTCACCACTGCAGTCGTGTATTTCAATTGGTTCATTCCTTGTGGGTGCAACTATTTTGAGTATTTGAATGTATAAGAGAATATATGCAATATTATTGCTAAATATACAATCTGGGCCAAGAAGCATCTCAATTTCCAAACCTCTACTTTATACTATATTCACTGATCAGCCATAATATTATTACCAGCTCACTGTCCAGCTCCTTCTACCATATAGGAGCACCGTTCCCACAGATGTTTGTTGTTTGGAGAAAAAGGGATCAAACATGGATCAACTTTTGACGATAAGAAGACTACACCATGCCAGACAAATGGTATGTCTTTACTCCTTACTCCTGTACAACTAGACACACCAACAGTGGTTCAAGCTGAAAACATGCTAATCTTTGGTTCCTGCTGTGAACAAACTATTCAGGTTTAGGAACCTAGTTTTGATTTTGGAAATGCACAGAATCAAAATTAGGTTTGCGAACGTTAATTTAAAAAAAGAAGGAATACTTTGTTTTTCTGTGATACTGGTCCTTTAAGGTTTTTTTGTTGTTGCATGCAGATTATGGCATTAATAAAGTGAGGCAGAGCAAGGAACATTTGCTGGCACTTGTGGAACAAAACTCCAGGGATTTTTTTTGTGTGTTTGAAGCCACTAGACCCTAGACTGTCCAATGTGTGTCTAATCAGGCTGGATGGAGGGTGGCGGCGTATGAAGCACCTCTGCCCCTGTGCCCTGCTGTCAGCGTTGTCAGTGATGGGAGAGCAACTCTGGCTGAGTTTCTGTGTAATTGGCGGCTGTGCTCACTGTTCCTTGCTCACCGTGCCATAATGTTGCTGTCCTGACACAGGAGGGTGGTGGTGATGGTGGTGGAGGTGGGGGGAGGTTAGTGGTAGAGGTGGTGAGTCACTGTGGCAATGCTGCTGCTCCTTCTCTGCCGCCAGCACTTCGGCTCTTGCCAGGACTCGGCGCCACAGATTGGCCACAGACTGACCGTGCTTCTGTGGCACCAGCCTGTGCCCACCACCGGCTTCGATGTGTCTTTTTGTTCTGCAGTGCTGTGTGAAAGCGATGTTCTCTCTTTAATCTCTGTTGTTTGTGTGAAAAATGGCTCCTCTCACTGCTTCGCCCCCTCTCAGACAGTGCTGGAGAGGAGGGAGCCACACAAGGAGAGGTTTAACAAAGCCATTCAGTTTTGCCAACGGATTCAATTCAACAATCCAACTAGTCTGAACAATTTAACTGATTTGATTCTGTTATATGAGCCATTTGTTTCTTACTAGACATATTAACTCTTACAATCTGAGATCTACAATAGTTGCATGGTGGTGTTCTAAGTTTCATATTTCAGGGTCAGAGTAACAGACATGTTACACATATCATAACAAATGACAAGACTACCATATCTAAACAATGTCTCATCACTGTGTGTCAAAATATAAGTGAGTAATCCAGCTCAGAAAACATTTAGAGAGAGTTTTTCCTTGAAACTGTCGCCCTTTGGCTTACTCACTAAGGGATCTATGTATCATCCTTTGTTCATCTGTTGTTCACCTTTTTATTTCTTGATTTCTGTAAAGCTGCTCTGTGACAACTTCACTTGTGAAGAGTGTTATACAAATACATTTTTGATTTGATTTTGATTTAAAATTTGTTTCCAACTGAATTAAATCCCAGTTTAAATGCCAAAGGAGCTTCCAGTGTATGTTTACTGCTCTGTCCATTTGTACATGCTGAACCAGCATGAAGATCCCAACTGATCAGTGGGAGGGGGCAGGACTGATGACATCACTGTCCCAAACATTGGTTATAGTGGAAAATGAGAAGGGACTGTTTACACTTTTATTTTGCTCACACAGTGTCCAAACTACACAATCAACGTCATCAGAAGGGATTATACTGATACATACAAATATCCAAAATAATAATAATGGATATTTAGGTTGTATTTTTATTTCATTTGGACTAATCTTAAATATTTTGAGGAACATATTATTATAAATATCTTTGTCAGTCTAATCATTAAAATAACTATAACAAATAACCATTTTCAGATCAAAAACACTCTGGACGATTAATTTCCAACAGGATTTCTAAGATGTAAAGTATTTTTTATGGTCAGATTCATAAAAAATATTTAGATTTTGTTAATTTGTACATTGCAAATGAACACAGATTTGAGCAGACAAGGATCTCTTGAAAAAACAATATCTGGTTTGTGTGGCTGTCTCCTATAAATATTCTTTTATGTTGGTGAATAAAAGATTCTTACATTTGGTAGGACCAAGTTTGATTCAGTTTAACAAATCAATTTAACAAAATGATTCTATTCAGTGAAGCTATGCTTGTTTATGTTCAGTGAACGTATTGTTTCAGATTAGTTACAAAATGAGATGAAGCTTGAGTCATTTCAGTTAATGAATATGACAAGGACAATGAATAAGTCTAGGAAAGGCTTTCAGGATGTTTGATGATCACTACCAACTCTCCAACTCATTCTGAAAGTACTGGTTGGGGCCCCATAAACGAGCATAGTTCCAGTGCTCCACAGTTCAATGCTAGATGTTTTATAAGCTGCTAATGTATGAATGGCATTAGGATTGGTGCCAGTAGGTTTATGTTAATCTGCTCCAGAGTCCTATTCTATTAACAGTACATCTCTACAGTGAATAGACAAGTTGTGTGTTCATTTGCACATCTATGTCAGTAATGGGTCCAACTTAAATGAACTAAAACCATTGATTATAAGAGATGTCCACAAACGTTTAGACATAGTGTATAGATGTCTAATAGTGTGAAGAACCTTTAGAAGGTCCTACAGAAAGAACCATTAGAAACATATTTATATTTATCAGTGTAACCTTTAGACAAAGAAACAAAGTCAAAGAACCTTCTGGTCTTGTTTTCATTTAAAAAATAAGAAGAAAAGAGAAAAAAAATACTTTTGAAAGTTTGTCTCCTGGCACTGAGCTGTACGCTCAGGGACCAAAGCAGAAGTACTGGACTGTCTGGTAACTGTGCAGTGCAGCTTGCCAGCAGAAGGTTGAGCTGCACTCTAAATATGGTGAGAGCAGTTGCATGTCACCAGAATCGAATGAACTCTTTTCTATTTCTTCTCATTTTCATAAGAATACCTCCAACTGATCAATGAGTCCTAAGCCTGGCAAATTTTTCAAGAAAGCAGTTCAATATCAAGAGTTAAAAAGTTTGCAGATAGAACCTTTTTGTTTTGTAAATAAAATAAAAAACACCAAGAAATACATAGAACTTAAAAAACACTTTATATATGGTAACTAGTCATAGAATAAGAATATGTAAATAACTCAGTTTTGAAAAAAGTGTCACACAGAACCTTATAGTTCAAAGGGGATGAGATGATAAACATTATCTTTACCACCAGTCTTTACCACCACTAGAAATCAGCATAAAATAGGAGTAGAATTTAATGTAATGTATGATATGTAGAGTTTAATATGTTTAATATGTTATGTTATGATATAGTTATGAAATTCAAGTGAATACTAAAATGGTAAATTAGGAAATGTGATAAAGATTTGGTCTGAGTGAAAAGACAGGAACATTACTGTTCATCACCTGTGCATGATCAGGTTGGGAACCATGTAATACTATATTTTTCATCTGTGAACTCAATATGAAACTGGTAACTCAGTAAAAAATTATTTTGAAGATGATGCTGCAGTTTTAACATAAACTGATATTTAAAATCAGTGTCTGGATTTTGTAACCCAGTTACTTTGTAACTTAAAACACATTTCTTGAATTAATAAAATAAAGAAATTAGAAGAAGTACTTTAAATATATTTAGAAGCATTCATTGTATACTTTTACCTAAAAATCATACTTCAAATTTAACTTAAGTGTTTTCTTACTTGAATATTTTTACTTTTACTGGGACTTTACTTGAAGTATGTGACGTGTAAGCTAACTGCTGTGTACATGACAGGAGACACATGACAGCATGTTAGGTTTGGGACAGTGAGAAAATGGCTGGCATAGAATATGTTTGTAGCCTTTGTAACTTGGAGCACACTGATTACCTCAATAATTTCTCAGTTCTGTATCCATAATTTTGGATTTGATCCCCTTGGCATATTAAACATTCTCTATTTATCTCCTCTGCAGTTGGTTAAGTGGTACTGTACAGTGGGGAAAATAAGTATTTCATACACTGCTGATTTGGCAAGTTTTCCCACCTACAAAAATCGAGAGGTCTGTAATAATTAAAAAATAATCAGAAAATCACATTGTATGATTATTAAATGATCAATTTGTTAATATTTGGTACAGAAATATTTTGTTTGCAATTACAGAGGTCAGACATTTCCTGTAGTTCTCAACCAAGTTTGCACACACTGCAGGCCCACTCCTCCATACAGATCTTCTCCAGATCTTTCAGGTTTTAGGCTGTTGCTTGGTGACATAGAGTTTGAGCTCCTTCCAAAGATTTTCTATTGGGTTCAGGTCTGGAGACTGGCTAGGCCACTCCAGGACCTTGAAATGCTTCTTACAGAGCCACTCCTTAGCTGCCCTGTCTATGTGTTTTGGGTCATTGTCATGCTGTCATTGTCAAGACCCAGCCACGACCCATCTTCAATGCTCTTTCTAAGGGAATGAGGTTGTTGGCCAATATTTTATGATGTAAAGCACCCCAAAATTATGATTTTTCCACCCCCATGCTCCATGGTTGGGATGGTGTTCTTGGGTTTGTACACATCCTTCTTCCTCCAGACATGGCAAGTGGAGTTGGGTCTCATGTGACCACATGACATTCTCCCATGCCTCCTCTGGATCATCCAGATGGTCATTGGTGAACTTCAAATGGGCCTGGACATGTGCTGGCATGAGCAGAGGAACCTTGCATGCCCTGCAGGACTTTAATCAATGATGGTGTGGTGTGTTATTAATGGTAAACTTTGAGACTGTGGTCCCAGCTCTCTTCAGGTCATTGACAGGGTCCTCCCATGTAGTTCTGGGCTGATACTTGACCTTGGTCAGAATCATCCTAATCTCACGAGGCCAACAGTTGCTGCCTTCTCACCAAGCTGCTTACCTATTGCCCAGTAGCCCATCCCAGCCCTGTCTACAATTTTGTTCATGGTGTTTGTCTTTGGTCTTGGCCATCATGGAGAGGGTGAGTGTGTAGACAGGTGTCTTTTATACAGGTAACAAGTTCAAACAGGTGAAATTAATGCAGTTAATGAGTGCAGAGTAGGAGGCCTTCTTGAAGAAAAACTAACAGGTCTGTGAGAGCCAGCATTCTTGCTGGTTGGTAGGTGATCAAATATTTATTTCATGCAAAAAATGCAAATAAATTATTTAAAAAACATATACTTTTTTAGATTCTGTCTCTCAAAGCTGAAGTGTACCTATGATAATAATTATAGACCTCTCCATTCTTTGTAGGTGAGAAAATGTGTTGGTGAGCAGTGTATCAAATACTCAATTCCCCCACTGTATATTGTGAAGAGTATTGCTTTTCTGTTGCTTCTGCCCCCTGGTAGCACACATCTCTATGGTGATGTTGCACAGAATGACATCAATACTCTAATGTGGACACAATGTAGTGCTAATCCAGGAAGAACTAAATACAAAAGGCCTGATTGAGACGGAGAGGTAAAACCAGTACCAAAGAATCAGTTCATTCATGCTAACAGACATTTCTCCCCTCCTGAAGCCCTAAGCCCAGGATTCTGAGCTCCAGCAGGTTTTTTAAACCTCCACAGTCCTCTGCCATTCTTTAAGCTGCATCTGTGATTCACCTCACTGTTTTAATTGGGCTAAAACACAACACTTTCATGCAATGGAAATGGAAATGTGAAGTCAGGCTTAATTAGCAGTACACTTTAAATGACCTTTTGGAGATTCATTTCTAGTGTAGATTGTTCTGGACTTCTTCTTAAATAGACATTATGGTGAGTGTGTGTGGTGGACTGGGGATTAGATTTGTGATCTAATGGCATCTCAGATATTCTCCCAACAGAGCTGAGCCTGGCTTTACATTTAGATAAATAACACTTTCACCTACTCGTGGGAGCAGGCGGCAGTGTACACACTGTATCATTCTGAAGGTGTCTTTGTTCTGAGGAACTGAGAGGCTAGAGCTGCCAGATTGAGAACACACACATACACTCACACATATACACACCAAATACACACAAACAACCATGCGAGACACTGCAATTTATTGACTGTAAAATGTTAATATGGCCATAAGCCTTACTCATGAATTTTTGATCAGGGCTGAGACAGGCTCGTCACCTGAAATGTTAATGAGGTGAGATTGTGTGCGGGCGGGAAGGTCCCTGTCACAAACCCAACAAATAGTGCAGATGAGCTGCATCCATAAGATCCTGCGCCTGTAAAAAGAGCAGCAAAGGGCACACGCTGCTCATCAGGTTGTGCCATGGTGCAGCAGAATGGAGATAATTAATTGTGCTGGGTTGATCAGCAGCAAGATGAAAGATAATGAATCATTTGCATCCTGTGATGTTTCTGGGGCTTTTTATGGGTCTTTCCTCAATTTTCCTCTGGATCAGTAAAGTATGTATGTATGTATGTATGTATGTATGTATGTATGTATCTATCTATCTATCTATCTATCTATCTATCTATCTATCTATCTATCTATCTATCTATCTATCTATCTATCTATCTATCTATCTATCTATCTATCTATCTATCTATCTCTATCATCACCCTAACGTTAATGAACATGCAGTTTTGCTGTGTTTTGTTTGCTGATGAAAATTGAAAATACTGAATTGGGCCCTGAGATTATTTCTACATGAGCCGTTGTTACTGTTATAAATTATATATCCAAAAGTATCGCCTACACTTTAAAAAAAAAATCTGGCACAAATTTGAGCAATGCCACAGAACAGTGGTTTTTAATCCTGGTTCTGAAGTACCACTGCCCTGCATGTTTTATGAGTTCCCTGTAATTCCAACTAAGGAACTAACTGACAGACCTATGCTCTGGGTGTGTTACAGCAGGGGAAAAGTGGCTGGTAAACACAAACAAGCACAACAAGCACAGTTAGATTTTGCCTAGGTTTTCAGCCTATATTTATGAAGTCCAGCTGCTATGTCTGTTAACATCATGTATTTAACCCAGCTTTTAGCACTGTTGTTAACCTGCTACAACCCCACAGAGTTTGGCTGTTACCAACATGGATATCCTGCTCCAAGCTTCCAAACCTTTGAATAGTGTATTGTATCAAAAGTGAGTATTGGTAGATTAATTGATATACAAAATTGTCTGGAAGAGGTGTTTGGTGCAGGAATACTTGGACTGTTAATTTCTCCTGAATGTTTCATACTGTACCTTTTGAGGCAAAACACTGTGTGGAAGATCACTCTCTTAGGGAGCGCCTACATTTCCACAGAGTGAGAAAAATGTGCATGCACAGCTGGATAAACTCTTTTTTGAACACAAGGAGTAGAGAACAACACACACAGGGGATGTGTGTGACTGCTCAGGACACATTTACTCCACTATACCTTTATATAGAAATTTGTTGTTTGCTAGTATATTAATGATCATTGCTAGATTTTTTTCTTAAATAGGGTCTTGACAAACATCCTAACAAGTCCTAATAGCATGTCTGCCAGAGTTGTTGATCACAGCACTGCAAAAATAGCATACAAGACATGATAAAAGCCCTTATGGCATGATTTCAGTAAGACAGTGTTTTTATATAGTAAAGGACCTAAATACAGTGCACCTGAAAAGTATTCACAGCACTTAACTTATTCCACATTTTGTTATGTTACAGCCTTATTTCCAAATTGATTCAATTCATTTTAAATTCAAAATTCTACACACAATATCCCATGATGACAAAGTGAGAAAGGTTTGTTTGAAATCTTTGCAACTGTATAAAACAGAAAATACTATTGAGCCTATGCTCAATTCTTCATTGAAGCATATTTGGCAGCAGTTACATTCTTTTTAAATTAAACCTTTGTACACATGTTTTTGAGAAGTTTCTCCCATTCTTCTTTGCAGAACCGCTCATGCTCCATCAGATTGGATGGGGAGCATCTGAGATGTTTAATGGGTTCAAGTCTGGGCTCTGGCAGGGCCATTCAAGGTCACAGAGTTTTCCCAAAGCCACTCCTTTTTTATCCTGGCTGAGTGTTTAGGGTCATTGTCCTGTTGGGAGATAAACCCTTGTACCTAGTTTGAGGTCCAGAGTGCTCTGGAGCAGGTTATCATGAAGGTTATCGTCATTGCTGCAGTCATTTTTCCCTCAACCCTGACTAGTCTACAAGTTCCTGCTGCAGAAAACCATCCCCCAGCATGATGTTGCCACCACCATGCTTCACTGTAGAAATGGCATTGGCTAGGTGATTAGCAGGGCCTGGTTTTCTCCAGACATGATGCTTGGCATTCAGGCCAAAATCTTTTTATTTCTCATAGAAATTCCTTAAGGTGCCTTTTGGCAAACTCCAGGTGGGCTGTCATGTACTTTTTACTGAGGAGTAGCTTCTGTCTGGCCAGTCTACCATACATGCCTGATTGATGGAGTGCTGCAGAAATGGTGGTCCTTCTGTATGTTCTCTTCTCTCTATGGACCAATGCTGGAGCTCTGTCAGAGTAACCTTTGGGTTCTTGGTCCTACCATGATCACTCCTTTTGGCTGGGCGGCCAGGTCTATGAATAGTCCTGGTGGTTTCAAACATCTTCCATTTATGGATGATGAAGGCCACAGTGCTCATTGGGACATTCAATGCAGCAGAAATATTTCTGTACCCTTCTCCAGAGCTGTGTCTCAATACACTCCAGTCTCTAGATTCCTTAGACTTCATGGCTTGGTTTGTGCTCTGACATGCACTGTCTAGTGGGAACCTTTCCAAATCATGTGCAATCAATCTCAAGGATGATCAGTGGAAACAAGATGCACTTGAGCTCAATTTTGAGTGTCATGGCAAAGGCAGTGAATGTACATGTAATATTTCTGTGTGGTTTAAATCTGTGATACATTTGCAATTTTTTAAACAAACTGCTCTCACTTTATTATGGTACACATAACAAAATGAAAAAAAGAGAAGGGTTCTGAATACTTTCCAGATGCATTGTAAATTGTTGCGCTGTAAACTGTTTACAAATAAAATCCCAGCCTTTTACAAAAAGAGCCAATCAGTTTGCTAGTTACTGCCTGGCGTCAATGGAAAGATGGACACTGAGTGAACAGGACTTTTGTAAAACCTTCAGGAATAGGTTATGAGCATATGAGCATTTTTATTCTCATAGTATAGCTGGGAAATTTTCAGCTCTCACTTGCTTACAGGGTAGCTGTGCATGTTTAAAACAAGCTGGTGTGAAAGATGAGATGCATGGATAACAAAACACTGTGTTTGATAAGTCTGTGTTTTATGTTTAATGAAGTCAGTGTATACAAGTATTGGTGTCACAGTAGCAAGAGTAGTATGTGTTACTTCTTTTTGCTGTACTTTATCTCTCTTGAGCATATTCAAAGGCCAGAGAAAGGCTTGTCTCTGTTATATGTAGCATAGTAGTGTAATGAAGACATAAACAGTAATTTAATGTAAGAGGCAAAAAAGATGTCACATCATGCTCATCCTGAAAACTGAGAGTGCTTTAACTGCAGAAATTTAAAGAGGTCTGCAGAAAATGTTATTGTCCATATTAGATTGAATATACTTGTTGTAACTTGCTTGATATGTGCAACATGCAGCTGCATTATTTGTGAAATTCATTTATATTGTGGAGGGACCCCTACCAGACATTCATGATGAAATACTGATGTGCTTTATCTTTATAGACCAGATGTTAGTCATTATGCATGTTTGAAATCTAGGCTGAATATCCAACACACTGTGTTAAACTGTTTTGTTCTATATCTCTCATGCTTTTAAATATGCTTTAATTTTTTGTGTTTGGGTGAAAATTAATAGAAGGAATTGAATGAATGTCAGAACCTTTGCCTGTGGTTCTTTAGAGAACCAAAAGAAGATCTTCACTGGCATCTTTCAGAACCATTTGAAGCCCCTTTATTGTTAACAGTGTTTGTTGTTTACTTCAGCGACGTTTAGGTGCACTGTATTCTTCTGACTTTCTTCCGAAAGCAAATGTACTAATAAGGAATCTGTCCCCTCTACTTCACTGCAGTAATAGCCTCTACTCTTCTGTCTTGAGCTATTGCTTTGAGGATTTGCTTGCATTTGGTCATTAGACCATTCAGCCTCAAGGCTCTCAATGGCCATATAGTGCCATGCCAATGTTTGTGTACTCCTGGTCAAATTTTCTCTTCCTGTAAATAGTTTAATGAATTTAAAATATAAAAACTGATCTCTCAAAGGCATCTAGTTAAAATAAATCATTCTTTTCAGCAATTTAAGCAAGATTAATGTATTATTTTTGGTTTGTAAAGTTTTAGAGTGGGGGAAAAGAGGAAAAGAGCTCTCATCCAATATTTATTGAAACTGCCCACAACTGTGCTAATCTATCTTGCAACTAGTACTACCAATTTTCATGGTATTCCTGGTCTGCCTGAGAGTTGTTTGTCTTCCTTGTCTCATGAGCTCTTGTTATTGTTTTTTGTCCCTTGATTTCTCCTCCCCAGTCTGGCATTGTCATTAGTGCTCCTACCTGTTTGTATTGCTCTACCTCCCCTTTCCCATTGCAATTTTATTCATGTGAATGTGAAGCCATTTGTTTTAGTGCTGGTCTGTTTGCCAGGTCTTGCATCAGTACAGATGGATGTTCACGTATGGTTGTACATAAAGGCTCATTTATGAATCTGCATAGATTGTATGCACCTTTTGTACAGTGATTAGTTCATCTTTTCAGTAGATACACTGATATCTCAAATGCGTCAACTTCCACGTCACCTTCGTTCTTTTCACTGTTCCTCTGACTTCAGCATTCTTTTACTGCAGAGTGCGTTGGGTGCCTTTAACACATCCTTTGCTTTATCTCTCTCCCCCGCTGGCTTCGTCTACTTCACTCTACAGCTGTTTGCCCCCTCAGCCAACCCGCTGGCGCTCATTCACCTCAGCTCTCTTTAAAACTCATTTTGCCTTGTTGTCAAACAAGCCTTCTCTTTCTTTCTCTGCTTTCAGACGTGGCATAAAAGAGTAACCTTGAGCATTGACATGACGTGCCTTCACTCACCTTCTTTGCTTCAATTAAGAGCAAGCTTTTGAAAGAGGCCGCAATCCTTCATAGTCAAACACTGCATGAAGATCCATCTTTTTGATGTGCCTTAGCAAATGCATGAGGACAAATGGAAGATGAAAATCTGCACATTGCCGGCCTGGTTTGGGGATGTAGTATCACTGTCCAAAAAAAATATCTCTATCATCTATATCTATTTAACACAGCTGTTGATCTTTACATCTAGTGAAGATTTCAGATTTGGGACCAATACAAATGCTCTAAAATTAAACATAAATTACACTGACTTTAATATTCAAAGTGAAATTTAAGAACTTTTTTGCCGTTCATGAACAGGCTGGACATTGATTGAATGGAAATGCTTTTTATTTGGCAGCTTATATCATGCATAGCTCAAACTAGAAAATGTACGCCCAGATTTATAAAACTGGCCACATATCACATATCAGCTCTCAAACCTTTCAGCTGTTTAATCCAGATTAGAATGAAAAAATGGACTTTTAATTTGGTGACTTTACCAAGGTTACATATAACCCTTTTCAGCAAGCTAACACAGTTCCTTGGATTCTTGAAATGTTTGTGGCATGCTTTTTCATTCAAATTTCAAGCAGATCAGAATGGCCAGTTTGAATACTTGTTTCTTTTAAATGATGAAATAAACAAGTGAGGCCAGTGAAAGGGAAGCAACATGGTCTAATTCTTGTAGCAAAGTTAAAGTTTAAAAAAAGTTGATCTGTTCAGCAAACAGAAAAGTTCACATTCTTAGCCCAAATGGCAACCTTATCTTAGTGATAGCAGCTGGAGCTACTCAGATAAATGTATGAAATCAGTGTGCTTAATGATAAATGTACTTCAAATCAATTTTTTTTTCTGATACATGTTTCAAATCAATATCATTATCCTTATGTTGTTCATTGTAGTTGTATCACTCCATCGACACACTCTCAGCCCAGCCATTTCAGCCTTCTATTTCTGTCTGTTGGGTGAAAATATACATTTACGAAACACATTTCAGAGCCTCTTCATCGTCCTTATGTTCTTTCCACGATTATGCTAAAACACTGGCATCAGACGTTGACCATCTGCTTTATCAGAAACCTCACTTCTTTTTGCACTTACTTGACCAAGTTCATATCCTACACTATATGACCAAATGTTTGTGAACTCCCCTTCTACTGAAATCATTTAACTACTTTAAGTTACACTCATTGCTGACACAGATGTGCAAAGGTGCACACAACTTGTCTAGTCCCTGTAGAGAAGTATTGCCAGTAGAATTGGCCTTTCTGGAGCAGTGAACCTGTTGGCACTATATCTAATGCCAGGTGTGAGCTAGAGAGGTTGAATTGAGCTGTGGAGCAGTGGATCTATTTTCTCTGGAATAATGATGCTCCATGCTCCATGCGCTAATACTTTTGGTATGAGTTGGGGAATTGGGGATGAGGTGGGGTGGTCGTCATCCTACATCCTGACATCTTTAATGCTCTTTTTGCTGAATGCAATCAGAGCCTCACAACAGTAGAGACAGTTACTCCAACAAAAGCAGGAGCTGTTTTGTAAAACCAGTGATTTCAGAAGAAACAATGAATAAGCAAGTGTACCAATATTTTTATCCATACAGTGTGCTTTATAGCACAGTACTTCATGCATCCAAAACGCTACAGTTTCTAACCAATAATATTTAGAGCTGCTGTGTCTGAACACCGATGAAGGGCTAGAGGACAACTAACCAAAACTGTGCACAATTTGGATCTAACTTTATTTATATAACTTTAATATGTATTATTTACTGCTTTAAGAAGTCATTGAATAGGTTGAATGTGGTGTATATTTCCAATCAAATCAGTTGTCAACCTATTACAAACAATCATTTATTTGTTAGATGTATGAACACTAGTATTTAAGTTGTAATTCCGGTTACTGGTTGCAAAAGCTGGCATTTTATCTGCATTTTTCTCATCATCGGCCAACTTGTTTGATTGGCATCACCCTAGATGTATCAGTCCATCAGTACACACTCAGTCTGCTCATTTTAGCCTTCTATTTTTGTCTGATTGCCATAAACTGAGACTCAAAAATATTTATTCCAACTGAGATCTAATATCACATAACTATTGATCTTGTTGTCCCATGACTCAGTGGGCTCTAAGTGTCCTGGGCAGACCAGCTGGGGAAGTGATGTCATATGTCCTTACATCACAGTGGAGCGTATGGCCTCGCCTTCCTCCCTCATCCGCTCACAGGATCTGTCTAATACGGTAATGACATCTTTTAGTTCAAGTGGCTGTGGTTTGCTCAGACAGAACGACGTTCTGATGTCCGTTATTACATTTCCAAGAGCTTTTCTCGTCTGTCATCTGTAAACTGCATCAGTGTAGAGCACAGATAAATGGAGTGGGAGTCACAATCTCACCTGCATCTAGGCCCCTATGCTCATAATACACTCTCAGAATGCCTGAGTCTAAAGCGAAGGCTGATATGGAAATGATACTGAAAGCGTCATAAAAATACAGGGTCCTCTAAAGCTGCCATCACTTCACACTCAGAGGGTTAGAAAAATGTTAGTGGTGGTTTAATGGTGAGAAATAGATAATGGCAAAGTTTTGTTACTAAAGCACCCGCTGGCAGCCAGGCCGTTGACTGAGAAGGCTGTCTGAGCACTTTGTCTGGTCTTTAGAGTCGTGGGACGGTGATTAGCAGAATCAAATCAATAATACATGCTAAAGACTGACTAATGCACCATGGAGACAGACAGCTTTTACCTCGCCTCTACCACAATGAGACACACTGGAAAGGGGAAAAATGTGAAGGGGTGGGGGTGTCATGAAGAAAGAGCAAAAGACCAAATAAATGAACAAATAATGAGACCATGAGGAAGAAATAATGAGCTAGTGAGTGAATGAATGAATGGTGTGAAGACACTAGAACACATACAAAAACCCAAACGGGATATTTGATATTTAAGCCTTTTACTTCATGTGAAGCATTCGTGATGAATGGATTAACAGACATGTTCCAAATCTAGTAGAACCTAAAACAAAAAGTTAAGATTTTTTTCCCTTTCTGCTACAAAGTTAACATTTTTTGGAGATATTTTTGTAATCGGTTTCATGATCACATTAGAATCTCCAATTTCTCTGGGACATTTTGCATTCAGAACTTGACAATGAATTGATGTTGATAATATTAAACTTTAACAAAAACTATAACAATACTATGGACTTAAACTGATCTAGTTGTGCTGATCTACTGCCAAAGCAACCTTATTATCACATTTGTAAATGCTTTTATCCAATGTATTTTTGTTCTATGCTGTCAATTCACTGTGCAGTAGTATTAGCTAGAAAGTAGTAAGACTCGTATTTGAATCTTTGATTACATTCAGACATTCAGAGGAAAATGTTACATTAAAAAAAACCAATAAGAAATAGCTTTTGTTAGTGACTAGGAGCATTAGCAGCAATTTTGGTCAAATAGCATTTACTGAAAATGTCTCCTGGAGTTCTTTATCCTGCAATCTCTCCCTGTCATTTATCAGTCAAAATAGTAATTCTACATTCATGCTAATGATCCTGTCCACTAAACTGTTCAAGATAGTCTACTAATAAACTACTAATACTGAATCATACACTGCCTGGCCAAATAAAGGTCACCACCTGGATTTTATTAGGCAAATAGGTATGAGCCTCCCATTGGATAATTACTGCTTATGTGATTATGTTTCAGCTGGCAACACGTTATTTAACCGTAACTGATTCAGTGAGTAGTTTCTCATTTGCTAAATAACCATATTGAAAGACTCATCCTGTGGCCGTGGAAAAGATGTTACAGAAGCATCAAATTATTGGCATGCATCGACTAAAATCAGAGCCTTTCAACACACACACAATGTGAAGGGAACTAAAGGGACTAAACAGTTGCATAGTCTTACGAAAACCACTTATCAGTGAGGCAATAACAGCTTCAATTTAATAGGCACTATAAACATTCGACTCTGGAGCAATGGAAGGAGGTCATGTGGTCTGATGAGTCCAGATCTACCCTGTTCCAGAGTCATGGATAAGAAGAGAGCATTCCGGCTTGTACGTGTTGGGGCAATGATCTGGGGTTGCTGCAGTTGGTCAAGTTCATCAATGTTATTTGCCCAAAGAATGAAGTCAGCTAACTACCTGAATATCTGAATGACCAGATTATTACCTCAATTTCCTTCCCTGATGGCACAGGCATATTCCAAGATGACAGTGCCAGGATTCATTGGCCTAAACTGTAAAAGAGTGGTTCAGGGAGCATGAGACATCATTTTCATATAAGAATTACCCAGACTTGAACCCCATTGAGAATCTTTGGGATGTGCTGGAGAAGGCTTTGCACAGTGGTCTAAAATCTTCCATCATCAATACAAGATCTTGGGGAACATTTTATGCAACTCTGGGCAGAAATAAATGTTGTGATATTGAAAAAGCTTGTGGAAACAATAAGCTGAGCAATCAAAGATAAAGGCGGACCAACAAAATATTATAGAGTTTGATCTTTTTTCTGGTCTTGCAGTGTAGTATTGTATTCTTCAAATGCCACGGCACATTAACTATCAATAGTTAGAAAACATTGGTCTAATGGCATACATTTAATGTGCAGCAGAAGCAGTAGCAACACCTTAGAAAAGGTGTGTGTGTGTGTGTGTGTGTGTGTGTGTGTGTGTGTGTGTGTGTGTGTGTGTGTGTGTGTATGTGTGTGTGCGTGTGTGTTTTTATATGTGAAATACATTTTTAAAAAATTCAAACATTGCAATATATTATATTACATTCAAATTTTGTGCCATTTTCATATATTTTCAAAATGTATTTTATAAATAGATTGTTTTATCATAGTGTGTAGGGTGATTCGCAGGATTGTGTCCCCTTGAAATCCTTGAGAAACAATCAATAAAATAAAAATGGTTGAACCTTTTTTTACTTCTTTTGTCTTTTTTTCTAACATCTTCTAAATACACTGAAAATCCAAAAGATTTGTTGAAGCTAAAGGAAGCTGTACTGACCTGCAGGATATGATCCTGGAGCCTCCTGTATTGAATGTGGATGTGAGTTGCTTGTCTTTTTGCACAGACAATTCTAGCCAGATGCCACCAGTCATGATCATTACCACCCACTGTGTTGCCCACTTTAACTGGTAATGCCTTTTGTGACGTATTCCTGGTAACACTGTAGAACCAGGACTGAAACACTGTGCCCAATGCATCTGGTACCCACTATCAGACATCCTTTGAACCTAATTCACATCACCTTGCCATGAGCACACTGGCCAGTGTTTAGTCTCACTCACAAGATAAGGCCTCCCAACATTCATAGTTAAGGGCACTCCCAAGCCATCCCCTCAGGTATCAACACTTCATAATGGACTTACGTACTGCTCTTTGTCTACTGTCTCATTACATATACTTTCTAAATATTGCAGTATTTCCAAGCATTAATCCATCCCATTAATTCCCCCCTTTTCTGATATCATTTTTTGAGGATCTGACATTACCAAAGTCTCTTTGATTGCATGGTTGAATATAGGTAAGATCATTTTTGTTATGTTCCTTTATAAATCTTTTTTTTCATTTGGCTTAATGCCAAGGACAGAAATATCTAACATGAAAACATTGTTCTTAACTGAGTTTGCAAACATATACATCCTTTTTCAACATCTGCATTAAACCTGTCACATTCAACCTCATAACAGTTTTGAATGTGATGGGTTAGAATGTTTTATTCACATGCTGAGGATTTATTTGTCTTTACAAAGGCCATCTGTACCTGAGAAGGCTCTGTTTCGTGAAAATTTAAAAGTAACTAAAAAAGAACAGCTTTGTGAGCACAGCATGAACAGACTACATTTTATGTTGAGCTAGCAGTGACTCTACGCGGACTCTACTGTTTGACTGAATGGTAATGTGTGGCATAATTATATTAACTTTAACGTTGATTTATTTTTTTAGTAGACAATTGGGGCCTGACTTGTTCCAGGTTAGGCCACCTGTGCCACTGTGCCAGTAGCTGAGAGAAAGACGAATGCGAAGGACTGATTGAAATGTGATCTCTTTTATTTGATTAACGTTCTGTTCCCCTAAGTCAGAATAGGAAGCCTAGTGACAAGGCAATATTTCCAAGACGCTCGCCGAGGAATTTATTTTATCGACCAGAGAAGCACAAAGTCAACAAAGCCAGCAGAAGTGGGAAGAGGGGACAAAACAAGCTTATTACAGCCTTCACTCAGAGAACACCCCCCTCCCCCACTCCTCATCCTCATATTGCCGTAATGCTTCAAAAATCGATAACGGGCTGAGAAACAGGTCAAAATGCAATAAGTGTGCAATCTGTCCGGGAAATAACACTGGTGGAAGACGGAGGCAATGGTGGCACCATCCCATGGGGGGCTGCCCCTCTCTCTTGCTGGGCTGGAGAGTGCAGGGTTAATGCGTTTCTACGCAAGCTCTAGCCCCCCTGACCGACTTGGGGCAGTGCTTCTTCGAAGCCTTCTCAAATGCCAGAAATGACAATGGTCTAATTATCTCATTATCGGTGACTGGACCAACTATCTGTTTCCTCTCTTCTCAGTCCCCCTCCCCACCTTTTCCAGTCCTGTCTCATTTCCAGGACAGAGCATGGTAGTGCAGCGCTCCGCAGGCCATTAGCTTATAATGACTGCTGAGTAGCACATTGTAGAGGAAGTGGCAACACAGTTCTGCACTCTGCACCACAGCACCTGTGTGTCAGGAGGTCATATGGTTGACTCTCTTAGGCCAGCCATGCTGTGCATGAAACATCTCTCACAATTATTCCTCACTTCCAGCTCAACAAGCAGATTCTGAACTTTCAGCCCACACTTAACTTGTGTTTGAATATTTGATTTAAAGCTGATGTTATTGATGTGTTGTTTATAACCTGTATATTGTTGCAATAGAAAACAAGAATTATGTAATATATTTTGAAGTTATATAAAGGGTTCTTGAAAAGTATGTCATTAATGTTTTATGGGAAACAGGTTCTGTAAACTTTAAAATAAGGGACATGATTTTTGACGTGTCATTTTAAAAGAAAAAGACATATCACATTAAAAGAATTTTAAAGCTTTTTTAAAGTATCAGGTGTTAAGATCAACATACAGTGTAACCCTAGGATATTGGCCCAAACAGCACCCATTCATTATTTCAAAAGAGGCCTAAAATGCACAACCCAAATTCAAACATACATACACTGTACACAAACTTTCGACTTTTCTTTGTTCATTATTTCACTCTGTACTTACTGTTGTTTTTATTTCAGTCAGTGAAACAATAAAACCGATATGACATATTTACCCATGTTACTGTTTTCTCTAAATGAAACAAAACATACATACATTTCTAAACAAAATAAACACATTTGTATTGGTTTTGTTAGTCCATGTTCAGTGCATTTCTTGTAAATGCATCAGCATCCGTGAGGTAACATTAATAAAACAGAAACGTCTACTCATCATCAGAAAATTGCCAAATCCAGAACAAAGCCACTGGGTAGGTTTGACATCATGAGACATGATTCAAGTTTCACTCTCAGCTGCACATGTGGCATAAGCAAGGATGGGCCTTATTGCTGTTCCTGACTGACTATGCAAGGTCATTCCATTATGGGTGCTTCCAGTCTGACTCATGGTGGTTTGTCAGTTACATCCTTTACAAGGGACGCCTTGGAGAAGAGTTTGAAATCAAGTCAAGTAGTTGTAAGTAAGTTGTAAGTAGTCAATGGAAGTGGGATGGAAGAAGGCACACACCAGCGAAATGAAGGATCTGAGAGACCTCATGAACCACAGAGAGGGAGAACCAAGAGATATTTATCTTATTGTAACCATAATGAAATTGGGAATCAATATAGTTTCTCCATTAATTTTTTCTTTTTTAAAAATACAAAAAGTATTTTTTTTTTCTCCAACATTATCTCCCAGGGATTTTTTCCTAATTATTTTTATTTATTTATTTTTGGTTGCTGCTACAATTTTTAGCCATAGACTTTGCATGTCCATCAGAAAATCACAAACATCTGGACACAACAATCCGAAATGTAGTAGTGGAAAGTTTCATTTCACAATGATATGAGTTTGGTTGGATATTTTAATAAAATATCTTTCAGGAACCTAAATACTGTGGAAGTGCTCCAGCAAAAGGGGCAGGGTGGAAAATTGTGCTGCAGTACAACAAAAGCAATCAGAGCCTCAGTGCTGCAGCTGAAGGAGGGAGAAATTGTACTTGTTGATTAAGAGGGAGAAGCGTTCCCAGGGAAACACGGATGAAACTATTGAAATGCCTCCACTCTTGACCTTGGGCTTTTCTCCTTGTGTAGTCAGACATTGGCAATGTGAAGCAGCAGTGTGGCACAATGTACATTTTCCGTGCTTTTTTTTGTCCAGATTAAGATGGCATGAATCAAGTGCATGGGTGGTAACTATTTGAAATGCTCTGTGAGAAACAGGGAGAAGGAAATGCCATGCAGCAGTATTAATACAGACTGTGTCATATACATGGATTTCAACTAAAGCTTTATATACAGTTCAAATGAGAATCAAGACACGTAAACACACCTTAAGAGGAATAAATATGCTTATATGTGAATCACTCTTTAGGTCATGTGCATGTGGTGCCTACACTGTCTACTACACCTTCATCTTTCTACTGCTGAGAAAAGGTGACTTTTTTTTTTTTTAACAAAAATATATCTAGCCCCTGTTACATTAAATGACAGGCTGAAGGACTTAAGAGCCTTGGACGTCATTCTCTCCATGTTTCTCGGCTATAACAGAAAAGACTGAGGGCAAATGATGAGAGTATATTTCACCCCATATGAGGCAGCTTGGAGCCTTCAGCACACTGCCTGGCAGAGATTGGGATGGCATTTTCATTTGACCTCAGGGTGACATCAGCGTAATGGGAAACTATCCAAACTGCTATCTATAAAATGGGATGGATTTCAAGATGCGTACATTGATATGCAAAATCTGTAGAAACGATAGGCCAGACAGACACTCCTGTTGAATGGACCCCAACTATCGCCTTTGAAATGCTCCCTTTTTTTGGCCTCATGTGGAGAAAACAAATGATTTCTTCATGGTTTTGAAGGATGGAACTTATTATTAGGAGCGAAAATAAACCCTATATTTACGACCGAAAGCTCAGTCTGGTAATGCTTCAGCGATGCAGGGTCACATCACTCTTCAGCCTACACAGTTCTGCTCGCCTAGGTGTTATTTATGAAAAAGCTGCATAAACAAATTTGGTGAATTGCAGAAGATACAAATTTTCCTCACTTTGATTGATGAGCTTGATGTTCAGGCGCCGAGATTAAACCCTGTTCAGTGGATTTGTGTCTCTTTGGTGGTCACAGATATATCACATATTGGGCTGTTCAGCTCAATGTAAGAGAGAGAGGAACAGGTTGATGCCTGTTGCTCCTGCCAGCTTATATCTTCTTACCTGTCTCTAGCAAGCCTACAAACCTATTCTGAGCAAGGAGATATCAGGGCTAGGTGAAGAATGGAGGAAGTGAATGAAGCAGAAAAAAAAATAAAATAAAAATGATCCACTTATCACTTACAGAGCCCGATCAATTGTGGCGTGATCCTTTTAACCATATGATCTTCATCCCAGCAGCAATTTTCTCTTATGTTTCTCCAAGGATGAGGCAATGCGAGTCAGCTCGCGTTCAATTACAGACAGAGTGTCACTGAGGTTTTCATTTTCTCGTATGCCTCACTTAAAACCGCTTTTATTGCTTCTTTGCCTGTCTGCCCGTACAGCCTGTAACCAGAGAAAATTTCCCTGGAGTGTGTGAATATGGGGGGCAGGCTTTTGGGAAACTTTATTAAACAATTAAAATAGCTGAATCTTATTGCCTGCTACTGACAAAATTACAGGGTATGGAAATGAAGCCAAATTACAGCAGTTCTAATGAATTAGAGAAATATTCACTGTGCTAAGTACTCTTTCATTTGGGGATTTTTGAAAGCAGATTTGCCATCCACAGGAATCTCCACAAAAGATTAAGGGTCACATTCAGGTTGCTTATTGAATTATGTCATTAGCAAATGGCAAGCAGTAGTGAGAGGGATGCTTTCATTTCTGCATTATTTATTCATCTTTTCTTAGCATTAGCTTCAGCCTGGTGGGGAAGAGCAATCAAAGATGTGGCTTCCAAACATGATAAACGCCTTGTCAAAAGAAGTTACGGGGAAGTCGCTCAACACCTGGCCTCAGGAGAGCTTGGTGGCCTCAGGTTCTTCCTCAAGTTGATTAGCCACACAGACACATTCCACCTTCAGTTGTGAATTATCTATAAGAGAGCTGAAAAAGAAAGTCATTAAGAAAGGCTGCAGAAGGTCTGAAGTATTATCTGTGTGGCTCACGGGACAACTAACAAGATTGCCGTATTCAGCATGACCGGGATGTCTTGCTGTAATGAAAGTGGAGATCTGTTTTCTAGCAGTTTATTGGAAGTGTCATCAAATGACACTTTGAGAAAGCCTTTGATATTCACACTTTTGCAGTGGCAGTCATCTATTAAGAAGCAAATTAAGAAGTAAAAGTAGGATAGCCTGCTTGACTGTGCAAGCTTTAGGATGGACAGTCCATTTGTTAAAATCATGGTCTTTCATCTGGCAGAGCATCTAGACATTTTGAAGGAGATGGTCAATTTTATTAGTCAGATCAAATGTTTTGTATTTAATTGGATTAACAGTATTTTGCCCACCAGTTATTTGGAGGAGAGTCCTGCAAACTGCAAACTCGATTGTGCTATTCCTCAAAGCGGCATACATCACATTATGAAACATAAGATTCAGATGGATCAACACCACATACGTGGCTAATGGTGTTGAGAAATACGTCAGCTATGGCAAACATGTAGATATCAGAATTCAGTCCTAATCTATTCATTCAACCACTGTCAAACCAAACACATGAGGAATTACAAGCCTATTGAAGAAAGCTGACAAGCCAAAGGAGAGTAGCAGAGTCTGTCCTAAAACCAGGAAAAACACTGGGTTGGCTTTTAAAAAATAATGACAGCTTTGTGACCTGAAGGCATTTAACTATTTTAGCTAGGGTCTACATAGTCACGAAGACCGAACTGGACCAACAGAGACGAGGGACTTATATATACACACAATCACATTAGACAGGCTGGGACATGATAACGATGGGGCAGGGTTACAAATGGAACACAGCTGGGAATGGGAGGAGACATGATATGTGCTCAAAAGCACAAGGGAAGGTAAACAAAACAAAGACAGACCAGTGGGACAGATACATGACAATATCAAAATAACTGATTAAAAATTATTGTTATTGTTCTTGTTGTTTTGAATTTTTTGTTGTTTTTTTTGTTAACCCAACGAAGTTTAGTTAAAAGTTCTCAAAAATGTTTTCTCTTTGGTCAACAATACAGTTGAAGGTGAGCCTAAAAAACATTAGTAAATGAACATCAGCTGAGGGTTGTGGGGCTGGTGGAGATGGACTACAGTGTAGTTTCGTGGTTTTAGAGTGGCATAACAGTCTAACTGTCTGCTTATCAAATGTGAGAAGATCAAAGGTTTTTCAGGGCTCAACTGTCTAAGGCCTCTCAGTCTGGGGACATCATGTGATTGGGTTGCAAATTACAGAGGTGAAAAACAGTAAACAACGGCAGAAGGAACACAGACTAATATCTTACAAAATTTTAGCAGCATTTAATTTACTAATGTTTTTTTGAAGCTGGGTTTATTATGCTTTGTTAGTCAAACTGAGACACAAATTGTAAAATGAGTAGGACAACATAGTTAACAACCTAAATTGTTGTTATCTATCAGTTATTCATAACTGTGGTCTGCCTTTACATTTGTACAGTGACATGGACATGTAGCCTTGCCTTGGTGATCTGTTGTGGGATATTTTAACACATGGTCACTTTTAAATGGTCAGTGGAAAAACAAAATTTTGGAACAGACGGAAGGGTTAGCAGAGAGCAGCATCAGTCTGTCCCATCATACATCCAATCCCACTCTATGGTTGCTATTCTATCTAATCAGCTTCTACTTATACTTACATCAACAGTTCATTGCACATCATTGCATGATCTGATCTGTTATCAGTTTAACTGACTGAACTGCAATGCCTGATATTATAATTTTAAAGTATTAAATCCCACATAATATTAATTGTGATCTGAAAAGGTCAATATTTATATCCTTCAAAGCAATATTGCAGGACTAGATGCTGATGTCCATTCAGTTGCATGACAGAGGAACCACAACACCTCCAAGGTGTTCAGCAGTGATTCCTGGCATCCAATGATCACTCTCTTGATGCCATCTGCTCACTTGATTACCCAGGTGGACTCTATCCTCTTTATCCAGCCCAATGATTTTTTCGGCAAGATCATTGCTTGCTGGTATGTCTTGCCCTGCTCTCTCATATCTCTGAGAAGCTTTGATGTGGACCTAGCTACAAAGCCTCAATAGCTTACTTCCGCTGACTGAATCTTGACTCTCCAATCACTTTGCTGAGCATCAGCTGTGAGCTCAGCATACCTAAGCTTCTTGTGCTTGCAGGCCTCCTCCAGTGTCCCTTTCCATGGCTTTGAAAGCTCAGTGATATAAGCAAGATGTGGTGAGGATGACCATAGCACAAGTTCTTGTTTGATGTTGGTTGATTTACAATTATAATCAGGTTTTCTGAGGTCACCAAACAATACCTAATGCATTCCATACACTCTGTGTGATAGCAAGTGTAGACTTGAACCTGTCACCATACAGTAAGAATCAAATGAAAGAAACTGGCATAATTCAATTACATATTTCTACAGTAAATCAAATGATAGCTTGATTTCTAATGTTCATTTTTGATATACAGATGGCCCTTTATATCAACATTAGCAAACAACAGTTTTTGGGAGTCAAGTGCAAAACCTTCAGAACTAGCAGTGTTCACAACATACAAAATCCCTTTGGCCAAACTTAGATGAACATCCTGCTTGACAATCCATTATTCCAATTTTTGTATATGGTTTTGAAGCTTAAGGAGCTGAACTGATATTTTTCATGCTCAACACAAATGTACCCAACATATACAAAGGTTTAGAACGACTGGGATAAAATTTAAATACAATTCAAAGTGAGACTTCAGTTTTAAGAGAATGCTGTCACTTAAGGTTTACATACTAGAGCGTATGTGACAAACCCATGGCCGGCTGGCCACATCCAGCCCGGCGTGTAATTTTATCGTGAGATCATTTCATATATTATTGTTATTAATGGCCCGGCGATATGAAGCGCTGGTAACACAATAAACTACGGATCCCATAATGCAGTTCTTAAGCTGCTGTGACAAATTCTTCATGTTCATTTAGCCTAGCTTATGATGCTGCAATTTATTGCGCCCTCACGATGCCGAAGAGAAAAGACAATTCTGAAAACAGAGCCTTTAAAAGCCAATGGGAGGCTGAGTAAATGTTTACTGACATTATCGGTAAACCCGTGTGGAGCTAATGTGGCTGTAATTAAAGAATTTAATCTAAGACGGCACTATGAGACAAAACATCAAGATAACCTGAAAGACCTCAATGCAGAGCAGAAGATACAGAAAGCAGAAGAGTTAAAGAAGAATTTGACTTTTCAGCAGATGTTTTTTACCTGTGCAAAATTTTATGGGAGACACAAATGCACCAGTGCAACTTGTCACAGTTTGCCTGTTGCCAAATGACGTTGAACGAAGTGGGCACAACGGTGTTCCCACATATGTACTTTGCTGAAAAACTGAGTGCACTGAGTTTGCACGGTGCTTTGGTGACTTTGAAAAAGAAAAAAATTATTTTGGCGTCGATGGGCAGATTCAGATGGAGCTAATTGAGCTGCAGTGTAATGGCACAATGAAGGCAAAGTACGACACTGCAGGGCCCGCACAGTTTATTCATGCCATTCCTGCAGAAATGCCCGGCTCCGTCTACATGTGGTTCGAACTTTGTGCATATTTGGTAGCACATATCTGTGTGAGAAGCTCTTCTCAGTGATGAAAACTAACAAAACAGCACACAGGAGTCGTCTCACTGATGAGCACCTGCAGTCCATCCTGAGAATCTCCAAAACACAGAACCCCACACCAAACATAAATGAACTTGTTGCCAAAAAAAAAGATGCCAGGTGTCCAGCTTTGATAAAATGACATAAGACCAGAGAAAAATGAATGATTTGATTTGTTATTGCAGAATTTTTATTTATATTTCCAGGTTTTGTTATGCAGCATGTTCATATTTTGAATTTGTATAATTTTGACAGGATATATTTTTTATTGAGAGCAAAATCTTATGGGATATTTTTTATTTTATTTTTATTATTTATATAATATGACATAAGAGTATGACAAATAAGACATTTGAATGTTTGTTCTTTTAACGTTTACTTTTTTCCTAACTTGTATAATTTAGACTGGATATATTTTTATGGAGAGCAAAACATTATAAGTTATTTAAGGTTTAAGTTGATTTATTCTGGAATAATAGTCCTGCCTGTTTTTATTCATATTCGTGTTCAAAAAAAGTAAAATTTTAAGTAGTGTGTTCATTAAATGTTTATCCTAAAGTATGTTTTGGATTTTGGCTCCCTGTGCAATTGGGTTCGACACCCCTGATGTAGGGTGTGTGTGACAGCATTCATAGATTGAGAAGAGATGGTACAGAACAGTGAACAGTGAATGTCTCATACAATGTGTGGGAAATGGGATGAAATGCAGATGTTAAAGATTGACAACAAGGAGTGACTGCATTAGGATGTGCCAAAGACCATACCTGCAGAAGGTCCTTGCTGAAAAGCCTGGCTATTCTCAGATTGCTGTACCAAAACACATTAATGGAAAGTTGTCTGGAAAGGGAAAATGTGGTGGGAAAGGTGCATGAATAGCAGGAATGTCTGCAGCCTTGAGAGGACTATCACAAAAAGCTGATTCAAGAACCTGGGAAAGCTTCACAAGTGTGAATACCCAGGAAAGAGGCTACAACTGCACATTCCTAATATGAAATATGAAATATGGTCTTATCTAAGGAGAAAAAGAACTAGACTGTTGCTCAGAGTATTTTTTTTCCAGATTAAAGTAAATGTCGGCTTTCTTTTGGCAATCAACTCAAGCTCTTAGATTCTGAAGGACCTTCTGCAATTCATGAGGGAAAAATTATGTTGTTTTTTTATCAGGAAACATATGGACATAGTCTTAAACATTCTCTTAAAACAACAACAAAAACAAAACAAAAACAAAAATAACAACTGAACCTGCTTATCTCATCTCCTCTAGTAAAGGAAGTTTGGAAAGGAAGACATGTCCAAATGTTTGTGAACGTGCATTCTAATGAAATTCTTGAGCTTCTTTAATTATTAGAACCAGAGATCTGTTCAAACTACAAGGTCTACACTAACAATCATCACCCATGTGATATGTTATCAGTGAGTTATCCAGCTAGGAAAACAATTAATTTCCAACTAAATTAAACCCCAGTTGAAATGCCAAAGGAGCCTTACAGTGCATGTTTACTGCTCTATCCACATGTCCATCAGCGAGAGGGGGTGGGGCTAATGACATCACTGAACCAGATATTGGATTGTACAGGAAAATGAGAAGGAATGGTCTGTTTGCTTCTTTTGTTAAAACTATTAAAATTTCAAAGTCCTGAGAAGGGAAAATACTGACACTGACATTATAAAAATAAAGCATCAGGTTTTTTTTTTTTTGACTACTTTAAAGTATTTTGAAGAATTTATTATAAACATCCTTCTCTGTCTAATCATTACAAATAACTCAACACTTTGGATGATCAATTTCAGGACTGGATATAAAGTGTTTTTTTCCTTATAAGCCAAAACAAAACAAAACAAAAAAAAAACCCATAAAATTGTATGCAAAATTCAAGTATCAAGCATTTTTACATCTTAAATGAAGACATATTTGAGGACTGAAATGATGGCACTCCATTCTATACTTTGGGAATGAGTTGGGGAGTTAGGGATAAGATGGTGTTGGGATTGGTGAATGTAATAAAATCCATTCAGCAATGATCCAACATGAAAAAGGCTTTCTCTGCACAGTACAAAAAAAAAAACAACAACAAACAATAAAAAGGTTCAATCTTGGAAGAATCTGTGAATAAGCAGGTGTCCTATTACTTCTGTCATTATAATGTACCATTATGTCTTGATTTATAAAACATCAATAAGTCAGTGTAGACAACCTTCAAAATGTTTTTTTTATTTATTTCTATTACATAAAGTAATGCATGACCCCTCAGAAAATACCTAAAGCCTTCTTTCCCTCACATCTTTCTTTATCCTCTTCAGTAATGTTCAGTCTGGTTTGTTTACTTTCCTTATTGCAGAGATGAATAAAAATCGTGGCTTTATTGCCTTTTCTTCCACCCTCTGCTCTCCACACACCTTTTTTTTTTTACTTCGGAAAGAGGAGACTTAGACTTCAACTCCTATTGTTCAACATAATGACAGTTATTTACGCCTGTGTTTGGCTTTTGCTCGGTGAACAATAAAGTGTGTTTTTCTACACTTTAGCAGTGCCACACCTGCTCACAACTTTGCACCTTCTGTCGCAGTGCCGTTTCCAAGGAAACAGACTTAGTCTATGCACAGTGCAGTGATAATCTCATTTAACCTCGCTTTTAAATGTTGCAATGCAAGGATGTTGTGAAGACAATTGTAAAGCGAACATGCAATACATGAACAAAAGTATTGGGATGCCTGTTCATTCATGCTTCTTCAAGGATCACGTGTGATATCCTACTTTTGCTGGAGTAACTGTCTCTAACGCCAAGGGAAAGCTTTCTACTAGATTTGGATTGCTGTGAGGATTTGATTGCCTTCAGCAACACACACATTACTGAGGTCAGTTTGTTGGATGATCACTAGCCCATCCCAAATGTATTGCATGGAGCACCAGCTTTCCACAGAACACAGTTCTACTGCTTCACAGCTCATTGCTGGGGGCTTTATACCCCTGTAGCCCACACCTGGCATTTAACATTATGCCAATAAATTTATGTTCATTTGCTCTGGAAAGTCCTATCTTACTGGCAAGAAAAGCCTGTATTAAATTAACACACAAACACAGTGAAGATATTTGCAGATATTTGTCTATTCAGTCTGCAGTACTGAATAGATGCCCAGAAACATCATGAAACATCATGCCAAGTCACGCTGATGTTATTCTATGAAATCAGTGCCTTTTGGGTCCACAATATTTAATATAATAATAATCCACAATTTATTCATTAGTTTTTCCAAACCTTAAAGCTATTAATTCAGATTATTCCAAAGTTTACACTGTTAATGAAAACATTTGAAAGAATGATAATTTAACATGATGTTTGAGAGCAATATAAATTGGTTGTTAACTGCAGCCCATTTTAAACTGAAATTTACCTCCACTTCACATACCACCATGGGGTGATTCTGCTTTTAATGTGACAATGGATTGCATGGATTACACACTCACTCACTCACTCACTCACTCATCACTTTCATTTACTTACTATTTGTGTTTAAAGAATAATGCTACATCACATAACATTTACAGATCTGTCTTAACCAAAACTTATGAATATTGCATAATTACAGCTGCTTGATGATTAGTTTAATAAAGCATATGCAATTCTTTCTAGCATGCTTTTGAGAACACATACATTTGAGTGTGTGTGTGTGTGTATGTGTGTGTGTGTGTGTGTGAGAGAGAGAGAGAGAAAGAGAGAGTGGTGTGTACTAGTTTGATGTACTTTTATTTGCCAAAATATCTGAATATCTAAAGTATTTATAGCAGACAGTCACACATGTCAGATATTGTTATTTTCAGGAGATCCTTGGTTACTCAAACTAAGAGAATGTTTTCAATATTTTACCCAATTTTCTCAGATTTGCTGTTGAAATAGTGTTCTTGAGCTGACAATTTTGATAAAAATGTATTTTTGTTATTTATATATATTGGTATTATCCCTTCTCAGGACTTTTATTCTGAAATTTGAAAACCGTGTGAGCGAAAAAAGAGAGTAAACAGTCCCTTCCTTCTCATTGTCCCATATACTCCAGTATCTGGGTCAGTGACGTCATAAACCCTGCCTCACTGGTCAGTCATGCATTGTTGAGCATGTTCTGAAGGTCAGAGCAGTAAACATGCAGTGGAAAATTCTTTTGGCATTTAAATTGGATTTAATTCATTTGGAAAAGAGTGAATTTTCCCGAGCTCAATAACTTGCTGTTATATGTGTATCATGTCTGTAGTTTACGCTGATCCTGAGATCTGAAGCTTAGAATACATGTAACTGCTGCAAAATGTGGCTCTCAGGTTGTGAGAGTTAATAAGAATTATATGCTTATATTTTGAACAAATCCTTTTATGTTGTGGATAAAAAAATGCAAGGTAGTAATGGTACCTGTTTCACTGAAAGTTTTACATAGTAAACACAATGCAGGACAGCCAGTCAGAACAGTGGTCATTTACACAGATAGAATGGTCATATAAACACAAACTGCAACTGTTGTATTAAAAATATATATAAAAAACACACAGATAAGCATCATGATATAGGCCCTTTAAATGATGCTGGGTGTCACCTTGCTGTCTGATGCAGAAAGCACAGCTCCATCTTAGTGGGCAGCAGGTCATGTGAGAGGCAGCTGCAAACACATGTATTTCCCAGAGGAGTAAGAATTCAAACGAAGAAGCTGTAATTATTTCCTCTCATCCCCTGGCCTGCTGAGGCCCATCTGGGACTGGCCACCATTTCCTCAGAGATATGTTTGTGTGTGTGTGTGTGTGTGTGTGTGTGTGTGTGTGTGTGTGTGTGTGTGTGTGTGTGTTTGTCTTGTTACAAAGCATGATGAAGAGTGTGTTTGTATTACTGACAGTGTTTGAAAAAAGATGCATTCAGCAAATTAAATAATAATAAGCAGTTTATTTTTACGGTCTGTGCTATTTATTTTAACTCTTAACATTCTTATCCAGAGGCTTCTGTTGTAATGGGATGAGCTTTGTCTTTGCCCAAGCCACATTTGCATTTCAGCTGCTTCCAATCCATCATTTTGTCTTTGTGTCTCATCTCACCAAATGTGTATCTTGGGCCTGAGTCATACACATTTACATTTGAAGAAACGTGTCATGGGTCAGTGCACCTTAAATGGGTATTTCAAATGTCTTGCATAACTCATCCATCAGAACATAAAGAAAGTAGGCAGGTTTGATTATACAGTTTAACTGAAATGCATCCTTGTTTTAACCCCTTGTTATTTGTCATTACAGAGGTGGTGATAGTCACAACCCACATGTTGTATTAACTGGTTTATTGGGTCAGAGCATCTCCAAAGCATCAGACCAGCCTTGTGGGATTTTCAGGTATGCAGTGGTCAGTATCTATCAAAAGTGCTCCAAGAAATGAGTCATGGGCAACTAAGGCTCATTGATGCAATCCATGGAGGCCCTAATTCGCAACTTACAGGACTTAAAGGATATGTTACAAATGTATTGTTGCCAGATACACGCCTTCAGATGTACACATTTAGTTATTACATATTAATAAAATGAAGTACAAAGGTCATATGTAATTTCTCTATAATACATTATTATACTTGTAAATGTCTGTTCTCTGCTATCTAATGCTAACCTTGTGCTAGTCCTGTTTAGAAGCTGTTTAGAAGCTGATGTTGAGTGCTGTCCCGAGAACAGAGCTGCATGCAGTAGGCTGGGAACTGAGTACTGTGTTGAGGAGTCTTTGGGGAGGAAAAGGGGGGACAGAGCTGTTCATCATCCTTGCAGACAGGATGACGAATGAGCTGACACAGCTCTGAGAGGTGCTGTCATACTCGTCATGTTCATCGAGCCGATCTGAGCCGGGATTTAAGCGCCTCTCTCCTTCCTGTCCAAATATGGGCAGGCTTATGAAGATGGCAGGGAACAATGACATCATCTCCAACTGAGCGCAATTTCTCACTGATGACAAAAAGAGAAGTAATCCATCGTCTCTTAGAGGTTTCTGTGTTCAAAGCCGATTGGAAACCCGCATCAATTATGTCTGGGAAGTCCATGGACAGTTCACTGATAGAGTATCTGTTGCCAAAAGTTGACATGCTGATGGTGATGCATTATTGGGAAAAGAAAGGAAGTGATTACACTCTGTGTCTGACACCCTAAAGGAACACACAGCTAAAAATAGGACCCAGATGATGCTCTCCAACTAAAGGTTGAACATCATTGGGATTCAAGGCTATTCTGACTGACTGCACCACATAATCACCTGCTAAAGGAAATCTCATTATTCTGTGCTGTGATCTCTGTATCAGGGGCAGATAGTTGTTTTGTCTCTGACTGAATTAAAACTCTGACCCAATGTTAATTGTGCTATGCTGAGCCAGACCCAGCAGCAAGGTAAGGTCCATCGGGACTGTTTATCTCAGCCAGACGAATGGAAGAGTGGTGCCAGATCAAAACGACAGCGTATCTGTTGTATGGGTCAAGGATCTAATTAACCACCTGTGCTGCTGCATGTTTAGAAGTTCTGTTCAGTTCTGCACATTCTCCCATACACTGCACAGAACATCTTCTTGTATCTGCATGTGACATTAGGGAGGCCAAGGGCATATGTCTTTCACTCATCTTAAATCAAACTTTGCACTCATAAGTACCATTAAACCATTGCTTGAATGACAGAGTCTGTTTGAGTATTGGTGCTGAAGATGTTCACTCATTCATGGCTGCAGTTTACCCACCTTCTGATGGCTAATTCCTGCATACCATACCATACCATGTCACAAGGCAAAAGTCATCTCAAATTCATGAACATCATGTTGTTCTTTAGTGGCCTTCCCAGTCACTAGGTCTGAATCCAATAGAACACTTTTGGAAAGTGGCAGAATTAATGCATCCTCTGTTCCAACCTCTGTTCCAACCATTGTGTCTCTTTGTGTCTTGTGTTTTGACCCCTTCCTGTTTGATTAGTTATTTTACCTTTGTCCTTTGATTTGCCTGTTAAACTCGTCTTGCTGAAGTTTGGTTAGTTGTGTTGCTTTGATTTCTTTAGACACTTTTGTCAGTTTTGTGTGAGTTGACTTTCTCCCCTAGGAGGTAGAACAGGCGGGAGGTGCATGCACATACAGGGCATTGTGCACACGTAGCCACAATTTGTTTGTATTAGATACACCAGGAAGTAGGGCAGGTACAACCCCATGTATTTTTCATTTAGTATAATATCTTTAAAATGGCTTAGAATAGCCTTTTTAATTACTTTCTTTGCTTTGGTACTGTCCACGTTCTCCCTCCTCAGGTCTGTCACCCACACTGTTCGTTATACATAAATGTTGATGTCATTGTGGTCACTTCCGATATTTGAATTAAGTTAAAAAGAAACAGATCACCAAAACCATTTGCTTTAAGACCGAGCTGGCCTAGAACTGTGCCCCATGCTGCTGTACGCATATATGTTCAAATGACTAGTGTGGGTAGTGGGTAGTATGGAATCCATGCCACGAACAACTGAAACAGTTTTGAGAACAAAATTAGGCCCTAACCAGTATTAAAGCAGTGTTTAATTATAATGCAATGTTTATATGTGTAATTGCTCAGTGAGTTGTACATTCTCCATGCATGCTTTCAGTTACGTTAAGACACTAATTCTGTAAGACATAGATTCTAAATATAGTAAGTGTGCACCTACTGGCACTGATTTTAGAAAGAGCAGCAGTCTAAAAGCAATGCTTTCCAATAGTACCAACCTGAATTGTGTACAAACACAATAAACTGCCTCAGAGTTTTAATTACTGTTTAACAAGCTGGGTGTTAGCATTGACACTGGAATATCACAGTTGTGAAGACATAGTGCATAGTTGTGAAAAGTATTGCTGTGATACAGTAAATTGTAGAATAATAAGAATTAAGGACTAAAATACAAAATAAATAAATAATGAAATATAAAATACTAATTAGTTTCAAATCTATAATAACCCTGGTAGCAAAATAGTTCAAAGAGTTGATTAGAATTCCTCACTTTACTGTCAGTACACTACTCTTTTTCTCATTTGTCATTTTTATTGGAAATCCACAGCCAGTGACCAAAATTATGCTTAAATTATGCCTCTTATGCATAAGAGGAAACGGTATGGGAGAGGGAAGATCTCCAACTATGGGCTGGAGTTGGAGTGGATTGCACTTTGTGGCCTTTCAGCCTTTGGTTTGTTTCAGCTGGAGCTGTGGATGTAGCTTTATGTTTGGAGCTGGATGTAAAACCACGGCACCTTTCGCAGTAGTATAAATATTACTAAGCTCAATCTACTTGAGCTTGGTGTCAACTAATGTGTGGTGTTGTGGGTTTATATATTTCTGATTGGCTGGTTTTCAGTGAGGCAGCTCAACGTGCCTAACCACAATTGTTTTGTTTTAAGCAGGTTTTTTTGGCATTCTAAGAAGACAATTGTAATTAATCCTGTCTCCAGGTAACACTGCTATCTTGTGGTGCAATGTATAGTTAGTTCATCTGTAATGCTGCCAGGCTGAGCTTCACTTTCAGACCCTACATTCATATATATTCCTATAGTTTGACTTAAAAGAATGAGCAACATGTGCAAGTTATTTCATGTTATATTAAGACTTCTGAGGGAGTTTTTTCTTGTCACTTTCACCCCTTGTCTTACTCTTTGAGGGGTTTATGTCTTTATCCTTTATGTGTTGCCCATCTTTTAATTTGACTTTACATTACTTGTAAAAGTAGTGTAATTGATTTGACTTTCACAACATTGACTCCTCAGAAAGTGTTGTCCAAATTGTCTCAAATGTACCTGAGGTTGAGGCAGCACTGAACAAGCACAATAAGGAAACCCAGGGGATTAACACAACGAAAAGGCGAACATGCACATTCAATGCGGATGTTCCTGTCTTACTGGAAATCAATCCCTGACCCCTGAACACTGATGCCACAAAACCCCCAACTGAGGATGAGCTGTGGTCCACAGGCTTGGCAACACAGGAGCAGCAGAAGTTTCTTTCAAGATCAGAATGACCTCTGAGTGCTCCAGCCTGAGGAGAGGTCAGCTACAGGCTCGAAAAAATACTGCAATGTTGGCCCACTCAACCTCATCGATCTGTGCTCCTGAGAGTAATTCACCAGTGGAATGGAGGAACATGCTCATCTTAGCAGAAAGACAGTTTTATGGGCGAAAAATCACACAACAGCTGTTCAGACCTGCAAGAATAGGTCGGCAGAATAGAAAGTGAGAAGAGCCTTCGTGTCCAGGTGCTTAATTAATCTGAATTAAGGTATGTGCCCTGTTTCTCACCTTGTTGATACCCCACTTCTTTTACACAATGAAAAATTTTATTTTGAAACAGAATAGGAAGACATTTACTCTATAGCATATACAACGTGAATAATGAGCTCCTCGGCAAAACAAGCACAAATGTGCTATCCATCTGCTCAGATGATCTTCTTAACCAGGAAAACAGCAGTTATTGCACTTTAATGTGGCATGATTTAAAACAATGTATGGGGTTTTTGATTTCATACTTTCCTTGTGGATATGATATTGATTTTGGACTTAATACTGGAGAGCAGGAAAAACATGAGCACTTTTAAATCCAATTTCTTGAAGGTGATCTCTGTATGCATTGTCATCCCAGTGGATGAGGAAATGTCAGTCTTGACATAATCATAAATCAAGAAAATTAGATCAATAGGCTGTGCTCGCTGAATACATCTCCTCTAATATTTTTTTTTTTTTTTTATGAGAATAAATAAAGGAATCGCTGGGTTTGGATTTCTTCTGGAAAACAAAAATGTCAGCACTTGTTCTACCAAGGCCCAAGCATGCATCTACAAGACAGCAGAGTTGGAAAAGCAGCAGAACTCATATAAGAGGAATGCACAAACAGAAATTGATTATGTATGCTGCACTTGTCGCTTTACAACATTAGCTGACTTTTTTTTTTGCATATAATTCAGCTGTTTTCAAAATCCCTGAGCATAGATCCCAACCCAAAAAGCAGCTTTAACATGCACTACATAAACCCCATTGATCGAGAACAGGTTTTGCCTTTGGTATTGCTGTGTATTCATTTTTATTCTGTTCTGTGAACAATGCGGTGTTCCTAAAGACTGTTTGCCTTTAGATATTACCTAGATTTTAATTTACCTCTAGAAATAAACTAACATTTACCATCTGGCTGATATATGAGCAATATTACATAATATATGTTCATCTTATGCAAATATAATTATTTCTTCATTTCAGTCCACATTGATTGCAGTATACAGTATAAGGGGAAAAAATCTGCATTGTGAGTGCCTTTAAATATTAAATATATTCATTCAAAGGTTATTATTAACATGAAAAAATAATACAAGTGAAAATGTGTTTTTATTCAAGGTCAGATAGACCTTGAAGACCTATTTTTTATATACAGTACATGTTAACATGTTCTGTGTAAAGCTGTTCAAAATAGTGTACTTTGGGGTTATTGCACAAAAACATGAATAATAATTTGCACAGATGAACCATAGTGATTCATAGTGGTCATACATTAAAGGAGGAGCTAGTTTGATGCCCAAAGGTAGGAAGGACCTGCTGTAGTGCCCTGTAGTGCATTTTTGTTGGATGAGTCTTGCACTAAATGTGCTCTTGTGTCTCTTCTCTATTTGTCAAAGTGGGTGGGAGCCATTGTCCATAATGGACTGCAGTTTAGACAACATCTTCCTTTCTTACAATGCCATCAGAGAGTCCAGCTCAACTCCCACAATATCACAACAGCCTTACTGATCAGTTTGATGAGTCTGTTGGCATCTGCCTCCCTTAGTCTGCTGCCCCAGCATGTAAAACCATAGAGGTTAGCACTTGCAACCACAGACTCATAGAAGATCCTGAGCATCGTCTGGCAGATGTTGAAAGGCTTCAGGCACCTCAGACAACTTTGGTCCTTCCTGTAAAGGGCATCACTGTTCTTAGCCCAGTCCAGTTTATTGTCAATATGTACTCTTTTTGTAATCCTACACAGTGTCCACATTGACCCCCAAGATGGACACAGGGGTCACTGGTGCCTTGTCCCTCCTCTGGTCCATCACCAGTTCCTTCTTCTTTGTTACATTGAGCTACAAATGCTTCAGCTCACACCAAGTGACAAAGTCCATGGCCAAAGTTCCAATGTTGCTAACCACTCTGACACACGGTGTTGCAGGCATACATAATGGGATCTGCCAGTCAAGTTGTCAGCAATCCAGGACACAAGGGGGGCATATTCTTGCATCTTTGTTAACTTGTCACACAGTGAGCAGGCCAAATGGTGTTCAATACACAGGGGAAGTCAAAACACGTGGCCTTCACAGTGCTAGGTGGCTTGTGCAGGTGAGCATAGACTCAGTAGAGCAAGTAGATAATGGAGTCTTCAACTTCCAGGTGGGGCTGATAGGTGAACTAGAAGGGGGCCAGAAATAGCTGGACTGTGGGTCGGGGCTGATGCAGGACAAGCCTCTCCGTGGTCTTCATTATGTTGGACATACGTGCCACTGGCCTGTTGTCCTTGACATCACTGGCACAGTATTTAAGTCCCCTGGGGGAGACCGTAACTGTGGACCTGTCTTTACTACTCTCTCCGCTTGGAAGGTCTGATCATAATCTAATTCATCTCTTGCCTGTGTACAAACCCCTAGTACACAAAGAACCTGCAGTGACCCGCACAGTGAAGAAATGGTCCAAAGAGTCTGAAAAGGCTCTGCAGGTCTGTTTTCAAATCACAGTGTGAGAAGATTGTGTGTTCCTAATGGGGAAGACATTGACAGTTTCACTCACTACATTACGGACTATGTAAACTATGTGGAAAACACTGTCCCCATTCAGTGCAAATTTTGCACACAAACAAAGCCATTCATTGTTTCTCCAACAACAAGTCATTGATAAATCTGACAAGGCTTTCCATAAAGAGAAGAAGAGGGCCTTCAGGTTAGGTCACAAGCATGAGCTAAAAGTTAAGCTGAGGAAAGGGAGATGGGAGATGAGAGACAGGGAAAACAACTACAGGAGGAATTTGGAGCAACAGTATAAACATGTATAAGCATACAAATGTCTTGGAAAGGCCTTAAAACCATCTCTGATCCCAAGAAGCCTGACTGCCAGGTGGTGTGGGACCAGAAGTAGGTGAACGACCTCAATCTGCTCTTGAATAGATTTGATCACTCACCTGCCCCTCACCCCATAAAGACACTTCGAGTATGCTGTCCTCACCATGCTCTCACACTCACTCCCATCCACACATTGACAGCTCCAGTATGTCCTTCACAATGGGGCGATTCATGTGAGAAATGAGTTAAGGAAACTCAAGAAGAATAAAACTGTAGGTTTGATTGCACAAAAGCCAGGCTCCTCAAGTCCTGTGATGATCTGATCTTTCTCACCTGGAGAAGTCTGGTAACATTGTGAGAATCACCTTCTTTGACATCTCCAGTACCTTTAATACCCTACTGGGCTGCTGAAGGATAACCTGGAACATCTTGGTGTGTACAATCACCTGTCAAACTGGCTACTGAACTACCTCACCAACCAATCCGAGTATGTGAGGGCATGGGACATTCTTTCAGACAAGGTCAGTAGCACAGGGGCACCTCAAGGAATGGTCCTGGCACTGTTCCTCTTCACCTTGTACACTGCTGACTTCATGTACAGCTCATGTACCTGTCATCTCCAGACATTCTCTGATGGCTCAGCAATTGTCTGCCTCATAACCAATGAGGAGGACAATGAGTACAGAGAACTCATTCAGGACTTTTTGGACTGGTGTCTGCAAAACCACCTAGCCCATGGACATTGAGAGAGTGGACTCTTACAAGTACCTGTGTGTTCAGTTAAACAATAGACTGGACTGGACAGTTAAAACCACTACACTCTTCAGAAAAGTCCAGAGCATACTCAATCTACTGAGGATCTACTGAGATCATTTGCAGGGAACACTCCTGATGACCTTTTTGATACAATGGTGGCATCTGCCATTGTTTATGGTGTGGTCTGCTGGGGCAGCAGTATTTTGGAGACAGACAGGAAGAGATTGAACAAAGTCATAAATAGGGCCAGTTCTGTCCTTGGAATCCCCTTGGACCCAATGCAGGTGGCAGGAAACAAATGGACGTTAGCATACATGTTGGAGAATGACACCCACCGTATGCCTGAGACTCTGGCAGCACTTGCCAGCTCCTTCAGTGACAGGCTGCTTCACCCTAAGTGTGTGTAGGAGCTATATTACAGGTTCTTCCTTTTTGCTGCTGTTAGACCTAGCACTTACAACCAGCACTGCTCTCAGCAAACCACACACACACACACACACACACACACACACACACACACACACACACACACACACCCACACACACACACACACACACACACACACACACACACACACACACACACACACACACACACACATGCACTCAACACCACACAGTATTGGACTCCTTTTTCAATATAACATAACAAAAATGTGCAATATTTCTTCCATCTCCCCTTCCAATTTCTTGTTAGCCATTGGAGTTGGCCTATTGGGGGAATTGCATAATTACACATAAATACACATTAAAACACATTGAAACACATTGGTGGTATCATCATGGTGTAGACATATGTTGCTGCAACTGGGCTAGGAACAATGAATTCTGAATTATACCAGCAAATTCTAAAGGAAAATGTCAGGACATCTATCCATGAGCTGAATCCCAAGGAGCATGGGTCACACAGCAAGACCATGACCCTAAGCACACAAAACATTCTATTAAAGAAATATTAAATAATAATAAAGTTAACGTTTTGCATATAGAAATGTTCTGAAAGGACCTGAAGCTGCATATCATGGGAAGAGACCAACAAAATCAACAAAGATTAAGCTGTTTTGTGTAAATACACCTCCAACCCAATGTGCAGCAGCAGGAGATGTTAACTCACACATTTAAAAATATTTTACTGAAAAGAGCCCTCACAGAGTTTTGTCACTCACAGGTTTGTAATATTGAATCATTTCCTCAATAAATAAATGACCAAGTGTAACATTTTTTATTTCATTAGTTTGATTTGGTTCTACATATCTGTTTTCAGGACTTTTGTGAAAGTGTGATGATGTTTAAGGTTAAATTTATGCAGAAACATTGTTTCAGTTGTAAATGCTTTTTGAATTAAGCACAATACAGAACATTCAAGCAGAACAGAACGTATTTATCTTATCTTCATCTTAATGGAGCAGTAAAAGAAACAGCTTGTTTAATTCTAGGGATAAAGGGGTAATGGATAAAATGATGTTTTAAATCAGTAATGTAAAAATCTATTTTGAACATCAAACCACACAAATGCTGTGGTGTACCTCAAGGGACAACACAAATTACACAAAAATGCAGGATGTGGGAACTCTGAAGTTATTAAAACTAAGCTACAATTGTATCTCTCATTTGTGGCCTGTTATAATAAAGTGTTAACAAAACAATCAACAACACCAAAAAATAGTATGATCTTTTAAGACACATCCATAATGATGTAATATTAACTTGAATCAGGAAGTCTAAACACATTCAAACAAAAATGCAGTTCTGCTGAACTAATCAGGGATGAGATATTGATCAATGCTTAGATTTAAGTGTTCCTTTTAACTGTTCCTGACTTTTGTAGCCTGTATGCCAGAGAAACAAAACCAAGATGGCTTTTTTCATGCATCTTTCCAAAACCTTAGTCACCATTCAATCTGTTTGATGTCGTTTTGCCAGAAATCCATTAGGTTGCTGGGAAGAAAATAATCTTGTTTACAAACTAACAGGCCACATTACTGAGAAGTGTTTACTTAGCCTTTGAAATTATGTCCTCTTAACAGTGATATGTGGTTTTGAGTCAGCCACTTTATTTCAGGTCCAAAACCCACAAGCCACAGTTCCTTACAGTCACAGAAGCTTTTTTTAATTACTCGAAATATGAGTCATAAAATGGGCAGGGAGGCGTTTTCCAATCTCACCATGGAGGCCAAACAGAGCACTCACTTTCCCCCCTGAGACCCCTCACAGGGTCAGTGAAGAGATGGGGTTGTGTATGACTGTATACGCATTCATTCCCAACTCCTGGCAACATGAGAAGATCTATTTCCACCAGGAGCCTGTCCTGACCTCAATGTGAGAGCTAAGATCCATACAACTTCTCGGACTCAGATGAAGTGGATACTTCAGAAATCATCTCCTTGCTTTCTTCCTTTCTGTCTTTGTCTCTCAGTCCCTTCAGTCATGAGGAATATTCCTAAAGAGAATCTTGTGGCATTTTAACAGTCATTTTAAAGAGGAATGGTTTTCATTAGATGCTGTTTTTCTCCTTTGAGAGTGTTTCTGTGCAGCCGGCATGGAATAGCAGCAGGAAATTTACATAGAGCCGTTGCTTGAAGGAGGGCCCCAGGCTACCATGGCACATCAAAAACTAGCTGGCTAGCCAGCTAGGGGGAATCCCTCTGTCCATAATAATTGTATTATTAGATGATCGGCTCCTTCATCTGTCCTATTCTCTGCCCAGTCTGTGCACCACAGACTGGTCAGTGGAGTTGTCGCCTTGTATTTGTATCTTCAAAAGCCAAAGTCTGAAAGTCCATCAGTGGAGATTAGATTCCTCCATACGTTTAAAAATTAACAAAGTTCTCTGATCCATTCCCTATTTTCAGCTCATCAGAATGCATTCCTGCCTTTTATGAGACCATCATTCCATCTGTTGCTGTGGAATGTTCAGTGAGCTGACACACACTGCCCTGTACAATATGGTATCTGTGGGTGTGTGCAGGTATTCTCAAATATATGAAATTTCACATGATAGCATTTGCATGATAATTTAAACAGTGACATTCCTCCGAAAAAAGCAGTGTTAATTTTAACAGTGCTTCCACACCACAGTCTGACACTTTTCTTTGAATGAAACCCTGTTAGGGTTCCATGAAGTGTCACTGTATGCACCTGAATGTGCTCTGAAGTGATAAAAAAAAACCTTTCACTTTCATTTATTTGTGAACAAGATTAATTCGGGATTTCGTTTACAACCTTCCATCTATGATTTTAGATGGGGAGTATGGGAAATATGTAACGTTTTAATTAGAATTACAGTAATTGCAGAGCAGTATAACAGCGTCTCCCCATTTACCTCACCCAAGGCAGTGAACACACTTACTCACAAGGTGCAGGTTCCTTGCTAAAAGGCAGCTCATCTGCAAATATTGAAGGAAGGGAAGGCACTGTTCTTTTACCCCTACCTGCCATTCACGAGGATTAAACCAGTGACTTTCTGGTCCCATGTCTGTTTCTTTAACCTTTAGGCCATGGCCGCCTGAATGTAATTTAACATCATTTTAGGGGCTTGCAGGATGGTTTATTATCTTTGCATTGTTCTTACAGACGTTTTCTAAAATAGGTAAGTCAACATTCAGATAAGAATAAGACTACATGGTAGACAATAGCAAAATAATGCAATAAAATACTAAATGTGTATTGCAAAATATGTGATACGTTTCTCATAATGATATTGTTATTTTTGTGTGTGCTGTTTGAGCATGCTGTATTGAGTGTTGTTATTTTAGTAGATTGTTGTAGTGCAGTTGGTAATAACATCACCTTTCCTGTGACAGATTCCCAGGGTTCCCCGCGGCAGTTTCCCCAGGATTGATTCCCTGTTACATCTGTAAGAGTCCTTATGGCAATAATCCTTACACTATGGAGCAGCTGTGGCCTGGTGGTTAGGGAACCAGCCTTGTGACTGGAAGGTGTCCTGATCTAATCTCTGAACTGGCAGGATATGACTGAAGTGCCCTTGAGCAAGGTACTGAACTCCCTAGCTGAGGATAAGGCTGCCCACTGCTCCGGGCATGTGTGTTCACTGCCCCCTGGTGTGTGAATTCAATAGTGTGTATCACTGTGTGTGGATGGGCAAAATGCAGAGGTCTAATTCCTGTGTGCATAACACAGTGGGTCAAATGAGTATAATTACTTTAATATTCCTAACAATAACTTCTGAATGTTAACTGGATTATATTATAGCTAACATGGAATGTAAGATATCACTTGGGATATAATAATTTTACTAATTTAACTTTAGGCTTCTTACAGTCTTTCTACAATAACAATGACCACTAAGATTATCTTTTTTAAATAAAATTTAAATAGATTGAATTCCAGCAGGGATAGTATATACTGTTTATTGTATATTGTATATTTTTTAATGAATACATGAGATTGGTATTCGGTGCAGACACAGGACTGTTTTATTTGTTTCATGTGATGTTACTTTTTGTTGTTGTTTTTCAATATTTAAAGTCTTCATTTGAATATATTGGAGTGCGGGCAGCAATGTCCTGGTGGTTAGGGAGCAAGCCTTATGACTGGAAGGTTGGTTTGATTTCCTGAACTGGCAGGAAATGACTGAAGTGCCCTTGAGCCCAGCACTGAACTCCTCAACCTGGACGCCATGGATAAGGCTGCCCTCGGCTCTTGGCATGTGTGCTCACTACCCCCAGTGTGTCAATTCACAAGTGTTTCACTGTGTGAATAGATTAAAGGTGAAGGACAAATTCCCCTGTGTGCAAAACAAAGTGGATCTGTATACATGTTTACATTTATAATGAATGACTGTATGAATTTACATAAGGCAAGAAATCAAAGAGAAAAATGAAACCAATCAGATTACTTTCCATTAATATAAATCCTTTACATATTACAGGCAATAAGTGTTATTTAAGGGAATTTTAAAATTAATGTAACATAATTCTAATGTAAACCCTCTATCTCTGTTAGCTTATAACATGATATTGCATTTACATTGTTGAACCTGGGACCCTCAGTGTCATCCACCTTTTCACATGTTTAAACAGTATGTGCTTTTAGTTACAGGTTCTGCAGCACAGGTTGAATAGGGCTTCTGGCTGCTAGCTCATTATCATCTCTCATATTAGGTAGATGACAAATTCAGACAAAGTTCCTGAAGGGCTATAAAAGTCATGCGCTTTCTTTACTCAGAAATAATTTCAGCTTGGCTTGCCTTAATTAATGGGGAAGCTATGATGGTAATGGTTACCATTGGATAGAAAGGTGATTAATTGCTCTCCTCAAAACATCAAATGGCTTTTAGAATGTTTCGTTCAGGAGATCTAGTGCCACATATCTCTGTATTATCACAATAGGACATTAAATAAAGTGCTTTCTTGGAAGAAAAAAAAAACGTTTAACCTCATTATAGCTTCATTTCAGTCACAGTATTTTTTCCTGTGTGTTAATTGCAAACCACATACAGTAGCTCATCTTTGAAATCCTTTTTGCTGCTTTAAAAATGTTGCCATTCCTGGCAGCTGTCAGAGAGAGAGGGTAGAGAGAAAGAGAGCTTAAATCACGTCTGGGTTTGGTTTCCTAAATGCGTCATAGCGCAGAGATCATGATAGGAAGGCTGAGCGAATATCACTCTCTGTAACAGAGAGGATGATCTCAGTGTTACGGGGCTGCTGGGGAGCCAGGTCCTGTCTAGCAGTTTGTTCGTTAGCATGATTTGTGGGGTGAGTAAGTACAGACTCTCTGTCAGACTCAGCAGGTCATGGCGTGCAGGTTAAACTCACTCTGACAGGTGGCTGCCAGTAGGGATTAATGCTTAAATCCTTTTTATTATCAGATGAGATCAGTGTGCTGTGCCTCTTTGAAGAAAAGTGCAAGTCACTCCATTAAACAAGATTCCATAATTACCTTTACTGCATTAAGGTTTTGTTCAAGTTTTTAACAGGACAACACTTGATAAACTTTTAAATAAAATAATGTGTTTCCATTGATCATTCATCATGACGTATATATTTGTGGAGATAGTTCTAACACATGGTTACTCTGACATTGATAGTATCATTCATTCATTCATTCATTCATTTTCCGAACCGCTTATTCCTGAATAGGGTCACGGGTGAGCCGGTTCCCAGCCGGCAACTCTGAGCGAAAGGGCGGGAAACAACCCTAGACAGGGCGCTAATCCATCGTAGGGCACACACATGCACACACACATCCACACACTAAGGACCACTTTAGAGTCACCAATTCACAGTCATGCATGTCTTTGGACTGTGGGGGAAACCGGAGTACCCGGAGGAAACCCACGCGAACACGAGGAGAACATGCAAACTCCTGATAGTATCATAATATTAAAAATAATAAGAAATCTAAGTCCTCAATATGGCCTTTTAGCACCTTAAATTGTCAGGACATAATAACGTGCTCTTTGGCAGAATCCCACCTTGCAAATACCTTTAGTATTCCCAAAATGGTTTTATTTTAATTTCCCCAACATTTCCTTATAGAAGCTATTGTTGTGTCCCCTAGCATGGACAGGTGATTTCTACAATGTTTAGGGAAGAGAGTTTTGAGAACTATTTCTAGGTTTCTCTTTGTGTGTCTGTGAATTTTGAGGAATATGTAATTATTCTCTTGAAGAAATCGTCTTCTTTTTAGCTTCAGCATTCTAGCACATGACTTAACACGTATATCCAGGATTTGCTGGTATTTTATGGAATCCATTCTTCACTCCACCCATGAAATACTGCCAATGCCACTGGCAGCAACACAACCCCAAAACATAATAAATGTAAACCAATGCTTCACAGTTGGGAAAGCATTCTTTTAATCAAATATAATTCCTTTTTTTTTATTTTGAATTATCAGTTCACATCACTTGTTTAAAAAAAAACTCCTCTGGTTTGACAAGATGTTCTGTAGCAGACTTCAAAAGGTGAATTCTGAGATGAGCAGTATCTCAATTAGCACCAACCTCTTAGCATGCATATGGGGTCTTCACAGGACAGGATTGAGAAAATTGTTGAGGCCAGGCATCATTCCAGGACTCAGGCCACACATATACTCACAGCTACTTTATCTTGAAGAATAGGTCTTTAGTCAACATGATCTACAATGATATGTACATATATCACTAAAACATATGCCAAGAATTTTGTACCATGTACACAATTTGCACACACATATTTCATATATAATTGATTCACAAACATTCTCAAGGTTACAAGTACATCTCCTGAGACCTTGAAGTTTCTTTGTCCACAGTGCACAACATAATCAAGAAGTTTACAACCCTGGCATTGAATCTAATCTTCCTGGCTGTGGACAAAAGAGGAAAATATATGAAAGGTTGCAATACAGGATCGTCTGCATGGTGAATAAGCAGCCTCAATCAACTTCCAAAGAAATTCATGCTGTCCTGCAGGTTCAGGGTGCATCAGTGTCAGCTCAAACTATCCATCAACATTTGAATGAAATGGAACGCTACAGCAAAAGACCAAGGAGACCCTGCTGACACAGAGACATGAAAAAGCTAGACTGCAGTTTGCCAAAATATACACAAGTAAGCCAAACTCCTTCCAGGTAAACAACTTATGGACAGATGAGACCAAGATAGAGCTTTTTGGTAAAGCACATCATTCTACTGTTTACCAAAAATTGAATGAGGCCTACAAAGGAAAGAACACTGTACCTACAGTCAGATATGGTGGAAGTTCAAAGATGGTTTGGGGTTGTTTTTTCTGCCGGTTGCACTGGGTGACTTTATTGTGGATTTTGTGTGGCAGTGTCAGTCCCAGTGTCAGAAAATGTCAGAAAACTGGGGTTACATTGTAGGTCATGGGTCAGAAATGGATGAAAACAAAAATCTGGTGAGTTTGGAAGTTGTAAAATTAAAGTGGCAAAAATAAACACCTGTGGAGAGATCTTAAAATTGCTGTTGGGAGAAGGCATCCTTTAAATATGAGAGAGATGAAGTAGTTTGCAAAAGAAGAGTTGAGAGGTGTAAGAAGCTTGTTGATAGTTATAGTAAGTGATTGATGATATATTATCCAATGGGTGTGCAACCAAATATTCATTAATAAGGCATTTATTCTGGAAAACACTTGTTTTCCTTTCTCCAAACATAATGATGGTCATTTAAAATATTTGTTTTGCTGTTTATTTATTTTAATCACCTCCCTCCACAAAATATTGTTCCAATAGCCATTTTTCTTGTCCACTTGATTTTTAGCAAACTGAAGATGTTCAACCATAAGCTTTTTGGAGAGCAGTGGCTGTCATGCATACCATTGTTGTTCAGGGGTCAACAGGTTGTGGACTCTCCAACATTAACATTAGCCACTGTGAGAAAGGCCTTTAATTAATACATGCTTGTTCTTGGTGTGATCTGTGTTGGTCCACCAGTCCTGGGTAGAGTAATAATGGTCCTAAATTTCCTTCATATTTACAGGCTCCATTTCCAGCCCGATGAGCATCAACAATTCTTCTCTTTATAAATCTCATTCATTCATTACATGATACACTCACACAAATGTGGTGTGAAGATCACACTTTGATAGATCTCCATTCTTAATTAAATATGGGAGCCTCCCAGTGATTGAAAATACTTTAGTCTTATTTAACCTTAAAATTATGTGCTAATCCAAAAGGTTCACATACTTTTGCCATTCACAGATATGTCAGATTTGAACATTTTCCTCAACAAATAAATGACCAAGTGTAACATTTGTCTTATTTGTTCGATTTGTTCTTATTTACTTTTAGAGCTTGTATGGAAATCTAATGAAGACCTTTTGCAGAACCACTTTACATCTAATGTGTAAAGTATCGTACAAGTAATATACTTTTCATTTGTCATACAAATGTATGTACGTATAAAGTACATACTTACACAATTATACACTTTTCATATGCTTAGTGTGGTATGTCATATACTTCTTATTGCATTATCATCACTGTCATACAAAAACCTTCTTTAGACTTTACCTAAGACAGAAAAAACTTTCAATGGAATTTAATTAAATACATGTCATAAATGTATAGCTTAATCATAAAAAAGCACATTTACTAAAAATATATTTTATTTGTTTTCAGATCTTCGTAAAGGTGCTTAGAGGAACCCACATTTAATGAGCGTTAGCACAAGGCTTGAAGAGTCATGTTGCTGGGTCTGATGGGTCCTGTTTATTTTTTTACATCACTTGGCTGGCTGGCTACCTGTGTGTCTGTTGACCTGTAGGATGTGTTTTGTTTAAACTCTTATTACTCAATTGATTTCACTCCTGCTCCAGGACAGCAATTTAACATCTGCTGTCTTTATTTAAAATTTTATTTATTTATTTTTCACATGTGAATTGAATGCCTAAGCCTACTGCAAACTCATATACCATGAAAGTGGAGACAGAGAAATCAATACCTGCCTTATTTTCCTTTTTTCCTTTAGAGTTATTATTATTTATTTATTTATTTTTTGCCCAGTTGTCTTGTTGATGGAAATGTGCTTAGCCATTTGCGCAGGAGTAGCAAAAGTCATTAGATTTGTCAAAATGCATGAGCAGCATTTGGAGAGGCGGGCAGGGAGCTTGAGCTTTTCATACTTTCATGCCTGTCTGCTTTTCCATTAAAGAAAAAAAAAAACAGAATATGAAACAATAGCATACATAACAATAACAACGCAGCCACTCTAATTAGAGCTATCATGAGGCTGACAGGCTCTGACATTCTGAAGCAGAGCGCAAGGAGCAATCAGCATCAGATATGTTACACTTCACCCAGCACAAAACACTCATCTCCACTAATGGAAGGGATAAGCTTTAAATCACCAGTATCTATATCCTAATTTGAACATAATACATTTTGATTTTAATAACAAAGCATCGAGCAATTATGGATTTTTTTCAGTCGCTAGTTCAAGAACGCAAGCATGACGTTGAGCCAAACTATGCACATTTGCAGAGCACTATTTTTAGAGCTTTGTAGTTTTGTCCTAAACTGTGACTTTGTTGGTTAAGCAAACATTTCATAGCCCACTACAGCTGATCAAAGATTTTCTGAAGACTTGTGCTTTTTAGAAAGTTAAAAGCTATTATGTACTCTTGCTGTGTCCTGTGTGTAGAGCAGTGCTGGGCTTTTGATTTGACAGATATGGTTTATGTTTTTAGCTTCTAGCGCTCAGATTTGTTCTGGTAATTGTGTGAAAATGATCCAAGAATATATAACACTGTGCAAAAGTCAGCAACCAATATGCATTTACCATTGAATTTCCAGTCAAAACAGTTATTAAATACAATTTTTACATATTTCTAAGGAGATCTTTCTAGATGAGATTAGAAAGTAGAGATTAGAAAACAAAACTAATGTTTCCAAAACTGAAGGTTAAATCAAACCTCAGTACAGGAGAAGTATTGAACATATGGTGGACCATTAACAATTGTTCAAAATCCAGTACACCTGCAAAATTGTCCCTGTCAAAAATAGCCCAAAACCTTTGTGTGGTCATGTTTACTTTTATCCAATTATAAGCAGCCCATGTGGTTAATATTTATAATTTGCCCCTTTTAGGCCATAAATATTTCAAAAAATTTTTTATAAAATAAGGAAATAATATTAACATATTGGTGTTGGTTTTTATTTTGAGTAAATCTTTTATTTTAGGATGCTCCAGAGGTGGTCAAAAGTATTGAGGTCAGGGGAGGATGATGGACACACCATGATTTTTCTCACCTTCTGTGCCCAGAGCAACCAAGGAGTCAATTTGGGTTTTTGGGGGGGGCAGAATGGGATGGTACCGTACATTGTCCAGCAAGAAAATAAAAATATATGGAACTTCACATATCTTGCAGAGCTCTTTTTTGATATTCTCAGAGACCCTACCGTCTTTCCAATATTTCACCCCAGATCATCACTTTGATACCATCTTGCTGACAACAGTTTTTTTGTTGGAACAAATTGGTCACTCATCTCTCATGCATTCAGAAATTGATTAATTATGTGAACAAATTCATATGTGCTCTGAATTGCACATCGATATTTTCACAGTTTGGTGATCTCTCTCTAGTTTTTGTGAAATGTCAGGTGTTTTCACATTTTTTGTAAGATCTTCCACTATTTAACACTTTTCACATTGGACACAGATGGGTGTTCCAACTGGACAAAGTTGTAGAATGGATAAAGCAGGCTAATGTTATGCTTTTGAGTTGCCTTCCCAAAGCCCTGACCTCAAATATTCATACTCACATAATACATCATGCACTTCTTGTCTGAAAATGGTTGATTGTTTTCAACAGTTTAGCTTTCATATGGTAACAAGCAACTGAGATGGGTTTAAATCTAATACATACTTTTAATCAATTACTGACTGTTCATTTAAATTGTATAAACCCAATTCACATCTCCAGGCACACTTCTGAGAAGAGTTTGATGTATTTATAGTGCATCAGGACAGTATTCACAGCATTTCTGTAAGGAGCCGCCCGCAATGCTGACGTCCTGCCACCAGGGGGCGGCGGTGACTAGTAATCAGCTCAAGTGAGATCAGGTGTGCTGTGGTTATATAAGGACCAGGTCTTACCCTCTACATGATTGCTTGGTGAATGCTTCCTGAGTTGCTGCTGGTAATTTTGGTATTTCCTCGCTGGTCTGTCCCTCCTCCAAAGTGAGGAGTGTTTCTGACCTGTTAAAAGAATCTCCTTATTTCCCTCGTCCTTCTCTTGCAAATGAGGACGAGCTGATCTTCCTTCCCTCCTCACCAAGCAGGAGACTCTGTCCCTCTTTCTCTTTAGAGTGATTATAAAAGAAAGACAACAAAAGAAAGAAAGGTCTCCTTTATTTTCCCTCTTGTCACTTGAGAGGAGCTGTTTCAGTGTCCAGTTTCCCCTCTGAATGAGGGAGGTTTTGAGTTTCAGTTTTCCTTCTCATTTGAGAAGCAGTTCTTAGTTTTCCCCTGTTTGACTCACTGCTCTTCAGCCCTGCCAAGCGTTGGTTGCCCAGGTGACGAGTTAGCTCAGTCGGCTAAAGCGCGAGATTAGAGCGCACTGCGGGTGCGCACGCAAACCCCGTGGCCAACAAAATAGTTTCTTTGTTTACTTTATTAATTACAACAGCCACTTTCCTTCTTTCTTGTTTTCATTTTAGATTGCTGGCGTTCTCTGCTCCAGCAATCTGCCATTTAACCCTTTCACCTCAGTACGCATACCAGCCCAGAAGCCACTCCCTCTCCTGTAGTGCAGTGGTAACAGCTCTGCCCCACATCTCAGCAGCCTGTGTTCAAGCCCAGCTCAGAACACATCTGCTTAGTTGGCAGTTGAGTCCAGAAAGAATTCACATACTCATGGTCACAACCCTTGTGGGTTTGAGAAAATTAATTCCCACCTGATTTTCCGCCCCATCACAGCTTCACTTCTTGCACATTTTATGTTGTAGTCTTAGTCCTAAATTGATTCACTTCATTCTGTCTCTCAAAATTCTGCACAAAATACCCCACAAAGACAAAGTGAGAAAAAATGTTTGAAATATTTGCAATTTTTTAAAGAATAGAACACAACAATACAACATGTACATATGTATTCACAGCTTTTGCTCAATACTTTGTTAAACCACCTTTGGCAGCAATTACAGCCTCATGCCTTGAGTAAGATGCTACAAGCTTGGTGCACCTGTTTTTGGGAAGTTTCCCCCATTCTTCTTTGCAGAACCTCTCAAGCTCCATCAAATTGGATGGGTAGTGTTGGTACATAAGCTTTATTTAGATATCTCAAGAGATGTTCAATTGGGTTCAAATCTGGGCTCTGGCTGGGCTACTGAAGGACATTCACAGAGTTGTCCCAAAACCACTCATTTGTTATCTTAGCTGTGTGCTTAGGGTTCTTGTCCTGTTAGAAGATAAATCTTCATCCTAGTCTGAGGTCCAGAGCACGCTGGAGCAGGTTCTCATCAAGGATGTCTCTGTACATTGCTGCAGTGGTCTTTCTTTTGACCCTGACTAGGCTCCCAGTTCCTGTTGCAGAAAACTATTCCAACAGCATGATGCTGCCACCACCATGCTTCACTGTAGGAATGGTATTGGCTAGATGATGAGCATTGTCTGGTTTCCTCCAGATATGATGCTTGGCATTCAGTCCAAAAAGTTGATGTTATCATGGTATGAGAGTCTTTCAGGTGCCTTTTGGCAACGTCCAGATGGGCTGTCATGTGCCTTTTACTGAGGAGTGGCTTCCATCTGGCCATTCTACCATACAGGCCTGATTGGTGGAGGGCTGCAGAAATTGTTTTCATTCTGGAAGGTTCTCTCTCCACAGAGCAATGCTGAAGTGAGTGTCCACCCAGTCACCTCCCAGACTAAGGTCCTCTTACCACAATCACTCAATTTGGACAGGCAGCCAGCTCTTGGAAGTGTCCTTGTGGTTACAATCATGTTCCATTTATGGATGTTGGAGGCCACTGTGCTCATTGGGACCTTCAGAAATTTTTTCTGTAGCCCATCCACAAATCTGTGTCTAGATACAATCCTGTCCCAGAGGTCTAAAGACAATTCCTTAGACTTCATGGTTTGGTTTGTACTCTTACATGCACTTTCTACTATGGGACCTTATATAAACAGATGTGTACCTTTCCAAATCATGCCCAATCAACTGAATTTACTGCAGTTGTATCAATTTGTAGAAACATCTGAAGCATGATCAGTGGAAAGAAGCAGCACATGAGCTCAATTTTGAGTGTCATGGCAAAGGCTGTGAATGCTTTTGTACATGTTATGCTTTTGTGTTTTTATCTTTAATAAATTTGCAAAGATTTCAAACAAACTGTTCTCATTGTGGCACATTTTGTCATTTTGTGTGTTGAATTTAGATGGAAAAAATGAAGGCTGTAACATAAAATGTGCATGAAATGAAGCACTTTGAATACTTTCTAGATTCACTGTATGTATCTACTGAGGTGCTGGTGGTCTTAGTATAATGAGTACCCCAACTACCCCAGAAGCCAAAGCTCAGGCTTGTTGAATATGTATGGTTCTAGAGAAGCAGAATTTTAGATCTAGCTTGGACCACAGCATCAGCATATGATACTGTGAGAGGACATTGGAGTTAACTCTGAGAACTTTGGGTTGGAGTTCATGTCAGTTCTCCTTGGTGATAGAAGGCCAGAAACAAAAAAAGTAGTCATGACAATGAAAGATTAATTCTATCATTCATCTACGACCTTTAGTCAAGCTCAGTGGGAGATCGGCTTACATATGAAGAACTGGGTGAAGTATAAAATATGAGTATGCACAACATTTATAGGACATTGGGTTAGGAGGAGGGGCTTATATGAACAGATATATTCCTCCTCCCATTATTTAATAATAATGTAACACTAAAAAAGGAATAGAATGGGTTTGTGTTGTGTTTTGTATTGTATTACCCTGTGAATGACTGGCACAGTGTGTATTTCTGTCTTGCCTTAAACGATTCATGGTAGAAAAACTGGATAAGCTGCCACTCCACCAACGTAGTGCAGTTATCATCATGATAAACCTGGAGCAGCAACAATAGTGACTCTGTTCTCCATATTACAGGACAGCAGAGCATTACAAATATTTTGAAGCTGTTATTTTAAATTTAAAATGCTACTAAATGTTGCTTTAGGAAAGTTCTGACTGTGACTATAATGAATATATGACTACTATTGTGGTTGTCACATTATGGAAAAAATTGATTATGCCTAACAATTATGCCTACCAAAGCAGTGAACTGACCAGTCATAATCTATTGTGTGTCAAGAGAGAATTGAATTAAAAGCCTGAGATATGATCCTTGATCATTGTGGAGATTTACTTTCAGCATAGATCACATAAATCATTCCCTCTCTGTCTCACCTTTAAGCTCTGTTATTTTAAATGGAAATAGAATTTGCATTTAAATTGTGTTTGAATGCGCAGCTCCTTGCTACTGAATACAGTGATGCTGCTTTGCAGAGGAGGGAAGAGAACATGTGTGCTGGACTAAAAACTTCCCCTGAGACAGAAAATGACTGTGAGGATAATGAGGAAACTTTCCCTCCAAACTGGCCTAAGCTTGTGTGTTTGGGTGTGTGGATGTGAAGCTAACAGGCTGTAGATGTAATGGCCATCCATCACCCACACAGACAACAGGGGGGCTCGGCCTTTGAGCTGTCTGTTACCTCATACGCACACACATACACACACACACACACACACACACACACAGTAGGCCTCCAATCTCCCTGCTCAATTAACAGGCATTGGCAGGACTATCCCCATCTAATGGCTACTTCAAACACCTCGGCACAGTTTATAATAACACACACACGCTCACTTCATTAGATTCATTACAATCCATGGATTAATCTTAGCTTCAAGTCCTTCCCTGTGAGCATGACTCACTCTCACATGTGCTGCAAAATCACTAATGTGATTTGGCTGAGCTTGGTGATAGCTGTTGGGAAACTGAACATCTCTCAAGGCTTCCTCCTTCTGATGCCATTCATTTTATTCAGTCTGTGTTTTGTCAGAACAGTGAGACCTTGAAAACAATATGATGTATTTATGATACATTACATTAACGATTTTATGAAGCTATGTTGCTTCATATTGCTCAGTTGCTGAGCTCAGTTGCTAACATGCAAGCATAGATACCATCAACAGCATGCATTTGCTCTTCACATAGGTGGAGAAGTGGAGAAAAGGCCCTTCTAATTCTATGACCAGAAATGATTGGGGGGACATTTCAATTGTTGCTGGTAGGGACGTTGCACCTCCGTTCATGCTATGGATGGCAGTGATGTTTCCCTACCAATATCCAGTTATTATTGATGACTAATTATTATAATTATTGATTTCTCACCACCATATGAGGAACCATGAGGATATAAGAACACACTGGCATAATTCGAATCTGGCCATTACATTTACAAAGTAAACGTACATTTTTAAATGGATAGTGAGATTTTATACACAATGACTTTAAATATTGCTATATTAAACTAGGCACATATTTGCATTTTTTATGTTTTATTACAATAAATTACAATATATTTTAGCATTCTGACAACATTCTGAAAATTTTGTACAATTTTCCTCCTCAAATTACTTCTGCAACATGTTTTTTTTCAGATTCTTATGGATTATATGAAAGGACTAAGTTTATAATTCAACACTCACAATTCTTAATTGAATTTTTGGTGGGGTTTTCTGTATATATATATATATATATATATATATAATAACATATATATATATATATATATATATATATATATATATATATATATATATATATATATATATATATATTTAACAATCCACAATCAGTGTGATTTTGGAGAAAAATAATGTAACATTTAGGACTGCAGTGTTTAGGTGCTAATTGGTCGATTGTGGGCATTCATTACATACAACACATTAAAAAAACTGATAGCTTATGAGTTGCACTCATGGTGGATTGACAAACATGACTGATTACTGATTGATGATGTTTGCAGTAGAAAGTAGAACATTGCTATTTTGGTACCAAAGTACCTAGAAGTTTGCTCAAATGTGGAGTAATAGAGCTGTTCACTGATGCTTGCTGCATCATGTGCAGATCACCTCATCTTTGTTAGGAAAGAGACTGTTTATTTTCTAAGTGGCTCTGGAACATGTATTTTTTTTCTTGTGAGAGCTTCTTTTAAAGTGACACAGAAACCATGTTGCGTGCCACAATTGTTCAGAATGCAGCGTTTGCTTTCACAGGCTTCCCCATTGGGATTCACTCATCCTGCTTTCATTTGCAGTCTGTTCTGAGAGTTCCTCCTCCTCCTCCTCCTCAACCTCTTCTCTCTCATCGTCTCCTGTGCATGATAAAGAGTGCACTCAGCCCTGCTCCCTGCAGGTAGAATTTCCCTGAGCTCACGTGCAACACGAGCGCCAGCTGACACCTCTGAGCCTGCGGCGAGCAAACCTCAACCAGATCACAGTGCGAGCGGTATCAGATGCTTTCAGCAAACTTCCACCATTTTCTTTTAAGACCGATTAATGAGTTTGCTGAACAGGTTTTTAGCACTTGCCTATTAGCGAAAGGAGAATTCATTTGCCGAAATGAATATCAAAGGCATGGCTGACTCACAGGAGAGTAACATGATGTATTTTAGAGGGGCATCAGTGTTTCATTTGATTGAGAAGGATCACTGTTGTTGCGTCCACGTCCATTGGTTTGCTCTTTTGCGAGTAACAGAATTCTGAGCTTGAGGAAATAAAGTTCAAACGGGTGGCCAGCAACATTGGATCATGTGCTTGTGTGTGTGCGTCCTCGTGTTTGCCCATGTGTCTGGGTCTTTTAATAGAACGACTAAGAATCGACAGTGACCTTAAAATCTGATGGATGGCTTGCACGGCGTCCAGAATATAAGAGAGCAGACATGAGGCCCCTCTTGGTTTAGCTTAAGGTCATCACCAGTGTCTCTAGTCTGGGTGTAAAAGGACAATTCATTTCCAGTGCCTTCAGCTTGAGATGGTCGATGTGTATAAGAGACAGCTCTCTCTCTCTCTCTCTCTCTCTCTCTCTCTCTCTCTCTCTCTCACTCTGTCTCTGTCTCTGCATAGTTAAAGATGTCAGGAGGAATTAGAGGGACTACAGACGTAATTAATTTCAAGGGAAGGCAGGGAGCTGACATTAGAAGAGGTGCTGATCCTACTCTTAATTGACATCTCCATTTAGGGCTCCTGTTGCATAGTGTCATAAGGCCCAGCTATGTTGATTTTTTAAAAAAATGGTATGGTGCTTTGGTATGGTGGCAGAGACTGGGCATTTCAAAAATAGTTACAGGAGATGAGGTTGTATAATCTAATCTCCAGAGGAAAAGGCTTTGAGTAAATGTGCTCTTTGCAGAAGGTTTATCAGGTAAAGAAAAAGCTTCAGGGATGCAGAGAAGAAAAGCTGAAAGCTGTTTACCTCATTGTCTTCTCGTTTCTTGCAAAATTCTGCCTCAGGGTGTTCTCAAATATGAAATTTGGAGCCCTGATGTGCTTACCTTCGATTGTGGGAAGAATTCCACTGAACCAGTTTTGCTTCAGAAACACTAAAACTGGTCTCTTCTAGGAGATGGTGTGCAAGAAGTTGTTTCAGAAGGAGCCAGATCACAAACTTGGCTTTAGTGGGCAAAGCTTTGGAGCAACATGAACACAGGCCCACTTCTCTGGGGGCTCAGATGGAGTGAACACTGATTTGCTTTTCATTTATGCTTTCTAGCTTGATCCACAGTTTGGAATGCTTGAAGAAATCAAATTTGTAAATGTGAATGCACTCTGACTTTAAGTCCTACTAAAGCTCTAACGTCATCTTTTACGCCTACGTCTGGTCAACATGATTGCATAAACTCTTCAATAACCCGACCTGCTTCAACACTGGAACAATTTAAATAGACCTGCAAATTTCCCTTCAGAAAAATGAACCCACGTCAAACATGATCTTTAATTTGCAGGGGACTTCACTATGTAAATGATCACCTTTCCTTTGAGCAAATTCTTGAGTTTGAGAGCTCTTTAAACTTTTAAACATCCAAATATTCCATTTTTTTTTTATAAAATGGGGATCTGGCATTGATGTCATGGAAACAAGCAAGAGTGTGCATCCTCCTACAGACTATAATTGAGTTGTAATATGTGTTCTCTCTTCTGTTTGGACCAGACCCTTTGGAATGTAAACTCTAATGTATCTCTGTCTAATAAGGACTTGCGGTAGCGTGAATATTCTGGCTCAGAGACTTACTGCTGTCTCTTACTTGCAAACTCATCCACCCACCTCCACACACACACAGACATGTACTTCAAAAGCATGCATTAGCATTTTTGCTTACATTTATTTTGGGACCATTTTTGAAACTTTTCAGGCATAATCTCTTCCTTAGAACCTGCTCTACTCGTCAGAGCCATACAGTTCACAGGGAGAAAATGAATGGTTACCTGATAAATATTGCCAACTAAAGCTGGATGTGTACTTCAAACAACACACTGCCATAAGTATACTCAGAAAGAATTCTGTATTAATCTTAATGATACTCTCCACACTTCTGAAGGTGGCAACACTTTTAAATATATATATATATATATATATATATATATATATATATATATATATATATATATATATATATATATATATATGTGTGTGTGTGTGTGTGTAATTAAGCATGTGTTCATAAGACACTGTCCATCCTTCTCACAACATTCTGGGACTTTAAGCCAAATTTTTCCAGTCAATTGAATAGACTTAATAAATTACTTTTTTAACATCAGTGTATTTTATCATTTTGTATTTAACTGCTATTTCATGAAAATGATACACCATTTCAGACTGTGGGACATTGATTTTCCAGAGAGGGGTGTTGTGGCAGGACACATATGGTACATTTCAATTGATTAATTATGTTAGAGGGTAGATATAGTATCTTACCTTTCCTGTGTACTTGTAGAAATGAATAATATGAACATGTGTAATTGGTCAATGTTTTAGATATTAGGCATAGTTTACTGATTCTTGATGCTGAACCTACAATATACTGTACTTGTGGTGAATAAGAGGAACAGAATAACACTACACACAATTCAAAGGAATTAACTTTTTTAATTAAGACAAAAAAAATCTCCACAATGTTCCACAAACCATCTTTTTAATAAACACTATCTCTAATAAACACTGCAGTGAGCTGACTTATTTTGAACAAACAAACAAATACTGTACTTTTTTGTATTCTAATATTAACCACACAACTACTTTTGTACAATCTAACTGAAGAAAAGCCAGTTGGAGTATTTCTTTACATGGTCTGAGAAAAAGGTCTTACAATCAATTGTTCAACTTTACAACTCAGTAGAACACAAAATTTTTCCACTATATTTTTAGTTGGACCTAAAACATATCTTTAATACCAACAGCAATCAAGCATCCCTCCCACCAGCTGATACTATATACTGGGAGTTGGATACCAGTTTGGGGTAGGAGCATGTTTAATGTAGGGCCTACTTCACAAGTGGACAGAATATGTTTGGAAAGAGGTTTGTCTTGTATAGCAACCCCATAGCTATCGTATTTGAAGGTGCAGAATCTGAGATGCAAATGCTCCAATGGGCTCATGTCAGGTGAATGTACAAACCATGTAATGTTGAAATAATCACAGTTGACTTCTTATTTAATTACCCAAAAACAAGACATACAGCTGATGCTGAGACTGCGTGTGATGTAATACACACTGCCACGATGAGGCTGCAAACTCAACACCCTGAAGCTTTCATTGTTTTGTCAAGAGACTTCAATGATGTCACATTGGATTCCATGCTGTTTGCATTTCATCAGTATGTAGACTATCCCACAAAACAGAACCACAGACCAATGCCAATGTTATTGATGCATACACTGCCATTCCCCTGCCACAACTGGTAAAGTCTTGTCTTCTTCAAGCCTCAGTACCAAGGTTTTCAAAGGCAGTCTTTGACAACACATTCCTTCAGGAAATGGTCTCACGAAGCAGAGGAGACTCTCAGGGACTGCTGTGCATAAACTGACTGGAGTGTACTACACGATTCTTGTGGTGAGGATATTGAGTGGATTACACACTGCATAACAGACTACTTGAACTACTGCATGGACACTGTTGTTCCTTTGAGAACTGTACACTGCTTTGCCAATAAGCCCTAGATAACCAGTGACATCAAGGACCTTCTGAATAAGAAGAAGAGGGCTTTTGAAGAAAAGAACTAGGAGGAGCTAAAGAGCACATAGAAGGAACAAAAGTCCAGCCTAAAGAAGGCCAAAGAGTTGTAGAGGAGGAAGGTTGAGCAGAAGCTGCAGGAAAATAATTCAAGTTCTAAAGGACTCTGTAGGCACTGACAAATGTAAAAAAAAAAATAGAATAGACATCAGTCCTTACATAATACTAAATGAAAATATAATTTAACACGATTGTAAGTTTATGGTAATCTTGGTAGTGAGAAGTTTGCACAAACATTGCTAAGTATGAAGCAGCAGTCTGTGCTTCATGCTTTGTTTGCTATTTGGTGAAACTTCTGTGAAACTCCTTCTTACACAAATAAACCATTTTAGACATTTTCTGAAGGTCTCAGAAAGTGGAGTAACTGCTGTTTGAATCTTAATTGTAAAATTTATTTCTTTATTTATTTTTTTGCTTGTTCAGAGTGTGACATGTTTAGTTTAAACCCCTTTTCCTTCACCAGTGATAATAGTGTTTGTTCTAAGTGTCAGATAATTTGCTTTTTGTTGGAGGAGGTGTGCATCTGTCTATTAAAGGATAGAGAGCTAGGTTCAGTATTAGCAGCCCCAGGGAGAGTCAGCACCCCCTTGCATCCGAGTTCAGAGTCCTCACAGTGGTATGAATGGGTGACGTCTTGGCAGCTTAGTCAGAAACCTAAGGCTAAGTTTAAAGCTAACCCACACAAACACTACTCCCACCAAGCACCCAAAGTACCTGTTGAGTAGTCTGTTAAAAGAACTCTGGTCATAGGAGATTCTATTCTTCAACACCAGCGGTCACCAGCGGTGCTGTTTACTGGGGGCTAGTGCGCCAGATGTTAGTGGCCATCTCAGGGTAGCAAACAGGATATATTTGAGGATAGTCATCCATGTAGGGGCCAACAATATCTGTCTGCGGCAAAGTGAAGTGACTAAAGATAATATTAAAGAGGCTAACTGCACATTAGTGGATTATTGGATGTAGAATAGAATAGAATAGAATAGAATAGAATAGAATAGAATAGAATAGAACTTTATTGATCCCTTGGGAGGGTTCCTTCAGGGAAATTAAGGTTCCAGTAGCAGCATGGAATTCAGCATCAGTACAGTACAGAAGTAGAAAGATAGATGAAAAATAATTTAGTAAGAAGCACTAAATTATAGATTTATAAAAATAATTTAGTAAGAAAGAAGCATTATATAAATATATAGAATATATAATATAGAGACTATATTACAATATACAATATAGATAATAGTGCATGAGAAAAAAAGAGGATGTGGAATATTCCACATTAACTTACCTAGGATATTTAGGTTAACTTGCTGAAAATGGCTGAGTTTAACTTAAATATTAACTAGGGATAAATATAACACTAAATGGCCTCCACAGACTTTATCCTAGAACAAGCACCAAATATCTTAAAATACATGTTTTCTTAATGTGAAGCACAGCCAAAATGTACTGATTTTCAAGCATAGTTTTATTATGCAATATTATCTGTTACTTAACAAATAGACAGAAGTATGTTTTTATTACAGATTAAAGCAAACAATTCAGTTATACCGTAATTACTAATCAGTTAGTACATCATTAAACATTGTAAATCATCATTAATTGAATCAATAGAACAATAAACAAATGTAAATCTTTGTTGGAATCTGCTGCAAAATACTCCATCCACTATAATATTTACTATTTTAGAAGAGATTAAAATGAGAAGACAAATGTTTTGCATGTTGTCTTAAAAAGTATGAGTGCAGTTGTGTTTTTATGTTTGTTTTTTTTCTTCTTTAAACAGTTTGGGTGTGGAAGAGCAGGCACCAATTACAATTGGACAAATGGGTGTTTGGTTAGCTTGGAGTTATGCATAGGGGATGGCACCCAATCCTTCAACTTGTTTAAAAAAATAAATGCCGCCAACATTTAATGACATTAAATGGTGAATGGAGAGTTTATAGTGGGGCTCTTTCCAACATGGGTTATACTCATTTCACAGTAAATCACACCTGCTGGTTTGTGGATTCACCTATTAGTGCTCCCTCAAATACAAAACTACCATCTGGCACCTGAGAGGAAACAGAACAGACAAAATGCTCAAGGAACACCTTGCACCATCTTACTGGCTTGGTAACAAACATAAGAAGAGTCCTCTTGGCCACTTAATTGACGATATCAGGAACCAGTTCAATGTGTAGGTTTTACAATGAAATAAATGTGTCACAGAAAAATTCCACGCAGACCAATGAAACTGTTAATGACAGAGTGCCTGTTTGGTGCCAGTTTTATTTGATGTACATTTTTATCGTTGGTAAAAGGCCAATAAACTTGACATTACAACTGACAAAGTCATCCAAAAGATGTGTATGCTACTGTTAACTCAGTGGAAAGAGTACTTATACAAAAGATGACTAACATATTGCTAATTCAAAAAATTTTGAGTTGTGTATTTTGTGGTGAACTATATGGATTCATGTTTACACCCTCATCTTATTTAGTTCATTAAAGTGTGATAAAAGTCCTGAGAATAAAGTTAATTCCCTTGAATTGGGAGAAGCGTCATTCTTCTCCTCTTATTCACAAGTACAGTAAATTGTAGGTTCAAAGTAATGTCTATTATATTGGTAAGTAATGATTAACTCTTTGTCAGTTATTTATTTCTTGCTATTTAATAATTCAGTAAATATTAGTAATTAATTAATTCAGTATTCAGTTGTAAATTGTTAATGTTTCATCATTTTACTTTAGGATCCAAAACCTTATATATTCATCATGAATCTTCAGCATTTAATGAGCTTTTAAAAAGCAATAACAAGTGAATTGTTCATCACTGCTTTAGAGGGTAGAAACATCTTGAAATATCAGTAAACTGTCTTTAAAGTCTAAAACATTGACCAATGACCCAGGTATATACACACTATTCATTTGTACAAGTACACCGGAATAGTGAGTTAATATATCTACCCTCTAAGGCAGCGTTTCCCAATCCTGTTCCTGGAGGCACACCTGCTCTGCATATTTTAGAGCTTACCCTACTCCTCATACACCGGATTCAACTAATTAGCTCATTAACAAGAGGTTGCAAGGGGTGTTGCAAGCAGGTGTGCCTCCAGGAACAGGGTTGGCAAACACTGATCTAAGGTAATTAATCTATTGCAATGTACAATATATGTCCTGCTACAACATCCCTCTGAGGAAAATCAATGTACCACAGTCTGAAATGGTGGATTGTTTTCATGAAACAGCAGATAAATACAAGATGATAAAATACACTGATGTTCAAAAAATGTTATTTTCTGGAGCAACTGGGCTGAAAGACATAGAATGTTGTGAGCAGGAGGTATCTTATGAAAACAAAATGCTTAATTAACACACACATATATATATATATATATATATATATATATATATATATATATATACACTGAATAAAGGCTTTATTACCTTCATCTTCAAACACTGGACATGCATTAGTTAATGATGAGTAAGTTAACCTTGCAGTTATTAATACATGACTTACTTATTTGTTCGTGTTTAACATTTGTTTCTTGTCTAAATTACTTTTAGTTCACGTACCATTACTATAAAGTGTTACCAAAGTCTGGTACTGTACAAGGCAATGAGTGGAGAGTGGCACAAGCAGCGAAGTGATGTGGACTATGTGAGGAGAACTGACGAAGTCTCAGAACAAACAGTGCTATGATTAATACCATGTCTGATTAGGACCAACTAGTGCCAGAAACAAACAATGCAAGGATCGGGTATTCTAGTACAGTATAAACCCAAAGTATTGGGTTTATACTTTTAAGCATAATGTGAGTTTAGAACCCCAGGGAACCTAAAGTAGATTAACCTTGCTCTTGAATACTTTGCTCCTGAAAACTTTGAATACTTTTGTCAAACAAATGACCAAAGTATTCCATCATATTTCTCCCCTACTGATTTGATTTTGAAGGTCCTAATATTTGCGACTCTTCACATAGAAGCTACGCTTCAACAATAACTATGGTAAGTTTAACTCCACAAGCAACAGATAATGAGATAAAGTTAATCCAACCAGCATAACCAAATACTAACTAGTTAACTACATTTCATCCCAGCATTCCATGTGTGTATTCCCTTAATGCAGATCCAACAGATGAGTGAATCTTTCTTTTAAGTGTTTCCATTATATTGCATCATTAGTGGCTTTTAAAGGGGCTCTAGAATGGAAAACTCTAATTATCTTGGCAGAGTTGAATAATGAGCGTGAACCTCACTGTGAAACTGTTCAAACACTGTTGGGTTTTCATTCAAAAGAAAATCCAAAACCTGATGTCTTAACAGCCTTAACGCATTACACACTCAAAATTTACATCCATCCAAACACACATCAGAAAGGAAAGGTATCATGTAATGGTAAGCCTGGAGAAAGTCCAATCAGGAGAAATTAGTGTCAGGAAGGCTTAAAGCCAGCAACAGTAAAAGTGTCGCCAAATGACTACTGGTACTACACCGGGTGACTGCAAGCTAAGGACCATTTAAAAACCTTGAATTAAAAATCTTTATTTCAACAAATGCATATGTAAATGTTCTGAAGTGTATCTCTACTCCATTAGGTAATGAGTAAATCTTTTCCTTTTAATTTTTGTCATGTCCCTGATATCACCCCAACCCCCACCAGTCTTCCTATGAGAATGAAGGGGGCGTCAGATTTTCACTTTAATCCTCACCTATTGCTCATGTGCCCTTCTGACATGTGTGAGCTTAAGTGTGTGCGTGTACAACTGCAGGTCTCCTTATGACACTGCCTCATGTGGAGTAGCTGCATGTAGCCCTGGAACAAACATTACAAATTCATGAGGGAGTGGACACGAGCATGTGAGAGCACATCTATCATAATGGCATTCCCTAATTGTGAGTCATAAGGAGCTCTACCATCTTAACATAGATATGGGAAATGCATGTCTGAAAGAAGAGAACATTAAATACTTTCAAATGTCTCCAAGCTTTTCTGAAGCTTTATGATCTTGTTTTTAGCATTCCATTTTTACTACATAGTAGTATTTTGAGGACATAAATCAGTCAAGCTTTAACACAAAGTTTAGGTTCTGATGTAGGCTGTTGAATTTGCCAATCAATAGTGGCATGCTGAGTCAGCCCACAGGCTGATCATTGCATGTACATCTGTGTTTCAGTGTTTGAATTTCTTGTAAACAATGGGTACTTTGTGGGTTGAATATATGAATTTCTAGAAACTTTCTACTTTAGCGTTATTGTAAGGGCTTGACATTATTCAGCAATAAAAATATTAGTGAGGTCAGGATGTTGGATAATCACCAACCCACCTAATCCCCAGCTCTCCACCTCATCCCAAAAGTATTAGATGGAGCACCTTCATTCCAGAGAACACAGTTCCACTGCTCCACAGCTTAATGTTGGAGGCCTTTATACCTTTTAGCTCATGCCTGGCATTAGGTGTCATGACAGTTCAATTGCCACAAAACAAGGACATATTTTCTCATTGTATTTGAACTTTTATTTTAACAAGATTTTATTTAATAAGAACTTATCTTAAAGTAATGCATTTTTCAAATCAAACGTTCACCTAGTATCTTAACACTGTCACAAAATAACAAACCAGGTAACATACCAAATAACACAACAGTAGACTCACAACACCAGACTGACATGAGGGAGTATATATACACTTGAGAACATTAAACACGACTGGGACATGATTACACAGGGGCAGGGTTAACAATAGAAGCACGTGTGAACAACACAGGACTCAATATGTGACAAGTACTGTCATTTATTTTCTCAAGTTGGTATCTCAGAACAATTACTTTTTTATGTTTATGTTTACAATTAGAGAGGTAACCTTTTGAGTACTGAAGCTTGGCTCTAGCTTGACATCCATCTGCCAGTTAAGGCTGTTTGAAAGCCAGTCACATGTATGCACTTGTAGCTCAAGAACTGCCATTTGATTCAAATGACACCTAAATCCCACTGGTCTTTAGTAATTCAATCATGCCTCAGCCCTTCCTCTGTTGGATTGGATTGTTATAATTTTTCTGATTCTGAGGCCAGCTGATCAATAGATCGTTATTAGGTAATCTTTTTATTGATGAGTCTTAATATTATTCCAACATTTAAAGTAATTCTAACCCACAATCTGAAGCAAAACACCATGAGACTACATTTTTGTGCATACCATTTTCAGCCATTGTTGAGCCACTTTGTGCTAACAGCCTGTTGATGGGCCAATTACACAGCCCTCCACTCCTGTCTGAGGTCATCAGTAATGGAAGGGAAGTGATGACATGTCTTAGCCCGCCTTTGCTTTAGCAGTAATTTAACGATGGAGGAGTCAAACGAGGCCCCTGTGGCTTTGCTCCTTGTGATGGGAATTTAGCCCAGCTTTGGTCAGCCCAGTGAGTAAGAACTTGCTGGAACCCAAAGGCAGGCTGATGGATGACAGTGATGCTGTGTGACCAGATGATGGATGAAGACCCATACTTTGACTGCACCAGAAGAGTCAGCTCTGCTTCGAGGTCAGTTCGCTCACCTCGGTCCCCCAGCGGCCAGACTTCTTGGCATTCCAGTGGCTTATATGGCTCAGAGCTGACCAGCAGGGTGGTGCCTGCACTGGCCAGCCAGCCAAAGTGGCAGAGTGGCATCAGTGGATCACAAATCAGCACAATGCCAAAGGATTTTCCACTTAATAATGAGTTCATTATGGACTGTTTTCCCTTTTCTTTAGTCTAATTACATTATTTGCACATTAGTTTGGTAAGTTGTAAGTTTTTTTTTTTTGTACGTGGTTATATTAAAGTAGCCTAACATATAATGCATGTAAAAGCTTTATTATAGAAAGCTAAAACATTAATGGCTATTCACATTTATGCTATAAGTCCAAAATGCAGTCCCCACACAATACCCCATGATGACAAAGTGAGAAAAGTTTGTTTGCGAATATTAAAAATAAAAACACAAATATAACATGTACATAACACATACACAGCCTTTGCCATGACACTCAAAATTGAGCTCAGGTGCATCTTGTTTCCACTGATCATCCTTCAGGTGTTTCTACAGCTTGATTGGAGTACACATGTAGGAAATCTAGTTAAATTGACATGTTTTGGGAAGGCACACATGTTTATATAAAGGTCCCATAATAGATTGTGCATATCAGATCACAAACCAAATCTAAGTTACATCTAAGATTAATCTAACATCTAACATCTCTTAGATTGAGTATTGAGTGTTACCATGCACAGGCATTAAATTATAATTCAACAGTTAGCATCAACCCCAGATCTTTTATCCCCTTCATTTGTCATGGAATGAAAGAACAGGCCATAACTGGCCATGAAACTGCAAATCAGTCATTTGTTCAATTATTTTTGAGCCTTTGGAAATGGAAAGTGTGGAATGTGCAATGTGCAAATGGCTGTGAATTCTACAATGTTAATATATTATTTTATTTTATTTTATATCACATCTCACTTGCTTCTTTGTAAATCCATTGTGGTGCTGAACAGAGGCAAAACTACAACAAAACGTGTCACTGTCCAAATACTTATGGACTGTAAATCTTTTAAAAGACTACACTTTGAAACATTGCTCAACAGGAAAGATAAACTGGTAGACACAGTCGCTGTGTGTACAACTATGATGTAACCGATAAAACAATGCCACAGACAGTGACATCACAAATCAACATAAGAATCAAATCATTTGCCACAGAGGAGAACACAGATGGATCAGACACCACCTTTCAAAGCCTTTCAGCTTTGAAGTCATATTCAACCCTGGGCTTTTTCTTGTCTACAGATATCCCTCAGCAGATGACAGTGAATGTAAATGTGCCGTGTGAAACAAAGGCACTGTGTTCTTGTAGACCCCTCTGAAATGTACCCAGTGAAAGTCTTCCTCCAACCCTCCTGCTATCTGTTGAAGTAGGGTGTAGGTGTAAATTTGCTGTTGATATTGTACATTGTTGTATTTTGGGCAGACCATTGTTTGGGATTTTAAAGGAGGTACATTTGACTCTTTTTTCAAATCCAACATCATTCTCTGTGTTCTTTGAAAGATAACCGAAGAGCAGAAAACAGATAACAGTTTGCACATATTTCTCTGTGAAAAACAGCCCATTTTATGAAGGGTGGTGGGAACAACATCTAAGAATTTAAGCAGTGCTGTGTTTATTTTTAGTACATAACATAAAAAGATTCCTCATATCACAAACATAACAAAATCACACAATAACATTGTCTTTTGCAATGTTTACTATGTCATATTAGGCACACAGATTTTGCTATCAATTCTTGCCTTGTCTTGGGTAGAAGTACACTACAAGTCCAAGGATTTTCCTAGTTTTTCCAAGTTTGAATTGATAGATGTATACAACCAATGAACATAATGTTTTTTTTTCCTGGAACTGCAAAATGATATGCATCATAATTTATTTGTTTGTAACTAATGTACATTAATAATTAAAATACTAAATATGGCAGTTTCATATTTATCTCATAGTTGGTAAACATGGTAGTGTGTCATGTATAGAGTCCTGTGTTTCTAGCATGTCTCTAGCATGTGTGTTTTGTTTTGGTCTTGTCTCTGCCCATTCCCAGCTGTGTCCTATTGATAACCCTGCCCCTTTGTAATCATGTCCCAGCCATGTTTTTTTGTGCATATATACTACCTGTGTCAGTCTGGTGTTGTGAGTCTTCTGTTGTGCTATCTTTTATGTTAACTGTTGTTTTTTGCTTCATGTATTCCTGTTGTCAGTCATTAAAACCCCTGCAAGTACTTCTGCTTCCATTCTACATTTGTTAACCTACATTCGTGACAGACTCACCACCGATGGAGGTAGTAGGGGACTACAGGTTTGCTGGAACCCATCTGGTGATTCGATGTGAGCCATTCTCTGGTGACTCAAGGAAGCGGCAGGACGTAGCTGAGACCAACAGCCAGAGGAGGCGCCATAGGTGGTGTGCTCGGGTCAGCCCCTCACCGGAGGACTGGCTCTCTAACAGTGGTGAGAATTTTGGGGGGGCGTTGAGCTGGACTTGCCGAGAGGCGAGGCCTGCTGGTGGGCTGTTGATGGGGGGTCTGGGCTGAAGGACACCGCCCCTTTGTAATCATGTCCCAGCCGTGTTGTCATGTGTCTATATACTCTGTGTATTTAGACATGTGTATATGTGTGAATGTTAACTGTTGTTTTCTGCTTCATGTATTCCTGTCGTCAGTCATTAAAACCCCTGCAAATACTTCTGCTTCCATCCTACGTTTATTTGTAACATAGTGTCACTGTGCGCATGCTGAGCAGATGAAGACAAAGGAAAGTGGACATACTTGCAGGGTTTGGAATATTTCATCATAAAGAGAAGGATAAATCTCATGCTGTAACTAACCAACAAACTGACATGATCATTGAGTAATGAAAAAAACGCATGTTAGTATGGAAGAATCAAACAAACAAACAGACTAACAAAGACTGAAACAGAGGACCTTAAATGCATGACAAACACCCAGGACTTTATAATGATTGGGCAGGGTTATAAATGAGACACAAATGGGAATGGATGGACAAGACAGATATTCCCCGACACGCATCACATTGGCTTATAAACCAGCACTGGGAGCTGGGAAGTAGGAGATGAGACAGTGGACTGGACAGCAGACAAGACCTGAGACCAGGAAATATTGGACACATGAGACGGGACAGGGGATCAGACTGGAGACACGCAAGATGAGAAAGGAGACTGGACTAGGGGAACCAGAGACTGGACATGGGGTACTTGGGGAGAATGGGAAAGGGCAGGAGATACAAAAGTCGGGACCAGAGACTGGACAGAAGACTGGACCTGGGGAAATGTATTTAAGGGTCTCTGTTTCAGTCAGTCCTTGTTAGTCCTTTGTTTGTTACCATGCATTTTGTTTGACACTCAATGATCATATTGGTTTGTTAATTATAGCATGAGCGTTACCCATTGTTGGATTGTTTGTTAGCTACCTAGTGTTTACAATCCTTGGTTTGTTTATTTATAAATAAATCCAAAAAACCCTGCAAGTATGTCTGCTTCATTTCTCTTCGTCTGCTCATTGTGTGGTCATGTGACATCAGAAATCTACTTTACAAAGTGTTTGTTCTTTATTACTTGTCACCTGTGTTTGGGAAACCAGCAACATACATTTGACAGTGACCAATTATCGTTTATGTCATTCTAGGAATTTCTAGATACAGAGCACTGAGTGCTGATGGCTAGCCATCAGGTTCACTGTATGTAAACAACATCATTCCTTCTTTTCACCATGTCTCCATACAGTTTGTGTGCTGGAGAGTACCCGTCTTTATATTAGTTAGCCTCAAAGAATGTGTTGTAGAACATGCCATTGGGTTTAATTTCGCATAGTCTGATCACACGGATTTAACATGGACTCAGTTCAGAGTACTAGGAAGCATATATCTGTGCATGTGTTATAGTTTCCACAGCATTAGTTTGGGATTCAAATCTGATGACCATGAAGGCCACTGATCAACACTGCAGTGTATTAACGTTCCCAGAGTGTGCAAAGAAATCATTCCACATAACAATCATTACACAACCTCCACCAACCTCAACTGTTGACACAAGGCAGGTTGGATAATGGGTTCATGACCCTACATCTGTGTGTCTCAGCACAAATCAAGATTAATCAGATCAGGCTTCTGTCAGTCAGCTGTCCAGTTTTGGTGATCTAGTTATCTTTCGCAGCCTCAGTTTTCTGTTCTTGGCTGACAGAATTGGAACATAATTTAGTCCATGGCCCCTGTAGAAATATGTTGTACATTATGAAATGATTTTCTGTTCACTACAATTGTACACAGTGGTTATTTGAGTTATTGTGTTCTTCCTGTCAGTTTCATCCAGTCTGACTATTCTCGGCTTGTCTTATGCACATTACTGGTCTGTATCTGCTTGATTCTTTGAACTGCAAAACTGCCAGATAATATATTTTTAGACAATCGCATAAATGCGTAGGTGTTGAATTCTTCCTTATTACAGACTTTTTTATTGCAAATTCTGAACTGTGCATATTCAAGAACTGCTACTCATAGCTTTTGATGATCACTTTCCTTGCCTTGTGTTTTTGTAATAACCTCAAATACAATGCAGCAGATGACAGAGCATGTTTACATGATGTGTGAAAGAAATGAATTGTGTCCTTGTGAACCCCTCTGAAATTTGCCCAGTGAAACTCTTTATGAAGAGTTTCACCCGTCTTCTCCCAGCCCACCTGCTGTCTGGTGAGGAAGGGCTTAGGTGTAAATCTCCAGGTAAAAGATGAGAGGGAGTCTTAATAAGCACAGATCCTCAGACGACTCAGTGGAATGAGTTCAGTGTAAAGTTACAGAGTGAAAATACCCACGTTCTCTGTTTTAGAATGTTTTATTTATATTTGTATTTACATACCTGAAAATAGTGTCATTTATTAGCCATGATGTTGCTCTTTGTGTTTTTGTAAACGCATGGATTATGATTTTATATGATACAACACTTAATTTCTGCTTTGTGTTGCCTTGTTATTTCAGAAAAAACATTTTTAAATATATAACTTGAACGGAATTATTTAGAACCTTTATGATTTTAGAGTTATGAGTGTGAACAACATCATGATGCTGCTTATGAAAGACCTATTTGAAAACCGTTGCCATGGATGAGCTGCTATATAAATATGAGGGAGGTAAATAAGCTTCAGGGCTGTGATCACAGGCATTTTGGAAAGTCATAAGTGTATAAATGAGCCAGTACGTATATAAGGAGCACATAAAAACAAAGGATGTATCCCAGTGCTACAATTAGCTGTATCTGTATTTGGATTTTAAATTGAAATGGGCATGGCATGAATGTAAAGTTTACATTCACCATTTTATTTACATTAAACAGCATTTGCATTACAATTTAACAACAAGGGGGCATGGCTTGTTTACAATATCAGGTGATATACACTTATATACAGAATTATTGGAATTACTATGAAAAATTAATAGTTTAAAATTTATTTCCCAAGTGCTGTTAAATACTTTATACACAGCTTTTTCAAACATCCCAGTTTTATTTTGAATGACTGAATGAACTAATATTACCATGGCCAAATTATTAATACCTCAATATTAATTGTCAATTCTGTTTCATGGTTGTTGGACAACAGTGTGCAGATTTGATTAACTTCTGGCATGAACCTTCTTCTTCAGTTCACCCCACAGAAGTCAACAATGTTCACTTTGGTCTTTTGGAGGTAGTACTTCACCAGGAGCAATGCATGAGTTGGGCTGCTGATTGCTTACGATTTTCTTTCAAAACCTTCACATATCCTTCTTTCATTAACATTGTTCTTAGCATACTTCAGTCTGGCTTGAAGGTGTCTTTTCTGCACAAGCGGAGTTTTTCTTGGTCTGCAACCTCACAGTTCATTCTTGTGCAGGGATCAAATAACTTTTTTTAACAAATGTCTTTTTGAGACAACTCGTCGTTAACTAGTCGTTAACTAGTCATTCACTAGCGTCTATCTCTCACTAGTCTTCTTTCCAGTGTCTTTGAAATCTTTTGCTTCCTACTTCTGTGGCTCATTAAAATTCTTGATAATACTTCTCACTCCAGTTCTGGACACTTGGAAACACTGTGATAAATGTGTATATCCTTGTCCTTTTTTGTAAGCAATAGTGATTCTTTTTGTCATGTCTAAGTTGATTTGTTTTTGGCATGATGCTTTCTCAAGTGAAAGCTCAAATGCTTCCTGAGGCTTTTATACTGTGTGTAAATTGGGAGGTAACCCTCTGCTAGGACTTGATTTAATGAGATTTCATCATTACAAAGTTAAAGCGCACCATTGTACAGCAGTGGTTTGTGCTATGGCAAAAAAAAAGATCAGTTCTTAAGGGGGGGAAATAATATTTGTTATAGAATATTTTTGTTTCTTTTTATTTCTATATTAGTAAGCTAATTAAAATAATGTGTTCTAAAAAAAAAACCTAATATATTTAGAAATGCTATGTTGAAAAGTCCTTGCTTTGTTATAAAAGGACATAGGGAAAATTAAAAAAAAAAACTTGAATAAAATTTCATAGGGGTCTAATTATTTTGTCCTCCAGTGTATATTTATAAATAATTCTCTAAAATAATAAAAAAAAACTCCTCAAATCTTAGAAACTAAAAAGTAAAAAAGCACTCAGAAAATTTAAATTATGGATGCATGAGAAAACTGTTTTCTTCAGTTCATAGTGAAATTAAGAAATGGTAGTTAACAGTATTGGTGGTGTTCGAGATCAAAACACTATCCAAACTTTCCAAAACAACTGCTAATAAGAGAGGCTAGTCATGACTGCAAACGACATTCAGGAAGATTTACAGTGCATCTGGAAAGCATTCACTTTTTTGCATACTTTTATGTTACAGCCTTATTCCAAAATGAATTAAATTCTTTTGCCTGTCAAAATTCTACACACAATATCCCATAATGACAAAATGAGAAAGGTTTATTTGAAATCTTGCAAATATAATAAAAAAAATCCCACAAAAATATAACATGTACATACATTTTCACAGTCTTTGCCATGACACTCAAAATTGAGTTCAGGTACATCTTGTTTTCACTGATCATGTTTCTACAGCTTGATTTATATTAGGTCCCATAGTAGACAGTGCACACAGAGAACAAACCAAGACCTCAAAGAGAGGATTGTATAGAGACACAGATCTGGGGAAGAGTATAGAACAATGTCTGTGGCATTGAAGGTCCCACTGAGCACAGTGGCCTCCATCATCCATGAATGGAAGAAATTTGGAACCACTGGTACCCTTCCTTGAGCTGGCTGCCCAACCACACTGAGTGATCTTGGAAGAAGGGCCTAAGTTTAAACCCCTTTCCTTCCACCAGGAATTACATTAGTGTTTGCTAAGCTGGTGTAGCTGTTTGCTCTTGCTGTTTGGTGCAACTTGTGAAACTCCTTCTTCCATATTAACCATTTTAGATCCTTTTTCAGACTTTTCTGTAGGTCTCAGAAAGAGGAGTAGCTGTTTGGTCCAGCTGAGTTTTGTTGGCTATTTGTTGTAAGTCCTTTATTCTACACAAAAGCAGTGAGTACCTGTTTCATCATGTCTAATGCTGGTTTGTTTGCTTGCTCACCACTAGTGATCATGACCACTATACACCACTAGTGATAAGGATAGTGTTTGTGTTAAGTATCAGATAATTAGCTTACTATTAGAAAAGGTGGACAGGTTACAGGTGTGCATCTGGGGTCTATTAAAGGACAGAGAGCTAGATTCAGTATTAGGAGCCCCCAGGGAGAGTCAGCACCCCCTCAGAGAAGCACTCCAGCTTCAGAATCCTCACAGTGGGGTGAACGGGTGACGTCAGGGCAGCATAGTCAGAAAGCTAAGGCTAAGGCCAAAATGAACCCACTCTAGCACTCAGCTGAAACCTACAGCAGACTTAAATCTGCTAGATGTCCAGGTGGTCTTTGGAAAACAATGTGGGCTTTATAGACAAGTGGGGAAAAATTAAGGGCAAGCCAGGTCTTATAGTTAGGGATGGTGTCCACCCCACGCAGGTGCTGCCTTACATTCATGCAACATAACCCATAGTCAGTTAGTCAGCAGAGTAGCATTAACAGCTGCTGACATACCAGAGCTGGGACCAGGCCACAGACAGACCGGCTAAACCGTATGCAAACTGCTTTGTATCATCACCTAGTTTCAACAGTATTAAAATTGTGTCTGAGCTCCGAATTAAAGCTAAACATAGAAAAACTAAAACAGCCTGTCTTCAAAAGTCAATAAATGTTCAGACCTTATATTCAAATTATAAAAGTAACATCTCAAATCTGATGTCTGGTCATTCAATTCAAAGGCAGTCATTGTGAATGGTATTCACAGTGATCACAAGCTCAATGTTTTTTGACTCAATGAAACTTGGATTAGACCTGATGAATACCTGGCATTAAATGAAGCCACCCCTGAAGGTTGTAATTATCTGTACAGCCTGAGACTATCAGACAGAGGATGTGGAGGCTGTATAATTTACTAAAATATTTTAGATATTAATCAGAAACACTGTTACACCTTCATTTCCTTTGGGATTCTGTCTATTAACATAATCAAACTGTCCACAAACAAGAACACACTGTCATTTATTAATATTTATAGACCACCAGGGCCCTACTCAGAGTTTTAAAAAGAATTTTGACTTTGACAACTCTGAGTGACTCTGGTGACTTTGCTGCAGCTTTGGCAGTGTTCAGTGATAAAGTAATAATTGTAAGAGATCTTAAAATTCACTTTGAGAAGGTAGATGACCCATTTTAAAAGGCATTTACCTCAATCCTAGACTTGGTATTGTCCAGAATGTAACTGTGCCAACACATTACTGTAATAAAACTCTGGATTTGGTTCTGACCCTGGCTGTTGACATAGATATCGTAAATGTTCTTCCACAAACATCAGCAATCTCAGATTATAATCTATCGTGGAGCAGCCATGGCCTGGTGGTTAGGGAGCCAGCCTTGTGACTGGAAGGTCAACGATTCGAATCCCTGAACTGGCAGGACATGACTTGAGCAGGGTACTGAACTCCCCAGCTGCTCCCTAGGCACTGAGGAAAGGGCTGCCCACCGTTCCAGACATGTGTGCTGTCTGTCCCCTGGTGTGTGAATTCACTAGTGTGTATGTGTGTATCACTGTGTGTGTATGGGTAAAATGCGGATGTCTAATTCCTGTGTGTGCAAAACACAGCGGGTCAAATGAGTATAATTACTACTACTATTACTAATTTCTTATGAGCTACAGCTTAGCCAAAATGTACTTACATCCCCTCCATATTGTATGAAGTGTTTAATAAGATCATCTACAGCCCAACATATTATTAAAAAACCTCCCAGATTTATCAACCCCAGATTACTGTCCATCAAATCCAATGCAGTTAGATTAATTGACTGTTTAAAGAATAACTTTTTGACAGTGTAAAATCATTTAAGAGTAAAAAAAAAATCACCCCATGGTATAACAATCATACTCCTTAAAACAGTCACCTTAAAAGAGTCAGCATAAAAATTAGAGCGGAATGGCGATCGACCAAGCTGGAAACCTTCCACTCTTGGAAGGACAGCCTTATTGAGTAATGAAGGGCTCTCACTAGAACTTGCTCAGATTATTTGTCCTTGCTGATAAAAAAACAAAACAAAAAAACAACAACAACAACAAACAATCCCAGAGGACTCTTCCCTGCTAAGGCTAAACTTTCTCTAAACCTTTCTAAAAATTCAGGCAGGTACTGAACCTCAGATTCCATCAAATTTTACCAGTAATATCTTTATGGACTTTTTCAATCATAAAATAGAAAATGTTAGCCAGAAAATTCAACCTGATAATGTTGAGAACAAACTGTCATCGGGTGTGGCTGATATAGAGCAAAGCATAGATAATGAAGAAAAGTCAGAAACCTTTAACCCACTTGCGCAGCTAGAATTAGAGAAAATGATTTACTCCACAAACCCTGACACCTATTTTCTAGATGCAGTCCCCTTAAAATTACTTTAAAAAGTACTGCCAGCTATGATCTAACCTCTCTAAGGAATATTAAACACATCTTTAAGTCTTGGTTACATGCCTAAAGCTTTTAGTAGCAGTTATCAAACCACTGATAAAAAAAAAAAACAGCTCTTGATCCTAATTACAGACCTATTTCTAATTTACCATTTACATCTGAGATCTTAGAAAAATCTATGGCCCAACAACTGTACAGATACCTGCGCTAGAATAAAAACTATGAAAAATTCCTATCTGGATTCAGGCCTCATCATAGCACTTAGACAGCCCTAGTTAAGACTACAAATGATCATCTTCTGGCCTCTGATCAAGGCTGTGTGTCCCTGCTGTGCTGCTAGAATTAAGTACAGCATTTGATACAAGATATCACACTATTCTCCCCAAAAGATTAGAAAACATGGTTGGAATCACAGCCCTTTCGTGGCTCAGATCTTACTTAACTGATCGGTTAAATCAATTCATATAGGTAAATGATGTATCCTCTAAAGATATGGAATCCCACCAGGCTCTATTTTAGGACCATTACTGTTCACAATTTACATGCTACCCAGAGATACAGTTATAAACAGATATGGCATTAACTTCCACTGGTATACAGATGATACTCAACTGTGTATATATATTTATATATATATATATATATTGATAAGCCTAGATTAAAGAAAATTTAACACTGTATAAAATATGAAAAATCTTTTATACTAGCATTGGCTGATGAAATGCTAACCATGAGCTCCCCTGCCAACCCTTCACATTGATTGCCCACCTTCCAACTAGTGGAACTGGACTAGTTTCCCACTCTGCCCTGGACTGACTGCCCACCTGCCATCACTATGTAGAAATTTACATGGACCCTAATTAACTGCTACTGTTTCTATTATGTCCACCACCAAAATATCATTACTTCAATACACCTGATTATTACAGCAGACATGTGGTGTTCCAGTGTCCTGTTATCAACTATGTATAAGTAATTTGACCAGAGGATGATGGGTCCCCCCTTTTGAGCCTGGTTCCTTTGTTTATGTGTTATTCACCTTCTTATTTTTAATTTCTGCAAAGCTGCTCTGCAAAAACGTCAGCTGTAAAAAAGGGAAAGATGACTGCAGCATTGTACAGAGACATCCTTGATGATAACCTGCCCCAGAGTGCTCTGGACCTCAGACTGGGATGAAGGACTATCTTCCAACAGGACAACGACCCTAAGACAACAAAGCAGTGGTTTCAGGACAACTGTATGAATATCCTTGAGTGGCTTAGCATGCCTTGATTCTTGTGTTGCAGCCAGTGGCACAGGAGGAACACATTTCACTTCCACAACATGATAATGACCCTAAACACACCTCCCAATTCACAGTGGACCATCTCAAGAGGTGCAAGCTGAAAGTTTTGCCATGCCTGTCAAAGTCCACTGAACCGAAATGTAATCAAATCTGTGTGGATCTGTGTAGAATTGGTGAAAATCCCCCAAATTAGAACAGAAAGACTCTTATCTGGTTACAAAAAGAGTTACTTGCCAAGTATGTTGCTAAATACTAACCCATTTTTTTTCTTCAGCTCCTTTTTCTTTATTCCTTCATCTTTCGGAAACCAAGTTGTCTTTTACTTGTTTACTATTCACAGCAGCTAAGGAATGCCAAGACTTTTGTATGCCATTATATTTGTGTGTGTTCAGATACATCCCTAAAAGAGATTTTTGGTATTATGGTCAACACATGTTCCTCTGCACCATAGGCCATAATGCCATTGCCCTTCTCCCACTCTGCTTTTATGTACTATTATTTATGCAACATAAAAATCTCACTTGACTGTTTTATTAAAAAATCATCTCTAAGTGCAATCGTTCATCTAACTCCCCCACTATTTAACAGCCGACTTCACATGTCTGAGAATGACAGCTTTAGTGTGAAATTTAGTGTAAGGCATTAGAGTAATATGAAGGGTTCTGTTCCATGTCAGTCCTGCCCAGCCAAAGGAAAGCAATGAGTGCTCTTTATGTAAGATAAACTTGTGACTTTCATGCATGGAGTGTTGAGAACTGATTCAGATTCAGAACAGGCTCACAGTGTTTAATGAAACTGTTAGTGTAAACTCTGAGGCCCAATAACTCTATCTACAACAAGTGAATGTTCTTTAGACTTTTAAAAGGTTCTTCACACACTAATCTTTGGACTCAGAGGCATACATCACTTGCAAAAGGTGCTACCAACAAAACAGCATGTGTCAGAATGCAAAGCTCACACAGTCAGACAACCTTATAGTCAGTCAGATACAATGATAAGGCTAGTCCTTGCTTATGTCAAATGTAGGGGAAAGCATGAAAAATTTATGTCCCACATTGTCAAACCTACCCACTAAGTTTCATCAGTTTAATTTATTTAGGTGAATTTCCTTTTGGTGTGATTATTATTATTATTATTATTATTATTATTATTATTATTATTATTATTATTATTATTATTATTATTATTATTATTTTGATAATGAGTATGGAGTAGAGAAATGTTAAAAGGGAATAATATAATCTACCCTTTTAGAGTCCTCAGGGAAAAATGTAAATGCTCTAAATGGGAACATGTTTTAAGGCTCATTCAGGTTGGAGAATATTATGTAAAAACAGCAGAGCGTAATTTACAGAGAAGAAGAGATTTCAGCCTGGGAAGAGCTTGTTGACTAACTTGGTCCCAACTCTGAGCTGTGAATTGATCTAGTTAAAGTTCAGTCTCTTACAGATCATTGTTTAAATATTGATATCTGCAGTCTTAACTTGCAGAGACCTGTTAAATTGACAACAGGAGTTTATTTTAGTTTATTAGAGGCTTTTAATTACCATTGTTTATTTTACTTGAAAATATAACAACAGGTGCTAATGGAATTTAATAAATGAATACTTGTCTTTCATTGCGGCATGACATATTTTTTTAATAGAATAAAATAAATAAAATCCTGATATTTAGGTTTTTAACAGCCTTTGGTTCCAGGAGGGATTTTCTGTTTATCTATTTGTATGAATTTTGGATGATAAAATATTTTAACATGGTCATTATCGTTACACAAAAACCTTGTATCTCCAACTTTACAAGATAAGGAAAAAAAAGCTCTTTTAACTTTCAATAGAACTCATCATTAAAATATTTTATTCCATGTATTCTATTCTATTTGTCTATTCATAACAAAATGTTTGTGAAATTGTCATTTAATGGAGATAAGCATCGCTGGATAGAAACTCTGGTAGCAGAAACAAACCTTGTCCCAAATCTTTTCACATGGTCGGCCAATATTCTGTTTCTTCCTTTTGGGTGCATCTTAGCATAGATGGAATGCTGGAGAAGACACCACATGTCAATACATTTAGTTGCAAGCTATCAGTGATATAGCAGTGTCAGTATCTGCTTCATGTTCTCTCAAAGCAGTCCAGATGTTTTGAGTGCTAGAAGTTGTTTTTAAATGAGGTTTGCTATTTCCTCCTGTTCTGTTCTGGTACTTTCCAGAAGTGCATATTACCTCTAGTACTGGAGTGGAATACTGCTCTATACCATAAAGAGTATAGAGCAAACTACTGTGCATACATACTATTATACATATAATACTGCTCTTGATCAAGAGTTCATATAAATCAGACATAAAGGGCCTAGTAAGCCTTGTCCGGGACTGCAGTCCTTTCAGTGGAGAATCTTCATTCAGTCCAGGATTAGGCTTAATATTTATCTAGGAAATATTTATGTTTATTTATTTATTTATTAGGCTTAATTATCTGTCTAGGAAAGTGTCCAAAATAGTGCAATAACTTTTCCGGAATGACTTGTTATAATTCTTGTTATAAGTCACCCAAAGTGAGGCAGTGGTCGAGTCCAGATGAATGAGCTGATGTTTCATGATGCTGCCACTAGAGCTCACTCTAAATCAAAGGGAAGGGAATGGAGAAGAACACTCTGAATACAGAGCATTCCTGCCAGTAATTAAATTCCACCTGCTTTCATAAAAAACGAATAATCCTGGCTGTCTCCTGTTCTTTAGTAATTCACTCAGGGAGTGAAGTGTTTTGTTTCTGAGAACTGTCTGATTCCTTGTAGTAATTGGAGCCTCTCCTCATAAGCCAAGATGTTAGAACTGCCAATTATGTCTACTATTTTGTATCCCATCAACCTTTCTATTGACAACAACAATATTTCTACTCTGGTAGAACATGCTCAGTTTTCATTATGTCCCAGCCAATAAAGAGGAGTTGGCAGTACAGGCGTCCAGCATGCCTCTTCTTATGTAATTTAAACATTGTGTATAAGTGTGTGCAGATTATATAATCTAATTGTCTGGTGAAAATGATGTTTGTTGACAGCTAGTCAGTAATTCAACAATATTACTATCTATGGATTCATCACGAAACCTATAGAATGAGAGTTATAGGTACCCCGAGGTGCACTGCAGATAGTGACAAATATTCATTAGATGGCATCAATATTTGATGAGGCACCACACACCCACGTACACATGCACATACACCCCGCCCTCTCTCCAAAGAATGTTGTACAATAATGTAGGCATTTCACAATATTTGCAGTGCTCTTATCTGATGAAGCTTTAAATATACAGATGTATCCCAGCATGAAAATGTCACAGATCTGGTCCTCTCACCAGCCTCTGGCCCCCATGTGTCCATCATCAACTTTCTTGAGTGAATGTTTAAGCCTGCACAATCTATTTTCCCCATCTGTTCAGTACAACAGCAGCAGTCCTAAAAACAATACATGCAAATGTAGCATCATAGTATTCCTACAAATTTGACAAGAGCCAGATGGTCAGACTTTTAGAGAACACTGCTTAAAACAACCAAAGCCCCACAATGGCAAGCATTCGTCAGCGACTCTTCTTGATAACAATGGCCTGTTTATACTCTCTTAATGCTGTTCAGGCAATTGTCTTCAGGCTCTGTTATCACCAAATGTAGTAGTTAGACGCTGAAACATGAGCTCTCAACAGAGGCAGAGAATGTGGCCTGAGAAGGAAGCTAAAGAATACTTGATTGAGCTGCACTGATCCTAATCTGTCTTAATTTGGGTTTTTGTTGAATTAAAAAGCCCAAAAGATCCAGTTTGGTATATGATATTTCATATGATATTTGTGGGGCTATATTAACCAAAAGAATTATTATTTTACAATTATTTATTTTTTGTAAATTACCTCTGGTCTAATTGGCTGCTTTAGGATGAATAGGCAGATACATGTAAAGTAATGGACAATTTTGTGTATCATAACATCCATAAATGGAGTGTGTTCACTTTGTGTATGAATTTTTGTCAGATAAGTGAGAAAAATCAAATTTTTGACAATGAGGTAAACGCAACTGTAGGCAGTCAAGGATTTACCTTAAATGCCCATATCATAGAAACTTGCGTTTCCTTCACTTGTCTTTGTTAGCCCATTTGTTGGTAAGATCTATCTATATTCAGCCTAGAGGGAGTCCCACACATGTGCAGCTGCAGAATATGACATTTACACAGCATCATCTCTACATCATCTGTAGAACAATGTGGGGAATCAGTGGAGTGTATGCATACAAGATCAGATTATGGATTATGTAATCATTTTTTATTAACTTTTTCCTCATTTTTAGGAAGTATAACTTAGAATAGTATAACAATTAGTATAACACAGAAATGTCCCACCTTTAAATAGTGCCTTCTTTACTGTAAAAAATAAAACATTCCAAGAAGAAAATTACTGCTTAAATCACAGTATCAAAATGTCATGAATCTCTGCATTTGATGGTGGTTGTTGCCCAAAGCACACCCTGGAAAGCAGAACAGGGACCAGACACAGCATAATCGCATTGATGTGACTGTACTAGCTAGGGTTAAATAAAAGGTGCTGTAATATGTAAACACTGTTAAAGTAAAATTTGAAGTAACTTGATAAGTCCTGCACATTAGCTTCGAGATATTTTAGCACATTTTCCACACAAACTTTGTTATGTTGGTGGGTTTCCTCACATAAATTGTGGCCATTGCAAAACATTGATTAATTCTTTTTTAACCATTCTTTGGTACTGAGTGTACTTGCTACAGGATATGATTGAGATTGAGCTCATGGAAAGATGGCCATTGGAATTTACTGGTTAAGTTTGGCCAGTATTGAAAAGGCCTTGAAAGTACTTTATAAGTACAGATTACTTGCAGATTATTACATTCCATGCTCTTGGCATGGTCTTTGTTGACTGACCACACCTGGAGAGGGTAATAATAGTATTGAATTCCCCCATTTGTACACAACCTTTTTGACGGTGGATTGATGGAGCCCAAATTCTTGTGAGATGGTTTTGTAACCATTTCCAGCCTGATGAGCATCAACAGATTCAGCTCAGAAATCTCATTTAGTCATGCTATAAACCACTTCCACAAATGTGTTGTGAAGAGCAGACTGATAGATCCCTGTTCTTTCGATAAAAACACCTGATTGTCATCCTATTGACTAAAAACACCAGACTCTATTTTTACCTTCAAATGATCTGCAAATGCTACACACACACACACACACACACACACACACACACATATATATATATATATATACACTGGTGCAAAGAAGTCACATGCTTAAATGAAATTAAGACCATGTGTGTGCAATCTGAGGTGTCACATGATCTGTCAGTATATGCACACCTTTTCAGAAAGGCCCCAGAGGCTGCAACACCATTAAGCAATAGGCACCACAAACCAAACAACACCATAAAGACCAAGGAGGTCACCAATCAAGTCAGGGACAAAAGTTGTTGAGAAGTCAATTCAGGGTTCGGTTATAAAAAATATCCAAATCCCTGATGATCCCCTGGAGTACCATCAAATTCATTATCATCAAATGGAAAGAACATGGTATCACAATCAATCAACCATCAATCAATCAATCAATCAAAGTTTTTTTTTTTTTTTATGTAGGTTTTAATAACAAAGCCATTGCCACAACATACCTGGTCCACCATCACCAAAAGTTTCATGCCAAGCAATGAGGACATTAATCTGAGGGGCAGCACAGAGACGAAAGGTAACCCTGAAGGAACTGCAAAGTTCCCAATCAGACACTGAAGTATCCATCCATACAACCACAATAAGCTGTTCACTCCATAGAGCTGGGCATGATAGAAGAGTAGCCAGAAATAAGCCTTTGCTTACAGACAAAAATATAAAGACTAATTTTGACCCAAAAGGCATGTGTGAGACACTCCAAAAGTATGGTGGTCAAATGAGACCAATATTTAACTTTTTGGCAACCAAGGAAAATGCTATTTTTGGTGCAAAACAAACACATCTAATCACACAGAGAACACAATTTGTTTCAACAGCAGGGACTGGGAAACTGGTCAGAATCAAGGGGAAGATGGATAGTGCTAAATACTGGGACATTCTTGAGCAAAAATATGTTTCGGTCTGTCAGTGATTTGAGTCTGGGACAGAGGTAAGTGTATTGGAATGGTCTCATCAAAGCCCAGACCTTAATCCAATTGAGAATCTGTGGTCAGATTTAAAAATTGCTGTTCACCAGCAGAAACCATTTAACTTGAAGGAGCTGGAGCAGTTTTGCCTTGAGGAGTGGGCCAAAATCCCAGTGGCAAGATGTGACAAACTCATAGTGACTTGAAGCTATAATTGAAGTAAAAACTATACAAAATTCTGACTTTAGGGGGTTGAATAGTTATGCACTTAAGTTTTCTATAAGTCTTCTTTAAGTGTTTTTTTTTTGTTTATTTTTTTGTCCTATTTGTTGTTTGCTTCACAATAAAAAAACACAAATGTCTGGAGTTATAGGCATGTTCTGTAAACAAAATGATGCACATTCTCAAATAATCTATTTAATTCCAGGTTGTGAGGTAGCAAAACATGAAACTACCTGTGTGTAGAGCAGCATTCTCAAATCCAACATTGCATTCTGTTACTCTGTAACGACACAACTCTGTGTGTTACTGATGTGAGTCATTTTCTTCTCTTTGTTTGGACTGAGAGCCGTGGTGTGTTGGACAATTTGGCATGCTGAGTGTTACCTTTGTGCTGTGGACTCTGTAGACAGAGAACTGCATGCACACACACACACACACACACACACACACACACACGCGCGCGCGCGCGCACACACACACACCCACGCACACACACACCCACACACACACACACAGGGGAAGGGTAGCATATTACAGATCACTCAACAAAGGACAGGCACCCCCCTCCCCACCCCACCTCATTCCCCTCCCTGTTTTGAAAAAAAAAAAAAAAGACAGTGTGAGTGGGCCAGGGAGACATCTCAACCCACCCACACACTCACTGCGCACACATACACACACACATGGGGGGGGGGCTTAATAACTCAATGTATGACCAAGTCAATTAAGCCAACAATCCTTCTGGATTTAATAAAATGCCCCGTACATAAAATCCAATAACCTGCAGATGAACTGGATCTGATTTTGATGGACAGGTGAATTCACAGATGGGTAGATTTCACCAGTGTTCTCAGTGGGGCCTGGCAATGCAGGAGAAGTGAATTAATGCTATAATATATATTTTATTTATTTTGCTTATTATCACTACACATTCTCAGGTGAAGGAAAGCTCAATATCAGAACAGACTCCCTGGAATTAAGGGAAGAAATGTGACAGGATTTTAATTACATACATTTAAGCTAGGTGGTGTATTAATTTTAATAACTAACGGTTGGTTAGAACAAGTTAGAATACTGCCTGTCTGAGTATTCAGACCACAACCCACTGCTTTCTTATTTCTCCACACTTTTTACAAATCTGATATTAGAATATGATGGTAACACCCTTGAGGCAAACAATGTTGGATGCATGTTGGAATGGGGTAGAGTGTTAAAGCATGAGGGGAAACAATTGGAGGAGAAAATGAAGGGGTAAGTATTGTACGGATTGGAAGAGCATGGTGATGTGTATGTGGGGTCAGGATGTGGATAGTGCTTGGTAATGTGGTGGTATTAATTATGTTGGAGGCAAGATGGTGGTAGTGTTGTGTAATGAAAATGTGGAGTTGGCAGTGTTCAGATATGTGGAGATGGTATTTGGAGGGGACAGTGTTGAAGCATGCGGGAATGGGGAGGGGGCAGTGTTGGGTAATGTGGAAATGGGGTGAAGAGCACATAGAAGCATATACGGTGGTATGGAAACAGTGTTGAAGCATGTAGAAATGGGCTGGCAATGGTTTTAGTTCATGTGGATGTGAAAAGATAGTGTGGAAGGATGTGTTGAGAGGCTGGGGCCAGTGTTGGACTGCCAGGGATGGATTAAGTATGAAGGAATGGGGATATGGCTATGTTGGATAATGCAGGTATGGGGAGGAGATGGTGTAGAGTAGTTGTTGGCATTAAAAGGTGTTGGTGTTAGGTAATGTCGATGTAGATGGCAGTATAAAACCCTTCATATCATGTATACACGTCAGAATACATAAGTAATACTGGTTTTCAAAATGCAGTAACCTACTTGAAGCCATGTTCAACCAACAACTCAATCCTGTCACAGGAAAGCCTGTGTAATGTACAATGCTTTAGAATATCACAAGACAGATACAAAAAGATATATACAAATCCCACAAGCTCAGTGGCCAGTGTTCAGTATAGGCCAGAAACTGTAGTGGCCTAATCGGTTACTCAAAAAAAAAAAAAAAAAAAAAAAAAAAAAAAAAAAATATATATATATATATATATATATATATATATAAAACACATGATGAAGCGATGCCAGGCCTAATGCCAAATCCCTGTTGTAGCGTTTACTACTGTGACGACTGTGACGACTGTCTAATTCTTTTCAGTTCACCACCATGTTCAAGTCTAAATGATAGATATTATCCTTTATACATCATCTGCTACAGAAATATTTGAAAATAGAAATGTGTCATTAGACCTGGTTTGCAAAGCAGATTGTAGTGAATTATACATCTCTAGTTGAAAAACTCTCTGTCATTTTAATAAATATAAAACACATGAATCACCTCTTCCTGAGTAATCAGCTTGTTTGGTGGTGCAGACACCGAGGCAGCGACAGCTGTACCATCTGCTGATCAGCATTAAAATTATATTGATTTGAATATGCCACTGCATGAGGAATGCTATTACCATATTATACATCATTCATTTTATAAGAGTGCACTCAAGTTATGTGCTGATGTCTGGATAGGTGACTATACCTTACTGGGGAACTTCATCTATAAAACACTGAAACATAATGCCCTGTTATTATTATTTATCATTTCAACAACTGAATAAAATAACAAACACTATTAATATGACAAGTGAATCCAAAGTACCCCTAGATACATTTAGCTAAAGGAATCAATCGTGAAGAGCAGACTGCACTTACACTTTTTCAGGCAAAGACGTGGAACTCCTACGGGGGCTCAAGTTCTTTGGCTGATTATGCTAAATGCCAGAACCCCACCATCAGCAGCAGCAACACCTCCACCAAGTAAGGGCAGAGCATGGAAGATGGAAGAGAAAGAAGAGCTTTGGCAGTGGTGGGATATGAATCTTTAAACCGGACCATCTCAGCTGACAGCTGACACTACCTTAATATCCTGGGTACTGATCATAATAAGCAGCTCAGTGAGTGTATATGATAAGGGGTTCACTGTACCCCTCTATTCCATTCATCATTGGTCAGTCTTGACCACAGGGCAACTGTTGACAATATGTAAGTGGTTGACCGCTATGTGGTTTGTTGGCTGGAGCTTGTACACGCATCCAATGGGGTCCAATACACCAAAATTAACAACTGAGATCAGATCAATGGTCAGAAAATGATCATTGATGAATTGATAGTGAAAAAAAACTTTGGCACACTGTGCAACAGTAGATAGGCTACAGCCTGTAACTGTACATCAACAAAGGATGGGCTACCAGGGAGTTTGTAAGAAAAGACCTTAGAGAGTGTATAGGGGCCTGCAGGTAGTTCCTTCTAGTATGGCCTTGAGCTCTTCCCACAGGCTCTCTTCCAGGTCTTTGGCCTGCTATGGCCATTGGCTTTGTCCATGACTATTTCATCATTTGCTTGTGAATTACTCATGGAGAGCCTCAGCTGTCCCATATGGGAAGCTAGTTTACCTTGAGATGTTCAAAGATTGGCCTTCATGATCTGAATCACAAACTGAGGAGAAAGAAAAGATGCTTGGCATAACAGATTAAAGCCTGGACTGGTCATGTCAGAAATGAAATAATCACGTTTTTTTTCTTATGCTGAGGACAGCTCTGGGTAACTCTCATTATCACGGCTGGCATTTCAAAATAGCACTGGAGAGGGGTTTGTTTTGGCTGAGATGGATATTTAATAAAGCCCTAAGGCTTGACTTGTAGGCAATGCAGAGTGTTTCTTTTGTGCTTTTGATATGAAGTAGACAAAGTTTCAGATGAGGGAGACAAATCCAATTTAGAATCCCTGTATATGAGAGGACATTGTAGATGAATGGGATGTTGATGGCACTCTATAAACTCTGAACATTTATAGACACTTGTGAGGCTCCAAGGCAATGGCATTGGCTTGTCTGATGCCTAATCAACTTTGAAGTAGCCTGTTTCTATCAGCCTCACAGTAAAGAACAAATCTCATTATTCTTAACTCAAGCTCATTTATGATGGAAAGCAATATGAAGCTGTACAGTCATTCCTCACTGTATCACATCATTTTAATTATATATCCTATACTGCATGCTAGGCCATTGCTCTGTGGTGTGGTTGTCCCATGTGTGCAAGCAGCACACATTCCCATACAATATCATATTTATACCAGTCAGGACTATGGTGGGGACCTCAGCACATCATTCGGAAGACACTCCCGGCCTCTAAAGTGCGTCCTCTGAAGTGCGTCCTCAGCTGCCTCCTCCGCTAGAAAAGCTGAAGGCACTATGCAAAATAAGTCATAAATCATTTAACATGAGCCAGGTGGGTTTCAAGCATTGCCAGAGCATCAAAGTAGACTCTGATAGCTCAACATACAAGTGAATCATTCTGCTCTCTGTGGGATTCAAGAAGCTGTCAGTCAAGCTAAATAACCAAGCTGTGCTGAAAAGCCATGATTGAGCTCATGGCATATTCTATTCATAAATATGCTGCTCAAAGTTGTTTTAAGCCACTATCGTACACTCTGTGTCCACATATTTGTGGACACCACTACCAATGAAATCATTCAGCTAACTTCAGTTGATTATTGACACAGATGTGCAAAAGTACACAACATTGCTTGCCTAGTACCTGAAGAGAAGTATTAACAATAGAATAGGACTTTTAATAACAGGCATGAGCTAGAGGAGTATAAAGCCTGTTAGCAGTGAGCTGTGGAGCAGTGTCTGGAATGATGGTGCTCCATCCAATCCTTTTGGGATGAGGTAATGTGGATTGCTCTTTTTGTTGAATGAATCAATCCTCACAGCAATGTCCCAGGATCTTGTAGAAAGTTTTTATTGGACAGTAGTGACTGTTACATCAACAAAAAACAGAATAAACTCTCTTTTTTTATCAGGATTCATCTGGATTGAAGGACTGCCAGAGAAATGCATATTTTGAACACCCTGTTCTCCTTCTTAGATAGATGCTTTTTTAGCTTGTGATATAAAATCATTATTTCCTTCTTTCATAAACCTGTCTACGTTAACGTGGTAGCAGGCTAGATAAGAATTTATTATGTAACCAAGAATTAGGCTATACTGCATGATGTATTGCAAATACGACAAGATGTGGAGATTTTGAAGAGTTTGTGGAGATTTATATTCACAGGAATTCCCAATGTATAAACAATTCATCATTAATCAACTCAACTTTAACCTGAAGGTCTTATACAATTTCAAAATCACTTTTGCACGTTGCCACAACAAGAGGCATAGAATGTTGATTGATTGGTTGATTGATTGTATTTTTTTCCTTCCAAGTGGGTTACACTTCCTTAACTGTTCCCACTATGGTAGTCCAGTTTACAAACCAGAAATTTCAGAGGGGGTTACTTCAAAGGAGAAGAAATCTTTTGATTTCTTGAGACAAAAAAGAGGAAAAGCTAAGAAAGGCCCTTGATAAACAACTTCACAGCAAAGGGCTTACTTTGGTGTCTAACAAGTCATTAAGATTAATTTATTCATAAAAGTTTGAACATTTACTATTTATTAAATTATTGTTTAATAACTGTTTTGGTTTCTGTGTTTGGACTGTTGTGTTTTGGTTGCTGTGTTTGGACTGTTGTGTTATGGTTTCTGTGTTTGGACTGTTGTGTTTTGGAAGCTGTGTTTGGACTGTTGTGTTTTGGATGTTGTGTGTGGAAATGGACAAATTAAGAAACGGATAAATTTATTGGTATTTTAATTTGTATCATGTGTGTGAACAATAGTTGTACAAAGGGCTGCACTTCACCTATTCACAATGTCCAATATTCACTGGATTTTCAATTGTTCATGCTTGTTGTAATCACTCTCCTTTGTCGCAACAGTGACTCAACAAAATTGCAGAGGCACAACATGTCATTAAATAATTTAGTACAGCCTTCCGTACCTGTTTCTCTTGTGGTTTGGTAGTTGAAAAGATCTTTTCCATTTTTTGAATAACAAAAAGCAGTATCTGATCTTCCCTCAAAAAAGAAAAGGTGAAACCTTTATATTAGATTATTGCCAAAACAGAAACACAAACATACATTTAAAAAAAAGCTTGAGAAAAAAGCTCAATAAACAAGATAATCATCAAGCAATTAACATGTACCATATTTCTTAGCATGTATCCAATGCTGAGTTGGTTTACGTCCCCTTGGATGACTAAAAAATTGGTTCATTATTGGGGGCATGGATGAGAAGTAGTTTCAGTAGAAACAGTGAGTAAAATGACATCTGCATTAAATCTACAGAAAAGACATGGTTGGAAATTATGATCTATAGGAAGCATTCTTTGATTACTGAAATTACAATCGAGATGGGAGTGGTGTCTAATAGGATAATAATGTCCCTGTACACAGGGTATGAGTGGTCACTGAATGATTTGAGTGTGAAAGTGTTGTAAATCTCAACCCAGTTTGAAATTTTTTTAATTCACATGATAGACAGTTCTCTCCACCACCACCACAACCACCGTTAAAAACAGTTGAAGGAATATGTGTTGGATCAATGATGTCCCCCTCCTGCACAGATCCATAGACTGTTCTGCAGACTTATTATAGACCAGTTCCTTACCCATCTATGCATCATGATAAAAACCTGTCCATAAGGGTAAAAACCATGTTTGGAGTGTGGTCTAGCAGTCACAACCTGCAATGAGTGGAGCAGATTAGCCTTCATGGTAACAGTCAGGCTAAGTAGAGTGGAGCTGGTTAACTGTGATGGTAACAGTCATGCTTAGTGAAGTGGAGCAGATTAGCCTTCATGGTAACAGTCAGGGTTAGTAGAGTGGAGCTGGTTAACTGTGATGGTAACAGTCATGCATAGTGAAGTGGAGCGGGTTAACTGTGATGGTAACAGTCATGCTTAGTGAAGTGGAGCAGGTTAACTGTGATGGTAACAGTCTAGATCAGTAGAGTGGAGCGGGTAACAGTCTGTCTCAGTAGAGTGGAGCGGGTTAACTGTGATGGTAACAGTCTGGCTTAGTGGAATGGAGCGCGTTAACTGTTATGGTAATAGTCTGGATCAGTAGAGTGGAGCGGGATAACTGTGATGGTAACTGTCTGGCTTAGTGGAATGGAGCGCGTTAACTGTGATGTTAACAGTCATGCTTTGTGAAGTGGAGCGGGTTAACTGTGATGGTAACAGCCATAATTAGTGGGTGGAGCGGGTTAACTATAATGGTAACAGTCAGGCTTATTGGAGTGGAGCGGGTTAACTGTGTTGGTGACAGTCAGGCTTAGTGGAGTGGAGCGGGTTAACTGTGTTGGTGACAATCAGGCGAGTGGAGTAGAGCAGTTTGTGATGTTAACAGTCTGGCTCAGTAGAGTGGAGCAGGTTAACAGTGATGGTAACAATGTGGCTCAGTAGTGTGGAGCAGGATAACTGATGGTAACAGTTGGGCTCAGCAAGTGAAATAGCTAGCTGTGATGAAGTAACAGTCTGTCTCAGCAAGAGTGGAGCAGGTAACTTGATGGTAACACTCTGGCTTAGCAGGTCTAGTGCGTGCTGTAGGGTAACAGTCATGCTTAGTGAAGTGGAGCGGGTTAACTGTGATGGTAACAGGCTTAGCAGAGTGGAGCAGGTTAACTGTGATGGTAACAGTCACGGCACATAGTGGGCGGGTTAACTGTGATGGTAACAGGCTCAGCAGAGTGGAGCGGGTTAACTGTGATGGTAACAGCCATACTTAGTGGAGTGGAGTGGGTTAACTGTGATGGTAACAGGCTCAGCAAAGTGGAGCAGGTTAACTGTGATGGTAACAGCCATACTCAGTGAAGTGGAGCAGGTTAACTGTGATGGTAACAGTCTGGATCAGTGAGTGGAGGCGGGTTAACTGTGATGGTAACTCAGTCTGGATCCGAGTAAAGGAGTGGAAGCCGGGGTTAAGCTTTCAGCCGATAAGTAACAGCCACGCATACTCCGAGTGAGAAGTGGAGGCGGGGTTAACTGTGATGTAACGAGTCCGGGGCTCAGCAGAGTGGAGCAGGTTAACTGTGGTGGTAACAGTCGTGCTTATTGGAGGAGCAGTTTAGCGCTATGATGGTAACCGTTGGGCTGAGTAGAGTGGGTAGGTTAACTGTTAACATTACAGAGTGGGCGGGTTAGTCGCGTGATAACATGCTGCAAGGATTTGTAGGTTTGAATTGCTTCATGGCAACTGTAGTCAGATTAAGACAGGCCTTGAGAGTACACAGGCAGGACATGAGAATGAGAGTGATGATCACAGAGGACAACTTAAAAATACAGGTTTACTAACTGCTCAGACTCAGAACACTTCCCAGTTGCTGACTACAAATGTGTTTGTACCAGAACTATCCATTTCATCACAGTCTGATGCATTGGCCCAAGCACAGTGGAGGATGCTTGTGCAAAAACCAAAAACTAATTGTCTGTGATCTTTGTCTTGCAGTTTCCCTCTAGGATTAATATGTGATTCTGATAATCACAAATGAACAGGCATTCTCTTTTACCAAGTTTTTCTTACTAGCCTCGAGTGAATGTTTTTAAAATGCATCCATCACCATAAAATAGCAGCAAAATCAGATGTTGGAATCCTAAAGAATGAAAATATCGTAATAGCGATGTTTCTACTACTTCCAATGTCTTTAGAAGCAATGCCAATATAATTGCCACAGCACACATTTCACCTTTTTCTATTAGCCAGATTTCTGTTGAAAGAATAGTGTGGAAAGTTATGATTCAGACTTAAATTATATTTTAATAAAGTTAATTAATCAGAAAATTCACTTTATACTTTTCTAACTGATTATGGTATTGGAGAACTTATTATTATCTGAATAATTCAGCAGTTAGTACTTTGTATTTAGGATCTAACATTTTTCAGTAACTATGATGGGTATTCTGTAACCACTGTTTAATTATTTTTTAACATTTAATTATAAGACTTCCGTTAATTATTCCGTCATTTCTATGAATTAATTAACTATTTTACATTATATTATATATTACAAAGTGTTGTAAAATCTTCTATGAATAATTTATAAACTACTATGCATTATAACTTAGCTTCTGTTCAAACAATAGCACACAAAGAGGAGTGATATAATGTGAAATATTGGCATTGGTGTACTGCAGTCATTTACAGCAGTGCCCAAATACCCCTCAATTATAGGACACACCTTGAGTGTATTATTGTGGTGTGCCACACTTCTGTTATCTTCATTTATTGTTACATTTAAGATAAAAGACATACTTGACTATATATATATATATATATATATATATATATATATATAACTATATATATATATATATATATATATATATAATTTTTTATTATTATTATTATTATTTTTTTTTTTTTTAATAACATTTTGCAAGGTAAAGGTTCCATTCTGTCCAGCATGCTGCTACTTAAACATCATCATCACTATGCCCTTCAGTCATAATAGTCATCATTTTCCAATCATCATGATTACAAACAACAGCTAAAACATTAGGCAATGTTACATGTTATATTAATCCCATATTTACACCCTGTTTTATTAGTAAAAATGTTTATTTGAAGATGAACTTTGTTATTTATTCTCCTGTATTCAGAAGACAAGTTCAACCTTAAATGTGCAGCACATCATGCTCTCTCTCTCTCTCTCTCTCTCTCTCTCTCTCTCTCTCTCTCTCTTTTTTTTTTTTTTCTTTCTTTCTCTCTCACTCTGACTCACTGATCCAATCCCTGTCTCAGACCACAACTACCTACCTGCCTGCCTATCCAGCAACACTTCTGATGATGAAGTAACTGAAGTGTTAATGAAATAGGTGCAGTTTGGGACACTGTGTGAATGTGAAATCTCATCTCACCTCAGCAGTTAGCTTTCATTTCATTTTAGTTGTCAGTGTAATTATTACAATAACAAATGAATTTTAATAGACTTTATATAATTATTCGTTATGGCGTCATTACTATGCTTATGTAAATAAGTGGCTGAGTAGTACTTACCATTATTGTGCAGTATTGGCACGCTTATGTCTTTCAGCCAATCACTGTGTGATCAGACATAACTGTGATGTAATAATTACTCAGTAAAACTCTAATAAAATGTCATGAACATAATGTAAACATACCTATTGAAAATTGATGTGATGTTTCTTTATCAGAACTTAACATTTTCAGTGTTAATTGAATCACTTAGACACTTATTGGGATTTCTTCAATTCCCAATCTGTCTTCACCTCCTCCTCACTACCTCCCGACTCTATGTCTTGTGCTAATTAAACAGTGGCCTGTTGTGCATTAACATAATTAATCAGACAAATGTACCTCTGTCGGAAGTATTTGCAGCACTGTTTGGTAATTATGAATGGACGCTTGTGAAGATGCCTGAGACCAGCCATCATCAATATGCAGATCACTGCTGAAGCGCTGGCAGGAAATTAAAGCTAAATCCCCTTGCCCTTTAAATGCAAAAAGATTAGTTTGAGGCGTGCCTAGCATAGACGAGATCCTTATGTATATTACAAAGCCAGGAACAAAGGGACTCACCATACTGACAGCACGAGGTGATCTAGTACATATGCTGTTCCAACATGTGCACTGGCATGGACTTTTATAAAATTTCTGTATTTGCTGAATTTCTGAGTCTGCTGAAAAGAATTATTTTGAACTTGAATAGTTTACAACAAAGTCAAGTACCTGGAGAAGGACATGTTTTATTCTGGCTGAAGATTGTGCGCATGAGCAGCAGTCTGCTGGGTAGTATTGTATCAGTTATGTCTCACTGTAACCAGAGGAAACAGGTTCAGCCCAGAATTCCCCAAACAAAGCTTATAAAATCTGTATGAATAACAAGTCTCTTCATAGTCATGACTACACTGTTGACATCCTAGGTTGTTGGACCATGGCAGTGAGTGTCATGAAAAATAAATAAATAAATAAATAAATATCAGCTACCTTAAAAAGCAACACTATTTTAATGGACATACTATTTTAATGGACATTAGTCCTCCTATGTGGCATTTCATAATATTTACTCCTGGTTTTATGACTGATTTCTGTATTTGTCTGAAAACCTTGCTTATTTTTAAGTACCATTTCAATTCAGCAGTTGTTCTTTATGTGATAGAATTTATTGATTATTGATTATTGATTAAAGGACTGATAGAAATGCTTCCAAATTACTTCCCTTGAAAGTTAAGACATTTGGAAATGCAAGGTTTTTGCATTGCAGGCTTAATGCGATACAGTGATTTACCCTGGTGTTTTATCTTTTTGTCTGTCTAATATAATGTAATAACATTTGTTTTTGTTATTTATATTACATTGACATATTATATTACATTGACAGGCAATGGCTTCATCATAAAAGACATCAGTAGAGTAGCAGAAATTAGCCATTTAGTTTAAATAAGGTTAGCCAATCTAATGAACATATGGGCCATATAAATTCACATCAACATGTCATTTCACATCTAGGATCAATAGAACATCATCCTTTGAATGTCATTCCTGAAAAGCTAATTATTGTGACCCTACAGGCAGGGGAGGCATCAAATCAAATCAAAGTTTATTTTCTCCTTCACAGTACAGGTGTGAGGATGAGTGAAAACTTGGGTGTAAGTCCCTCACTGTAGTAAAACAGATACATAAAAAACACAGAAGAAAATAAAAATAAAAAACAAAGATGAAGAATATATCTATATGTAATATGAATACAGTTTTATATTATACATTAACAATATTATATATAATATAATATATTATATTAAACATTATATATACATTATTGCACTGAAGTTCTGTGTATATTGAAACTATAAAATGAATTTTTGCAATATATTTCCATGTGCACTGGGTATATAATTAAATGTAGCTACAACTAGCAGTGGACTGGAACACTGGGCTACTGAATGTTAAGCTCTCTGTTGGCCTGGGGGAAGAAGCTGTTTTGGAACTATCTGGTACTGGTCCTCATGTTTCTGTACTTCCTACTGCTGGGCAGCTTTGAGAACTGACAGTGGCTTGGGTGGGTGGAGACCTTTATAATTCTCCTAGTCTTCCTCAGACAGTGACTAGTGTATGAATACAGGAGGGTTGGGAGCTGAACCCCTCTGATATGCTGGGTTGTGCGCATCACCCTTTGCAGAGTTTACCTCTCAAGAGCGGTGAAGTTCCTGTACCAGGTGGTGATGCAGTCAGGATGCTCTCCACTGTGCAGGCTTAGAACATCCTGAGGATGGGGGGATTCAGACCAAACCTCTTCAGCCTCTTGACGTAGAGGAGGCACTTTTGTGCCTTGTGGTATGTTCTAACCATGTAAGCTCCTCAGAGATCTAAATACCAAGGAAGCGAGAGAGGTTATTTGCCTGGCACCTCTTGTTGTCATTGGAGATCAGGCCTATGATTGTAGCAAATTTAACAATGTTGTTGGAGCTGTGTCTGGGTGTGCAGTTGAGGGTGTACAGGGACTACAGGATTAGGCTAAGCATACAGCCCTGAGGGGCTCTGGTGTTGAGGGTCAGTTAGGAGGATGTGTTTCTGTATCTTGACCACCTGCCAACAATCTGTTAGGACGTTTAGGATCCAGCTGCACAGAGAGCTGTTCAGACTGAGATCCAGGAGCTACTGGGGAAGGATGGTGTTTAATGCTGCACTGTAGTCCTTGGCATCCTCACATACGTGTTCTTTTTGTCCAGGTGGGAGAGGGCAGTGTGCAGAGTGAGGGTAATTTCATTGTCAGTGGATTTGTTCTGCCTGTATGCAAATTGCAGTGGATCCAGGGTGGCAGGCAGTGAAGAGCAGAAGTCTCTGACCAGCCTCTCAAAGTACTTACTTATGACAGAGGTCAGAGCAACCAGGCACCAGTCATTCAGGCAAGTGATACAGGCTGTTTTTGAAACAGAGACGCTGGTGGTCAGTTTGAAGCATGCTGGCACGACTGAGAGGGAGAGTGAGGTGTTAAAAATATCGACGTAGGCTCCTGCAAATTGTTCTGCACATGCTTTAAGCACACGCCTTGGAAGGCAATCTGGGCCAGTGGCTTTCTGGGTGTTGACACACTTGAAGGATCTACGCATGTCAGCTAATGAGATGAAGGGTGGGTTGCGCTCAGAGGTGGAATTCGCTCTGTCCATGGGCTCATTGTGATTTGCTTTGAAACGAGCGTAGAAGAGGTGTAGTTGACATGATTCTGACATTGGTGGTGTTTATACCTGCTCCCACTTTGTCTCTGTACTCAATTTGCTGCTTTTGGTCTTACGAAGAGCATAGCTGGCTTTTTTGTGGTCCTCCATGTTCCTAGACTTAAAATCAGTGGTACATGCACCCAGAGCTTTGCAAACTTCACATGGCTTCTGACTGGAGTAAACATGAACTGTATTTGTGGGCACAGCATGCACTTTCTGATGAATTCAGTGACTGAATCAGCATACTCTTCAATGTTGTTAGACAAATCACCAGTCCACATGATTAAAACAGTGCTGGAACACAGGACTGAAGTCATATTGGTCCAACCGGTGGCAAATGTCCTTAATGGTGGGCGGCTCCCAATTCAGTTTTGACCTATAGGTGGGCAGGGGCAGAAAGGAAGAGTGATCTGATTTGCTGAAGGGAGGTTGGTGGAGGGCTTTGTAAGCCTCTCGGAAGATGGTGTAACAGTGGTCCAGTGTTCGTGTTTTCCTAGTAGTGCACATTATATGCTGGAAGTACTTAGGAGCAACTTTCTTCAGGCTGACTTTCTTTAAGTTCTGGAGGATAATGAACGCAGCCTCTGGGCATGCAGCTTCTAGTTTACTGGTCACTACATAGAGTTTCCCGTGTGCCAGGTCTGTGTCAGCCTGTGGATTTATGTACACAATGGCAGCCACGAAATTGTTGATCAGAAAATATACACCTCCTCATTTACTCTTCCCAAAGCGAACGAGATCAACATGCTCATATTCTCTGTTTTTGAGCTTGAATGGTCTGAGGACCTGCAGAACTGAATAGCTCTCTGTGTCACTCTGTTCCTGCATCTGACATTCACCTACTCACACTCTTGCTTGCTTGTTGTCTGTCTGTCTGTCTGTCTGTCTGTCTGTCTCTCTCTCTCTCTCTCTCTCTCTCTCTCTCTCTCTCTCTCCCTGGCCAGCATGGGTTTTGACAGCTTTTAAAGAAATGAAGGAAGCATATTTGTGTATACTGTTGCTTCAATTAAATTTCCACAAAACTAAAGGTATGGATGAAAATGGCAAACAAGCAACCAATCACGTAAATTTGTGTTATGGTAGCATTCTGGACTTTCCATTTGGCTTCAAGAGACATAGCTCTACATTACTTGCACCAAACCTTCCAAATGAATGAAGGAGAATGAATGTCAGCAGGGCACAGATGTGAAGATGTGAACAGCTTGAATCCAAAAAGCCCCATAAGGACAATCATTTTAAGGAAAATCAAGGACCATGAATGGTCCCCATTGCTGGCCACAAATGTGTTTCTACTACTCATCCATTTAATCAGAGTTGGAAACATTCAGCATTAAGCTATGCAAAGCTGTGAAAAGACTTAAATGAAAATCAATTGATCTGTGTGTGTGCTTCTTGCAAACCTTACAAAGCAGTAGCAAAACAATTAATGTTTAGTATACAAGCACCTGTTTTTCTGACAGAGCAGGACTATATAGGCTATAAGCTGCACACTGTTGTATTTATTTATTGAAGCACAAAATTAAATATTCTAATAATAGTTTGTGATTTATGCATTTTCATGAGCTCTGAGCTTTGATGAGCTCTGATAAAACTGATCAAACATGCAACAAAAAAGCTCCTGTATCCTACATTTGAAAATCCAGATCAGACTATATAGTGCACTATGATAGGGAACATAATTTGACAAGGTACTAAACAGTTTCAGTTCAATGCTCTGTCAGAGCAAAGTGGTTTGCATAACAATTCAAACAATGGTGTTCCTCAAAGAAGCAGTGCATGAGTATTCAAACCATACAACCCAATGTACATTGTACAGTACTTCTTGCAGTGCATTGTGGAATTATTATAGTGCACTTAAAATCTCCACTGTATTCAGAAACCACTACAAAATGCCCCAACGTATATAGGGCATACAGCACTCTCTCGGATACTGCTAATAACTTCTACTCTTTCATTTCTAAAATGTGATTATCCATGGAATGAGTCATTCAAATGTGTATGAGTGTATTGGCTTGATTGTATGACTCCTTGAATAAATGTCAACTGTCTTTAAAAGACCTTTTAGTTTTTTTTTTACACAAACATCTCATTTATTTCATTTATGAAAGTTGTTCTTTGAAGAAGCAATCTTTGAAATTCTTAGAGAACTGAAAGTGGTTCTTCTATGGCCTCACGTCTTTTGGCACTTTTTTTTAGGACTGCATATTTGGCTGTACAACAACAAAACATTGAAACAGTTTCACTGTTGGCATAGTTACATCTTTTTGCCTCTGCAGTGTGGTGGAGGAAGGGATGAAGGGGACAGAGGGCACATCATGCATACCATTTCAGATGGAATGCAGGATTTTTAAATCCTCCTAAACAAAACAGTTTCTTAAAGACTTTTGTATTTTAAAAAAAATCAAAAAGAAAATGTAGACATCAGACAAATAATTAGGAGTTAATGAAACTCCAGAGGAGCAGAAATCCCATCTAGTGAAATGGCCTAATGGACTAATGGATTTTTTTTTTATATAAAGCAGTGAAACATGTTATAAGATCAGAAAACAAATGATGTAATTTGTAGATGCTCTTCAAGTTCTCAAAAGTTATGGCAGTCCACAGATCATTGTGCATTCATTTCACATGGAAACTAAATGGTAGCTGTCTATATGTGAAAATTTTCACATATAGACAGTCATTATTTAAAAACTACTGAGGAAATGAGTCTAACATTCAAAGACAGTGGGCTCTAAACCTTAAAAAGGTTTATTTGACTTAATGAATAATGGTGGAACACTTTTAGTGCTATATAGAATATTTTGCAAGGTTCCTACAGAGAACAATAGAGAACAATTGATCAAGAAGTAATTGCAATAAAGTAATTGCAATGTCAGTTTTAAGACCATTAATACCATTATATGATAATAGCACAATAATGAAATTATACTTTTTATGAATAAGAATATTCCATTACTACATATAAATTGGTTAGATATCATGCATAAATAATGTCTTGATAAGTTTTTCTACCTTGTCAAAGTGTGCTTTCATAGTATGTGCTTAAATGAAAAGAGTAGGTAGGCTATTTTGGTAGGCTAACAGAACCACATCAGAAAATTAACCCCAGCAGATGTATAGGTAGGATGTTTGGAGCTGAAATCACAATATGGCTGTAAAGAAAATGTACTTGAGGTTATAAGAAAGCATTATTGTATTTACATGCAATAATAACAATACTTTTTACAGATTGTATACTGCACCCGATTGTCCGATTGTTCGTCTGTATACTTTTTTAGCCTCTTTTTGTCCTTTTTTGCAGTGGTCAAGACTCCATCAGACCGCCACAGAGTAGGTATACATGGGTAGTGGGTCATTCTCAGCACTACAGTGACACTGACATAGTGGTGGCAAGTTAGTGTGTTGCACTGGTATGAATGGATCAGACCCAGTGGTGCTGTAGGAGTGTTTAAACCCCTCAGTGTCAATGCTGGACTGAGAATAAACCACCTACCTGAAATATCCAGTGTCCTGTGAGCAGTGTCCTCTGACCACTGATGAAGGACTAGAGGATGACCAACACACACTGTGCTGAAATAGATGAGCTTCTGTTTCTGACTTTACATCTACAAGGGGAAGCAATGAGGTAGGGGTGTCCAGGGGCAGAGCTAGGGGCAGCCAGTGGTGGCCAAATCCATCCTAAATTAATCTTCTCCTCACCCTCTGCCCCAGCTCCTCACCATTGCTTTACTTTTTTGCAGAAACATTTCTGTATCTAAGGGTTCCCCCAGGAACACAATTTAACAGGACACCCAAAATAAGTAATTCTCTACAAAAACAGACGATGGCAGTAATATAATCAACTTGAATGTCAATCACCAACACAGACACAGTAGAAGTCATACTTGTAGCATGTAGACGCCATGCCGGTTTGTTCAGGTTTGCTGTGATATTGTAATAAAATTCATAATTTATTTTGAGAATTAAAGTGTCATCTGTAATATTATTGTGTTGATGAGATTTATCACTATTTGAATATGCACTAATTTCACAACTGTTTCATATTGTTTTTATTAGTTAGTTTAGACAGTTTAGGAAAACAAAGCTTTTTGTCCAGCTCTTTGTGATTCTACATGGCACTCAATTCTTGTGTAAGTAAACAAGTAAGTGATCAACACTACTATATCCACAGCAACTTGCCACATAAAAAGTCATCAGTTTCTGTGATACCCATGTGTGAACAATGGTCTCAGTCTGGTCACCCCTATGGAAATATTCTGGGTCTGCCCCTGGGTGTGTCTAATAGGGTGGACACTGTTAGGCACAGTGTTTAAACACTCCAGCAGCACTGCTGTGTCTGATCCACTCCTACCAGCTCAACACACATTAGCACCCCACCACAATGTCAGTGTCACTATAGTGGTGACAGTGACCCACCACCCACATACCTGCTCACATACGACCTCTGAGAGGTCCTGACCATTGAAGATCAGGGTGAAAGCAGGCTAACAAAGTAGAGCTTAAGTAGAGCTGATTCATAATGGTCATAGATGTTATGGCTGATTGGTGTAAATGCCATTGTATGTCTTGAATAGGAAATGTGAATCTGACATTTGTTTTCGGCAGCATCTATGCTTGAGGAGTCTTTGCATTCTAGTCTTTTCTAACTAGGTAAGGATATCTTCTGAGTGAACAGCAAAGCACTTTTGTAAGTCACTCTGGAGAAGGGCCCACTGCACTCGCTTCACACACAATAGAGCACGTCCTGTCTGCTCACAGACTTGATCTTCCACAGACAGAGAGCAGACAAGAAAGCAACAGCTCGACTGGCTCAAATATATGCAATTAAACACAATGTGTGATATCACGGTCATCAAAATTATTGAGGGCATATCCATTTATTTTATGATAAGTGAGTAATGTAATTAGTGTGACAAGCCTACCTCCTTACCAAAATTAAAAAAAGAACATTTTTTCCCCCATTTCATTTAATTAAAAAAGAACCATACTAATGTCAGTATTCTCCAACTCATGGAAAGCTACAATCCAATAGATATTAGCTACAACCCTACACTTAAAAAAAAGAGAGGTGCTTCAAATTGATCTTTGAGTGGTGCCATAGAAGAACCACTTTTGATTCCAAAAAGAAACATGTTTGTGACAGAGGTGCGTCCGGGTGAAATATCTTTAATTTGAAAATAACCTTTGTGAAGGTTCTTAAGAGATCATTTAAAAGATTCTTCACACTCTCTTAAGGCTGCTCCATTCTCTCTGGCAGTTACATTCAAACCATTCACCAAGGAAGAACTCTTGCACAGTTGTGGGTGGAAAAATGTTCTCACACAGAAGTGCGGGAGAAAAAAACTTTATACATATCTCATTAAACATATCTAAATCATTAGTCCTTAAACATTATTTCACGACATACTGAAATTTCCTTACATCCCTATCTGAACTATCTGCTTTTAAAGTGATATATATTATATCTATCTATCTATCTATCTATCTATCTATCTATCTATCTATCTATCTATCTATCTATCTATCTATCTATATATATATATATATATATATATATATATATATATATAACTAGAGCAGACTGCACATGCCTTCAGCATTCTACGGGGCCTGCATTGAGGAAAGTGTACTAAACAAATATTTTTTTGTGACAGTGAACAAATTCTCATGTAGCTGAAACATCAGGTAATAAAAACAGGACAAGGCATTTAGAAGCAATGAGATATGTGTAAAGATTTTTTCCCCTCTTGTCTGTGAGAACACCCACCACGGCGCAAGATTTCTTTTTCTTCCTCTGTGAATGGGTTGAATGTAACTGTATTGCCAGAGAGAATGGAGCAGCCTTGCTGTTGCCTAACAACCACTTTCCTGCCAGCTGAGGATGAGAGATGACTTGCACTAATTGAATTTCACTTCTTTTGAATGTGCTGGCACTTAGACACCAGTGTGCGCCATTGGAATGAAATTGCCAATGTGATGTTTGTCCCTGGTCAAGGCCCAACCATTCAGTACGTTTCATTTCAGTATTTCAGTCTCCTTTTTAACGAGGCAGTGATTGAAAGGCTGAAGTTCTAAGGTAGCATCTCATAGAGTGGCATTGATATATCTTTGCTGTAGAAAAAGACAAGTCCAGTCTGTGGACATGTGAGTTGTACTCTGTGGCAGATATGACCAGCTGTCCCCTAAGTCAGCATGCGTGTCATAGATGAATCTGAGCTTGGTTTCATAATATTCCATATTGCCTCTGGTACTCAGGTCAGACTTCAGACATGCATCAAGGTACTACTTACTAGGCCATTTTTGTTCCTGAGGTCTCTCATATATTTGTAGAAGTAGGTGCCAAAAGTGTTCATCATGACTATTTTCAAACATATATTTATTGTTTAGAATTAAACAGATTATTGTTTTTACTGTGACCTTAAGACTGATACAATATACAGTATGTATATTGACTTTATTAGTCAATTGGTCAATCCTCACAATTCATAATAGATTATTGCTTTTCCCTGATACAGACAATTTAAAAGCTGGATTGGCTCTTAAAATATAAGAACTTTTGTTTATTTGAACACTTTATTTTACTTTGATTTTTGCAACATATTTTTCAACCTCAGATTTTAACAGGTTATCTTTGTTACTATGCAGTTAGGAAAACACTGCTTGCAACAGTGTGGCCAATGAGTGGAGCTAACTGCTGTTGGCTTTTGTGACATAATGATGTCCATATGATGTTCGTACATCAGTTTTACATTTTGGAACGTTTAATATTTTTATATTTACTGCAAAAGACTGTCAGGAAGACTTAGCAGACTATAGAGACTGAATAGTTGGCATAACCAACTTTGTGTGACTTTTGTAGCTTTGTGCCACCTTAAATTGTGCAGCAGTTTCATCCAGGCACCTATAATTCATCCAGGCCCCTATATTTAAGGTGTAATGAAAATATCAAATAATCCAGTGTCAGTGTGATCATTTAAATATGGCAGTGGAATTTAAAGTAGAACTGAAATTTTGAAGATATTTAAAAAAAAAACACACATTTACCTGACTTTTCCCATAGTTCACTCTCATGGATTTTTTCTTCTGCTTCTCATGTCCAAATTCAGGACCAAATAGTAAATATCCAGGATTTGAACTGATTTTTACTTTTTGGACCTGGTTTGTCTGTCTGTGGATGGATAGTTTTGCTTTATTTCCAGATTAATATGAGACACTTTCTTTAACTTGAGACAAGGGAGAGATGGAGGGCCTTCATTATTTTGTGGGGCCCTACAAAATGCACATATTGAGTATATAAAACAGTGAATTAAAAATTAGATTTTTTTATTTCTTTTTCACAAACTGACTGAATTAACTATTTTTACTGTATACAAATTAAATTACTAATTAAATAAATTAAATAAAACTCTTTCATTAAAAAACAAAATGTGTGTAAAAATGCTTCAATTTGAAACTTGGAATGAAAGACATTTTTTCAGTTTAACCTTTTAAAGGATTTGTTTTCTTCTTTGAAGCTGAACTGCCAACATAATTTTACTCTGTATTAGACACTGCTCAAACATTCTGAGGCCACTATACATGTCCACATATTTCTGGCCTTTCTAATGAATGCATTGAAAAGTATTGGCAAAAGAAAAGGACCTCTATGGGGAAGATCAACATGAACCTATTGCCACCATGCCTAGTGCCAGGCTTGGACTAGAAGGGTATAAACTGTCTTGTCTGAAGTGATGGTACTCCATCTAGTACTTTTGGGATGAGTTGGGTAGTTGGGGAAGAGGTAGGGTGGTGACCAACCAATATCCTCATCTCACTAACGCTCTTGATGTTGACAAATTTATGGCATTTAGCAGACAAATCCTCACAGCAATTCTCCAAAATCTAGTACAAATCCTTCCCTGGATAGTCAAAACAGTTACTCTAGCAAAAGAAAAGTTTTTTTAATACCATTCAGAAGCAACTATAAACAAGCAAGTGTCCCAATACTTTTGTCCATATAGTGTAGTAGAGACTTGAGCATTCATCGTTCAGGGTTTATTCAAGTGGTTTTTATTCATGGTAGACCAACACAGCAGGTCACAAAAAAGAGAACAAAATGTTGCCACTATAAAAAATATTTCCAGCCCCTCCATTTCCAAAGAGAGAGGGTGAGCTTTGGCTCCACATCTTCTCAGATCGAGAGGGGGAGTTCGCACTTGGTGAATCTGACATAAATAATCTGGCACTGTTTGATGAACATAAGGTGCAGAAGCATCATAACCAATCAAGTCTGAATGTGTTGGAAAATATTTTTCTCATAAATGCACAGCTCTACATGGAAACAAGATGGTATACAGATAATATCAAGCAACTGACACATTTAAATATTAGGTCTGTGGTGTGTCTCCTTTAGCATTGTACGTACTGATCAAACATGTAACAAATAATACAGCTTAAAAAAACCCTTCCTAACTACTTTAAATACTGTCCTTAGTTTATTTCCTATACATTAATCAACACAAACACTCTCCTGTTCAACAGGTCTTACTCAGCCGAAAGCCAGCGGAGTGCTACAAGCTGTCATTTATTTGTTTATTTCTGTGTTATTTACTTATTTTGCTGCACAGAACATTGTGCTCCCAATTAGTTGAGCTTTTGGCTCTCCAGTTCCACACTGACATATGGCAAAAGTTGTGCATGATCAATTGGAGATGGCCAAGCATAGAAAATAATGAGAGCTGACTGCACACTAGCATCAGGTCACAGTGAGAGGTTACGTGTATTTTTTCTCTCTGCCATTTTATATTATGGGCTGGCGACTAGGGAGTGAATATTCTGAACGTGTCTGATTCCGTTTCTCATTTTAAGCAAGATTGTTGGTAATGGTACTTGCATATTTTATGGCACATTTTACATCTTTCTTCAGTGTAAGAACTGCATGTTGAAATTTGTTACTAATATAAATTGTTTGATTAGTTGAAAACAAAATAATATAACAGTGGAAACCAAAAACACGAACCCAAGGAGGGCTGGAAAGAAATTCATACTGAAAAACATTGAAATCAAAGGCTCATCCAATTTTCATGAATTTCATTACAGCAACTCATAATGTTACTCAGTAGTATGTATGGCCTCAAACACAGGACACGTCCTTATAATTTTAGTGTGAGTGGACGGAGCTAAACTGCTGTAGGCTGAATAGATGTATGCAAATGAGTAGGTATTTTTTACATTACAAAACCAGACCAGTCTCCTATAGGTGATGTGCAAATGTGCACAATTGTGCAAGCAGACCAATACATTTGTACAGATATGCGTACCGCAGTGTTGCTCCTTTTCTGGGCCAGAATTCTCAAGAAGAATTCATACATAGGTGACTGAAAGAGGAATCGTAAAATATTTAATAAATGTACTTCAACCATTGTGCATATGCATACATTACTTACACTACACAAGCAGAAATGAAATGATTTGAAAAGAGAATCTTATGAAGCAACTACTGTAATGGTGTTACCCGTATACCCCCACCTAAATCTAGACCAAACCCTTACCCTAACACTAATCTTAACCAAAGTTAAATATGAAATTCATTCCATGTCTGCATGAGTTTCTGTCCATTGATTCCTCTTTTATAAGCTGCATAATGGTGAAAAGATGTGTGATTTTCTCAATTCTTCATGAGAGTATATGAGAGGCTTTGTGTATTTAGCAAAACAGTACTACCAGTGGACAGGAGCTCATTGTGAATCGCAAGCAAGTCACATAATGTGTAACAATGGGGAACATGCAAAGATGTATAAATAAGCATGGACATTAGGAGATTGTATTGCAAAAATTCTATTTTTTTTTGGCCTTTTAGTTTTAATAAATTGACTGTGTGTACATACTATGTGAAGCATAATAAATCACACTCAAATTCAGTTTTCTCTGATAAAGACCTATTAATGTTAACCTGGAAACAAAACCATGTTAGTTTATAATTCATTATATTGCATAATTCATCTCCCTAGTAATGGGATCAGTACCTATAGTCCCACAGTGATGTCACAGCCATCTGTGGCTATGTCCCAGAGAGTCCCAGAGAGCATAATTGGTCTCACTTTTCTGCTCCTTTGTCATCACTTAGCATGATGCCATCCAGTGCAGGCAGTGCGGTGCGTTGTAGCAGAATTGGCTGTGGTCTTTTTCAAACATGTCCAGCTGTCCAATGACATTGTGGCAGCAGCTGGCTTCATGTGACTCAGAAGACCCACATGCAAGCCTTCACACCCCCCAGTACTTGGGGTTTCAGTAATCTTCCATCAATATTTAATGATTTAATATTCTGCATCACTGGAACTGTATTTTCACCCTTCTGGCTTCTAAAAGCAGTATTATACATTCAATCCTGAAAGTATTCATAGTGCGTCACATTTTCCACATTTTGTTTACATAAGGTCCCATAGTAGACAGTGTATGTCAGAGCACAAACCAAACCATGAACTCTAAGAAATTGTCTGTAAAAACATCTTGTCTAGAGGAAACCAGATACCAATATTAGTAGCCAATACCATTCCTACAGGGAAGCATGGTGGTGGCAGCATCATATTATCAGGATGATTTTCTGCAGCAGGAACTATGAGACTTGTTAGGATTGAGGAAAAGATGATCGCAGTGATATACAGAGACACCTCAGACTGGGATAAAGGTTTATAACCCTGCCAGAGCCCAGAATTGAACCCAATTGAACATCTCTGGAGATATCTAAAAATGGCTGTGCAGCAACGCTCCCCATCCAGTCTGATGGAGCTTGAGAGGTTCTCCAAATAAGAATGGGAGAAACTTCCCAAAAACAGCTGCCAAGCTTCTAGTATCCTATACTTGCCATCATACTTGAGGCTGTCAAAAGCTGCCAAAGATTCAAAGTATTGAGCAAAGGCTGTGAATACTTATGTATGTTATATTTTTGTTTTATTTTTTTATAAATTTACAAAGATTTCAAACAAACCTTTCTCACTTTGACATCATGGGGTATTGTGTGTAGAATTTAGAGGGAAAATGAATTTAATCCATTTTGCTATAAGGCTTTAACATAACATTATTCAAAAAAGTGAAGCGCTGTGAATATTTTCTGGATGCACTGTATCTGCAACTCTAATGCTTAAGCTATTAGACACTGTTGTGCATATCAATGATGTTAGCTAACATTTCTCTTCAGTTTTATTCCAGTGCTGTTGCTAGGTTAATCAATGTTGTTTTCACATGGCCTTTTTGACACCCAGAGCCCTCATTAATAAATTTCATTTTGAGGGGATCATGAGTTTAGCTTGGGTCACAACAAAGTACCAATGTAATTAGAAATCGTTTTGCATATGCAAATTGAATTATTTCACCATTGGAGTAATTATCATACTTGGTGGCTTTTGTGACCCCAAGGGCACTGGCATATGTCTGTCTGTGCTGCATGTCAAACATTGCAGAGGAGGCCACAAACTGGACTATTACTGTTCTGTAGATCCTATAGTCTTATAATCTATATAGTCCTATAGATCCTATAGTCCTGCTCCTGTAGATGTAAATGATAAAACAATTTCTTTTGTACACCCATTTTAATCCATATGCTTAGCTTTAAATACATAGAAATTATTTTCTATAGACTTTCTTAATTATAGACTTATTTGTATAACCATATACACACTATCGGATCCCAAATACAGGACTGTTTAGCAGGGAAAGGCAGCCCTGGTTTTGGTGGGCCAGCTTTCTGTAGAGTTTTGAGCTTTTCCTCCTTGAGCACGCTTGATTCAACCTGTTAAGTGCCAATTTTAGTAGGTCTGTTAGAGCAGGGAAATCAGCAAACTGACCAGGAAGCTGGCACTCCAGGATGAGGGTTGCCTATCCCTGATCTACAGTAGATTGCTCCACCTGAAATCCCAGGAGATCAGCAGTTCTCAACACAAACCAGCCCATCTCTCACCATTCTGACGGTGGATGTAAACCTTACCTGGATGTTCTAGACTTTCAATCTCACATTTGAGTTTATAAATAGAAGATGATTTTTTATTACAACTAAATTTATATCACAATTAACAATGCAATTAATCACATAATGGTAAAATTATATTAAAACAGGCCAGCAAAACAAGCAATTACTCAACGTCTAAAGGACAAACACATTTTTAAGCATTCTTATTATGAGAAATAGCATGAGAATTTCAGCATCCAGTGGAGTTTCACACTGGCAGTCTGATTAATCTGACTGAAATCTGACTAAATATGCTTGGTCCAGCCCTCAGCACACAGTTAATTCCTGGCTGTGATGTGTTAATCTGAAATCTGTCAGAATCCTGTTGATTCTGCCCTCTAACAGCAGATATTCCATACACTCATCATGAACTTACAGTAAGTCCATTTTCCATATATCATATTCATATTTTGCCCTGAATAACTGTAATATTCAGAAAAGATATTGAGATGGCTCACAATGATTTCTACCCATAACTGTTGTGCTAGCCTCAGGAGACTGTGTTTAAATTGCCTTCCTACATATACCACACACTCACACTGATGGTGGGTAGTGACAAAAAAATGATGAAGCACAGACTTGTTTCAGGTTTACAGAGCCTAGCCACCCCCTCCTGTGCTAACATAGGCTGGCATAAAAATAGCTCTATGTTTATGGATGTACATACTAATGTCTTTCTGTTTCCATAGGTTTTATAATTATTAGAGTCAGGGTTATAAAACCTCATTACAATCTCCTATTTCCCTCTAGCTAAAAAAAAAAATTCTGATTATTGAATGTACGAAAAGTCTTGTTTGAACTTTTGAAACACAGACTACCCTGTCTGCAAGGGAGCTTGTTCATTACATCTTTTGAAGCATTACTAAGTTTTGAGATATATTCTGAATGTGGCTACTCATTCTTTGTAATGTGACAAAATATCCAATCATTTCTAGAAATGGGCAAAAGAAAAAATCAAGGACATAACTTATGTTAGGAATCTAAGGACTCTGTTTTAATATTATAGCTTTATTTCAATGCAGCTCTCTTTGGCCCGAGTTAATAAGCTCTGTATTTTCAATCATTTCTATTATAAAATACTTTCCTTACAAAAATCAATGATTTCCTCAGCATAGACCCAATGATAGAATCCAATGGCAGAAATGTTAGCCTGTGTTATAGATGTTTTCTCTGTAACATAATCACAGTTATGGATGCAACCAGTGGGCATAAAGCAGCAGAAAAGAGAACATGTTCCAGCATGTAATATAAAGCCTTCCCCCCAAAAAGTGGAGACTATTACTGCAGCACAATGGAGCATATTATCTATTAATACCCTTTGATTGTAGAGGTTAGCTCATTTGGTCATTGTATGGTTATTATAATAGAGGTTATAAAGTTAGTTTTAATACATAAGGATACAATTTAAAGTTAATGTAAGGTTATTATTTATAAAGTACTTTATAATAAAATATCTCCTCCTGCAGTTATACCCTGTATAATTACCAATGAAACAAATTAGCTGGATGAGTAGTCTGTAGCGTTTTTGATATATAACGTATATGGAGAAATTTCAGTCATAATTATACTAAATGAATGGACTATAGGTGTATCTTACATAGTCTGAATTTTATCTGTATCTAAAAATAATTTTATCTGTATCTAAAAATACTAGTTTTATCATCATCATCATCATCATCATCATCAAATGTATAATTAATATATATATATATATATATATATATATATATATATATTAATTATACATTTGATGATGATGATGATGATGATGATGATAAAACTAGTATTTTTAGATACAGATAAAATTATTTTTAGATACAGATAAAATTCAGACTATGTAAGATACACCTATAGTCCATTCATTTAGTATAATTATGACTGAAATTTCTCCATATACGTTATATATCAAAAACGCTACAGACTACTCATCCAGCTAATTTGTTTCATTGGTAATTATACAGGGTATAACTGCAGGAGG
>CM067524.1:11284597-11438474 GCA_034509495.1 Acestrorhynchus altus | reverse complement strand
CATATATATATATATATATATATATATGTGCGTGTTAGTGGCAAGAGCAGAGTTCAGTGACTCTTTGTATCTGTAAACTTCTAGTCTTTGGAGCATTTTGCAGTTTCTTGTGGATCTGTCTCTATTTCTTGCCCTGACTTCATGTGGATTTACTTCCATGGTATTTGCTAGCTTTGTGTGGATTTGTTTCCATGGTATCAGAGCTTGGTGTGGAATTTTGTTAATGGCATGCTGCCGCTTCATGCCATCACCTATCCTTGGCAGTTTCATAGCTCCATGACATTTAGTCAGACTTCCTTCACATTTTTCAGAATGAGATTGAAAATATTAATTGGTATCAAAATTAGATCATTACTAGCTTTTTTTCCTCTGTGAGTACTTGGAATTGAAGCTGCCACCAGGAGTGGAATATGTATTTAAAAATGTGAAGGAAGGGAGTGGAAAATGTATTTAAGTGAAAGTATGTGTATGAAAGTATGTATTGAGTCAGCATACTTCTGAATAAAAGATGTATGTATGTACTGTATGTACTTCAGGTAAAGTATACAATATTTGCATTTCAAAATACAGTATGCAGATATTTCTGAGAGAGTTGGAAATTATTTTAATTTAAGAACCTCATAATATACAAACAAAAAGGAGCACTTGAGTGATGAATGAAATAAAAATATAAGTGAAAGTATTTACCCAAAACAGCAAGATTGATAAGATGATTTGGCAAGAAAACTGTCAGCTAGTGCTGGTCTTATCCTGTCGAGAATGGAAACATATACCTCAATATAAAATTAAAGATGGATTATTGTGTAATGTAAGCAAATGATCTGAGATTTGAGTGATCTGTTTGTCCACTGAGATTTGAACCTTTAGTGCTTTGTAGGGGGAATTTCAAGCACTTCAAAACCCTTCATTTCCACAGTTTAATTTCACTGCTTATGACATATCCACCATCCCCAAAGCTCTCAATGACTGCATATACCGTTGTTTTTTTTATTTATTTATAATTGTTGTCACAGCAGTAGTGGAAGCTATAAACTTTAGAGATCTGTATGTCAGATGTTGCAAGTGGGCATGTAAATTTTGTGTTGCTGAGCCTGTCATCCCAGTTGGTCCTATAAATGTTGTATGGAAATAAATCTGGTGTCTAGGCAGGCCAAGGAAGTGTTACAATCTGGTGGAAAAATTCTTGGGAAACCCTTTGTGTGTTTGGGTGAACATTATCCTGCTGAAAAATGCCAACTAGCTCTGCCATGAGGGGTAGAATGTGTGTTAGTAGCCCCCCATCAATTGTAAGCAAAATCTACACCCTTAAGGCCTCTATATCTAAATCTGTTTGTCATCAAATCAGAAGCAGAACATGGATTCATTGTTGTTCATCACATGTGTCACATAACCACTGCTCACAGCCTCATGACAGATTGGTCAAAACAGCCTAAATGGTATGCAATTAATCAAAATGACCATCCTGCTTCTTTTAATCCAATTCACCCTCTTACATATTCTGTGAGGTTGGCAAAATGTATTCAAGTGCATTGTAGAGGTATGTTTAGTTTATAACCTCTTACCAAGTTACTTAAAAGCATTTATATAGGGCAGTAATTTTCTGACCTCTTGTGATAAAACCTATTGTCTTATCAGACTAAATCTGTACTCATTTACATATCCACCTGAGACAATTGGATTTCAATACACCATGTCTGGTGGGTGCATGTTTTTATTAATTTTTGTCAATGAGTGTATCTGCATGGAATCATAAGTATCTGCGGTAACATCAACATCTGAAGTCTGCAAAACAAAATCTATATATCCAAAGATATTGGAAACAAGTGCTATAGATTAGAGCAGTTCAACGCTTTGGCCAAAATAATTTATTAGAAAAATGATTGCACACTGGTACATTTGCCAACTGGGGTGTTAGTAATTACTGATATAATAGGCTGTCCAAACATTCACAGCTTACATTTTTTCTTTTATCATTGCTAATCAAACATGAAGAAATTGCATATAATAAAAATATAATAGATCACAATAAAGGCCCCGCAACGTTGCCCAGTACGGCGCAACTTTGGCCCCACCCTAGAGCCAGGCCTGGGGGCTTGGAAACGAGCGCCTGGTGGCCGGCCTTTGCCCATGGGACCCAGCCAGGTCCAGTCTGAAGAGGCAATGTGGGCCCTTTCTCCTGTTGACCCACAGAAAAAAACACTGGGGATGGGTGCCTTGTGGATTCGGTGGCGGTTGAAGGTGGGGTCCTCGGCGGCCCGATCCTGAGACACAGCGGCTAGCTGTTGTGACGTGGAATGTCACCTCACTGGGGGGGCAGGAGCCTGAGCTTGTGTAGGAGGTTGAGAGGTACCAGTTAGAGATAGTCAGGATAGAGATTCTGGTAAACCGTCTGGCACCTCAGAAGAGGGAAGCAGTACCCTGCCAACACTGTTTACAGTGAGGAGCTGTTGACCTCGACCTGGGATATCATTGGGCGGTGGAAGGAATACTTTGAGGATCTCCTCAATCCCACAGTCACGTCTTCCAATGAGGAAGGTGAGGCTGAGGACTCTGAGATGGACTCGCCCATCTCCCAGACCGAAGTCACTGAGGTGGTCTGCAAGCTCCTCAGTGGTTGAGCCCCGAGGGTGGATGAGATCCGCCCGTAGTATCTCAAGTCTCTAGATTTTGTTAGGCTGTCTTGGTTGACACGCCTCTGCAACATTGTGTGGTGGGTGGGGACAGTGTCCCTGGAGTGGCAGGGGTGGCACTGGGGTGGTGGTTCCCTGTTTAAAAAGGGGGACTAGAGAGTGTGTTCCAACTATAGGGGAATCAAACTTCTCAGACTCCCCGGGAAAGTCAATCTATGTTCCTACCCTCACCTATGGTCATGAGCTGTGGGTAATGACCGAAAGGACAAGATCATGGATACAAGCAGCTGAAATGAGTTTCCTCCTCCAGGAGGAGCTTGGAGTAGAGATGCTGCTCCTCTACATCGAGAGGAACCAGTTGAGGTCGCTCAAACACCTCTTTCGGATGCCCCCTGGATGCCTCCCTCCTGGGGAGCGGTCTGAGGTGTTGGGGGAGAGGGAAGTCTGGGCATCCCTGCTTAGACTGCTGGATGGATGGATCGATGGAAAAATATAAATTTACATCTATATGCTTTATACTTCTTTTTGCAATGTACCTTTCCATACTTTAAAATGAGCAGAATTTTAAGGATGCCAAACCATTCTGCGAAAATTTAAACTAAATATTCAATAGAGAAATTCGTAGTTGTCTTCAGTGCCACTTGCAAATATAAATTAGCCTAGTTCTGAAGAGTTTCATTTTACAGTTATGAATTTGGTTGTATGTTTAATGGCTACTGTAAATTCAAATTCAGAACATTTTGACTGACTGGCATGAGAGAATAAGAGAAGAATCCCATAGTGTTTAAAAGGTCTAAATGCTAAGAATAAAAGTATAAAAAAACAACAAAAGTATTAAAAATTGTAGTAACTCTAGTAAAGCTACACCTTTGGATCTGCTGCCATTGTTAAGAAATAGACCCTGTGGCAAAATATTGTTTATTGCATAGTTATTTTGAGACATTGTTCAGTCAAAGCCATACAAATTTGTTCTGTGCACCAAACAATCTGATAATGACACATTGAAACATTAATTGTGTTTCAGGAAGGCAGAGGTGCTGGAAAAGTAAATCTTTTCACTTGCAATAATGTGCTGTCTCATTTTTGCATTTTTAACACATATAATAAAACACAATCTCCTGCCAGGCACATTTGTTATTCAGAGTGAACTTTGAGGACATGGCCCAGGCTCAGTATCCTGTGGGTAGTGCTGGAAGGGAAACGACTAAATGTTTAATAGGAAACGGTGTGACATCAAAGGCGGAAGGTTGTGTAACGTATGGGCCAATCAGGTGTGTTAGTGTGAGAGTTCATGCTTAAATGGCGCTCAGTGGTCTGTGCCTCCACCGAGTTCTGAACTTTTAACAAGCACCCTCCCATTAGCTTTGCAGGTGGAATTTCAAGCACATCGAATACCACCAGCTCCACAGCTTCATTCTGCCGCTTCCGCCACGTCCACTGTTCCCCAAGTTCTCAAAGACTATTATCTGGTTAGTTGTGACCGAATGCATTATTAATCTTGATTCATTCCTGCGTGTTGTTACGGGGAAGCTACACACTTCTCCCTGTGCCCCATGCCTTCCTAATAAGATGTTGTACAGGATCTTGAGGTATAGCCTCAGGCTGTCTACTCCGTACCAGAGGAGCACAGTTATCAATAATCCAGAGTGGCTGGGGGTGTTCAGCACAATCTACAAACAAGTTAAATGTTGCTTAATGTTTCCTGAGCCTCATTTGTGCCAAGTCCTCATTGTGTTTGGATGCTTGTCAAAGGAGGCTGCTGTACATTTACATTCATTATCCCAGAGCTCATAACACATTGCTTCCTTCCTGTTTCCATTTTCATGTCTTCTTTCAATGCTTGACAAATCAGTATCTACAGATATCTGCCTCAGGATTTGCCACGTCTCTGACTTGGGTTCAAACCTTCTGCATGTGCTTCTGGATGAGATTTGCATAAACCATGTCTTCTGTGCTACAGCTGTCAAAGCCCTTGCTTGTGGGAAAAGGCTAGTTTTATTGGTCAGTCTACAGCACTGGGGAAAGCTTGCAGAACCCACAGAACCCACCTACTAGCATAGGTTTTAACGCTGTAGTAAAAACATTTCCAGATAGTGTTACTGACCTCTTGCCTCCAGCTGAAGAGATTTTAGTTGGGTTAGCTTTTCGCATTGCACCCACTTGTTTCTCCACGTTTGGCTTTTTTGAGTAAAATAAATCAATAAATGAATTAAACATTTAAAAATTGTGTTTTCCCTTCTGATATGAGTTCAGCTCTAATTTGGCTGAGCTGAGGCAGTCCAGTTTGTTTTCATAAGAACATATGTTTAAAGGAATAACTAGAGTTGGCTTGCATTTTTGCGTTTTTAATATCTTGCAGATCTCTGAATCTGGAGATGATGCATTGCTCTCCGTTACAAATAAGAACACATTCTCAAACTAGTTATTGTATTTTAATCTTTCACCAGTTTTGACCACTGCGTTCAGTAGTGGGCTGGGTATAATCAGACAAGACAAGATTTTCTTCTGTTTTAAATGAGATTCATTCATCTGCAAAGTCTCTGAGTGAAACACAGGTAAGATGTTTGGTTTGATAAGGCTCAAAATATGTACATAATCTGGGATCATTTGTATTTAATAAAAACAAAAGGATAGTTGCGTTCAAATTTTGTAGTGAGTTTTACAGCTGTTCCTCTGCACTGCATTGTACAAAACCGCTTACTTGTAGTACAATCACCAAACATGCCCTCGGGTGACTTATTTCTTTATTAAATATTGAGTTAACATTTAGAGGAAGCTACCCAGAGTGCTGGCACTGTTTTCACAAAGCCCATGGTTACGGTTAGAGCACTGCCAAAAAGACTGAGGAGTGTGGCTAGTGTCACAGCAGATCTGAGCTGCTTCTGAGAGCCAATAGCGGAGGCAAGCCGAGTCACACTGCCCACCAGGCTCTCACACCTCACCTCCTGCACCTGTAATTGAACTCTGTGAAGAGAAACTGCTGCAGAAGTAGTTGAGGACACTTTGAAAATAAGCCCAGCTCTCTTTGAGAGGATTGGAGGTGGTGTGGTGGCACCTGCCTGTCCATCACTTGTCAAAGCTCAAACATTTCTACGCAGAGGTGTGAAATACCAGCACTCATCTGTGAGATGATCATGTGAGCTTGGTTTTTGATTCTGTAAATCATATAAGACAGTATAACATCCAGAGTTAGCAGTTTTAATCATATGGAAAATCATTTATTTCACTGTTGTTCACCATATTTACCAACTGTCAGCCATTAATATCAGCCATTAATGAATAAGTTGGATTAGTAGGAAATAGGATTTCAGTAAAATATACATTCTCATTCTCAAACAGGTTTGTTCATTCATTTCCCAGGTGATGTTAAATAAGGGAAATCACACAAAAATGATTGTTCCACTTTTCATACAATACTGGGAGGGAGAAAGAGCTTTCTGAAAAGAATGATGTATTATTCAGAGGACAGATAAAATGTGTCAGACAAAGGCTTTGGAACTTTTCTGTCAGTCAAAATTATAGCATTAAAAGCACAGCAAAAGTGTCTGGTGTCTCTAGAGCCTTCAAGAATACAGGATCCTGAAGATGCTGGCAGATTAAATCTGTTTTTCAGCCACCCCAACTACAGCTTGCAAAGAGAAACATTTGCAGTGGGCTCAGAAATGCCAATGAATGTCATGCTATAGTGGCTGATTACACTGGAGTTTGCAAAGTGATGATTTGGACTGATTATTGGAAAGTTAAATGGTAGGCCCCTTGATGGTCCCGGAGGGTGTCAAAATGTTCTTTGCATGATGAGTTCTTTACTTAATTTCCTTCCATGATATAAAAAGAAAAATCATGAAATCATCCCTGCAGCAAAAAGCACCACTGATCCTTTGGTCATTCAGTCATAAAAGGTGAAGAAATCATGATGGGGCCACCATCATCCCCTGACCTCAAATCTTTTGACAGTATATGGAGCATCCTAAAGAAAGTACAGAAAAACTTCTGTGAACACCATGGATGAACTATGGTGGTCTGCTGTATCATGATGTTTAACAAAAGGTGTTCTTCAGCCTCTACAGCCTCATATAACCCAGTTAATGGTTAGTAATATAAGGTAGACAGGCTGGGGTTTTATTGTCCATCTAGATTTCAGACATGACTCGCATCCTGAGTTGTAAACAGAAACATCCGTTAAGCTGCTGAAAAAGGAAGCGGATGGTGAATTTCCTGCCATATGCAAAGGACACATACCCTAAGAGAAGAGTGGTAATATAAAGTCTAGCCTAACCAACCAGGTTGGCTCTGTAATTCTGTTAGTAGGCAAATTAATCTACCATAAGATTATTGCAAACATAATATTAGTATCTGCTAAAAATGACCTCATATTCAGCTACTTTCTTTAAAAATTAAAATATCAAATATCACTATAACAGTAAAATAATAGAAGCAAACACAGTGAGCGAATCCTGTCTGTCCTGTATCAGGGCAATATGGTTATGGTCTATTTTTTTATTTTTTTCTACATTTATTATGTGTACATTTTATAGGAATTTACTATGAACAATGTCTCTGTACTGACCATTGATAAAAAGCTTTTTTAGTCAGTAATGCAGGAGCTGGGCTAACCGACTACCTAACAGCACTGTTAAAATAACCCCCATGATTCCAAATGCTCAAGCCACCAGTTTTAGCAAAAAAATAAAATTCACACAAATCCCACTACTTCAAGTATTGAAGTGTAGTGACATCATTTATCTGTTTTTCTTTCACTGTGTGTGATCTTAAACTAAATTTACTGGCAGAGCATATCTTTTTGGAGATAAATGTATTCTGTCACACCCCAAGAACAGAATACCATCCATTTAGAGGACTTATACACCCATCTCTTGCCTTCAAACACGATCCTCATTCATTTTGGATTTGGGACAGCGAAATAAATTAATAATGCCCATAACTAATAGGCACCATTACTTAGTCATTACACTGAATACAAAATAGACCCTCAAAGGTTTAAAATAGATACAGAATTATATTTGGAAAATATATTCTCCTACATCACACGTCCTTGTGTCTGCAAAGTATTAGGCAATTTCTGGCTAATACTTTATGTTCTAGCTGTAGAACTTTAGAAGCTCATCCTCCACCATCTCTTCTTTTCACCAGTTCTCTCCCTCCACAACCTCCCCCACCTCCCAATGCATATTTATTTATACTACCTTCTATTGTTTTCTAGCAAAGCGTTGGTGAGGCAGAAATGAAAGAGCAGGCAGTTCAAAATGAAACTGCAGACAAAGTAACTCCAGGAGAGATGAGAGAGGAGTGGATGGAAGGACTGGGCCGGTGTAATGCAGCCAAGTGAAGCCCTCTCAGGGGGGGTCACAGTGTGTGAGTCATCCCCTTAGATACCCCACGCCCGGTGCCTTCCATTTATAACCAACACATTATCTGTAGTCCAGCTGGTTTCCACTTTAGTCTTCACTGCCTAGAAGCTTTACTTGAAAGAATACATAGATAACATAACATTAAACAACACTGAGAAAAGCTGTGGTCTCATGATCTGATCTTAACACAGAACATGTATCATGTGTTATCATGTTTATCATATTATCACCCGTATTAAATTTTGCTACTTTGTTCTTCGGGGTTTTAAACCATTTCAATCATTCACTACTACATGAACATTTGATGAGGAATGAACCTAAAAGTACCTTTAATTTATTCATGCATTTGTACAGCACAACAAATACTACACTTTGCATACCCCCACTTAGAAAGCTGGGGTCAGAGTGCAGGGTTAGCCACACTATTACACCCATGGAGTAGAGAGGGTTAAGTGTCTAGATCAAGGACACAACAGGTGACAACATGGACCCAAGAAGAATGAGAGAGCAGGAGAGCAGCACAAAGACTCATATAAAGCACATGAGCAGAGCATCTCAAAAAGCTTTAATTTATACATAAACACACCAACACCAACATGAACAGAAAATAAATAACTGGGCTGCTACAAGTCCTTTGGAGGGGGCTTTCTAACCTCAGTGTTTCACCCTCTTCAGTACCCATGCAGTGTCCTCATTGGCCCTAGGTGCGATGCATCAGAGGTGCAGTAGCACAGAGGGAAAAGCCATTGTCATGGTCCCCTACCATCTCACCACCACAGTACTTAACGTTAGCACTAAAATAGAGAAAGCAGTCAAATCTAGCTCCTGAGTGGTGAAGTGCTGGTCTTGTTTAACCCAAAAGATTCAGCCAGTTCAATCACTGATGCTGCCACAGTTTTCCATCCAAAAGTGCATAAATTGCTTTGTTCTCCAAAGTTGGTAGAATGGGCCTTGTACGCCAATATGTGCAAATTATTCTTCTTCAAGATGTGGGATGTGGGGACACAAGTTAGTGGATTGGTATAGGTCCAAAACTAAATTGGGGACAAAATTCAGCAGGTATTATGTAGGTGGTGGCAGTGACATTCACATTGTGGTGGTTTGTTAGTGTGTATTATGCTGCTTTGAGTGGATCAGAAACAGCTGTCCTGCTGGAGTGTTTAAACACTGTGTGTACTCAGTGTCCACTCTATTAGACACTCCTACCTTGTTATTCCACTTTGTAGATGTAAATTCAGAGACAGAAGCTCATCTGTTTCTACAGAGTTTGCATTGGTCATCCGCTAGTTCTTCACCAGTGCTTACAGTGGTTGGTGGATTATTCCAGCAGTGACACAGAGGGTTTAAAATACTCCAGCAACACTGCTTTGTCTGATCCAATCATACAAGCACAAAACACACTAACACGCCACCACTGTGTCAGTGTCACTACAGTGTTGAGAATGACCCACCACTCACATAATACCTGCTCTGTGGTGGACCTGTGGAATTTTGACCATTGAAGATCAGAGTGAAAGGAGGATAACAAAGTATAGAGAGAAACCGATGGACTACAGTCTGTAATTATAGAACTGCAAAGTGTTCCTGTATAGTCATTGAGGCTGATAAAATGGTTAGTGAATGTAGAACCAAGGAGGTGGTCATAATGTTATGGTTGAACTGTGTAAATGGCGGCAGACTGCCTTCAAGGCAAACGCTGCCTTTGTGGATGGGCTACTGTCCATTTTGGGAGGGACACTCACTGTCCTTCAGGAGCTGAAAATGACCAGCATGAAAAGTGGCAGTGTTGATTTAACTCTGGCAATTTAGCTGAGCAGTAGCAAAAGAAAGGTTAGCAAGTTGAGGTTTACTCAGACTGTTTCTCAGTCTCAGCCCAAGAGAGTCTGCAGTTCTTCTGTCTGTCGAGTGAAGTCTCTCACCTTAGTGCTGGCTAATATTTAACAAGTTTGGAAGCTAGGATATTTGCGCCTGACAGCTCCACTGTTGGATGGTTTATCTATTTGTATAGACGTGTGGGAAGGATTGGCTGGGCTTTGATGAGAGTCTCACAGAGCTGAGGATGGTTAAGCAGAGATTGAACTCGATGACTGAGTCTCTTGGATTTCATTCACATATAAACTCTAAAAACTAACTCTTCATAGTTGATGTGTTGACTTGTTTTGTCTTCATCCTAACATGCTTTATCTGATTCATTTGAGGATTTTCTTAAAATAAAAAGAGGGTATATGGAAGCTCATGGACAGGTTCAGTGTTCATAGAACATGATTTGGTAAAGAAAAAAATACTTTTAAACCCACAACATGCTTGCTTTGAGGTTCGTACTGCCAGAAAAGCGTATTCAGTCCTAGGCTCTATTCAATAATTTGTGAATAGTTTTATCAAGGTTAGCTTTCATTAGATTAGTCATGCTCTACCATCAGCAGCTTTAATACTAACATCTACCATCAGCCATGCGTCAAGGCCAACAGCTCTGCACGTCTGGAAGCAGATAGCAGGCATTGTGAGCACTTGATCTTGAGCTCACAATATATGTATTAGACTTAGTCACGAACTTGCAGACGTAAGGCACAAAGAGGACATGGTTGCTGAAAGAGTCATAGCACAACAATTATCATGGCATTTTGAACCCTGTTAAGTTGTGCCCTTAAAATAAATGCTGTTGATCAGCCAAGATATGTTTGATATATGAAGTTTAGTTATGCTTCTTTAGTTTTGCAGTTGAATGACAAAGCTAATGTAGATAAATTAATGACCCTGTAAAAATTCAAACATCATCAAAAAATGGTTACATAAATAGTTGCATCCAGAAAGAAGTGTCAGACTGCAATGCTATTTGTTAGGAAGATTGACCTTACCAGGAACAATAAATGATAAAACATTTAGACAGATTTGGACAATATTTGAGCTATATATATATATATATATATATATATATAGAATTAATGTCTCTCAGTATGGTGTTGGGTAAAACCTCAGACGATGTGACAGGCCATGGCATAGTGTAACGTTCTGGACTCACACGTACACGCTGGGTTGTATTTATTGACAAGGTACTTACAGATAAGGTACAATAAATATCAAGACGAGTATACATTCAGACAAGGCACACAAGTAGTCACGAAGACTGACAAGCAGAGACCAGGGACTTATATACACACAGTCACATTAGACACGGCTGGGACATGATAAGGATGGGGCAGGGTTACAGATGCAACACAGCTGGGAATGGGAGAAGACATGACTGAAAACAAAACAAGACACAAGCTGGACTCTATACGTGACACATAGTATCTATCTTCAAGGCAGGCACTTGAGGCACCAGCAGCATGCAGATGAGTGTTGTCCTGTTGGAATAGCGCACCAGGATGTGTATTCAGAAAGGGTAAGGACACTGGTTGCAGGATCTCAGTAATGTAACATTGGGTTGTCAAAGTGCCTGTAATAAAAACCAAATGCATCAGTTGAAATTGCAACTCACACCATGAAACCAGGTATTCTGGACATGTGACGTGACAACAGACCATTGATCTTGGCATCCCCACGCATGGATTCATTGGGCATCTCCACAAAATGCAAAAGCAGTAGTGGGTCACAGATGACCCACTACCGTTCTGACTCCAATTCTATTGCAGCACTCAAGCAGCATCATACACTCCTACAAAAACTGTCTAAAAGCTGTCAAAACAACTACATGGTAAAGTCTGTGTGGCATTCATTATACTTAATATTATAGCCCCAACTTTTTATTTATTTCACAGAGATGAAAGTTTAGCCCACACACTACCATTGTGCCTTCGCAACAGTTTCCAAGTTAAGGAGTGTTTAAAAAATTACCAGAATCAAACATATTGTTATTACTATCATCATTATTATTATTACCAGTTGTATGGGTGGTAGTATAAGTAGTGGTATTAGTTCTCTAAAGATATCTGTTAATGCTTCTGGGTATATTATCATTGACATTCCTGAAAGCATCAGCAGATTCACTTATATAAGAGATAATAATAGCGATACTTTTTCTTTTGGTATGTTTTCAGATGCCTTCTAATTTTTAAATTGAAGCAAACACAGTGGAGCAGTGGAGTTTCAACACTTTGAAATAAATGGTAAAGCAAAGGAAAAAGTAGCTTCAGAGCAACATTAAACAAACTAAGGTCTTACAGATATATATATATTGGCTGGTTAACTACATCTGGACAGAAACTATAAATTTAGTTTTCACCAAATGAGAAATGCTTATGCTATTAACTATGCAACTGAATGAAACTGTAACTTTTAGCTTCTGTATATAGGATGTTTGGTCCTGTTACACTACAAGGCTTTAAAAACATCATTCCCACTTTTCTTTTGGTATGAGGTGTAAAGTAGTTGCATTATCGCTATTTCACCTTTTCAGATTTAACATGAAGTGTGACATCTTTTTATGTTACTCTCACATTTAATGTATTCTAATAATACAACTTAAGATCTAAAGCAACTATCTAAAGCAACTAGGATGTGACACATCTGAAGTGTCAAAAACTGCTCAGCTAAAACACTCTCACCCAGACTACTCTTACTTTTTGATTCATTTAAGGCAACACCACAGAACTGAATGAACTGGATCTCAACTGAGTCTATCAGCATCTCACTTCAATAGTCTATACCATTTTATATTGTATAAGGAGATTCTTTTATTTAAAAATATTGTATTATAAAAATCTATTCTATATATTGTATGTGATCTTACATAGGAGAGCAGTGACGCTGTGGTTATTGATACTCAGGACCACTATGCTGATTGTGCAGTCCACTTCACTCCAGGGTTGCAATATAGGATAGGATAGAACTTTATTGATCCCTTTGGAGGGTTCCCTCGGGGAAATTAAGGTTCCAGTAGCAGCATTAGTATAGTAAAATAGTAAAATGTTTCAAGCCACTCTTAAAAGGCATGTCAGCTAAATACCATCAAGATACCATTGTCTGGTTAGAAAATCTGTCATTTGACAGGCAAATATAAACACATCAGATAATAAGCTAAACATCACAATTGGCTAAACATCAATACTTCAATTTATCAATTTTGTTACTATGTATCTTAAATATTACAGAAATATTACATATTTATAATGACTGAATATTGTATGTAACAAAAACACTAGTGTTGCTGTCCTTTCACTGTGTCCTCTCAGTGAGATGTGCTGAAGAGATAGCTGAGTAGCTTGTGTAGCTTTTAGCCTAGCAAGCAATCACCTTCCTGACTTTGGCATTCATTACTGATCAAATGATAAGCTGGTACTTTCCCTGCTGAATTTTTATTTAGCTCCAGTTCAGCAGAAACTAGCAGAGTCTGGAGTTCTGAAGCTGCAGTCACATTTTAGCGTTTAACCTATGGCTTTGACTGGGTTTTCACTTGTTGGTGAGGTATACTTACATTTTAAGGGCATAATTGTATTGCGGCATGTCTCATATTGTATGTCTCTTATACTTATTCATTTATTAATAACACACCCATACCATATCCACAATTTTCCTGTCAAATCAAGTTTTCCTGTGATTTATAACTGCTATAAGCCAGCTCTTGGCTTCCAGTTGTAGTACTTAAATTCTGAACAAGTAGAACAAATGGTTGTTAGCAAACTACTATGTGGTTGCATAGTAACGACATTTTAAAAGCTGTGGTGACTGTTTTGACAGTACCTCATTCCTCCACACATACAGAGTGGGCTAATAATATGACATGGTCTCAGGTTAGATACACTGATATAGTGTGCTATTTTATCTTTTCTGAAGGTGTAGACAGCAAAGAATGAAACTATCAAAGCAAACAGGCATACATTTTAAAGCAATTTTACAGGAAATAAAACAAATAGCGACCAAGTAGAGTCAAGCAGCCAGTCGTACCAGCTAAGGCATGTTCGACTGTAACTTAGTCTAAATGTAAACTGTGCTCATGAGTTTATGAGCTATTAAAATATATTTGGTTGCTCCAAATAAGTAAGTAGGTGCAGATGGTTAAAAACATCAATCTACTTGACAGTAGTTAGGAGGATAGGATAGCATAGAACTTTATTGATCCCTTGGGAGGGTTCCCTCAGGGAAATTAAGGTTTCCTAAGGAATTAAGGTTAATTAAGGAAATTAGTTTGATCTATTGTCAATTTACCCACTACTAGTTAAGATTCATTTAAAAGCCAAAAAGAGGTGGCAGTCCCAGTGGTTTTTCAGGAAAATGTTTGATATATATATATATATGTATATATATCATTTATGTTTCTGAGGTAGATTTTGTAACAGGCCTTAAATGCTTCTGGTCTGGTTCTAAAACAGCATGATGATATAAACATAATCATAAACATTACATTAATCCATTAAATGATCATGTTTAATTAATAGCTGAACAAGAATTCTGCAGGTTAATGGATTCAGTGTCGTTGTCGTACCCCATTGCACAATTCTTCTTTTTTAAAAAGGGATTATTATAACTCAATCCTTATGAATAAATTCTATATATGCGTGAAAATGAATTTGTAATGCAAATTAATACATAAAAGCGGAAGCATATTCTCCTGCATATGATGCATTTCAATAGAGCACTGGGATGATATACAGTGCTTTGGCCTCTGAGGGAAATTGCAGAATTAACCTGTTTTTCTCTCTGAAGGCGTGTGGGAGGAAACACTAAGGCATCCTTATGAAGAAACACATAAACAAACGCTCATCATCTAGCTGAAAGGTTTGTTCCAGATAACCATCAAAATGAGTCTTCCAATCGCAGAAGATAGTTGCAGTGGTAGCAGAGCTGGTGAAAAGCTAACATTCAGCATACCTGATTATTACAGAGTGGATTACTCACTTAGACGCCGCTAATGAGGTGTTTCCTCTTTGATGTTCCTGATTGATATGGTGACACACTCACCACACTCCCTCCCAGCGTGCAACAGGCCGTGAGCAAAGTGGCAGCAGCACAGCAGACCTTGATGTTTACCTTTGCTTCTGTAAAGCTGATCAGAGCTCTGCCAGTAATGGCACAAAGGTGAAGTGCACAAAAGAGAAAATAGCTCTGCAGGCCCAGGAACCTGATACCGCTTCCATGGCAAAATACAGTGCAAAACATGGAACAGTGCAGGTCTGAAGTGTTTGTGAGATTGTGAGACTTTTGAGAAATGCATTTTTTATTGATATATTTGGCTTTGGTTCAATTTAATGCTAGAATATATTATTTATAAAAAAAAGTATGTAAATGACCCATTACTTAGATTTTTTCTTTTTATGTAGTATGTAAACACAACATTTAAAAATGATCAATTCCTCTTTGTGTAAAAATGTAGCCCTCAAAATAACTCATTTTAAATCTGATATTTAAAAATTGATGTGCCATTTTATTAGCAATTTAACATGTGCATATGGAGCAAATTTTTTAATTGATTACACAAAATATAACTTTCTAAAAACTCAAAAAAGTATAAAAGTGTTCTTTTAATTCAGATTTCGTTAAATTGTTATATTTTCCTGTAATGTCTTTTTTAATCTAGCAATAAAATGTATTTTAGAAAGTTTTTGGAATGTTAACGGTGTCAGTTTAATAAAATATTAAGTTTTGTCCCGTCTCTTTTGTCTGACAGGGTGATTGTGCTAAATGTGATGGACCTTATCCAACATGATTAAGCTGCAAATAAAGAAAAACTTTCTCTTTGTGTTATTTAAAGCAGCAGTTCTTTATTTGTACACAAACTAGTTAGTCTTCCTGAAAATAATAAAGTTGTGTATAAAAGAAATTGTCATATTTTAAATGTAAATGTAATGTTCATCAATATAGACATGTGACAATGGAATCATGAAAACTGATTAAAAAAATTATAGTACACTCTATAATAAATAGTATCATCTCTTAATATCATATTAAAAAGAACACCTGAATTAATAACCATAAGCCTTTGTGCTTCCCATATCTCATCAATCATTGTGGACGCCAATGATGCTTGATCTGTAGAATGACTTGTTTGGAGTTTAAATGTTTGTGAGATATAAAATGAACACAGTTAAGTTAAAAGATGCCATTGTGAACAAATACTTTTTAAAGGGAGAAAGCAGCATTTTAATCAGACAGACTAAAAAGAAAGGTAACAAAAACAGTCTGTTCATGTCTAAAGGATAATTGAACATGGATGTGTGAAAATAAGCAATTACAAATTACATTTCTAGAAGTTAAACTCACACCAATGTTATGAAGAGATCTTGGGAAAAAATACTAGGATAGTAGGTTTGATTAAGCTACTTGTTACCACACAAGGTGCATTTCGTAGTACAGACAGACAGTGAACAGTCTATGATTGCTAGGACATTAGTAAGACATTCATAGCTGGCAGGGTTTCAGTCTCAAAGGCAGAAGTTCATGCCTACTGATGCTTGTTCCGATTCACAGCATGCAATATGCTATGACCTTTTGGAAGAATCTGGCATTCTATCACTGAAAGCCTGTGAGCCTGTGCCATCAATCACCAGAAACAAGGGAGAAGTTGATGGGAATGGTGGGTGTTGATAATGTATCCCCAATTGTTCAATGCCCTTCATCTGTGAGTCTCTCCCTGTGCTACAGATTCCTTCCTCTTTTCCCTCTCCTCATAAACAAACAAATGACTCCTTGGTTCATTGTACTACATGGAAGACTAGGGCCTATTCTGCTACTCATCCTTTTCTCTTTTTCTATCTTTCTGTATCTCTCTCTGTCTCTCTTTTTTCTGTGTAGGTCAGAGTGGTGAGAATAATATCACCAGGCCTGGAATATTTGTAATTCATCCATCATTCCTTCCTTTTGAGGGCTCAGCATAGAGACCACAATACATTTGAACACAGGGCTTAATCACTCAACTAGGCCTTTGATAGTCACTCAAGAGAGCTGTGTACAACATTGAAAAACAGAATACCTGCCTCATGTCCTCTGAGGCTGTACACATGCAGAGAGTGGTGGGTGGCATTGCTAGCAGTGGTACCAGGGTAAAGGGTAACAGTTTCAAGTAGATTATTTATTAGATATAAAAAAAAATAATACACTAGAGATGTGATGTAAACTATATAATCTATAACTCTATTTGTTATAATTTTATAAATCACTGCAGTGCAAAACATTTTTGTATCCCCATTTTTGTCATTTTAGACATATTGTACAACAATATCCAGTTGGAAGCTTACATTCACTCACCATGGTCGTGAATGTCATGGCAACATCAGTAATTTCTTTTCACTGTTCATTATCTAGGGACGAATGAGCAATGATACATCTTAAATAGAAACATGAATTTGGTGCATACATTTAAATGTGGCAGTGGGGGTGTTCTGAAATTAAGGGGCCAAACCATATGAACACCAACTAAGATAATTAAATCAGTGGTTACAAAATGTCATGTCCAATGTCCAATATGAACTAGATTTACATGACAAGACAAGAATGTTTCTTTGAGCCTTGAACAGTTCAGGAACACACGTGGACACAGACTGGAGGTATGTACGGAGTCTGTTTATTATATTCCAAGGTGTAGGATGTAGAAAAACATAGTTCGGTTGTCCAGTTGCTTGGCTGTACTATCGATTTACCTCAACACTGTAGGTTGAAAATAAAAAGCGTCTGAATATCCTGTAAAGTGAACCTCCTTACTTCTCTAGCTCCACATGATACTTTCCTACAGGCTGCAGGTACTATGTGAATACACCCCCCTTTGCCAGAGAACTATTCCTGAACAACTGCATGTTTTAAGATCAACAGTTCAAGAAAGCATAATTGGTTGATAAATACTGTAACTACCAAAACACAGGCCTGCTATGAACTGGAACTGTCTACACTCAAAAGAATTGTACATTGTCATAGATTAAGAAGCAAGTTTAAATGCTTTTTGTAAGCATGTAAACACACATATATTTTCCTGAAATACAAATCATATTAAAAGGCACTACAATACAAACTTACTGTGGGGACTGTGTGTTTTGGGATGAGATTCTGTTCTCATGGCAAAGTATCTGAATTCAAACAGAATCTGTATTCTGAATCTAAATTTCTTGACAGAATGGATTTAGCCCAACCTATAACAGATTGCTGCTGGTGAGTCTATTTACCTATGATCTGATACTGCACTGAAAAATGTGAAGTAGCAGAAAGGCTCAGTAAATGTAAACCTATACCGAGCACAGATACGGGAAACACAGTAAAACAATCAAATATAACAAACCTAGTTTGCAATTCACCCCTTAGATCATTTTTAGAAGAAAATACTCAGAAATGGTGTGCCTTTCATTTTCATTGAACCTTCAGAATCTAGTAGTGTAGCTTCAGTAAATTATATAAATAAACTAATTACAAATACAATGTCAACAAGTGCATTAAATCTAAGAATGACAATTAAAACCAGCTTGCTGATATCCACCCACTTGCTGCATATATCCCCTCCTCTTGCTGGTCTCTGATCTGCAGAGATATGAAGTTATGATTAAAAGTTGCGGCTGAGCATATGGACAATGAAAATACATTGTGAAGAAAAGTTTTATGGTCAGATGAGACAAATTTTTTTGGAGGAGAGAAGGTGACACTTCCAAACTCAAGAACACTTTTTTATTATTTTTTATTTTATTATTTTTTTTATTATTTCTTTACATTTTTATTTATTAACTGGCTCAAATACTTTACTATACTTGAAAAAAAGCCTTTGTGTTGTGCTCTCCCCTATATTTTCTTTAAATTTTGCAGATGGATATAGCTAGTACAATATAGTTAAAGGTAATAACTGTGCCATGTTCAGATTTTACAGTTGGAGTTAGTGTTAGATTCTAGCCTAAAATGTGACAGCAGCAGAGGGTATAGGTATAGAGTCTTACATGACATCCTTTTGTCATCCCACTGTACAACATGGACAAAAGAAATATCTCACATGAGAAATGGTTCAAGTTATTACAGCATCCATCTGCACATATCAAACACAGTTCAATTCTGCTTTCTCAGTCTGTATTTATGCCTTGCTGACTGTTGATTGTGTTTGGATTCTGGCTTTAACTATGTGAAAAACTGTTTAACTGTCAAACACAATTTCTTATGACAGGAGTGGTTAATCATGGGCCTGGGGTGCCATATTCCTGCATGGTTTGCTGATTTCCCTGTTATAACAGACCTACTAAGCTGGCAGTTAACAGCTGAGATGAATTAGGTGTGTGTGAGCTGGAAATGCTTAAACTCTGCAGGAATGTGGGATGCCTGGACTGGAATTGCCTGCCACTGGTGAAAGAAGCAAGGACATAGTTTTAGCATGGACAGAAGTGACAGGTCCTGACCAATATAATTTGTTTCCTCTGTTCACTGGCAGTTTCCCAAGTTGTGAGGTTTTATCTTGAAAGGCTGAACATTGGCCTGTCTGCTTGTGGTAACATACTTTCAGAGTTCAAGTGAGGCATGATAGTGGGTGCAAGATGGATGAGACATTTCATTTTTGTAGTTCCAAAGGCAAGGTGCATTATCTTGCTGGTATATCCTATCATTGTGTGGGTACACAAAGCTTGTGTAGGACTGCAAATGGTCAGCAAGTAATTGGCACTGGTCAATGACATGTTTAGACAGACTAGTGGACCCAACCCATGTCACGAGAACACACCCAATGTGAAACCACCACCTCGAGAGTGTCTTGTTCACAACTGGTATCCATGGCTTCACAGAGTCTATGCCACATACAAACCCTAACATTAGCTCAAAACATTTGGTACTATGACTCATCAGACCAAGCCACATGTTGACAGTTCTCTAGGGTGCAGGTAGCAACCTCACAAGCTCAGGTGAGATGTTGTATCCCATTTTGTGGTGTGAACAGATGCACTCTAAAAAGTGCCCACCAATGGCGCCCACCCAACCTAGTTTATAACAAAAATAAAAATCTGAACCTCACATAGGAATTTACAGCTCAGACATGGCTGTGTCTGTAGGTATTGAAAGTACCTATAAGAATGATCTAAAGTATATCATATATATCATCAATTGCATCTATAATAGTATAAAATCCTAAAAAATGAAAGGTGCTACAAAGTTTTTTTGAGTAATTCCACATCATTTTTATGTTTCAAAACATACATTCAAAACATCAAAGTTTTAAAGAAGTCAATGTAAAGGTTCTTTGCCAATTTAAATGTGTAACACATGTTTTTTAAACAACAATTAAAATACATACAAGGGTTCTTCAATACAGACCTGCCAACTGAGGTACACATTTAGAAACTTAAATGGTTCTGTGTCTGGTTAAACAGATTAGTAGAAAGTCCTATTTATAACATTTTAAAATGGTTTACAACCCTTTCACTGCCCTTTCCAGTATTATGTAGAACCTTGGTTTGCTTAAAGTGTAAGATACTAAATTAGGTAGATTTATTAGTACAACCAAAACATTGGTCTTATGTGTTGGTTTCATGGCCTTAGTAGTTTCTGCAAGACCTGTTTCTGCAGTTCTTTGAACGTGTTGGCCAGAGAGTTCAAACAATTGATGGGGTTGTGTTGTGGCAATTGAGATGGAAAAGTAGACTTCATATTCCTTGGAGGATGGTGTTCAGAGTTAGTATTAGAGTCTTTTGCACACAACACTGACACACAAGAGAACTAAACCCTGAGCCCAACTAAAAACAGCATTTCCTCTGTGCCCTTTAAGGTCTCTTGTAATAAGGTAGATCTCCCTGGTGGACCCAAAGCATAGTGTGTTTGTCTGATGTCTAAATCTAATGTTAGAGTCCTGTAACTGTAAGTAAAGGCTCAGCAGAACAAAACACTGATTAAACTGATGTTTTCTGCCAAATTTCTCAAACATGTTTCTCAACCTTTGCCCTGCATATTTTAAAGCTTTCCCTACTCCCACCACATCTGATTGAGGGGTGGGTTTCCCAAAAGCTTCATAATGCCAAGTACTTAGTTAACTAGGTTAACAAAGATTGCATGTATCCTAAAGCATTGTGTAACTAAAGTACTACATAATTTACACTATTTGCCTGCAATTCAGCACCAAAACACCAGGGGCCACCATTTCTGAGGGAGGTAGAATAGATTCCCAGTCTCTAAAATAATATAATAATATGAAAAAAAACAACAATAATTAATAATAATAATTTTCTTATTGCTATTGTAGACTTTATTGTTTTATATACTCGTCAGTTCAGCCTCATCACAGTCTTAAGGACAGTCTATAGTATGTATCTAATTGGACACATTATGACTTGACCAATAAAACTTGCATGTAAATCAGGAAAGTCTTGTTAAAGTCTGTGCATTCTGTTAGCAAAATGGGGCTGGAGTGGCGATTCCTACATCTAGTTGAGAATGGGATTCTAATTCTACACCCTTGGTGACCAGCAAGGGCTTTTTACTGAGGTTGTAACCAAGTGGCTGGGATAGTATGAGGCATTCATCTGGGCAAACTCTGGGGTGTGTCAGCTGGAAAAAGATGGTGTTTGCTGGGTGATAACAAGAATCTTCTCCCTGTGTTCCTGTTCCTGCGCTGAACCCTAAAACTGCAACTGAGCTGATGGTTAACAGTGCACAGTGTTGTGGAGCTCAGTGTTCTCAACATCCCGAAGATGTGCAACATTGCAGTGGAGGCTCGTATTTGCCTTCCTCGTCATACAGAGGAAACCAATGAAGGGGACACAAAGGAATGTCAAAGAACTGCCTGGAGAAAGGCAGGAGCATTTGTATGTCCGAAACATTAGAAATTTGTTTTCTTTATCATTTTTATTTTTTAAATGAAAATATTTAGCAACAATAGTGATAAACATATAATGAATGAATTAAACACAAAAGAACAAACAGGAAGATTTATTTAAAAATCTTCCTGTATATTAAAAGGTCATTTGTACTTGTGTCTAAAATAAATAAATAAATAAATAAATAAATAAATAAATAAATAAATAAATGTATAAATAAATAAATGTCATAGTGATATACTCATGAACACATCATAAATCAACAATTATATAAATTATATAAATAACATTTCAGAATGTGTGAGAAAACATTGATGTAAACATTTCTATGTTTTTAGAGTATAATTGAGAATATATTCTGTATATTTCACTGAATTGATGTTTGAGGTTCGACTGTTTGGGGGTGGAGTCAACAAAAATGTCCTTTGATCTCAGTCATTAAGTGTCAGTTTGTTAGGCTCTTTGGGAAACGCTCATTAATCTGACTCTTTCTTTCTCACATCCTTTTTTAGTTTGCCTTTTTTCACTAAGACTGATTGCTTTTGAGAAATTCACCATGGCAGTTCATTAGCAAGCCATTAAGAGTTGCATGGAGTGTGTTAAAGGTAGAATGTGCAGGACAGGGGTCTCTCCAGGACCAGTGCTGAGAAACACTGCTCCATGACAATACAAAAACCAACCACCTTTTCATAGAAATTGGCACAGCATCCAATTTGTTGGTTTATAGCCCAATAATAAATAGGAAAAAATACATTTCTGTACACCATAGTGTGTTCCACAACCCTTTTCAGTATTATACAATCCTTTTTCATAGTATATCAATTATCTAAATGTAGCCTAGCAACTGAAGTCAGGAAATGTTCAATCCTCTGAAACCAGTGAATGGAGGAATGTCTTCATCTATCAATGTTGCATAAAGGTCTAATCTTTAAAAAAAGTTTTATTTATCAATGAAGAAAGGCTCCACAATTCAGGCACCATGACTTCAGGTGAGGCAACCATGTAAGAGTAGCTTAGTGTTTTAACATTTGCGGGACTTACAGAGGTAGGTGGAGCAGACGTACATGCAGGGTTGTATTTATTTACAAGATTTTCATTCTGTATGCTGACCTTACCTTTCACAAAGAAATTTGCTTTATCTGAAAACAACCTGAGAGGGAAAATGAGGGTTTATCTGCAGTTTCAGAGTCACCCATTCTGAAAATTCAGCCCTACAGTCTGATTTGTCATTAGTCAAGTGTTGGATCTGCTTGGAATGACATCATCCATCAAACTGCGTATATGGAAAAAAGAAATTGAACATAAGAAAGCATAAAGTTATATTACCATGAAGCACATGAAAAATATTCTGGTGAAATTCTCTATCAGCTAGATGTGTCACACACCTACTTGCCCTTTTGAGAAACTGATGCTGCATCCCAAATGCATACTACACTAATACTATAAGGTATAGACTATATATTATTCTAAATAGTGTGGTATAGTGTGTATATTAGTATATGCAATATTAATGTACTAAACTGTGTTAACAGACAGAGGTGAAGCATTGTCATGCCAACATATGATCCTGATCTCCTGATGCTGCTACAGCTGCACAGCCATTGTTATTCATTGTTTTCTAATTTTTCCAGATGCCTAAATTTCAAGTCAAGGCTTTTTATTGTCATTTTATTGAAATTTTCCAGAATCATTCTGAGTATGGATTGTGGATGTTTGCATAAACAACTTTGTTTTTGTTTTTTTGTTTTTTGCATAATTATTAATTTGTTTATTATGTTGCACACTACATACTCACAAACTAGTTAATATAATTACCTTACTAGTTTTGGTAAAGTGGTACTAGAGCAGCTAAAAAAATAGAATATTTCACTTCATAAAATTTTTTCATGTTAATACTTATTACCTTATTCAAAGTCAAAATTAAATATATAATTTACATTCTGGATTTATTCTGGATTTCTGATTTCTAAGGTATCTGTCACACATAAAACCAATGAAACTGTAACACCCAAGTGAACTCTTATAGTCTTCCCCAAACCTCAGCAATCTCAGATTATTATCTAATTTCTTGTGAGCTACATCTTAGCCAAAATGTATGTACATCCCCTCACTATTGCATGAAGTGTTCAATATCATCTACAGCCAAACAAATTATTGAAAACACCCCAGATTTATTGACCACAGATTACTGTCTATCATATCCAGATTTACCAAATAACCTTAAATAAACGTTAGACAGTGTAGCACCACTTAAGTATAAGAATTTGAGACACACAGAAACGTCCTATGGTATAATGATTAGATTTGTATCTTTAAAGCATCAGCATGAGGATTAGAGCAGAAATTGCAAATCTGGACCAGAGTATAATATCTGATTACAGAACTATTTCTAATTTACCGTTTATGTCTAAGATCTTATCTAAGAGAAAAGAAATTACCTCACAACTATGCAAATACCTGCGTAAGAATCAAAAATATGAAAAATTCCTATTTGGATTCGGGCCTCATTATAGTACTGAGACAGCCCTAGTTAGGATTACAAATGATCTTCTTGCCTCTGATCAAGGCTGTGTGTCCCTGTTTGTGCTGCTAGACTTAACTGCATCATTTGATACAATAGATCACACTATTCTCCTCAAAAGATTAGAAAACATGTTTGGAATCACAGGGACAGCCCTGGTTCATGGTCACATGGTTCAGAACTTACTTAACCAATTGATTAATTCAATTCATGAAGGTAAATAGTGTATCTTCCAATGTTACTGAAATGAAATATTAGATTAGATTAGATTCAACTTTATTGTCATTGTGCAAAGTACCAGTACAGAGCCAATGAAATGCAGTTAGCATCCAACCAGAAGTGCAATATGCAGTGTTATTTACATAAAGTGCATGGATATAAATATATACATAAGTATGGCATATATAAATGTGTAAGTATGTAGATTACATATACTGAGCAGATGTGCAGAATGTGGTATGCATGTGGTGGTAGCAGCAATACAGCTGAAAACGAATACCAACTGTACTGTATAGAGTGGGCAAACAGTATTACAGAATTATAAAATGAATACCAAACAGTACTGTACAGAATGAGCATACAGCATTATGTTGGTGAATATGAATAAAGTGAATATGAATAGTGGGTGATGGTGCAAAGATGCAGAAAGCCAGTGCAAAGTAAAAGGTGTGTGTGCAGAGTTTGCGGGTGTTGAAGTGATAGTGCAGGGAATTTAAGTGTCCGTGCAGAAGAAATAGTGCAATTAATTAAAGTATCCGTGCGGCATTCACCATGGTCACAGCTTCAGGAAAAAAGCTTTTCCTGAGGCTGCTGGTGCGGGAACGGAGGCTCATATAACGCCTGCCAGATGGAAGTAGGGTGAAAAGTTTGTGGTTCGGATGAGAAACATCCTTGATGATGTTCCTTGCCCTGTCCAGGCTGCGTTTGTGATAAATGTCCTGGATGGTGGGTAGCTGGGTGCCTGTGATGCGTTGGGCCATCTTCACTACTCGCTGGAGTGCTTTCCGGACAGCAGCACAGCAGTTGCCGTAACATACTGAGATGCAGTTGGTGAGTATGCCCTCAATGATGCAGCGGTATAAGTTCACCAGGATTCTGGGAGACAGGTGAACCTTCTTCAGGCTCCGTAGGAAGTAAAGGCACTGCTGCGCCTTTCTGACCAGGACGGAGGAGTTCAGAGACCAGGTGAGATCACTGGAGATGTGGATGCCGAGGAACTTGAAGCTGGACACCTGCTGTACTGCAGCTCTGCTGATGTAGATAGGAGAGTGCAGGCCTCTAGACCTCCTGAAGTCCATGATGATCTCCTTGGTTTTGCTTGTGTTGAGCTCCAGGTTGTTTTCTTGGCACCATAGCGACAGATGCTGTACCTCATCCCTGTAGGCCATCTCATTGTTGTCTCTGATCAGGCCTATCACTGTGGTGTCATCCGCGAACTTGCCTATGGTGTTAGGACCATAAACAGGCACACAGTTATGGGTGAACAGAGAGTACAGCAGTGGGCTCAGTACACAACCTTGTGGTACACCAGTGTTCAAGGTGATGAATGAGGAGGAGAGGTTGTCTAATTTAACAGACTGGGGTCTGTCAGTCAAGAAGTCCGAAATCCAGTTGCAGAGGGATGTGCTGATACCCAGATGGTTGAGCTTGGAGATCAGCTTGGAAGGGATCACTGTGTTGAATGCTGCGCTGAAATCAATGAACAGCATTCTGACGTAGGAGTTCTGGCAGTCCAGGTGGGTCAGTGCAGTATGAAGTGCTGAGGAGATGGCATCCTCAGTTGACCTGTTGCTATGGTAGGCAAACTGATGTGGTAAAAAAAACAGACATGTTACACAAACAATACTCTACTGTACATATCAGTCAAACCTGATGATAAACCTAGATTATAGAAAATGGAGGACTGTATAACAGATATAAAATCTTGGATGCTGTGTAACTTCCTCCTTCTAAATAGTGACCAAACAGAGGTCCTCCTTTAGGGTCCTAAAACTGCAAAAAATAAATACTCAGACATAATGTTAAATCTGGCTGATTTCTCTCTTAGACCTCGTTCAGCAGAAAAAAAAATCTTGGTGTCATAATTGATTCAGATTTATCATTTGACCAACACATAGGCAATATTACGAGGCTTATATTACATTTGTTTATATTACAAATGCCCTATCTTTGCACGTTGCTAAAAAACTATTGCATACATTTATCACCATAAGGTTAGATAATTGCAATGCACTTGCAATGTTCAAACAGAAACCTAAATAGACTTAAGTTCAAAATGCTGTAGCCAGGGTCCTAAATATAATGAGGAAATTAGACCATATAAGTCTTATATACAATCATACAATCCTATCAGCACTGCACTTTTGACTTCTGGTCAAATTCCATATTGATTATAACATTTTTTTACCTGCATATAAAGCCATACATGGGCTTGCAAAATAATCTCTCCTTATGAGGCATCATAATCACTCAGATCACAGGTGCTAGCTTGCTACTTGTACCCAGAATTTAGAAGACTTCAGCATGGGGAAGAGCCAGCTCTGGAATAACCTTGCAGGTAATGTTTGAAACTTGGACATAGTCTCAGTCTTCAAGTCTAGACTTAAAACTCACTTGTTCAGTATAGTCTTTGGTTAATAATGTCTCAGCTTAGTTACAGGCTGCAAATCCAGGGGTTCATGGACATAGGCATTTATGGTAAACTGGGATGTTGGTGCTGCCATCTGAATCTTCATGTGATCACTCAGGTATGTGATGGTGGAGCAGTTGGACACCAGTGTTTTAGGATGCTCCCATGTTTATATTACCTACTGGTTCTCTCCTTTCAGTTAAGCTGTAATTGTTAGATCTGCTGGACTCACTCGCCACACTCTGGTTATGTTGCCATTCTCCGTTCTCTATAAATCTAAACAATTAAACAACCAATTACATCTCTGTACTTTTTCCAAGTCAATGATGGCCCACTGACTTAGGCTGATGAAATGCTAACCTTAAGCTTCCCTGAGGGGAGGGAAGGACCCTGAGCTCCCTGGCCACCACTTCACATTAGCTGCCCACATTCTGGCATCTGGACCTGGACTTGTTTCTCACCCTGTTCTGGACTAGTTGCCCACCTGGTGTCACTAACAATGGAGAAATTTACACAGACCCTAATTAGCTGCTACTGTTACTATTATGTCTACCATCAAACTATCATTACTTCAGTACACCTGAGTATTACAGCAGACCTGTGGTGATCCAGTGTCTAACTATGTCTCTAACTATGTTTAAGTAGTTCACCAGGGGAGGATGGGTCTCACCTTGTGAAAACCTGGTTCCTCCCAAGGTTTCTTCCTCCTGCTCTGAGAAAGTTTTTACGTCTTTATACTTTGTTTTCATGTGTTGTTCACCTTTTAATTTTTGGATTCCTATAAAGCTGCTCTGTGGCAACTTCAGTTGTAAAAAGCACCGTACAAATACATTTTGATTGATTAACTGATTATAACTGAGTGTCTTGAATCAAAGAGCAAAAACAATGATTATGTTTGGGTAAACAACCTATTGTTGTGACAGTGAACCAGAAATTAGCTTTGGGGTCAGCTCAGCTCTCTAATTCCAGTACAGTCTGGGTTTATTTAAATAAACTGTATGTGAAAGCACACATTCAAAATATTACAAAATATTTTTTCTCAATGACTGTGTAGTGCTACATCTTTTTATCTACCCTGTTTTTGCCCCCAAACCCCTTTATAAATAAAATTTCACACATGGGTAAACTGGGTAAATGCTATCTCCTATTCTTCTGTGATGTTTTGTATGAAATTTGCTTTAAAAATCAATCAAACAAAAATAAACAAACAAACAACAAACACACATGAAATAAAAGCAGAAAATATGTATTTAGTATAAACAGAAAATATTTATTTTTGCTTGGATTTTGATTGTTTAGCTGGTCAACTAACATTACTGACCTTACCAAGTTTGTTGTCAAGCATGATTAATATTATGTTTACCAGAAATACCAGTAAGACCACTCTGGTTGATCAGAAAGCCAAGCTTGTTGAGTAGTATGACCATTTTTTTTACCAGCATGACACTGGTGAATTGGGGAATTAGCTGAGAACCAAAAAAATTCTTGGCATTCCAGCATAGAGTTCTTTTCCAGCTTTCCAACCACACTGACCAACAATGGCCAGTTTAGACCATCTGAAACAGGCTAACAGCTGGTCTAGATCTGTGATTTTACTTATTTTGGTTATATATTGTCAAAATATATTCTTCTTTGCGGCACAATTTATTAAAGATTTACTCTACTCTGGACAAGGAAGGTGTGGAAATGCTACAAGACACTATCATTACAGGCCCTGTATATGTTGAAAAATAGTTGCAGAATATAAGGATGCCAAGTCAAAGGAAAACATCTGGCTTGTCAGTAAAATGAGTAAGAATATTTCAATAGCAGAATTATTAAGACCACATTGCAGAATACAAACTTCTCAGCACTATCAAATAAATGTAGGGCTGTGACGCATGTGAAGCATGTGCAGATTGTTATAAAATAATGGGAAGATTAGGAACTCATTAGCAATCTGCAATGAATGATTGAGTAAAACTGTTAAACATAGTGGAGCTAGTATCATGACTTAGCATTAAAAAAGTTTTATTTAGTGGTACTTTACTATTCAGCAGCCCAATGAATTTAAACACTACCAAAAGAATTAAGGAGTCCATCAAAGATGAAATAATGAACATTTGAAGGGTAAAAATTGATATGTAGGCACACATTTTGTGAAGCCCAAATGGGACCAGACCTGTAACCTGCATGGTGCATTTAAATGTGGTGCAATGAACATGCTGAATGACTAAGAATTTAAATGCAGAGACAACTTTCAACATTAAACAGCTTGGCAGAACATGTTGAAAGATGCCAGTACCATTCGCTTAATTTAATTGTTTGCAAGGAATTTATGAACACAATATAAAGATTATATTATATTGACAATTTGCTTAAAAAATATAGATTTTCTTTTTTATTTGAATGATATTTATATACAGTTGAAACCAGAAGTTTACATACTCTATATAAAAAGACATGTGCATGTTTTTCTAACTGTCTCACATGAAATCAGAATAAACTCTTCCTGTTTTAGGTCAACTAGGATTACCAAAATTATTTCTATGTTATAACTGCCAGAATAATGAAAGAGAGAATTTTTAAGGCAATTTTTATTACTTTCTTCAAAGTCAAAAGTTTAAAAACACTAAGATTACTATGCCCTTAAACAATTTGGGACAGCTCATATGATGATATCATGTCTTTGGAAGCTTCTGATAGGTTTATTGGCAACATCTGAGTTAAGTGGAGACACAGATGTGGATGTATTTTAAGGCACACTTGAAACACACTGCTTTTGTGTAACATCATGGGAAAGTCAAAAGAAATCTGCTAAGATATCAGGAAGAGAATTATGGACTTGCACAAGTCTGGTTCATCCTTTGGTACAATTTCCAGATGCCTGAAGGTTCCTCGTTCATCTGTACAAACAATTATATGCAAGTACAAACAAGATGGGAATGTCCAGCCATCATACCGCTCAGGAAGGAGATGGGTTCTGTGTCCCAGAGATGAACGTGCTTTGGTCCGAAATGTGCACATCAACCCAAGAACAAAAGCAAAAGACCTTGTGAAGATGCTGCCTGAAGAGTCAGTCATTATCCACGGTGAAACGAGTACTGTAACAACATGGGCTGAAAGGCCACTCTGCCAGGAAGGAGCCATTACTCCAAAAGAAACATAAAAAAGCCAGATTAAAGTTTGCAAATGCACACGGGGACAAAGACTTAAATTTTTGGAGACATGTCCTGTGGTCTGATGAAACTGTTTGGACATAATGACCATCGTTATGTTTGGAGGAAAAAGGGGGAAGCTTACAAGCCTGAGAACACCATCCCAACTGTGAAACATGGGGGTGGCAGCATTATTTTGTGCGGTTGTTTTGCTGCAGGAGGGACTGGTGCACTTCACAAAAAAGATGGCATCATGAGGAAAGAACATTATTTGGAAATACTGAACATCTCAAGACATCAGCCAAGAAGTTAAAGCTTGGGCGCAAATGGGTCTCCCAAATGGACAATGACCTGAAGCATACTGCCAAACTGGTTACAATGTGGCTTAAGGATAACAAAGTGAATGTTTTGGAGTGACCATCACAAGCCCTGATCTCAATCCTATTGAAAATTTATGGGCAAAGCTGAAAAGGTTACACCAGTTCAGGAGGAATGGGCCAAAATTCCTGCCAACTATAATGAGAAGCTTGTGGAAGGATATCCTAAACGTTTGACACAAGTCATACAGTTTAAGCACAAGAGTACCAAATACTAATGAAATGTATTTAAAATTTTGACTTTGAATAAAGTAATAAAAATTGCCTTACAAAATTCTCTCTTTCATTATTCTGGCAGTTAGCACATAGAAATAATTTTGGTAATCCTAATTGACCTAAAACAGGAAGAGTTTATTCTGATTTCATGTGAGACAGTGAGAAAAAATATGCACATGTGTCTTTTTATATAGAGTATGTAAACTTCTGGTTTCAACTGTATGTGATAATGGCTGATGCTATGACTGCTGATCCTGATTTAGATGAAAGTATCTATGCATTGGCTTTATGTGTTGATGTCACAAACCCAGTGCTTTTTACACTTGGAAGGCACCAGCACCTGCTTCTGCAGTTCTTTGAACTTGCAGGTCAAAGACTTCAAACATTTGGTGGTGGTTGAGCTGTTGTGGTAATTGAGATGGAAAAGTAGACTTCAGATTCCTTGGCAGATGGAGTCCAGAGTCTTTTGCAATACTCACAACTGGATTTAACCTTGAACCCAACTGAAAATGTAATTTCCGCTTTGCCCTTTATGGTGTCTTGTAATGAGGGGGTGCTTCATGGAGGACCCAAAGTGTTGTCTGTTAAGTGTGATGTCTAATGTTACATTTCCTTTGCATGGTGAAGTCCTTATTATGAGTCAAAACTTAGTGGTTTAGTGAAAAACATTTACTAATATCTCTCTCTCTCTCTCTCTCTCTCACACACACACACACACACTATATATATATATATATTCTTCTTTTGTTTCAGCTGTTCCCTTTAGGGCATCACAGGCATCTCCTGGCCAATATCATTTGCACTATGAAGCATGGTTGTGTCAACATCATGTTGTGGGGATGCTTATCTTAAGCAGGAGCTGGGAGACTAGTCAGGGTCAAGGGAAAGATGGCTGCAGTAATGTACAGAGACATGCTTGATGATAACCTGCTCCAAAGTGCTGTGGACCTCAAACTGAGACAAAGGTTTATCTTCCAACGGGACAATGACCCTAAGCACACAGCCAAGATAACAAAGCAGTGGCTTCTGGACAACTCTGTGAATGTCCTTGAGTGGCCAAACCAGAGCCCAGACCTGAACCCATTTGAACATCTCTGGAGATATGTCTGTGCAAAGAGGCTCTCCATTCAATCTGACAGAGCTTGAGATGTTCTGCAAAGACGATTGTGAGAAACGTCCCAAAAACAGGTGTGTTAATCTTGTATCATCATACTCAAAATGACTTGAGACTGTAATTGCTGCCAAAGGTGCTTCAACAAAGTACTGAGCAAAGGCTCAGGAAAGGAAAGATTTTCTTTCTCATGGTCTGAGAGTCCTTCAGACAGCCTGTCTTTTACTGAGGAATGTCTTCCATCTGGCCACTGGCCTGATTGGTGGAGTGCTACAGAAAGTTGTCCTTCTGTAAGTTTCTCCTCTCTCCACAGAGCAATGTTGGAGCTCTGTCAGAGTGACCATTGGGTTCTTGGTCACCTCCCTGACTAAGACTCTCCTACCACTCAGCTCTATGAAGAATCCTGTTGTTTCCAGATTTCCTTCATTTACATATGATGGAGACCACTGTGCTAATTGGGACATTCAATGCAATAGAATTTCTCTGTACCTTTTTACAAGACCTTTGTCAGATCTGTGTCAGATTGATGTCCAATCAACTGAATGTACCACAGGTGTTCTCCAGTCAAGCTGCAAAAACATCAGAAGGATGATCAGTGGAAACAACATGCACCTGAGGTCAATTTTGATTTTCATGGCAAAGGCTGTGAATAGTTACAGTATGTGTTATGTCTCTGTCATGTTCTAGTCCTGTTCACCTCTTTTCTCAGTTGTGTTTTCCCATGTGCTCCTAGAACTGGGGTGTCAAACCAGGTCAGAAACAGGCCAGAGTGGCTGCAGGTTTTCATTCTAAACAGCTAGCAGCAACAGCTGATTCCACCCACTTAATCAATTAGCTAGTCTTCAAACAACTGATCACATGAGCTTTGGTTGGAATGAAAACCTGCAGCCACACCAGCCCATTTCTTACCTGGTTTGACACCCCTGTCCTAGAACATGCTTTGTGTTTATTTTGGTCTTGTTTCCTCCCTTGCTCCCCCTATTACCAGCTGTGTCTGATTTGTAACCGTACCCCTTCACTATCATGTCCCAGGTGTGGTCAATGGTTTGTTGTGTTTAAGACAACCTCTGGTTGTGTCAGCCTACTCATTGTGAGTTTTGAAGCTTATGTCAGTCCTAGTTGAAGCTTGTTTACATCAAGCCAGTGCCCGAAGTGAAGGATCTGGCAATGGGGGTTGCCAAGAAACTGGTTGTGGCTTCTAGAAAGGTGAGGAGGGTGCACAACGTCACAGAGTTCCCATTTGGTGCTATGAAGAAGGAAGACTCAACTGCTCATATTCCTGTCCAGAGGGTGGAGTCAAGTGCTCCAGAAGGTGGAGCCTGCCAACAGTTGTTCCTGTCCAGAAAGTGGAACTTGCCAGCAGTTTTCCTGTTCAGAAGCCAGAGTCTACTGCCGATGATCCTCTCCAGAGGGTGGAATTTGCTGTTTATTTTCCTGACTCAAAGATGGAGTCTGTCATTCATGATACTGTGGTTTCTAAGGTGGCTGCACCAGCAATCACATCTGCATCCAGTCCGAGTCATCCAAGAGGTTGACACTTGGACAGTTATAAACTGCATCAACATCGAGAACTTTGTCCAGGCTGGCTCCAAAGACTCTTGGAACATTAGGCAGTTCTGGGCCAATGTCAACATCCCTCTCTCAACCCCAGTCCATGTCTGTACCCATTTGTTTGCCCTTGTCTCAGTCTAGTTTAGTTCTTTGTACCCATATCTGTTCCTATTTTCATGTCTGTTCTGTCCCTGTTCCCATGTCTGATTTTTTTGTCCCTGTTCCTGTCACTGTTTTTGTGTCTGTCCCTGTCTGTGTATTTGTCCTAGTACTCAGCCCTATCTTGTCCTAAATCCAGTCCCCTGTTGTGTCTGCTTCTCCAGTCATGTCTCATGTTCCCTAAACACCCCATGCCCAGTCTCATATTCCCTTGGTCCAGTCATCTGTCCAGTCTCCAGTCCCATCTTTCATGTCTTCTGCCCAGCCCCATGTTCCCCAGGTCCAGTCATCTGTTCTGTCCCTGGTCTCATCTTTGTCTCCTGTCATGTCTCTTGTTCCCCAAATGCCCCACATCCAGTTTCCAGTTTTGTCTCTTTGTTCTCCTAATCTAAACCTACATTTAAAAACCTAACTCTGAACCTAAATCTAAAGCTGCCTTAGCCTCAGTCCAGAACCTAATCCAGTTACAGAATGGTTTAATCAGCAGGTCTGTAACAGCTTGCTGAGGATACTGAGATGGTATGTGTGATATCTGTCGATACATTTTGACTGACAAGTCAGGCTGACATCTAGAGATATGACCTTGAACACTAATGAAAGTGTCCTTATTGTCAGCTGAATTTACTGTTTATAAACTCTCTGTAAAATATCTAATGCAGTACCTATATAAAAGTATTCACCCCCTTGGATGTACTTGGTAGATAATAACAGTTGGTGTGGTCTCAATCAAGATGTAATTTTCCTTCAATCCTCTTTGCAAAACTGCCCAAGCTCTGTCAGGTTGCACAGGGATTTGATGAGAACAGCCCATTTAAATCCAAGTGCTTTACTGAGTCTGGGCTATGACTTAGCCACTTCATTAGATTCACTTTGCTTTGTGTTATTGTCTTGTTGGACTATACATTTATTCTTTAAAACTAATAAGGGTTTACATGTAAATTCCTCTCAAACAAGCCAAAATATTTTGACAGAGATTAAACAATAAAAGCAGAAACATCCAAAGGGTCAATAGTTTTTATAGGCACTGTTTTCAGATGATTCAAAACTGCTGGTACTAGAGACTAGTACCTAATCAGATTTGCTCCTTTAGCCATAGTGTCCTTTATCAATTTTAATAAATTAAGATAAAGGAATTTGGTACTTGGGTTTATCACCACTTCTCTTACAGAAATATAACCATTCATGTACAGGTGGGAAAATGGAGAGATTGCAGCATCAACAACTTTTTCCCCTGATCCTGAACAATTATTTGTGACTATTGTTAATGTTGAAAAAAAAAAACAGAAATATGAAAGCAAATAATATATAGACCTGTCAATAAAGTTATAATTATATATTTGACTTGTAGCAAGCCAGTAAGAACAAAAATAAATCTAATTAACTACAGCTGTGGTCAGATGTTAATGCACAATGGGTGTTCAGTTTTTGTTTTTTGTTGTTTTTTTTCTGTTTTGGGTCATAATGTGTACAACATACAGTAAATTATTAATAAAATAAAATACACCAGTATTTTTAATCAACAGGTGGTCAAATGATACATACCGGCTGAAAAAGGTAAGATGCACTACAAACACATTTGACTTTTTAACATATGGACATTTAACCAGCTGCAAATTCACTAAAGTTTGAAGATGCCAATTATAAAGACTTGCATCTTTCTTGAACAACAGCCTCTCAGTAATTAACTTGCACTGGCATTGGTGGTCTAGCAATTACCAGTTCACAGCAAGCCTGTGTCTTGGTGGGTTTTTAGTGAGTTAATAACTTATACTTGCATATAGTTGTTTGAATTCTGCAGTTGTTAAGAATTTCTTCTTCTTCTTGTATGTTTGTTTGTTTGTTTGTAAATTATGGACAAGGTCATTTATGTTTTTGCTCGGATTTCCATATGTGTGGAACTGTGGTTGGTGAATTGCTGTGAACAGTGGGAAAGAGAAATTTCTCAAAAATGAAACAACCTCTGGTAATCCTCATTTATGAATGGCTAAACGTGCTACCATGACTGTATTTGCTCTTAACATCAAAGTAAATCTTGCCCATTGGATTCAGCAAGCACATCAAAACATCCTGTAGGGCTTTTCTTGTCTGGCTTTCCTTGTTTTTGTGAATTCTCACTAATTTATTAGAGCCTGTCTCAAACAAATCTTTTTGCTTGTTTACTTAGATCTGATTTTACTATGAAAAATGCAGTTTCTTTTGACCATATTCTAAATTAATAATAAATGTGCCAATTTTCCTTCTATTAAATACTTTCATTATGAACTATTTGAATCATATGCTTTCGACAACCATGTGCAGGGATTTGGCTTAGCAAATGAGCACCCACCCTAACCTGGTAGATGTGGCTAATTCTGGTCAAATGAGAAACTCATGCATATTTTTGTGTCCTTTTTGCCTGAGTGAAAGCATCTCCAATCCTCTGGAAAGAAGCAAACCTATTGATTACAGCGAGTTCAATCAAGACTCCCCGCTCTGTTACCGGCTTCGTGTCAATCACTAAAATAGCAAGTGAGCATTTGAAGCTTGATCTGCCAGCCACTATTCTTAGAGCAGCCCTTCCCCCTGACCTGAACTGAGGAGAGGGCCATTGAATTTGCATGTATCCAACACAGCACACAGTGTCTTTTGGGATCAATATCGACTTTCGCTTCATCCCAGGCAGCAGCTTAGATGTCGTTTTTCAAGTGAAACTGCCAAATGTATATGCACAGCTTAACACCTCTGGCAGTTTCTTCCATGTACAGACACACAACTCCTTCAAGAGAAATGCAGAATGTTCAGACAACAAGCAAAGTAAATGCAATAACTTCAGCAAATTTCCAGACAGAACCAATTCATGTTGTTTGTTCTCCAATTCATGTCCGACTTGTTTTTAGCAAGTATTTTTTTCGAAGCACTTCCGGAAACAGTGACTCATCAGTAATGTCACAGCTCCACTTTTGCAGGGGATGTCTAATGTGTAAGAGTGGGTTGTGTGCTGGCAGAAAGCAAAGCATTACATTTCGAGAATGTTTTGCATGTGGCATACCCACAGAATTCACAATCCCCTGGTCTTTAAGAAGTCCCAAAGGAGGTTCAAAAGATAACTTCTTTCTCCGCACACGAGGCATTCTTCACACTTTGCAAGGCATTAGCTCGCATAGTAGCTGCTGATACAGACTTGTTTCTCAACTCTGCTCATTAAAAAAAAAAAAACTGTGGAAGTCTTGGAAGGGTGTTCTTCTTGTGGCATCACCTTCAGTCCTCCCCAACCCCCATATTACCCACCAACACCAAAGTCCCCCTAATGCAGTCAGGGTGATTTATTCGAACACCTTATTCTGCAGCACAGGAGGAACCTGGAAGGCAGCAGCACTATTACATTGACTGTAGATCCATACTGCAAATTACATCTCTCTAATAAAACGATGATATTGAAGCCATCCAACACGCATAATTGGCAGGAGCTTTGCAGCATGGCTCTCTGCCGCTCCATAATGCACCAATGGGACTAGGACAGAAAGGCATCCTTGTTAACAAAAAACAAAATAAACGTCCCACTTCTTGTGCATTTCTATTCCACTGGAGAAAACAGATGTGATATGAGCCACTGTGGATGAAATGCTTATGAAACCTTCATGATTTTCACCCCAGGCCTTTCACCTTTGAGATGTTTTGGACTCTTAACATGAGCCAGAGATAAACATTGTCACCTTCATTTTCAATCCCCTGCTCAGCACTAAATCATACCAGGCCTGCCCCCAGCCATCTGATATGAATTAATATGATTTGTGTTTGTTTGCATCCAGCTACACTCTTTGCTTTTTTGTGTACAGAAACAGCTGTATACAGAGTACATGGAATGACTGTAGAGTGAGAAAAACAAAAATGTAGCAGTTAATAGGTTAACAGGTTTGTTTGTTTTTTGATAAATGTATACCCACACACTTCTAATTCACAAAAAATGACATGCATATGTTCATTAATGGACCCTAGAATATCAAAGTCTATTTATCTTGGCTTTTTTGAAAACTGAGTTCACTATATGGAACTGACATCAGAACCAAAACAGAGGAGTATATTTGTATCTCAAGAATTTACATTACCTCAGTCCACTAATGAAAGCTTTTGTCAAAGCTGGTGAGCCGGTGAAGTGGTGAAGTGTAATGCTGAATTCAGGAAAATGTGATGTTGTTGATACTGGAGAGAAGCACAGCACTTCCAAACTGTTAGTTATGGGAATATCAGTTTCCATGCAAACCAAGCTTTATAAACACAGCTTTTATTGTATCAGTGTCCACAGAGAGGGAGCTTGACACACAATGAAGCAAAAGATGAAGGAGGCAAATTGGCTTCCACATTAGGCTAAAAGCTTCATTATCTGCTCCCTCAAAACACAGCATGCCAAACTGGAGCTAAACACACATCAAAAGAGATAGCAGAAAGTAAGATTTAAGAAAGCCAAACTGTTGAAGTGTGTGGCTAAAAAAACAGGTTACAATCTATCCAGCTGGCTAAAAGCACATTATGCCCAGGGAACTAAAGTTTTGTTAGAAGTGCTACAACTTCAGTGAACCCGTCATTGTGACATAAACCAGTCACCAAAGGGAAAATCTCCCTGTAAAAGGAAAATACTGTAGGCATGTTTCATTCTGATGCAAAATCAAAGTGTGTAAAATGCTCATTAATCAGCATGTGAGTATTTTTCCCTCAACCAACTTCACACATGCTCTATGTTCTTATGTTTGTGGACACACTTTGTAATGAACAAATTCAGTTACTTTAAGTTGAGCCCTAAAACAAATTGCTAAAAATACACACACCCATGTGTATACACACACACACACACACACACACACACACACACACACACACACACATCTACACATGTCTAATTCTTGTAAAGAAGTATTGCCAATGGAATAGAAACCTCTGGAGCAGATAAACATGAAACTATTGGTACCATGCCAATAGGCCATAAGGGTTATTTGAGCCTTGGACCAGTGGAGCTGTGTCCTCTGCAATGATGGTGCTCTATCCAGTACCTTTGGGATGAGCTGAGGATGAAGTGAGGTGGTGATCATATAGCAGCCTGACCTCACTAATGCTTGTTACTGAAAGCAATCAAGTCCTCGAGACAGCAGAGACACTTATTGTAACTTAAGCAATATAAACTCTCTTTAGTATCTTAAATATTTATTTTATTTTTAATAAACTCTTTTTTAATACCCTTGACTTCTGAAAATGTGTGAATCTGACAATACATGCATTTGATTGGAACATTTGCATATTCAAGGACAAAATGTACCTGAATCTGATCAGGTTTAAAACATTTGTGTTTGCCACTAGAGGTGATATTTATTTTGTCACATGTCAGTCCTGTTCACCTCTGTCTTCCTGTCTTGTTCTAGTTGTTGTTTCTCCCCATGTGCTCCTAAGCACATGGGTTGTGTTTTGTTTTGGTTTTGTCTCCTCCCTTGCTCCGCCCCTTACAAGCTGTGTCTCATTTGTAACCCTGCCCCCTTGTTATCATGTCCCAGGTGTGGTCAATGCTGTGTTGTATTTAAGATCCTTTGTCGCCCTTGTCTTTGTCAGTCCTTTTGTTTCCTACTCTGTATGTTAGCTTAGCTTGTTTGCAGCATGGTTCTGCAGTTTGTTTGTCCTTTGAGATTCTGTTGGTTAGTATGTTTGTAAGTCTTTTCTCATGCTATTCCTTTGTTTGTTTAGTGTTGGTGTCCTTTTGTTAGAGTACCACAGTTTTTGTTTTAGTCTCCCAGGTTTGTTATCCTTTATTTTATTAAATTCCTCAACCCCAGTGTTTACCTCTGTTTCCCAAGTCTGTCTGTTCAGTTAACTCTGTCATATTTCTTTTTACTTTTCCTTTAATACTGGGAAAGAAAAGGTTCTCAGCTTCTAGTACATTTATTTCTAACATAATTGTATCTTAAAAAGTAATCCAAAATCAATTGAAAGTAATCAAATTATATTTTCATATAGTAATCCTCTGGATTAGCCTACATATTACTTTCTGTAAGGCTAATGAGAAGTGTAGCAGAATACAGGTTTAAAGTAACCCCTCAACCCAGGGCCTGTATACAGCCTGAGCTGGAGGGCTCCAGCTGTTCCTCAGCTTCTTGCCTGCACCACTGACTGTGTCGCCCTGGTGAGGAGACCCTGGATCTGCCCTCTCAAACCCTAGGAAATGAAGAGCAGGTGTCAAAGCAGGTGTCTCTTTCCAGCTCTCTCCACCAGTCCTGTTCCAATTAACACACTGATCTCATTAATATCTGACATTTAGCTTGCCTTTAAAAGATGCATGTAAGTGCTCATCTGCATCTCAATGCACAGAAAAATGTATGTTAATGAGTTTTCTCAAATGCTTTTAAATTCAATGCTAGAAAAGTGTGGTCTTATTAGACATGCAAAGATTCTGGGGATAAAAGGAAGCACTGTTCTTCTCTGAATCTGTGGCTTTCTGATGGAAAAACAAAATTTCTCATGAAACCACTTGGATTTTTCTGTCAGAAATATACATGGAACTGTAACGTAATCAGACACAGCTGCAATATAAATCAACTTTTAAAGGACTGAAGTTTTGATTTGCAAAATTTAAATGCAAATGATTTGTGACTCACTCCATGCACTCTTCTCTGAGGAGGAGTGATCTCCTCTGCGTTACTGGGACTTTCTCATTTGATTGTTTTGTAATGCATGGGTTTCCTGAGAATGACTCACCAGAAGAATAAAAAAGTAAATCAAGTAAAAAGAAAAACACCAATCCAAATGTATAATCAGCTACATCTATCTAAAGATATACTATCGTCTGGTATTTGTCTTTTCAGTTCTGCACATGATTTCACTAATGAGCTCGCCTCTTTAAAAAAGAAAGGGCCTAATTAGTGAAATCAAACATGGCTAGAACAAACACTTCCTGTCATTAGAGTGCCTGATGAATGAAGTTGAATATCAGACCCTTGTATTAGTGCAGCTCTATTTTTATCTGAGAAATATTATGTTGCTTCTTCTAATTTCACTATAACATTGTTCCTCAAATGTTTAAAGTTAGGATTCTATAACTGGAGTCTGAGCGGGTTTGTTATTTTGTTTTATATACTGTTAACATTCAATCCATCCTCATCAGTTTCATGGATTTCACAGTTTTGTATACTTTTGGCCACCGATAACCAGCATACACCACACAAGTACATCAAACAACCAATTCACTAAAAAATGCAGGATTTTTTTCCCCAATCCTCCCCCCATCTTTAAGACATGACACCAGAAGAGGGATTTCATATTCTTTAAACCAAGAACTTGTTAAATTACACTCTAAAGACTACTGTTACTGTGGCTGGTGTCACTGAGCATTGAGCACTGAGGAATTGTGATGGGCAAAGCAAACTGTGAGTGGGTACCTAGTGCCTTGCTACCAAGCTGTGATGCCCAGAGCCCCAAAACTGACAAAGCAGGCCAATAGATCAGCATCACATGGCACAATAGTTGAGGAATGTAATAGATTCAACAATTAACTTTTTCCAGAATGCTGGAGTGTCCTTTAATAGTAATTCATTTACCATTGAATTACTTTTAATGCAGAAACACAAAGTAAAAAGAAGTTAAATCAAAAATAATTTTAATATTTTATTATTGTATTTCCTTAACAAATAGACTTTATTTCCAGGTGCCACATTTACTAAAAATGATTTCAGAGGGCTCTCTTGTAGACAAATTCAGTGTTCAGATTTTTTTAAAGAGGAATAAGCTCTGCTGGTGGTGATTCTCTCTCTCGCTCTCTTTCTCTCTCTCTCTCTCGCTCTCTCTCTCTCTCTCTCTCTCTCTCTCTCTCTTTTACACTATCTCACCCACTATTCAACTTGCCACAGGTCACAGTGGTTGGTAGTGCCAGTCATAAACACTGACCTTTTCATGTATCTCTCAATATTTTCAGCAGTCGTTTAGTTTCTATGTCTTGCTCATGACCCTCTGAAAGCACATCCATTATTTATTTAACCACCACAGGGAGAATGTTTTATACATTGGATTTCTTCAACTTCTTTGGCACACATTGGGTTACGGATCAATCCCTGATTTCTTTTACGCCAATTTACGCCAACTCCAGATGCATCACTTAAAATTACAGATCTGGGCAGATGTGGATTTACTGGAATTATTATATATAAATATACTCATCTAATATACAGGCACCCTGAAAGTATTCTAAATGTGCAATATCAAAATCCTGTTACATATGTAAAAACAGATGAAACTATCTACTCCTAAAAGCTCACTTTCTACTTGGAATTATTAGGTTCTACCTGAAAAAACATGAAAAGAAGCCAGGCTTTTCATAGAATGTAAAGTGCTTCCTTAAAATTTGCTTTAAAGGATTGTCTAATGTATCAGAAAATTCAACTGGATATTTTATATGATAATTCTATTTGTAATTGTTTTATTATTTACTTTATCATTTCTTTTCATTCTTCATTATTTTATTTCTCATTTTTTAAAAAGCAGTGCAGGTTAGGTTGAAAGGTCATTGCTAAATATTTCCAGGATATTTGATTTCAGTTGACTCAAAATGTTCATGCTCTTCAAAAAAAGATGCTAAAGTGTTCTTCACACAATATCATAGAAGAACCACTTCTGGTATGTGTGCAATAATTATGTGCAGTCTCTGGAGATCCTTTATATGAAAATAAATTATATAATTAATGTCACATCAATTTTAATGTTTAATATCTGGAAGAGCAGACAAACAGGTGGAGTAAGAGAAGCAGCAGTTAGTTGTTATCTGCACATTGCTTAAAGACACATTCTGATCATAAACTTGAAGAAGGGCATGTGAGCATGTAATACTTAATAGTCAGCTCTGGCAACTGCTAATTAAAATTTTTATAGGGATAAGATGAGCATTATGAAAAACACAAATTTATCATTTAAACAGCAATGCAAATCAGCAATATTCAATGATTATATGGTTACAGCCAGATTATGTAAAAATTTGTCAAATAACAAACAAGACATAGACTATTTTAACACAACTTCATCATATCTCAATGCAGGATATTTATTTACAAGTTGATCTTGTCCCAATTTGAATGATGTTCACCATGGTGAATAAGAGGATCAGCCAAATCTGCAATATCTGCAATCAGCAATATCTGTAGCAAAGAGCAAGTAGAACTTTTGCTAGTCCAACATGAAGTTGTATTCTGTAAGACTGTATGTGAGACTGTAAGACGAGAACTAATCGTCAAACCATTATGATGTTATATAGAACCACTTCAGTTACCAAGAGAGCAAAAAAATGAAACATATCAGCATTAAAATAGTTGTTTATATTTTCATGAATTTATAGAGAAACATTGTCTTTAATAAAGAACCATTTTTAAGAGTACAGGGCTGGTACAAGGAGAGCTAACATAATGTCACAATGGTTCATGTTATTTTTCCTTAACACTGCTGTGTGATGATGTAATTAAATATCAGAAAAATAACGTCATATTTTTACTGGCTTTTTTTTAAATGCGTGACTTGATAAAGCCAATTTACCTCTATGCTTAGTCAGGCTTAGACAGGAGCTGGTAGAAAGGACCAAATCAAAGGTTTCTTCTTCATATGCAGCCACCAATGGGAACATCTACTCTCAGAATGTCACTGAAATCCTCTCTGTTTCTTTATCAACAGAGGGACAGAGTTACATATGCAGCAGGACTGAACTTTCAATTCACACTTGCCAAGTTTTGAACTGTGTCATTTTATGCATAAAATGGCTTTAACTGGGAAAATGCATTTCAGTGTAGCTCGGTTTTATTGTCATGCAAACAATACAATATAGTCATGAAAGTCTGACTATTCACCTTTAATAGTCTGAAACATAAGCTGACATGCTTGGCTGTAAAGTTTTCCATGTAGCAGCATCCTCTCTGGACATCTAATTAAGGTAAATGCTTCTGTGTGTGTAAGAGGTCGTCTTTCATCACTCTCCTCATAATCACACATGGGCCACTGACTGCTCATTAGCTGACCTCCTCATTATAGTCAAACAGTTACATTGTCTCACACACTTCTCTATGAACCCAAGTTCCCATGCAACATCCCGCCTAGTGTGTAATTATGCGATTCTATTTTTCCATGAGGGCTAACTTGTGAATTTTACCCTGGGGGTTTCCACTACATTAAAGCATACTATTAATTCTTAAAAAGGCCTCACTCTGGAATTTTGTTAGCATTCTGTTCTGAGGAAGTAGGAGTCTTGTATTTTGGAGGTGGAGGTGTTATATGGAATTGTCAGTGCAATCCATGGGTAGAATTTTGTACCACGTCAAAACTGACAATTTCATATTTACAAGCTAAAGTAGGCTTTTATAGGCATTTTATGGAAAGGTTTGGGAAAGCAAACTTTTACATAACTAAGGTCAAATGTAATAGACATTTAAAGTAGTTAAACAAGTTCAAGAGCACGTTTTAGGTGATGTTCTCACATTCTCTTAGCAACATCAGCAGTGAATTTTGAACACATTCAGATTCATAAAACTTAGTCAAAACATAATATCAAAACAGATTTCATAACTAAAATGTTTAGATGATTATATTATCAAGATGTGAATCAAGTTTAGACTTTCAGCTTTGATTCATGTTGTTCAACAAAACTATAATTCCCCTTTTTACATCAATGTTCACAGGCTTAAAAGTAATCGAGAAAACGAACATAATTATAAATATAATGTTTCTTTTTTATATTGGTTGCAGATTCTGTTGAAATTAACATCAACCAAATGCTGAGAGTCCTCTCTTGCTTTGCCAGGCCTTTTACTGCAGTTGCCTTTGTTTACTGTTTGTTTGTAACTTGCTTGAAGTTTGAAGTTTTGGATTGAGGTCAAGTGACACTCTCTGCTGTTTGGGAACATTCATTATGTTTGTCTTTTGGGCTGCTTTAGTGGTATGTTATGCGAGCCAGCATCCATAAGTTGGCAGCATTTGATTGAATCTGAGTGGATATTATAGCTCTGTTGCCTTCAGAATTTATCCTGCTACTTCTATCAGTTGTCACATCATCAATAAAAAGTCAGTTAGTTTCATTGACAGGCATACATGTCTGTAATGACTGAAAAAGTGTACAGTTCAATCACATATTGATTGCTTCATTTCAAATCCACTGAAAGCAAAGCTAAACGGTGTCACTCAGTTATAGTACATTTTACACTTGACTTATTGTTAAAATGCATTAGCATAAAAACAAACTGGGCTGTAAATTTGCACAAGTGTTGATTATTTATTTTTTATTTCAAAAGTCAAAAAAGATGTCATTTGATTTATTGTGAGGGACATGGTCAGTGGTTCAGTTTGCACCTCTTGATGTAATTCATTGCAGACTTTAAGGTGTGTTTAGGATAATTATCCTGGTGTAGAAAACATCCTCATTTCATGTTTGACTTTATTGCAGGTGGTGTGATGTCTGCGTAGCACTGTTTAACAGATGGAGAGGTGTTCTTTTCATTACATTTTGTAACACCAATGATTGGGTGCTGCAGAAGTATTTTTTATAGCTTTGAAATTTGCATCACCTGGTCTTTTCTAGTAATGACTGTGAACAAACCATAACCTTAACAAGCTAATTCAAGTTTGAGACCTTGGTAAAAGTTATCTGAGAGCTTAAAACATTTGTGCCTGCATCTTCCCTTCTTTCAGGAAGGATGCAGGTAATGTGTAACACAGCACCAGGGGCCTGGGGTTGTGGGTTTGATCTCCGGTCAGGTTACTGTCTGTGAGGAGTTTTGTGTGTTCAACCCATGTCTGCGCAGGTTCCTCCAGGTACTCTGGTTTCCTCCCGCCTCCAAAAAATGCGCATGGTAGGTGAATTGGCCAGGTAGGCTCTGGATCTGCAGTGACCCTATTCCCTATATAAACCTGATGCATTTGTTGCACTGAATGTTTGACACATTTCTTAAGTCAAGTATGTCAGTTTATTACTAAAGCTATTAGCCATTAGCCCAAAGAGTCAGGGCAAGGGTTCTTTAGCTTTCGCATTAGTGATTAGCTCCAGCACTAGCTCTGGCAGAGGAAAATCACTCACATCTACCAGACAATGCTGGGTTGTTTTAACTTATTATTTATGCAAATGTGCGTGGCCTGCAAGCGCAGCACCCTTCAACTCAGCATAAATGACACATCCATTTCCCCCTGGCTCCTCTTACATGACTGATGCCACAAAAGTCACCTGCCTCATGCTGCTCAGATTAATCTTGCTTTAAAGCGGCGAGACCGGTGACAGGCGAGATTGTGAAAAATGTGTGGCAGGACGCGGTCTGCGACTCTGGCCGGGTCTGCCGGTGGAGAGTGAGATTTATTGGTGCAGGCTGAGCGTGGGCTATGGGGGGATTTGTGGGCTAATCGACAGAGCTGTCGGGCTGGGGCATGTGTGTGGTGGTGGTGTGTGTGTGTGGGGGGGGGGGGGGTATGCAGTCCCTGCTTACAGAAGCAGGCCTTGCCTCATTAGGCTGTGTAAATAGAAGCTGTGCTTTCCATGCACTTGGGTCAGGAGCTGTGCATGTGGAGAGCAGGCCACCAGGGACCATGGGACCACACCTCCGTGAAGAATGACAATGAATAAAGCTAGCACTTCATGTAATTCATATAGGCTGTTTGTGTCTTTTTTGTTTGTGTGTGGGGGGAAATGCAGCCGAGGTGGGGGGTTGTAGTGGGCAGAATTTTAATGAAGCCCCATGTCTGCTGGCGCATGACTGAGAGGGAGCTGCTTCATGTGGCTCCCCTCACTTTTTAAAATTAAGCAGACTGTTAATTAGCCTTGAATGTTTACCAACAGAGTGTTCAGGTTTCAAAGTGTCACAGGTCCTTTTCATCCTGATTTGTTCAGTGTGAGGGGAGGGTTTGATAGCTAATTACTGCCACATGAATCAGAACGCAGCAGCAGTGGCAGTAGCAGCAGCAGCAGCAGCAGCAGGAGCCTTAGCCTGGGCTACAGGCTGGGGATCAGCACTAGGAGAGCAGGTCTGCTCCACTGGCTTACACGCAACTCCTCCATTATCTCTTCAGTCTTCTAACTCTCAACACGTGGTCCTCTGCCAAGTTGTGTGAGTGCTCGAAGATTAGTCTGGTTATGAACAATGACCTATGTCTTGACCACTGTCTTGCCTGCAGCAGTGGTTCATACAGTGCTTTATGAAGAACCTCAGACCATGTTTTCAGGTGGCATTAAGGATACATACCCTATACAGGCAAAAGCATTGGGACTCTCATTCATTGTTGCTTCTGGAATCAAGGGTTTATCAAGGGTTTATCCTGATCCTTATTATTTTTTTTGTGCATAACTGTCTCTACTCTCCAGTGAAGAGTTTTAGTAAAGTGAGGATGTTAGATTACTATTAAAGTATTAAATGGATCGTCATTATTCCAGAGAACACAGTTCCACATTTCCACAGATCTATGATTGTCATTATATATTTATTTATATATATATTATATATGGCAATCATAGATCTGTGGAAATGTGGAACTGTGTTCTCTGGAATAATGACGATCCATTTAATCCTTTAATAATGAGTTATGGAGTGAGGTGGGGGGTGGTTATATATATATTTATATATATATATATATATATATATATATATATATATATATATAATATACATGTTAATAGTAAAGGGATCAGTAAACATCAATACAGGGACAGGATCAGTCTTATCAATGTGATGAGAGGAGCATGTTTTTCTAGCTTGGCCAGGGAATGAATAGCACATGCAGGTGGCTCCAGTATCAGGTTCAGCTCAGAAGAAAGAAAAACAAATGACACAATATCTAAGATTAAATAGTGTGCATACAGTAAAACAGAAGACCCAAAAGGCAGCACATGCCTGAGGGCTCAAGCATCTAACTGGAAGTTGTCAGATTAAGCGCTAAATTACAGGTACCACATTATATTCCAGTAACTACACTGAGGCCCGATATGATGGTTCCATTTGAAGATGAGGTTTAGGTAGCTTATGACAATTCTGAGATATGGTGAGAGAGTGTGGGTGGCAGGCATATATAGTTCAGTAGCTATAGGTGCTAGGGGTATTATAGGGAAGTCTGGTACAATGTTGCTGGTTGAATTCAGGTTCATAACTGTACTGAGGGCAGTCAGAAGTAGCTGATATAACTAGTCAGTGGTTGTGTATAAGAAGTGCTGAGGTTGAGTTGGGTAGGGCAGTGTCAGAGAGAGTTAGAGGTTTTGTGTATATGCTGTAGGTAAAATCTTGTGAAATTTCATGAAGTGAGCTAAGAGGGGAGTAGATATGGGACTCCAGACTTCACTGCTAAGCCTTCAGGAGATGCACAGGCTTAATTCAGTGAAACACTGATGAAGGAATGTTACCTACCTGAATGTTTACCTACCTTAAATCCCCATTAAGAGCTTGTGATTGAAGTTGTGATTGGAGTATATGTAAAGTGAATGGGCAGGGTCAAATGTGTAATTGTTAAATGTAGAATCTTGTCAACTTCCTGGATCATTTCACAAACAGTTTGCTCCTCAGATCATAAATGACCACAGCAACCTTAGTTGTTCGATGTAGGATGGTCTTATTTTCCTATAGCATTGGTTAATTGAAGTGTTGCTGATCTGATCATTTACAACCACATAAATTGTAATGGTTTGGTGTAGTGGCTAGTTTGTAGTACTGTTCAATGATGGGTTATAAGAGATATATGATCAGATAATAAACAGACAACTTTTGTGGTTTTGCATAAAGGGTTGTTTGTTGTATTGTTCAAAGACAGATGCTAATGGAAATTTTGCTGATTCGATCATAAATGGCCACAGCAACTTTAGATAAAGGGAGGTGCCTACCTGATAGAGTGTGGGAAAGGGGTGGGCCCTATGTATAACAACAATTGTTAGGTGCAGGATTTTACCATCTTCATGTCTTATTTTAGTTGCCTTGACAGTATATAAAATATTTAGTAGTGACATTTAACTTCAGTACATGTACTTCAGTAGATGAACCAAGACATTTCAGTGACAGGAATAAAGGTGTTTTAAAAAATCTATGGGCATCAGAGTATAGGGATTGCAACTCTGCAGTGGATGTTAACTGCTGGTCCTGCAGGGCCTAATGAATCAGGATATCATGTTGGCCTGGCTGGATCGGATGGCTTCCTTGTCACCAGGCCATGCCTAGTGTCCTCTGGCAGAGTGTGAGTGCCTGCTGCTGGTTTGTCGAGCTCCACTGATGGAGTGATGCCAGGTTTCTCTAGCCTTTCACCGGGTTCAGACATTAGTCATCAACACCAAGACAAGGTCAGCCAGAACTGCCCATGCCAAGTTGTGGGTCACCATGCTGAGGGCTGTCTGCCCCACATTACATCACAACATTTATGCTTTATTCACCGGCCACTTATAGAAGACTTGTTTAGATACAAATTGCAAGGAGGAGATACAGAAATTGCTTTGTCATAAAATAAAAACATTGATACATTATATTTCTTTAAGGCACTTTGGAAAAACTCTGCTTCTGACATTTAAATAACTTTTCATTCCAAGGTAAATCTTGCAATACTAATATTCAAAATTCTGCTGCTTGGGTTCCAGTTTCCATCAGATAATCTGCTCATATCATCCTAGTTCTCCAGCAGTTGCATTTTCTCCCTATGTCATTTCAAATGATGAGATTCAAATGTTTTTGCGCCATAACATTTTACCGTTTTTTTTTTTATTCTGATTATTTTATATATATTCCTAACTCATTTGGAACCCTGCTGTGGATCCATTTTTTGCTTTACAGATTTGACTGACAGCCTGTTTTATCTGGTTTATTGTTGCACATGATACACCTTGCAAACAACACAAAGACAAATGAATAGCAGGGCATATTCTTCAATATTTCTTATGCAACATATTTATACCTGAATGCTAAGCATCTTGCAATCACAGCTGACAGACAATTTCGAGGCTTGCCGTGGGGTGGCCACTGTCATAATCTCAGGAGGCCCTGTGTGAAGAAACTTCCATCCTATGGGAGGAAAGAAACCCACTTCAAGTCACCAACATGGTGTGGCATTGTGAAAGGCAGCCAAGCACGAGAAGAAGAGGTAAAGCAAAGAAAAAATAAATATCTGAAGATGAAAGTTCACCTTGCCTTCTTTCACTTCTTTGGTGTCCTAAGGCAAAGCTGTGAACAAGGTCACTTAGAATGGAGTGTAAAATTCATGACCCAAGGCAAGCAGACTGCAACACAATGTCTTTGTGTAAGTAGAAGTAATCCTTTAAGGAGAAGGCAAAGAAAATCATTTTCCATCATTAAAGAAGGCATTGAGAATTGGAGGACAAAATGAATGCCATTGATCCATTGTTTGCATTACAGATCTGTCAGCAATACAAACACTCAAGAAGTTTGTTGGCATTGAGACTGTTTGGTTTTATACCCTTCAGATGTTTTTTTTCTGTAGTTTTGATGAGAAGTCATCCCTGTGGCCTGTGGACCCAGATACCATCTCTGCCTTAGCAATATTCTGAAAAACTGACCATAACACTGCAAGGCATGTAGTCCAGAGTTGTATACTAAGTTCAGAATCCTTTGAAGGGGAACGTCTCAGGGCGAACATAAATCTAGGCCAAGTGACAAGTGGACCAAACACAACACCATTCATTTGGTAGTTTTTTCAAGTTCTAGAAACATACAGGCCATGCCCAAATACATTTTATGCATAAATAATACAATTGGTTAAGGTGTCATTGCAAGTGTCATTGCAAATTCCTCCTGTGTTTCTCTAGAATAGAATAGAATAGAATAGAATAGAATAGAATAGAATAGAATAGAATAGAATAGAATAGAATAGAAGTTTATTGATCCCTTGGGAGGGTTCCTTCAGGGAAATTAAGTAGCTAAATTCCAGCAGCAGGATCAGTACAGTACAGAAAGTAGAAAGATAGATGATAATAATTTAGTAAGAAACACTATATAAATATATAGAATATATAATATAGAGACTATATTACAACATACAATATAGATAATAGTGCATGAGAAAAGGGGGGTGTTGCACATTATTATTGCACTTTTGAACTGTTTATTGCACAGAGAGTCCAGTTGTGTTGTGGTTGTTGCAGGTTACTGTTAACCGTTTGGTTCAGGTCCTACTCATTCCCATCCTCCATCCTCCTGCTAGCAGTCTATTGGCCTGCACTTGGGAAGGAGCAGTCTCTCACTGAACAGGCTCCTCTGGTGGCTGATGACAGTGTGTAGAGGATGACTGGCATTGTCCATAATGTCCAGTAGCTTCTTCAGAGTCCTCTTCTCTGCCACTGACACCAGAGATTCCAGCCTTGTGCCAACCACAGAGCCAGCCCGCCTGATCAGCTAGTCCAGCCTGTGTGTGTCCTTTTTGGATATGCTGCCCCCCCAGCACATCACAGTGTAAAACAGGACACTGGCGACCATGGACTGATAAAACATCCACAGGAGTTTCCTGCAGATGATGAAAGTACAGAAAGTACAGCCTGCTCTGTCCCTTTCTGTACAGGTGGTCAATGTTACATGACCAATCCAAATTGCTGTCCTGCCACAGCCCGAGGTACTTGTAGGAGTCCACAGCCTCCACCTCATCTCCCTCAATCAGAACTGGTTATGACTTTGGTCTGGACCTCCCAAAGTCAATGACCACCTCCTTGGTCTTTGAGATGTTGAGCTGCATATGATTCCTCTATGAGCTACTTATTCTCAAGGCAGTCAAATAATACAGGATTTGACAACTCTTTTCAATTCAGTCACTCTACAATCAGTCAACTGTAAACAAAATTATTCAGATTGGTTTATTATAGAGAAACCTACTACACTTACATACTAAACTCCTTTACTCCCCAAATAAATGGAATGATCTCCTGTTTCTGTAAGACCTACATGTTCAATTAAATTCAGTTACTTTGTTACTTGGAAATGGTGTATATGAGCTGGATGATATATTACCATAAAAATAATTGTGGTAAACAATATTAATCTACTACAATTACTACTAATTTTAATAATAATATAATGAAATTGTAAGTAAGAAGGTCCAGACACAGACATTAGAATATAAAAATGATTAAATTTCTTGCATGAGGCAAATATGTAAATAAAATCAATGTCAACCTATCAGTGCTCTGATGATTTGATCTGATTCTTTTTGTGTACTTAAAGGTAAAGCTGCCTAATGAAAACTATGATTGTATAATGCATAAGGAAAACAGAATGATCATGTGATCATGAAAAACACATGAAAACATTAAAAAATTGTGGGTCAGTGCTTGTGCAGTGCCTGTGTATATGGAAGGGGTGTAGTGATACACTGGTCTTGGGCACTGCACTCATTTCCTACACAAGAAATGTCACTGTCTGCTCACATACTCCAGCTCACCTCAGACAGAGAGCAAATGAAAGAACAAAACAGCTTGACTGGTTCAAATACATGTAAGTAAGCACAAAGGGTAATATTAAGGCCAGCAAAACTTATTGTATGATAAGTTGATAATGTAATTATTGTGACAGGCCTAACTCTAGTGCAGGGTTTGCACAGTGATGAGTATTGGCTTGATTCTCCTAGAGAAGTGTGATGGTTACCCAGCTGGTATCTCCTTCCTAGATGACTAAACAAATTAATGAGCTGATTTCCATAAGTATTAAAACCATCTCCCTTTTGAGTTTGCCTTGACATTAGGTGGTATTAGCACATTAAAGTTTACCAGGAGTGGTGGGAATAACTCACAATATTAGCATGTGTGGCATCAGCATGGGGAATGACTCGACATGTGTGTGCTTTCCTGGGCAAACAGCATTGATGCCAAGTCAGGCAGATGTACATCCTCCTTGGTTTCTCTGCCTTCTTTCACTGGCACCCAGCACAACGGCTGGCAGTGGGCTTAAGCTGTAACATGGTGCTTCACAAGAATGAGTCATGCGCTAGCCCTGCAACACGCTCAACTCCCCACGCTCCCCGACAACAGTGATGCCCAAACCACAAGGTGAACAGTCTGGACTCCGACGCAGAGAATCGCTGTTAGCTGCATTTTAATTATGAACAAAGCACGGAGAGGAAGTGCTAGGTTGCCATCATCCATCTGTCCTCACGAGGAGTGACTAGAGTTTTGTAATAAAGCACTACTTCTTTGTACAGAGAATTCAAGGGTGATATTATAAGTGGTGACAGAGAAATGTCCTAAATATGCTATTTGGAGATATTGTAGTTGATAAATCAAGGGGACCTACTAACTGTTTTGGAGTAAATATTCTGATGTCACCTGTTAGAGTTTATAGGTTTATAGTTAAGCTGAGTTGGGATACAGCTTCATTATAATTCATAAATAGGGTTCCTAATATAATGATGCAGTGAGTAGCTTCTTATTTTTTGAACAATTTATGGTCATGGAAAAGATGTTAATCTGATTCAGAAGTGCCTAATTATTGGCATGCATCAAGCAGAAACATCTAATGAAGAACTATTATGATTGGCGATCACTTAAATGTTTAATGCAGTCAAATTGTATAAAAACATCTGTAGATATGTTTAATAGTGAAAGTAAGAGCATTTCGACACACACAATGCAAAGGGAACTAAAGGGACTAAACAGCTGCATAGTCTTAAGAAAAACATTCGGTGAGGCTAATCAGCAAAAATGGCTTCAATTTGCTAGGGAGCATAAAGATTGGATTCTGGAGCAATGTAAGGAGGTCATGTGGCCTGAAGAGTCCAGATCTACGCTGTTCCAGAGTGATGGATGGCTGAAGTGATGCATCCAGTAAGTTTAGTGTCTCCGGTACAAGCCTTTTGGGGCAGTGCTCGGATTTGGGGTTGCTGCTGTTGGTTAGGTCTAGGTTCAGCAATGTTATGTGCTCAAAGAATGATGTCAGCAGACTAGCTGAATGTACGGAATGACCAGGTTATTGCATCAATGGACTTTTTTTCCCTGGTGGCATGGGCATTTTCCAAGATGACAGTGCCAGGATTCATTGAGCTCAAACTGTGAAAGAGTGCTTCAGGGAGCATGAGACATCATTTTCACACATGGATTGCCCACCACAGAGTCAAGACCTGAACCCATTGAGAATCTTTGGGATGTGCTGGAGAGGAATGTGCTCCAAATCTCCAACCATCAATACAAGATCTTGGAGAAATAGACAGCCTTGACCTATAAGTCCTAAGGATGATGTTTATATGTTTTATATTAATAATTTATTCAGATTTTCAGGAGCTATAAGCCAAAACATGACTTAATATATTTTATTAGTACTGAGTATAAAATATGTGTTTACACAATAGTAACTGCACAGGAGGAGACAAAAGCACTCTTATCTTTGAAAGGAAGTAAAGAGTAATTTCTGAACATTTCTATTGATGTATTCATCTGTAATTATTTACAAATGAGGGGGAAATGAGGGAGAAAACTAATAGTTTATTAAAATAGAGAAATCTATTATTTAAACAATGTGTTCATATAACAATTTATATTGAGTGCTTTTATAAATAAAAAAAAACACGGTTCTGATCAATAAGGCATATTGATATTTTTTTTCTTGAGGGTGTTTCCACAGGCATGGGAAAAGCAGTTTTTTTTTCACAACTGTGGCTGTTCTGGAATGCTCTGATAGAACAATGGTCCCAACAGTATCACCATGCTTGTGTTGCCCTGTTTCCGTGGAAACAGGTTATTGCTACCCGAAACGGAGATAGTCTCCAAGGGCAAATGTACCGACTTCAACAGGTTTCTGCCTCTTTGCCTTGTCAAGACATCCCTGGAAAGGGAGGAAGGAAAGATTAATGTCGTGATTTGGTCTAAAGCGAATATAAAATCACATCTGCACTGCTGTAGCTGTGGTGGAGTATGTTGCCACATGCTAGCTGTTCAGCAGGTTGGTGTTTTCAGGAGGAGATCTCACTTGTCAAGCTTTGTGACATTTTTATTTCTTATGCTACCATTGGCTTGAGGATACATTGGATAGCACATTTTGGAAACCGATGAGTTTTGAAATGGTTATAGGATGTGAGATGCTGGGCTATGTTTAAATTAAAAAGTACTGAAATGCAAGATCTCATTCATTTGTGATCTCATTTCAGGCAATCTATCCAATATAGATATGTAATTGCTTGAAGCTAAAACTTGGATTTGATTTGAAATGAAAATGAACATGAGTAGCACGCCGCAATAATGAAGCAACACTGGCAGTATAACAGTAACTTCCACACTAAGGCCTCACTGCACAGAGTAATTGGTATCAAACACCCATATGGGCTTGCTGGACAGCCCATTTCAAAACTTGATCATCAATATGGAGTTGCAGGTATAATGGCCTTCATTCTTCTATAAAGGCTTTTCAAGACAGTTTGAAGAGTGTCTTTAGGAATCTGTGCCCATTCAGACAAAGCAGACTTTGTGAGCTTAAACAATGTCAGACAATTCATCTACAGTTGGTGATGGTGGGTGAGCAGCTAGTCCATGGCAGGGTGGGAAACTAGTCCAGGTCCAGTAGGTGGAAGGTGGAGAGCCAATGTAGACATGTATCAGGGGAGCTTGGAGTCCTTCTCAGATGAATTATACCACTTTGCATAGATTTTGGCAATAATGTTGTTTTGCTCATAAAATGTCCAGATCACATTATAAAATATGTTAGGCAACATAAACACAGTGAAAAGAATCAAGAATTAGAAGTTAATCTTGTGATCTAGCTAAATTAGCAAAATTTGGTTCCAGATTTCTCCAGAATGCCCTCAGCCAGCATGTGACATAAATAATGGTAGACACCCATAATGAACATGGAGATGTAAAACCAAAACCAATAACATTTTTACGTTCATGCTAATATTACTGAGCTCTATAAAGTATAATATTGCATGTATGTATTTAGTACATAAACTATTCCCATATTCTGGTAAAAACTCCATTAAATGTAGGTTGGTGGTGGTGGTGTGGTGGGAGGGGGGGAGGGTTAAATGGTTAATGGAGGAAAGCACTGTATGTGAAAAGAATATGAGAAAAAAGAAAGAAAGGAAGTATGTTGCCATAAGAACATAACAAATTTGCTTTCTGCCAGCAGCCCTTTGTGCCAACACCACAAAGTCTTTAATGGAATGAACTGGGAGATTTTTTTCTGTTTTGTTCAATAGCGTTGTATGTACACCTTTACCTCCTGGCCTATTGCAATCAGTACACATCTTCAACTTGACTTCAGGAGCTTGGTGTCTCATATGCCCTAAATATTTCAGAATGAGTTTGTGAGTCTTATAAAGAGAGGAGTGGGCGTGAGACAGAGAAGATAGAGAGACAGGAGATGGAGAGAGAGTGCGAGAGAGAGCGTGGGTGAGTTTCTCTCTGATGTAAAATGTCACGTGTTGATCCTTGTCAAAGAATTCCCGTTAGACTTACTGAAGGTGCTGCAGTGACCAGATGTGATGTCAAAGGGGTGTGTTTTTGACCAAACTGTGAGCTATTATTAGGACTGTGAAATGGTAAAGATAATTAATCACAATAAATCACATTTATTTGTGCTTCATTTATTTGCTGAAACCAAAGGTATATTTGTAAAACAGTGCACATAGTTACAGCAATACAGTCATATCCATAAGTAACTTATTTTGTAATTTTGCCTCTATACACCATCTCTGTGGATTTTTAAATAAAGCACAGTTTTTCTGCTTTATTTCAAGCGTTTTGCAAAACTACCGTATGAGTTTTAGGAGTTAGAGTCTAAAAGAATTTTTACATAGTCCCTCCATTTTAACAGGTTTAAAAGAAATTCTACAAAATAACATACACTGGCATCTATAAATACCTATGTCACAACAGTGCCTCCACCATGTTTGACAGATGACGTGGTATTGCTTTGGATTATGGATCTTTTCTGTCATTCTTCAGGACCAAGCTAACCTTGTTTTCTTCTGTTCAAAGAATCATATAACAGAATTATCAGGAAAATCACAGGAAAACAATTGATCAGTCACCAACTTACTCAGGTTAATGAACCTTGTTCACTCACATACTTTTTTACCTCTTGAACAAACAATGAGAAAGACTACAGTGTCAGTAGGGAACTGTTTTCCAACTGTGGTATAACTTTGGGAGTTGATCTATGATTCACTTACACAAAAGATGTTATTACCGGATCACACACTCACATTAGGCATAGAGCAGACAAGACAACAGAACAGCTTGACTGGCTGTATTACCATGGTCAAATTATTGAGGTCAATTTAATTTATTGTTGATGGTGTAATTATCACAATGGAACTACTTGGACCACATTTTGAGAGTTCCCATGAACAGCTACCAAATGCGAATTCAGCGCTTTTAATGAACTCCACACCATTAATTTCCATACATTTTATTTGTCGTTAGCAAATGAACAAACAGACCAATTACCTTTGAACACATGAAAATGGAGGGACTGTTTTAAAACTTCCTATACAATTACTGATATGTCTGTTTAACCCATTGAGTAAAAGTTGAATGTCTGCACTAAATTATATCATGCAAGCAACTGAGCTTCATTTAAGAATGATATTACACATTTTAAAATAATTATTTATGCATCATACATCATTAGAAGGTTAACAGTGTTTATATATTTTTATGTATCTTGTATCTTTTCTAGTAAATTGTAAAGGATTTTGAAAGGCTCTGTGTGATTTCTTATATATTAGTGTTTTTATTTGTTGTTTTTTGGTGTTTTTTATTGTCTGGCTTTAAAATCTGTGAAAATCTCTTAATACTAAACAACAAATCATCAAAATAATCAAAATAATGCCAAGAGATGATCTGATTGCTAATGTCATTGATTGGAATAGCACTACCATCTTTCAAAGGTCACTGACATTTTGTCGTTTGAGTGTCCTAAGTGTAAAGCCAAACCTAGCAACATAGCAGTGAATGTGAATAACCTGTATGACTGTATGACATTATACTGGATCAATGCAACAGTGTGTTAGTGACCTTTCTAACTCCGATGTGCTATGTCAGACCTATTGAAAGCACACACTGCGGGACCATACTCCTCATTTCAATTGGCTAACCTCTGCTGCTGGGATGCCATATTGTGTCTGCACACAGTGAGTAATACCTCCACAGGGACTAAAGCACAGTGAAAAAAAACTGCAATATTTCATGCTGGCTGCAGTATCAGCCCAGGTGTCATATTTTACTTGAAAAGCTTTCTTTAGTTGCTACTTCATCTTCTACAAGCCCTCATGCATTTTTTAAAGCTGTCGTCCCAATCTCCTCTCTTTTCTGTGCAACCCCACCATCAAAGCGGTGATATTATCAGGAACTGTAGGTGCCAGGGCCATTATCAATTAATGTGCCCTTTGGACTGGTGTCAAGACAGGCGTATGCTTGCCCACAGGTAGCCAGACAAAGAGCAGATGCCCTAGCTAGCATGAAAGCTTTACACAGTGCATTTTTTATATGGCTTCTGCACTCGTAATAACAAAGGTGCAACTTTTCACTCTGAAAAAATAAACTATGAACAAAGCTGATTCTAAATCTTGAATGGCATATTAAACATCTCTTAGGGTTTCCCCAGCTGATACATAGACTGGTTGGCCTTGTAACAACATGCCTTTTTGATGTTTAGTTTCCACATACTCCAAACACAAAAAAATCCAGGTATAATTCAGACTATGATCAAACTATTTGTAGGTACAAAGAGGGTTCATGACCACATTCAATACATGTGGAAATGAAATGCTTGTTCCATGTCTGCATACAGTTAATTTATGTGCAATCCTTTACTTACCAACACCAACACAAAAGCATTCAGTGGTCCGTGAATTATTCTGGCTACAAATGAACTTAAAAATAAAATATTTAAAATTCATTTCATTAAAATTTTAAATGTATTTAATTACAGTTGCACTTTGTATGTAAATAAATGTATTTTAAAATACATTTGCAGAGAATTCAAAACATGCACATTTATAATGTGTTTAATTTGTACAGAAGAATAACTCTGCTCTAAAACTACTACCTGCTCTAAAAGAAAGTCAAGGGAAACCCTGTAGTGTAAATGATTTTATTTATATAATTAGATAAATAAATTAATTACTCAAAGCATCTTAAATCTTAAAACATTAAACTATTTTTATAACTCAATTTTCTTATTATAAGAATATGTGACGTAAATGTAATTAAAAACTAATATATATAATTTTTTATGAATATTATGATTAACATTTATGGATCAGATTAAAGGTTTAAGCTTTGTTTACCTGCTGTGTGACAGCAGGCTATGTACACAATTTGCCATTAATGCAGGTGGTTAGAGTTAATGGTGTGCTTAATGAAGCATTGGGGAGTGTAGAGATATCAAAGAATTAAAAAAAAAAGTCATCAAAAAAGCGATAGATTACATCATCCTCACTGAGATTAATGCCAGTGTGTCTGGCAGAGGAGCAATCAGATAGACATAACCTTTAAGTGAGCCATTTGGAATATATTAAAAGACTAATTTCCTGAAGTCCTGCCAGGAATTAATAATTTAAAAGTTAAAAATAGAGCCACAGAAACAATGTTTTTGAAAGTATCTGTACTAAAGAGAAGCATGAGGACAAACAACTGGGTGTCTTTAACGGTAGTGAAGCAGTCATTGTCATTAGTGGGATTTCTAATTCAATTTTTTACAAAGGCTTCACTCAGTGTCTGGAAAACTACGGTTTTGTGCAAAAGCCTGAATATGAAATTGAACACTTGAGAATTACAGCATGAGAGTAGAGTTTGGCTAAATATGCTTCCACAATGGAGGGGATATGAACCTTTATTAGATCTCTGAGAGCAGGTGACAGCCCTGTCAGCTGAACATGAATGTATGTTTTAATAGTCCAGAGACCCCAGACAGGGTGAAAGCACTGTCCCACATACAGACTTTAACACACACTCACACACACACACACACACACACACACACACACACACACACACACACACACACACACACACACACACACAAATATATATATTGAAACCTAATCACATTTTCCACTTGTTGGTTTGTTTTATTCATACATGCCATTATCAGACTCCAGGCTTTGTTCTGAAAGACTTTCATTTTAAACCAGATTTTGCTGGAGGTAATTTTAGAATTCATTCATACAGCTATTTTAGTCTCTCTGTGCATTTTTATACATTCATTAACTTGAAATTAAGCTTCATGCCAGCAGATCAGTTTTTCTTTTCATTGTTTGAGTGCACAGGCACACCAGAACATCAGAACTTCAGATCATCTACGAATCCCTCAGCAGCTTTGGTGAGGACTAGAGAAATATCTCCACACTCCTCGGGTGTAGCATGGCAAGGAAAGTACTTCACTGACATTAAGTGCTATTTAATTACCTTAAGGTTTTGCTGTAAAACATTTTTAAATTACTGTACATCATATGATGTCATCAACGCCAAAACCCCAGCTTAACGAGCACTAAGCAACAACACAGCATCCATCTACGTCTACCATCAATTAGCAACACCATAGCAACCATCTTGAAACATCATAGTAAGCCTCTAGAAATAATTTCACAGCACCACAGCAACCATTTAGCAACTTTATAGCAACCATCTACCAACATCATATGAACCAATTAGTATCACACCACATCATATAAAACAGGTAGAAACATAATATCAAACATTTATCAACAACTTCTTAACACCATAAAACATCACAACTTCTAACAACACCATAACAACCATTTAAGCCATGCAACATTCTGTTTCTTCAGGAAATGCCCTGTTTTCCTAAGAACCAGAAGGTGGTTGAGCTTAACACTGGTTGGAGGGTGAGGTCTCTAAAGTGGTGTGATGATGGTGGTGTTTGTAATAAAGTGACCAGTGAGAGTATATATGCAGTAATGTGGAACTTTCTGGAAAGATCTCAATATACATAGAGACAGTAAAGGATGAACAGAGAATGAGAGATAAAATAAGTTAAAAGGAGATGACATAGAGAGAGATAGAGAGAGCATAGAGAGATACAAGGACCTGGTCAATTACAAAATTTTTAAATAAATTAAAATAACAAAATTAAAAATAAATTATGTTTCCAACCTTGTTTCCAAGTTTCTGTGATCAGGAGCTGCAATTTTAACTAAATCATTGCTTTATCAGAATCATCTTTACAGTAATTTACAATCTTTTAATAGCTGTGTTCAGAGGCATCGGGTACAATGGGTCACCAAACGATGGCTGAAATCTTGAAATCCACCATACACCAGACAGTTCTTAGAGAGCACTGTGCAGAGCCGTGCTTCAGATAAGCTTTGGATTTGGCATTTTAGAATTGAGAAAGCAACATTTGAAAAGCTGTGTGTCATGAACAGGTCTGTAGGGCCAGCTGTTTCCAGTCACTGCCCACCTGTGCCAACTGAAGAGGGTGATTTATGGCTTTATATGTTATTGTTTATTTTAAAACACTCTTTTTATTTTAAAATTTTATCAAAAAATTATGCAATTAGTTGGTGGATGTTAAACCTATCATTGAGAGAGAGAGAGAGAGAGAGAGAGAGAGAGAGAGAGAGAGAGAGAGAGAGAGAGATAACGCATAATTGACAGTGAGAGTCTGAGTAAAAGATATGTTGTAACCGGAGTACTAGTGAGGGGCTCTGATCATGCTGAAGTAATGTGAGCACCCAGCATGCAGAAAGAAAGTAAAAAGTGGCCCTTGGGGGCCCCAGAGTGAGGTGGAATGCCACACTGAGGAACTGACGCACCAGCTGGCGGAGCGTGGGAACATAAGCACTGTTCAGATAAGTCAAAATGTCTGGTGTCTTGCTGTGCCACACTGTATTGATCTTCAGCAGCTATGTAGAGGCTGGAAAATAAAGGCAGATATATCTGTGGTACTGGGAGACTAAAAACAGCTATCTGGATGAATAATTGATAGCAGCTGCTGCAGCTATCAGTGGTAACAGACAGAGCACTGATGGATGTGTCATTCATTCCTCCAGCAAGGTGAGAACAGGTCGCTGAGAGGGAAGATGGCTTTTCGCCACCAAACACTCACTGTCTTCTCGTAGGATTTGATGAGGTGTTAAGGCACGAGGTCAGGTGCCGGCATGAAACCTCCGCTCTGCACTTGTTTTGTACTCAGCCGCTGTCTGTGAACGTTGCTTTTATCAAACTCTCAGCAAGATCACATCTTTACATTTCAGTGTTGAGTGTGTTAGCTTCAAGAGAGCAACACAGGCCCAGATTAGAGAAGGCCTCTGAACTGTGCTAAGAAGATCAGAACTCAGGATTTGTTCATGTTTACAATAATGGAAGGTTTCCTTCTCTCAGGGCCATGTGTAGATTGTACATTGAATGGTACAATTTTGTGAAAATATCAGAACTACAATATACCGCATGTGGAATTCTACAGGGAGCAAAAACTCCAAAAGCCTTCTATGTTAGAATATTTAAGGAAGTAAAGCTATCTTAAGCCCCAGGTGGGCACTCCGCAATCACTCAATACAAGACCTGTTAGCTGATATGGAGTCTCCTCCATGTTTGTTCTGCTGTCCTATATTTTATATTTGGGGAAATTCTGGTAGAGTGAGAAAAAATTCTCCTTTTCCCCCAGACATGTCTTCTTAGAATGAAAAAAAAACATGCATCCAGCAAGATTTACTGGTATATATTGCATACCAGGTGGTGGAGGAGCCTTCTCACTGCCACTATCAGTCAACATGTAACTGCATTTACATGCAACCACTGGTCAAGCTGCTACCACAACTGACTGACCACAACTTAAAAAAGCAAATATAAATAAACAGCAATCAGTTCTTGAAACAACTCTGAGGTTTCGTCTTTACAGAACCTAGAGAATCAAATATTCATTTTAATCAATAATGTTAGGGCAAATAAATTCAGTCTTAGTCTTCAGACCAGTCTTGAGGTCATTAATAAGTGGTCTCGGTCCAGACTTCATTTGGCCAGTGTGGGTCTCTGAGGTAATATTAATGAGAACCTGAAGTTTTTGAGTTTTCAACATCAACAATCAAATAAAACAGGATAAATCTTAATTTACCAGTAGCACACAGGAGGAGATGAAGCTGATTTGGGACAGCAGTGTTATGTATGATACAATTTTCGGTCTCTAAAGGAGATTATGGGGATCGTGGGTCACATTGTCAGTCAATGGACTGCTTGCACTGTGGAGCATCAAAAGTCAAGCTCTCCATGGCAATTGTAAGTTCAAAAATGTTTAAGCTCATGGGAGTCCTGAGGTGCTTCCTTAGTTTACAAAAGACATTTGAACACAAAAGGTATGTTGGCCAAGCCATCAAATGACCTTCTCATAAAATGACCTACAACTGATGAATGACCAGATGAACAGATGTGGCTCATTACATGATATGTTCTAATAAATTGCTTTTCCCACGTGAGTGAAAGTAAATGTTATAACATATGGTAGAACTCCATATTTGTGATGCTTCTACCGATACTTGTCTTTATAAACATATAAAATACATATAGTCAAAAGACATTATGGCAGTATGAAAAAAAATCACTAATAAACGCAACAGTAATAAATTTTTTAATGGGACGAGTGATTTGCAATTCAGGAAAGCTCACATATGTTTTGGGATACTTCTGGGGCTGTTGTGAAAAAATTTAGTCTAGAACACACATGCAAAACTGAATATTGTCTAGTAAATGTATAATACCTTTTTATTATTCTGTAGAAGGTGGAAAAATATTATTATATTATTTACTTTTTATTTATTTTGCTTGAGAGATATATATTGAAATGATTGCAGCTAATTAGGTCATACAGAAAATTATGGCTATTTGTTAGTCTTCTTAAAAGAGTTTACCAGTGCTTCCAAACATACAATATCTTGATTTTTTTGTTCATTATTAATTCATTCATTATATTTAAAGGCAACAACACAAATATTTCAAGCTTATTTAGGTTTAATGTTAATACTGTCTTATCATCATTAATTAAAACTCAAAAATCAAATGTTTGAGATTCTGGCTTTCATTTTTCCATGAGCTATAAATCATACTGTATTGGAAATGTTAAAGAATTTATGACCATGAATAAGCCTTTTCATGATATTTTATAGATGCACTAATGTATATATACTTGAAGTCACATCCGAACCATGGAAAACACCCATTTTTTAAGCTTTAAAGTCTTCAGCTTAGTCACACAGTACCTGTACAGCAGAGCTTTTTAGACCAAAGCACTCTGATCTTGTTGCATAATTTAAACTTTAAAATTTAAATCTAAACTGACAGCAAACCAGTAGAACTGTATGTGAATCTGAATCCCAAGGTTTGCAATTTATTGAATATGGTGAATGTGATGATCTGGAGAGGAAAATACACCTATCCATAAACATCTATGTGGCCCAATTTACATCTAAATGCTGACTTTTCCTTCCTATGTGTGCATGTCTCTTTTTCTACTCTCCCCCAGCTGAGTGAGCTTAGAAAAACTTACTGTTTGCAATCAAATGCTGACTGCTTTATGTTTTAATAAATGTGTTTTTGCCACCTGTACATAGCATCCTCCATGTACATTTCCAGAAATTCCTTGTAAAAAACATCCAATATCAGGTTACTCTATGTCTCAGAACTAAATAGAAAATCAAAGTCACCAGTAATAAATGGCGTTATTTTCCACCAGAAATAAGATTGTGGAAAACAATGTCAAAAATGAATGCCAATGCTATGCGAGTGACTAGGAGCCAGAGGGCTGAGCTAGGTTTATTCTGTGGAACATTGTTATTCTGTTGGCAAATATGCTTTTAGCACATTTTTGGGGCCTATACCTCCATCTAACCAATATTGATGCATACGTTGCACTCACACACTCCTGGGATGAAGACAATCTGAAACAGGTCTGTGAAAGTCTAGCTGGTGAAGAAAGAATGCCTATTTAATGTGATGCTTACTCCATGCCATTTAACAATGGTCTTTTTGATGAGAGACTTTTTGGAAACGCAGCCCTCAATGTTTAAGTTTTACTACTACTTCTACCATTACCTAACCAAAGTCTTAGAAAGCAAGTTAAATAACTAATGTTAGCTAATTGATATTAAGCTGTTTTTGAATTTGCCATTTACACAATATAAGTCCAAATAAGTGTAGACACATTTTAATGAGCATGTTCAACTATTTAAAGTTGTACACATTACTGCAACAGATGTGCATATTTTTAGATGTGCAATTTGTTGAGTCCTTGTAGCATCATACTGGCAAAAAAGGAGGACCCTAAAGAGCAGATAAATATGAACCTGTTGGCACCAGGCCTAATGTAAGGCCTAAAGCTGTTGAGCACTGAAACTGTGTTCTCCCAGTACTTCTGGGATGAACTGGGGAGTTGGGTATGAGATGGGGTGGTGATCATACCATATCCTGACCTCACTGTCCCTCTTGTCACTCAATGCAATCAAATCCTCGGTGCAATGTTCCTGAATCACTTCCAGTTACTCCATCAAAATCAAAATCTATTTTTAATAACCTTGCTTTCAGAAGAAACAGTGAATAAGCAGGGTTCTCAATACCTCTTTTTCTCCTAATACACTAGTTCAGTATGACTTCCATCCACAAATAATGTTCCGTGTAATGCAAATGTTTGGGCACCCTTTGCTAGCTGTCTTGAATCAGTTAAACTGTAGTTGTTTTTTGTTTTATCAACCACCAACCTGAAACTGCATTGAAACCATGTCCACATTGATGACATAAAAAGAACACAGGCCATTGTTGTTATGTGAGCCAAATCATTAATGTGAACAAAATACATAGGCCTATTAGGAAACCCTGCGGTGTGTATAAGCCTTATAATATTAGAAATGCGTTTAAGGCTTATAAAAATGCATTTACCCCTCAGCAGGAGAACAACTTGTGTAATTTGTGTAAGTGTTCAAAAATGAGATGTCAGGAGTGAAGAGAGGGAGGGAGGCATGTGCATAGTACAATCAAAGCAGTCTTTATTAAAGGGGCTTAGGCAAAGCAAGTAGTCGAATACATTACATGGTCAAACTAGCAATAGCAAACAAAACTTAATGGGCATAACAAGAGATGATCTAGGCTTAGGAAAAAAGACAGAGTCAAATAGCCAAAACAGGGACAAACATGGCAAGTAAAAAACAAGAGAGAAACACTAAGTACTGCTGAGTTATTGGCACAACTTGGCAAATGACTGAGCAGAATGTGATATTACACCTGAAAAATGGCCTAAATTAACAGCTTTGTGTTTATTCAGCAGCATTGGACAGAAAACGTGTAATTGTATGAATTCCTGTGTGTGTACTTATTTGTTACAGTTCATTGCTGTTTACATTTTATTTGCATTACAAATCCAACAGCAATTTTTTAACTTATTTAAGATTTGCTGTGGCCTAAGTCTTCCCAGGGTCTAAGGCTCCTAAAGGTACATGGCAGAGGCCCCTGATATGTAATGTTTTTTGTCTGGCCTGTAAGTGTTCATTTGTTCAAAGCTAACATTAGAATAAATACAAACAAGCAGGTAAATGTAATACATTGTGATTTGAATTAATTTTAGCTTGAACAGTTTCTTTGGCTTGGGTTTTCCATTATTTACAGTTGTCATCCAATATCTCCTCTACACACACCAAAGTATTTTTTTTATTAAATTTTTTTTAACCACTTTTAGCTCCATAAAGAATCATATTTACATAAGGGATGCCTTTGATGGTTTAAAAGTGAAACAGAGTTTGATATAATACTGAAAAAGGGGTTCTTTAACTCGTACTGATAGTGTAACCTTTTTTGTAAAAGTAAAATTTAACTGCACTTTTTTAATAGATCAAGTAATCAAAATGATTAAGCCAATCTAATGAATTGATGAGACTGACACTCACTTACTTTAAGTAATATTAACTTTTTGTGAAGGTAAATTAAATCAACTGTGTTATACGTACGTTAATGAACTGAGTATGTTGTGACATTTACAGTGGGCCTAATGTTGGGGCAGTGCCGTCTTGATGAGTAAAACTTAATGGCTCCATCAGTTTGCAGACTGGGTGTGTCTTCCCCTCATCACTCACCATCATTGTGTAGTCATTTCCCCCAAGGTTACCTTGCCTATAATTTTTGTTACTTGCCTGCCCTCAGTGTTGAAGTTTGTAAGTTTGTAACTGATCACTTTCTCTGCTGCAGATGGAGGGTATGTATATGTTTTAAAAGTACAGTCCCAATACTCTTGAACCTAGGAGACGCCTCAAAGCAGCTCGCAGACGGTTGGTTTAGCCTGTCTGTCTGCAGCATGGTCCCGGCTCTGGTATGTCAGCAGCTGTTAACGTTACTCTGCCAACTAACTAACAGACTATGGGCTTTGCTTCACGAAAGTAAGGCAGAACCCTCCCGTTTGGGGTGGACACCATCCCAAACTATACGGTTTGCATAAAATTTCCCATAATTCTCTATAAAGCCCACATTGTTTCCTGAACACCACCTGGACATCCAGCTGTTCAATGCTGTAAGTCTGCTGTAGGTAGTTAGGCACTGTTGGCACCACTTAGCAAACTTAGCAAGCAGCTACACCACACAGGCACAAGAGCATTGAGCAGGAGCACTGTACTGTAAACAAGAAGCAGGAGCACTAAGCAGGAGCAGGTCTCTGGAGTAATCCTGGTCCACTCCTCCATGCAGATCTTCTCCAAGTTGTTAAAGTTCTTTGGGCATTTTTTTTGGACTTTAATCTTGAGGTCTTTTAAAACCAGGCCTTGTTTTCCTTGGCTGTGTGCTTGGGTTCTGTTGTCCTGTTGAAAGATGAAATGACACCCCATCTTAAGATCCTTGGCTGAGAAGCAGCCCCACAGCATGATGCTCCCACCACCATGCTTGATTGTAGGAATGGTATTCTTGTGGAAATATGCAAATGCCCCAGGTGTGGATAGCATCAAAGAACTCGATCTCATCAAACCAGAGAACATTAAACCAGTCTGCCTCAGAGTCCTCCAAGTGATCATGATCATGAACTTTAAATGGATCTTGATATGATGTTGTAAATGTAAAGATACCTTATTGTCTCACCTTGAACTGAGACTTTTGAGGTGGAGTACGTTACTTATTTTATTCGTTGAAAATGATAAAATGTTCCCATTGCCATATGACTTGTTGTCTTTTGGTCACCCTTGACCTTTCAGACAAGCTTGGACTCAGAATGTGAGGGAGCTTTGAAAGACTGTCCAGTCTGTGGAAGGTTAACAGTAGAACTCTTCCTCTTCCAGATGATACTCCCAATGGTGGAGCTCAATTCCTTGGAAGAGGTTTTGTACCCCTTGTGAACCTTGTGATCCTCCCAGTCTTTCCCATGTTTACCAAGTATGCGTGCTGTTGACTAGTTTGGGGAAGGGCTTTTATTTTCAGAAGAGGTGGGGAAAAGCATTATTAATCCAAGCAGGTGAAGTTTGTTGTTCTTAATACCTCAAATGCTTCTTAATACCTGAAGGAACCAAACAGAACTCTGGTCTTTTTTTATTTTTATTATTAATAAACAGTAAAATAGCATTCTTTTTGCTGCATTGCATTTCACATCCAAGCCCATCTACAGTTCAAAATACTAAGTTAACTCTAAAAATTTTGGTCTGGCCTGTCACACATAATTAACAACACTATTTAGGGTCTGCGTTTTACCAAATGACAGGCGCAAAGGCTCCCTGGTGGAAGTGTTTATAAAATATACAGCCATTTCTGTCATACCCTACTCACCAATGACCTATAATGAATCATGCCAGCTTGACCATAACTGCATGTCCATGAGCTGTCAAGTAAAGTTCAATTTGAAAGCAAGCTCACTGCCTGTAAAATGTTAATCCTCAGAAGTCTTTTTATCTTTTTTATGTTTAGGTATAACTTCATTTTCTTCACTGCACCCAAAACTCCTCTCACTTCGTCCTCCACTCTGAGCACCCCTGCACACCTCAAGCGTATTCAGACTGTGGTACAGAACCAGAATATAAATTCCCATCTTCATGCAACAAAAAAAAATGACAGCCCATCACATTTTGGATACTTTCATGTGCACAAACAAATGATTTGTGGATCAAATGTATAGTGTGCTATCTCTGTTTCTACTTAGTCTATTGGCATCAAATATGACACACCATTATTGGTGTTTTTATTTGATTAATTTTTAGTTATTGGTCTTCACATGTATGCAATAGCAAACATCACTGTTGTTTATATATATTATATCTATTTTCAGCTGTTTCCTGTGTGTGCAGCTACAAAGGTCAAATCAATCCAATAAACTAATTACAGTCAGCCTACATACATTTAAAAGAAATAAATATACAGGACTACATTCATAGATCTTTCTCCGAATGGCTGAAATATTTCTTTTAATTTAAGCATGAATAGCTTTTAAATAATTCGACTTCAACGTCACTGTAGTGACATTATTCAAACTCTGAAGTGCATTGGAGCAAGTCCAAGCACTGATTTGAAATGAAATTGAACTACATGGAGAAACACTGTCTTGTATAGGAAAGTTACACAGCAGCTAACGCCATCAAGGTTTTCCTCTTAAACTGGATAAACTGCAGAAGACTACAATCAGCCTTGGTATTAGTTTAAACTAGATTAAAGCCACAATGTAACACTTGTTCAAATATCAAATCCGAATGCAAGTGTACGGATTGACTGTGTAGAGTGTACAGTGTGTTACATCCTGAAGCAGCATGTTTTTAGGATGTAGGAAACTGTCAGGTATCTGTCAGGTCCCTGTGGTCTGTGTTTTTGTTTACCATCCCATGTGCTTTAGAGCAGGTCATGTCTCCTCCCATTCCCAGCTGTGTTCCATTTGTAACCCTGCCCCATCGTTATCATGTCCTAGCTGTGTCTTATGTGATTGTGTATATAAGTCCCTTGTCTTTTGTTAGTCCTTGTCGGTCTTTGTGGTTATGTGGCTTTGTGACTTTGTGGTTTCTGGTTGTGTTTATTTGTATCCTGTTAATAAATACAACCCTGCGTGGACGTCCGCAACTACCTGTGTCTGGAAGCGTTACATAAAGACCGACCTATCATGGACGTAGCTAGGTTGTCCAAGTTTGCTGGATCCCGACTGGCTATCCGCCGGGACCCATTCTCTGGTGGCCTGAAGGAGCAACAGGACACTGTGCGGACCAGCAGCCGGAGGATGCGCCATAGGCGGTGCACTCGGGGCGCTCCCTCACCAGAGGACTGCTCCTCAAAGGGTGGGGAAAATTTTGGGGGGGCGCTACGGGTTGGCGCTGCAAGCCTCGAGCCGTGTGAGGCGAGAGTTGAGGCCTGCTGGCGGGCTGTTGATGGGGGTTCTGGGCTGAAAGACATGTTGGATGTGTGACAGTTCCTGAGCTATGTGCGCAGGACTGTCCAGCCCAGTTCCCCTCAGACCTCAGCAGCCGCAGTGGCCTCAGCAACGCCACCTAGCTGAGTTGCGTCTGCGCCGCGCTGCGGCTCCTCCTGGGAGGGCTGCCTTGGCCTCAGGGGCTGCTTCCGCTCCAGTCTGGAGGGCGGAGCTTCGCGGCGACGTCGAGGCTCCAAGGGCGGGGCTTTCCGCCAACATCGATGCTCAGAGGGCGGAACCCGCTGCTCCGGATCCAGCTCCACTCCGGGAGCTGAAACCCACTGCACCAGCTCCGGTTCCAGCTCCAGTCCGGGAGCTGAAACTCACTGCTCCAGCTCCGGTTTTAGATCCAGTCCGGGAGCTGAAACTCACTGCTCCAGCTCCACAGTCCAGGAGCTGGAACCGAGAGCTGGAATCTTCAGCTGGAGGTCCCTCTCCTGTCGAGAAGGCGGTGCCCGCCGCCAGTGTTCGAGGGTCGGCGGCGTTTGGGTGCTGTAATGGGAAATATACCCCAGTATGAAATAGATTAGATATAATGGTAATACATTTAACCCCTTTTCCAGACAGACCTCAGAATATAAAGTTGGTATGTCCAAATTGTGAACATGGCATAAAACTCTTGGGCTGCATTTTAGATGTACATGTATGCATTTTCTCTTTCACCATGACAGAGAGTTTCACAAGATAATAGTAATCCAATAACATTGGAGAAATGTATTCCATACAAAATTTTGGTATTTTCCACTTTTCAGTGGATATTATGGAAATACAGGTGTAATGATTAGTTGAGATATGGGATACCTGCCTTGCAACCAAATGAATTTTGATTGGCTGATTTTTGATCAGTAGGTATAAAGAAATCAGTGTTCCATACACCCTCCCGTTTCAGACTACTCTTTTAATTCTTTACTCTTTTTCTCACTACATGAAGGCAAAAACCAACATAGGTGATCACACCTATTTTAAGGAATGGCAATGATATCAGATTATATTAACATGTGAGCTGAATGTATTTCATTGTTTAAATGGTCGACTGCTTTGAATACTGAAGTGTATGGAATGTCATGCCCCTACGTCTCACAATACTAACAACAGAATGATATTAAGGGTTGCTGCATGCTAATAGGTTGCTGCATATACACAATATTAGTCAGGTTCTTTAAAAGTTATGGCTGATTTATAATTTTGCATATGGTTAGTCAGATATAGTAAGTCTATAGATTAGCCAGGCGAAGTGATAAATTATCATCTTAAAAACACCACATTTTTTATATGTCAGCTCTCCCACACCAACAAACAACTGCTAAAAGACAGAATTCAGTGTTTAGTCTGATTTACATTTAAATCAATGGTTTGACTAGCTTGGCTGGAGGGGGAGCTCAGTGAGCTCTACACCTGCTGTCACTCTGCTGGCCATCATGGGACATCAGCTTCTATATAGACTTGTCATGCATTATACAAGAGGGCACATTTTGGCCCCTAAATAGCACTGAGGATGAATTATTAAAGAACTATTTGCTAGCAATATATAAATCTTGCCGTGCTGCTGATGCAGAGGGACGCCAGCACAAGAAAGGTGAAAACACGATGTTGTCCTACAGCAGTGTGTGTAAACTATAAACAAAAAACGTTGTCAGGTGAGCTTCCTTCAGGGGAAAGGCCATCTATAATAGTAACCACTTTTGAAAGGTATACTGGTCATTTTTTTCTGACAAATGTTCACCTTACATTTTTTAGACTGTCATTAATTGCATACAAAGGTTTAGTTGCTCCACTGCATTACCATATTCATTACACACACACACACACACACACACACACACACACACACATATATATATATATATATATATATATATATATATATATATATATATATATATATATATATATATATATATATATATATATATATATATATATTTATATATATTTAACAATTCAGATTTCAAATGAAATGATGCAACATAACACAAGCTTAGATTAATTAGTTCAATTAATTGGACTAACTAGATAAATTAGCCAATAACAAATTAAAAGTATTGTTATTTCAAATCTACCTACCTGAATGGCCTTACAAATCAAATTTAATCAATTCCGAGTTTGAGGCACGTTCAAATACATTGTAAAATATACAATATATGCAAATCTGTGACCAGCTCATGACATCTGAATTCCATATTGATAAACCACTGTATTAAACCCAGATTTCCTGATTATTTTAAGTTCTTCTTGGTGGAGGAATGGTTATTATAAATATTATTCATGTATGTCCTTTATTAAGCACTTGAATTCTGAGGTTTCACATTTTCCTGTTCCATTTTTTTTTCTGAACAGTGTGACATCAGTTGAGAAATAAACAGAGCTTCTTCAGCAAAATGCTAAAAATTCCCCTTTGCACAAAATATGCTGGGTCTAGGAACACCCTTACTTGTAAAATGAAATTTATATCCACATGTTTTTGGACTCCCCTTCTAACTATAACAACCAGTTATTTTCAGTTGCACCCATTGCTGACACAGGTGTGCAAATCCACAGGCAGCTTGTCTAGTCCCTGTAGATAAGTAGTAGAAGCAGATGAACATGAATCTCCAATACTTCCTCACTTCCTCACTAATGCCCTTGCATCTGAATGCAATTAAATCCTCACACATAATAAAACACCTTCCATTGACAGTGGAGGCAGTTAGTCCAACAAAAACCCTGTTTTAATGCTCTTGATTTTGGAATAAACAACAAATAAGCATTTGTCCCAATACATTTGTCTGTGTAGTTTCAGTTTGGTTAGGTTGGTAATCCAGTTATTACTGTGAGTGCACTTTAAATGGTAGGCTACCTAGTAGGACAAAAGAAGAATGCTAAGCTGAGATGGCATTGTCCTATCATACCCCATGGCAATGGGCCTGCATCCACAGTAAATACCAAACCCCTGTTTGAATTGTATTATTTTAGACTGATACATATTTTATGAGACAGCTCATTAAATGCATTTCTCAACTACTTGTTTTACATTGCTGTCCAGTTTCTGTTTTTATTGCCATTGCATGATATAAATCACATTTATATGAAGAAGATTATTGGCGAAGTGTAAATTACCTTGACCACAAACTAAATATACATAAATGGTTTTACAACAGGAAAATGAAATGTCTGTTGATTCAATCAAGTGTTTAAGAGAAAAAAATGAAGCACTGTTATGTTTTTTTTAAATACTGTATGATCTGTGCAAATGGTGTAGTTGCACAGTGATCAGTGTGGTTGTTATTTTGTGCTTCCAAATCTGTCATGTTTTCCATGTTTACTGCTAAAGCCCTCAAGTGACTTGGATCTGCTTGGGAATGAATTACATCTGGACCCAGCAGCCCACAGTCCAATTCTAGGACTGAACCATAAAGCCCATTCATTGTTTACTGTCTGCACAGTGCCATTCTCTGTGAATCATAGCAACAAATCACAGCCTTAGACCCAGCCAGGTAGCAGCAGTACCTTGTCTGAGACACCTTTTACCCATTACAAACAATATATCAATGTATATATATATATATCATTATATCAACTATAAAACCAATCAGACAGGGACATTTTTATTTAATGTCTGAATTCTCTTTAATATCTATGTACTTACAGATTAACAACATGTGTAGTATGCATGTGTAATAGACTGAGCATAGTTACATGCTTTGTAGTTGATCCAAGAGTGTGATTAAAGCTGTACAATTTTTGTACAGAACAATTTTTTTTTCATGTTTGTAGTTTACAGTAAGTCATATTGTGTCCTAAAGTAAAGTGACAAAATCTGCATGACCGTAATAAATACATGAATCAGAGATGTTCACTAATCACAAATTCTTTTAGTCAAAGTCTAAAAGGCTCAAGTACAAATCAAGTCATGAGTATTTATTAAGTCAAGACAAGTGTCAAGTCAATATATAGTATAAAACAGCATATAAATAAACAACAATAAAGTCCCATTTTATCGGCAATAAGTCTGTAAAGCAACCAAGCTGAATGCATTGATTATAAGAGGTCTCCACAAACAAATGAGCATATAGTGTATGTCAAGCAAGACTTTGCTTAAGGTAAGAAGATGGAAAAGAATAATATTTAATATAGTAAAAAACAAAATTATCCAGGTGAGCTTTTCAGATGCATGATGTTTTTGTGATCGATCCAGTGTCTAACACAAATGTTGCCACTCTTGTTATATCCTGAAGCTGTGCTATGCTGCTTCAGTTACATTGTGAACTGCACACTGATATCATTCTAGCAGTAGCCAGATCATCAAAAGAAAGTGTGCAAAATCAACACATAATCAAATACCAAACTTTCTGTATTTTTCGCAGTATTTTGATTTTTGCAATGTCTCATGGAAGCTAAAGAACGCTGCACTGGCCTGTGGGATAGGCATGTGGAGCCTCGTGCATTGAATGTGGATGTGATTTCTGACACAAAGTTACTTGTTTGTACAGACATTTTTTGTCAGACATCGCTGGTCATGATCATTACCCATTGCTCTGTCCACCTTGTGATGCATTCCCTTTACACATGTGTCACTTGATCAATGAGTGTTAAATACCTGCACAACTTCAGAAATGGAATGTCCCATTCATCTTGCACCCACTGTCAAGTCTCATTTGAACATGTCATCTTGCCATGATTCACATGATTCACCTCAGCTCTGTCACAAGACAAAGACCATTTCAGAACCTGTACAATCTGTGCTACATAAATATAGAGCATCACGTGTGTATATGCATTTTTTTCAGATACAACCTAGACAAAATAATAAAAAAAAACTTATTGATGATATCATTACAAGACCCACACCTCAACATAAACTTAATCTGCCCCTTACCCCAACCCTTACCTTAACCATAACCTTAACTTACCCTAACCTAACCCTTACCTTAACCATAACCTTAACTTACCCTAACCCTTACCTTAACCATAACCTTAACTTACCCTAACCCTTACCTTAACCATAACCTTAACTTACCCTAACCCTTACCTTAACCATAACCTTAACTTAACTTAACCTAACCCTTACCTTAAGCCTAAATATAATCAGAGTAGAAAGTCAAATTCTTTACATTTAAAATTTTTTTAGAAGCTCCATAATGGAGAAAAGCAGCAAGCTGTGGTGACACTGTATATGCAGTTCTTCTTCAAGTGCATGGTAAACTAGCTTGTGGGTATTTGCTTAAACAGCACCACTAGTAGACGTGAGCATCTTGTGAATCGTGATATATGTAGGAAGAATGAAATTTGTGTATGTGCCTCACTACAGCAAGTTAAGGACTGTTAATGCATTAATTGGCTAATACTCCATACATTAGATTATAATACATTAGGTAGTGGTAACAGTTTTATGTGGTGGAAGTGCTTTAAATGTAAGGCTGTAACAGCTTTTTTTTTTTAGTTGCTCGTACTGTTACTTTATTCACAGTAATCCCCTCCTGCCCCCTGGTGGTTTGGAGGTCCAGAGTTGAGTGCAAGTTATTTTAAAATATGGAGTTACATTATATATGGACTTGCTGGTGAGTTCATGAATGCTAATGGAACTGTTAACTCGTGGGGGCAGTCTTGCTCCTTACGCTAATGTATGAAGAAAGAGTGTTCCTATGGAGCCATGTCTGACCACGGGAGGCCTCACTTGAGAGCACAGACACATATGCATTCCAAGAGCTGCTGTGATTAATTATTTAACAGCCCAATAATGTGAGAGGTGCATATTGAGGCTATATTCATGGTGGTGGAGGGGTAGAGAGTGGAATGCCTCCAGGTAAAAGCTCTTGTGTGAATCACCACATATGAATGTCACAAGTCAGAACTGCCAATGAAAACCCACCAAGCCCACAATAGCTCTGATGTAATGGCCTCCATGTTTTTTCGTAGATTAACCATTCCTTAGAATTTCTTAATATAGTCTCTCAACTTCTGAATAAAACAACAAACATTATATATTTAATTGTTGGTGTTGTACAGATATAACACATATATTTTGTTACACAGCATTGAATTATACACACAACACGACAAGGGTGCAAACACAACACCTGGACACATTCATTGTTCTATTAAATGACTTCAATCCCATCACACTACACTCCACACTGTCCACATTTCATCATTATGTAGACTCTCCCACAAGGATAAACAGAACCATAGAGCTCCTATGTCAGTGATACATACACTGCCATCCCCCAGCCACCATTGGGAAAGCCTGCCCATAACCTCATCTTCCTCAAGCCTCAGTGCAAACCTTGTGTTGAAAGGCAGCCTGTGACAACATGCTCCTTCAGGAAGTGGTCTCATGAAGCAGAGGAGACTCTCAGGGACTGCTCTGCATCCAAAGCACTGTAGATGCTGCACACTGTACACACTGCAGAACAGACTATCTGAACTTCTATATGGACACAAAGAACATGTTGAAGAAGTGACACCAAGGACCTCCTGAATAATAAGAAGAGGACTTTTAAAGAAAAGAACCAGGAGGAGCTAAAGAGCATACAGAGGGAACTCAAGTCCAAAGAGTTCTACAGGAGGAAGATTGTGCAGAAGCTTTAGGAGAATAACATGAGGGAGGTCTGGAACAGTATGAGGACAATTACAGGATGTAAGCAGAGAAAGAGCAATTCTGAGGCTGAAAGAGAGTTTCATCTTTTCTACAACTGCTTTGACTGTCCTGTCTCAGCCTCAACTGCCCAGACATTAATCCCTCTTTATCTCCCTGCCTGGCAACAGCGACAACAACCGCTCCAACCTGGGATACACACTTTGGAAGACATCATGACTTGTTCCAATGCTAAAGAAAGTGTGCCCCAGCTTGCCTGATTTCAGGCTGGTTGAGTTAACATCTCATACCATGAAAACCTTGGAATGCCTGCTCCTTAATCTACTCAGAACTGGACCGAATATATGCCCACCTGGATAAGGGGAGTGGCACTGTGAGAATAATGTTCTTTGATTTCCCCAGTGTCTTCAACACTATACTGCCCCTTCTACTGAAAGAAAAGCTGAACAGGATGCAGGTGAACCCACACCTGGTAACCTGGATCACTGACTACCTCACTGGCAGACCACAGTATGTTAGGCTGAGGGACTGAACTTTTGAGATTGTGATCAGCAGCACAGGAGCACCACAGGGGACTGAGGTCTCACCATTTCTGTTCACACTTTACACATCTGACATCCAGTACAACTCTGAGACATCTCATATACAGAAATTCTCGGCTAACACAACGTTGTTGGGTGTCTAAGTAGACAGGAGGAGTACAGGAGACTGGTGGATGTTGCATTTTGCCAAATGAACCATCTGCAGCTGAACACAGCCAAAACTAAAGAAATGGTGGTGGACTTTTGCAGACCTGGACCATCACAGCTGGTCTGTATTTAGGGCATTGATATGGAGGTGGTTAGGACCTAAGAGTACTTTGGACTGCAGCTGGATGACAAACTAGACTGGTCAGAGTGCACTGACACTCTGTACTGGAACGGGCAGAGCCGGCTATACTTACTGAGGAGACTGGGGTCTTTCAACATGTGTGGAAAACACAGATGGTCATTTGCCAGCATTCTCTTCAACGATGTGGTATGCTGGGGAGGTATCATCATTTTGTTTTTATGTTTTGTCAAATGTTTTGTCGAACCTTATAAATATAAACAGAAAATGAGTTTTAGGACTGAAAAGTATCTGCATTTGAACTGTTACAAAAAACTAATTTACATATTTAATAGGATTTAAATATTGCACATTTAGAATACATTTATGGTGTCCATATATTGGTTTTGCTATTTGGAATCTTTAAAGCTCAATTTCTCAAATTGCTAAGAAAGCTGAACTTTGTCATCTGGATGGGATCTTACTGGTCTTTGGAACAGGACTCTCAGTCTTGACACTTGTGTCATGGTAAAAGATGAGTAGGCATGTTTACCAAAGACATGATGGTTCAACTGGCTCAATTCCAGGGCTAAAATACCCCCTTAAATCCAATGATTGTGCTGCCACATTCTTCTCCTCAAACTACTCACTTGATGAGCTTTATGGCACTTTGGATACTCATTTTAAAATATCCAGTTTATATGTTGTTTTGTTGTTGTTGTTGTTGTTGTTGTTGTTGTCGTTATTTTGTTTTGTTACTTTTAGGGAACTTAAAAAAAAGAAAAGAAAAAGAACATGTGCTCCTCCAGAAACTGTCTAGATTCTGAAACAAAGGAACCCACACAGTGCTAAAAACAGCTACACTAGTTCTTGGCTTGCTGTGGCTCTACTGCCTGACAATTTGTTCCTTTGGTTAGAGAAAGGAACTTGTGCATCTGATATATTGTTGTCTTTCACCACAACAAGAGCCCACAGTCCTATTTGAAATGGCAATTTTACCAAAAAAACTCCTTCCAGTGGAAGTCAACATAAAAAGATTTAATTCCAAGTAATATTGGACACTTTTTATTGGTCCATTCACGTTGACCAATGTAACAAAAAATGGCCAAATTCATAATATGCCAAAAAGTAAGTTATGTTGTGGGCATTTACATTATTTGCAATGAACACACATTACAATGAAGGAGGTAGTAATTTATAAACTCTACCTACATTTTACCATTGTTATACAGTCATCAATATTACAATATCACTACCACTGTGAACAAAACAGTATCACACAATTTTGGTTACTAAATCATTTAAAAAAAATGTAGAAATTTTCTTATTGTATAAAACAGTGATTTTCAAACCTGGTCCAACACACATGATCCAGGTAATCAGCTCATTTTCTAAAAAAAATAAATAAATAAATCAACAACATATAATATAATAATAATAATAATAATAATAATAATAATAATAATAATAATAATAATAATAGAAATAACTAAATAAATAAATAAATAAATAATGTGCATTGAACAGGCCTCAGTTAAATTTCTTTATTCAATTTCAATACTATTATTCCAAAGGGGGTGAGGGGGTGGAAAGGAGGCAAGACAGGTTCATAATACAATGATATTTGTCACTATGCTTGACCAAGTAGAGGAGTTCACATTCTACTCCCCCTCAAATTGAGCCCTGGGCACAGGGTTCCAGGGCCCCTCCATTTGCAGTACATGATAAATAAGAGATCAGCTGAAACACTGATCTTTAATCACGAATATCAAGGGACCCAGAAATCTAATTTTCAGCTTTGATCTGTCAATGTCATCAGATGCATTAACGCCCCTAATGCACTCGGCATCTGCTGCAACAGACCTTCTCATCCTGGAGAAGATTGGGAAGATCAGGGGCTCCACCATGGTCCAAAATGCTAATCAAAATGTTGACGTTTGCAAATGCTTCCTTTTAGGATCACTCTTGAATCTTGGTTATTTTGAAGGTACTGCTCATCAAGTCTGTCTATAAAGCCCATCCACTACATACATATGCTGCCGGTGCAATATGCAGTCCTTTAGATCCCTGAATAGCAAGACACATTCATGAGTCATAGTATTTTTATCATTCCATACAGTGTGCTATATGTAGGTTAGAGCTATCGTTCTACTAAAACACTGTAGCTTATTTCCAGTTCTGTTCCTGAGGGAATGAAGCAGTTAGGAGGGCAGGAGGAGATCCGCGTCACGCTCTGAAAACTGGAGAAGTTTTCATTGTCACAGTACCATCCTCTTCCTTCAAGTGTGCTTATGTAAATACCCTACGCTTTTCCGTTCGGACAACACGTACCCCATCATACCACTGAACACACACATACTGTATACAGCTGAAGTCCAGTGGGAATAATTTCTCTCTCTTATAAATACACTGGCTTCCCCTCTCTCTAGCACATAGCTGTCCATGACACTGTATGCGGAGGGGTTGGGGGTGGGGGGTCTAAAGCCAGATCTCCTGACTGTAGGCTCAATTGAGGCTGCTGTGATATATTTAGACAGTCCTGCTTTGTCGTGACACTTTGGTCTCCCAGCTGTTCTTTTTCTTGATGCACAGATGCATTATTCATTCTTTTTAAAGAAGATGAAAGGGATTCTTAATTCATGCTGTTCTTGTAGCATGTACATCCTCACTCATATCACAAGTTAGTAACTTATCCCCTATAACCCATTGATTCATCATTCATTATTACCTATTAAATATTGTTTATTAAACCTCTGTGAAATATTCAGTAACTACCTTGAAACTATTTCAAGTTAGGTTCTTATGAAAGTGATTTGAAGAACCAGCTCACATATGGGCCTTAATAAGAGGATTTTTTAGTAAAGGTTTAATTTTTGTTGTATGCTGTAGCTCAGAGTCTCTGGCTATTATTCTTTTACACTGTCCATGTATAACTTATGTTTCCCCTACAACTCCAAACTCCAAACTCTCTTTGACTCATCTCGGACCACTCAGTGAACCCCTGCACCTACAACATATGAAGATAAATTCAATGCCAGCCCCATCCCATGTTGCTGGCTTTTTCATGCACACACAAATGATTGTTGGATCACATTTATATTATCTCCATTTCTGCTTGGTCTGTCCGCCTGTTTCAAGCCAGAAGGTTTGATGCAAGTTTACAAAAATGTTCAATATGATTGTTTTTATACAGTGACACCTGGAACCAGCCATAGTTTGATCACACTTGCATGATTAGAGAGTCCTTAGGGTTTAGCTAAAACTTTTCATTTCCAAAACACCAAATGCACAAGGAAAAAATAGCTTGTGAAGAGCAACTGCTACATAATGTCAAAACATTAAAAACACTAAAATGGAGATACAAGATTTTATTCTAAACTGATTCCTGCAGTTATTTGTTTGGATTATACAGAATAATTAAATTTACTTGCATGTCTTAACAGAAGGGAATATAAAATGGTTAGCTTTAGAAAAACTTAGTCTTTGATTTCCTTATATAGTTATAACAGGAAAGAAAAAACAAGTACGATAATTGAATTATTTACTACCCTACATGTGGCTTTTGGGTTTTAGTATATAAAGTTCCTCATTTTAAAATAGGTGTAAATAAGAAACTATGGGATTATTTTTACCTTACAAAAAGCTTTGTGTACCTGTATGCTGAATATGTTTTAACAAATAAGCCAATAGCTAATCTCAACATGATCATAATACAATTCTTAAAGCTTTATACAGTAGCCTGATGCATTGTTCAGTCATTGAGCAATTATTTCCTGTCATTTAGCTTTACAATTTAAATGCATTCAACCATTCATCTCACTATATTTGATTCAGTCACAATTTGTTTACCTTGAACTTCTGGTTAGGAAACCAGCCTTGTGACCTTTTCAATTACCAGGCAGGACATAACTAAAGTTTCCTTGAGCAAAGGCCATGGTTCAGCCTGACCACCACTCCAGGCATGTGTACTCACTGCCCCAAGTGTGTGAATTTACTAGTGTTTATGTGTGTGTTTTATTGCATGAATGGGTTAAATGCATAGTGGGTTTGTATGCATGTTAAATTTACTCTGTGTAGTATTTTACACCAAAACATAATTAGTCAAGTCAAGTCAAGGTGTTTTATTGTCATTGCATCTGAGTACAGGTACACAGTGTAACGAAATTACGTTCCTCTGGAACCAAGGTGCGACATGGAGCAGCAAGAACAATAGGACGACAAATGCACCAAATGCACAGTTTCACAGACAGGACAGGACAGTGCAATACCGGTGGTGAGGATAAGGTGCGGAGATATGTAACATACTGTAACATTTAGATGTACATGATAACAGCAGTTACTGAGGTAGAGAGTTTATAGTTCTGAGTTCTGAATGAGCAGCAAATATTGCTGATAAGGATGGGGATGATCCAGTCCCTGTGTGCTGAGTGGATGTGTGTAGAGTGCTGGGTGGGTACAGTCCAGCTTACTGTTTGGTGGTCTTTGTGTGGGTGAGGAGTGGTGTGGGGTTCAGTTCGGTTCAGTCTCTAAAATAACAAGCTCACAGGACCCAGGGTTTGAACCCCTGCAAGCTGAAGCACTGAGCGCCTTAGCCCAGTGAGCTATGGCGTGACTACTGTTTTTACTTAAATAAATCATTATCATTTAATTTCACAGAATTAAAAAAAAAAAGTGTATAGTTTCATCTAATACACTGACAGGGCTAAAAACAAATGAAAGACAGTAGCTACCAATTTGCATTATGTAGTTCATTATATTTGTTCATAGCATTTTTGCGATAATGTGAAATCAGTGTGTATATGTGTTTATGTTAGTTTATGCTCATATTTTAATATATTTTTGTGTGATGGAGCTGGTGAAGCCAAGCTGTCCTCCTCATTTTACTGCACTGGTCTTCACTGGTCCTCACTTCAGGACTTTAGGGCAGCTTCCCTGAGCCTGTCAGCCATGAGAGCGCCTGGCTCAAATTTCATAATCCCACTCTTTGCATGTGTGGACACGTCCACTGCCCACAAGAACACCCGTCTCATAGAAATTAATCCATTGATCCTTTCCGTGCACGTCAGTCATGGCACAATTTAGAGTCAGATTTATGGGATGTCAAGAGCAGCACTCAATGCTCTGAATCAATAATTAAAGAGTGATATTTTTTTAAATTGAAGAAAAAATAAGACAAAGTAGCTGTGTGGAGGTGAGAGATGAGGCTGGGGTTTGGAGACTGCTCTGAAACCGGAGCTGCTAATAACTAGCCAAGCTGAGGGGTTTTGGAGAAAATAACAATACAGGGAAACATCAAGTGTGAGCTGTGCAAAGATTTGTGTAGTGGCACTTCGGTGGGCTCAAATTGTTATTTGTTCACTGAATCAAAGAGAAGGTATCAAGGGAGTTCACTGCTATAATAACATTATAATTTCTATGCATTGAAAGTTGCACCAGCTGATTTAAGATGCCACATGTTTAAAATAAAAATCAATTCTCAGTGAGTTATAAGCCAATGGCAACTTAGTCATTCATTCATGACTGGAAGCAAAGTTAAATAGCATCCAAAGTTGCATAGCATTCTTTGTTCTCAACCAGAACAATTTACAGGACCCAAACCAATCTGTCTTCAAACCGCCACACTCAACAGAGACTGCTCTCATTGCTGTCACTGAAAAACTCTGTGCTGCAAGATCAGCTAAACTCTCATCTGTTGTAATTCTCCTCAACCTCTCTGCAGCCTTTGACAAAGTAGACCAGAAGGTCTTCCTGTCAGTCCTTGGTAGCCTTGGAATCACCAGTTCTGCACTGCAATGGTTTACATCATACCTCGAAGTGCGTTCTTACAAGGTCACATGGCAGGGAGCCACATCAGCTCCATGCAGACTCTCCACTGGTGTTCCACAAGGCTCAGTCCTCGGTCCTTTTCTCTTCTCTCTCTACACTACTTCTCTTGAGAAAGTAATATCTTCTCATGGGGTTTCTTACCACTGCAATGCTGATGACAAGTCATCCACTTTTTCCCACTTTCTGACACCCAGGTCTCATCCCGTATCTCACCTCTCTGATATCTCATCATGGATGGCAGCCCATCACCTCAAACTCAACCACAGCATGACTGAACAGCAAGACTGAACTACTTACAATTTCCCTTGAGAACTCACTGGTCTCTCTATCTGTAGAAGAGCGTAGCTTTGGTGTAGTTGTGGATGACCAGTTATTGTTCTTGACTCATGTTGCAAACCTGACCCTGTCTTGCAGATTTCTCATTTACATCATCAGGAGAATTCGACCCTTTATGTCTAGAGAGGCCACTCAGTCTCTTGTCATTTCAAGACTAGATTACAGCAACTCCCTACTAGCTGGCCTTCCTGTGCAGACCTTCAGATCATTGCAACTTATCCAGAATGCAGTGGTGCAGCTTGTCTTCAATGTCCCCAAATTCAGTCATGTAACTCTTCTGCTGCATTCCCTTCATTGGCTCCCTGTAGCTGACCGCATCAGCATTCTATCTTGATGCTGGCCTACAAAGCGACAAATGGACCAGCACCTCCATACATGATGGCAATTATCAAAACTCAAGCTGAACCAAGAGCCCTTTAAGCATCAAGTACAGCGTGGCTTGACCCACCATACCTCAAAAAGCAAGAAAAACATGGAACCAAACTTGTTCTGGCACCACAATGGTGGAATGAACTTCCCCTGGGGGTTTGAACAGTTGAGTCACTCGCTGTGTTCAAACACAGACTGAAGACCCATCTGTTTCAAGAGTATTTAACTCCATAAAGATTTATTTTGAATGTTGTTGGTCTGACATTTGTTTTCAACAGCATCTAAGTGTGAGGAATCTCTAGATTCTAGCTCTGTCTACTTGCTAAAGATATCTGAGTGAAGAGCAAAGCACTTTTGTAAGTCGCTCTGCATAAGGAGGTCTGTTAAATGCCAGAAAAATGTAAATGTAAATTTTCAGAAAAGGCAGTGATGATTGAATGTATTGTTTTTCATTGTATTGTGTATTATGTGTTCCATAATATTGCGAAAAAATAACATTAGTGTCACATATTGTTCCTGTTCTTCTCTCCTGTCTCCTGTATATAAGACCCTTTCTTTGTCAGTCCTTTTGTGAGTAAAGATGAGGTTTTGTCAGTTTGTTTGTTTGTTTGTTTGTTTGTAAGTCTGAGTACCAATGTCTGTCTGTATCCATGGTTTGTTTTCATTAGTTTAATAAATCCTCAACCCCAGCATGTACATCCACCTTCCTTGTTTTCATCTTTGTCTCCTCAGAATGCAATCATTACAGCTAGCTAACTTAACGTGAAGACAATAAAGTCTAGTCCAGATTTCACAAACTTAAACATCTTTGTTTTACTGTTTTGTTTTGTTTGTTTGAATAGTAGTACAGTATTTATTTTCAATACTTGTATTCTATTTGATCCAAAGTCTGTAAAGAATGCTAATGATGACTAAAGTAACCATGTGAATATATCCAAAATGTGGAGCATTGCCAGAGAAGAAAACCTTAAATCATAAACAAATCATGCCTACTTGGCCAAGTCACATGTTTATGTAGAAACTGGGAAATCCTGTACAATTATCCCAATTATCTTTGTGAAACTCCTACTTTTTCCAGCCCCAAAGATGATGCCACAGCTGATTTACTTTGAAGATATATGACATCTGCTTCATTCCTGCTGTTACACCAGCTTTATAGCCTGCTAATAGACTTCTGGGTATGTTTAGCAGCAGGGTATGATTGGTAATTTTTTCTTAGAGTGTCTAAAAGCAACTACACCATCCAAAACAGACATCCCTGCCACTGATTGAGCTTCTGTAATTTCCAGCAGACTGTCATCTGGGGACAGGAGATCGCAATACAGTACTACATACATAATTTTCAAGCCAGCTGCATGACTATTATAATAATCATATCCAATTATTCAATTATTCACAGATTGTCTGTGGTAATTTGTGTTGATGCTCTGTAGGATAACTAGAAAATATACAAATATGTGCAATAGTACTGACAAAATCAAGCCAGAAGAAACCCTATGCGGACATGGGGAACACACAACCCCAAACTCCTGGAGCTGTATCACACACACACCATCCTTAATACCAATTAATAATATATTTTGAACATTCTCCTCCCACCACCTCCACCTCTTACTGAAAGAAACTGACTCAGATACTTTCCCTGATACCTTCACTTGTATTTCATAAAGAATGGAAGAAAAATACATTATGATTTCTCATTCTATACATTTTAAAGCAGAGCTGACCCTGGCCAATGTGGTGCCCAAAGCAAGAATGTGGTTGGTGCCCCTTGCATCATTCATTCAACGATTGGATTCATACACTCACACAGACGTTGCCTAGCTGTAGTTCTTCATTTTGAAAATAGTATTAAATAGTACAACAATATTGAAGATACAAGTAATTGAAGATACATGTGTGTGTTTGTGTTTACCTGTGTGTGTGTACCTGTGTGTGTGTGGCTGGGAAAGTAAATTATTTTATAACTGTGTGTCTGAACAATGGGTGCAACTTAAAATAGCTGAATCAATGCATCAGTACTATAAATACTAGAGTAATTGTTTATTAAATAAACAAGTGAAACCAGAAACAAATTTCAATGCAACAAAGTATTACAAAAAAACGGATAAAATCTACATTCATTGACAAAAAAGCTTCAAAGATATAATAAACCTTTATATAATGTAAAGAATCTAAACCAATGATTAGGGGTGTACTTTGTGTACTCCTGGTGCCGGTCCCAAGCCTGGGTAAATGGTGAGGGTTGCATCAGGAAGGGCATCCGGCATAAAACTTGTGCCATAAAGCTTGCAGACATGATGGAGAAGGAACATAGATATTCTGTGTGTTCAGGAGACTAGGTGGAAAGGAAGCAAGGCCAGGAACATTGGAGGTGGATTTAAACGGTTCCATCATGGTGTAGATAGGAAGAGAAATGGAGTAGGGATAATCCTAAAGGAAGAGCCTGTGAAAAGTGTTCTGGATGTAAAGACAGTGTCAGACAGGATCATGAGTTTGAAGCTGGAAGTTGATGGTGTAATTTTGAATGTTTCCAGTTCATATGCACCACAGGTTGGCTGTCAGTTAGAGGAGAAAGATGAAGTGGAAGAAGGTGTGCCTAGAGAGGAGAGATTAGTGATTGGTGCAGACTTCAATGGACATGTTGAAGGGAACAGAGGGGATGAAGAGGTGCTGGGTATGTATGGTGTGAAAGACAGAAATGCAGAAGATGATATGGCTGTAGATTTTGCAAAGAGAATGGAAATGGCTGTGGTGAACACATTTTCAGAAGAGAGAAGAACACAGGGTGCCATTCAAGAGTGGAGAGATGTGCACACAGGTGGATTATATCCTTAGCAGGAGATGCCACCTAAAAGAGATTGTAAAGTGGTGCCAGGGGAAAGTGTAGTAAGGCAGCATAGGGTGACCCAAAGATTAGATGGTGGAAACTGAAGGAGGAAGATGGTTGCAGACAGTTCAGGGAAAAGTTGCAAAAGGCCCTTGGGGGCAGTGAAGAACTACCTGAGGACTGGGAAAGTACAGCTAAGGTGGAAAGAGAAACTGGCAAGAATGTGTTGGGTGTTTTGTCTGTTCAGAGGAAAGAAGCCAAGGAAAGTTGGTGGTGGAATGAAGAAGTCCAAGAGAGTATTCAGAAGATGAAGGCAGCTAAGAAAAAGTGGGATAAGTAGAGACATGATGGAAGTAGGCAGGAGATCTGTGAGGCTAGTTGAATAGCGAAAAGAATGGTAGCAAAGGCAAAGGCTCAGGCCTGTGATGAGTTGTATGAGAGGCTGGACAGTAAAGAAGGAGTAAAGGACATGTATTGTTTGGCTGAACAGAGAGATAGAGCTGGAAAGAATGTACAGCAGGTTAGGCTGATAAAGGATAGAGAGGGAAATGTAATAGTGAGAGAACAGAGTGTTGAGTAGATGGAAGGAGTACTTTGAAGAGCTAATGAATAAGGAAAATGAGAGAGAGAGGAGGACAACAGGGGGAGAGATAGTGGATCAGGAAGTGCAGAGAATTAGTAAGGTGGAAGTGAGGGCAGGTTTAAAAAGGATGAAGAATGGAAAGGCAGTTGGCCCAGATGACATACCTGTGGAGGTATGGAGGTGTTTAGGAGAGAAGGCAATTGACTTTTTGACCAGGTTGTTTAACAAAATCCTGGAGAGTGAGAGGATGCCTGATGAGTGGAGAAGCAGTGTACTGGTCCCCATTTTTAAGAACAAGGGTGATGTGCAGAGCTGCAGTAACTATATAGGTATAAAGTTGATTAGCCACAGCATGAAGGTATGGGAAAGAGTTGTTGAAGCAAGGCTAAGGCAAGAGGTTCAGATCAGTGAGCATTTTGGTTTCATGCCCAGAAAGAGTACCACAGATGCAATTTTTTTAATTGATAGTGTTGGTAGAGAAGTACAGAGAAGGTCAGAATTGTGTCTTTGTGGATCTAGAGAAGGCATATAATAGGATAGAGAGGAACTGTAGTACTGTATGAGGAAGTCAGGAGTGGCTGAAAGGTATGTCAGGGTGGTGCAGGACATGTATGAGGATAGTGAGACAGTGGTGAGGTGTGTAGTTGGAGTGACAAATGGTTTCAAGGTGAAGCTAGTTACATCATGGATCAGCTTTGAGCCCCTTCTGGTTTGCAATGGTGATGGACAGGTTGACAGATGAGGTCAGACAGGAAGCTCCATGGACCATTATGTTTGCAGATGATATTGTAATCTGTGGTGAGAGTAGACAGCAGGTGGAAGAGAACCTGGAAAGATGGAGGTTTGCACTGGAGAGGGCAAGTGGAGAGGCAGGTGGAGGGGTGAAGATGCAAGGAGTAGAGGTCGTAAAGGTGGATGACTTCAAATATCTTGGGTCAACAATCCAGAGCAATGGACAGTGCAGAAAAGAGGTGAAGAAGAGGGTGCAGGCAGGATGGAGTGGGTGGAGACAGGTGTCAGGGCTGATGTGTGACAGAAGGATAGCAGCAAGAGAGAAAGGGAAGGCTTACAAGACAGTAGTGAGACCTGCTATGATGTATGGTTTGCAAACTCTGTCTAAAGAGAGGAGGCTGAGCTGGAGGTAGTGGAGATGAAGACGGTGAGATATTCTTTGGGAGTGACAAGGATGGACAGGATTAGAAATGAGCAGATCAGAGGGACAGTGAAGGTGGAGCAGTTTGGAGATAAAGCCAGAGTTGAGATGGTTTGGACATGTGTTGAGGAGGAATAAGGGATATATCGGACAAAGAATGTTGGAGATGGACCTGCCGGGCAGAAGGAGAAGAGGAAGACCTCAGAGAAGGTTTATGGATGTAGTGAAGGTGGACATGGAGATGGTTGGTGTAACAGTAGAGGAGGCAGGGGATAGGGCAAGATGGAGGCAGATGATCTGCTGTGGCAACCCTTAAAAGGAGCAGCCGAAAGAAGAAGAACAAGATAATGTAAAGGATCTAACTCAGTGTGAAGGTTCCTCCAATAACTTTTACTTTCTGTTTTTAACCAATGTAAAATTACCATAATTATATTTGAACAAGCAAAAGTGTACAAATGCTCTGCTGCTTTTGAAGTGAATTATAAAAGTGTTGTCCAATTACATTTGCATTGCATCTCATGGGTTCCTGTTTAATTAACACATTTCTCCGGGGGGGGGGGGGGACACGAACATAACACCAATTATCAATTCATGGCTTGATACAGAGTCACGTCTGTCTTGCTTTATGATCAGCAAAATGCAATTATAGTTTTTCAGAGTGAACTTGGTCTTTAGCTTTGGTTAAAAATGACTAACATGGTTGGATGTGCAATCCCCAATAAGTCAGGAGTTAAACAAACAAACCAAAAAAAATCAGAAAATAGAGCTTCTCGAGAACATAGCTTTTGTCCATACATCTAAAAGTGTGCTCTGTTTGTGAGCTATTTTTTGTGTTCTTGCTACATCAGTGTCTCTTTATTATGGCTGTATACCATTGTGACTAAGCATCAACCTGATTCATTCACTGTATTTGACAGCAACAGCATCCTGTTTTCCTGACCTTTTTAACAAGCCACCCTGGATATATCAATAATAGACAGCATAATCCATTACATAGTGGGTGCTCCTGTCATATCATGTGTTTTTGGTGCTGCTTCCAGTGTTTTAAAGCTGATGATTCTGCTCAGTTAAATCATTTGAGACAGGAAAAGCTATAGTACATGCGGCAGTAAGACTGCTTTAATGACACTTGACACCGTGTCATTTCTCTTTTGGGCTCTGTGCGGTTAACTTGTTTTGACAGCAGCATCATTGAAGGTGTCCTGTACATTCAGTGATGTCAGTTAAGGCCTGAAAAGTCTGATTAAAGACATATATCACATTTGCAGTATATTTAAACTTTATGTTGTCTTGATGGTCACAAATGATCCACCACCACATTTAATTGCATAGAAAAAATGTTCAACATGGAATTTAATTTTAAAGTGTCTCCAAGAATGGAAAATGTGAAAAATAACCATTGTTTATATTCCCATAAAAGCTGTATACCTCCAGGGTACAAAGACTGTCGTAAGTTAAAATCATTTACATTCCCCATAAACCACAAAATCAAACACACAGGTATACACACACACACACACACACACACACACACACACGTGAGAAATGCATATGCAAAGTTCACGCACACACACAAAATGTCCTACGACTGACATTTACAGTAGAGTTGACAGATTTCTGTAATTCACATTTTTATTTGTATCTATATTTTAGTTTATCCTTATTTATTATTGTGAGTGGGGCAAAGGTAAACAAAAATGGGAAACTGATATGTTGCAGTTGAATTCCTCATTGTATTTTGTGGAATTTTGAGGAATGAGGCATGAATGAAATGAGGAAAATGAATTGAATCTATTTTGAAATAAGACCGGACCATAGCAAAATGTGGCAAAAGTGAAGTGTTGTGAATACTTTCTGGATGCACTTTCCAGACTTAGATTGGGTGTTTAAAACTCAATTAAGGGTAAATTCGAACAAGGTTTGTATAAAGAAAACTAAGACATTTACATTTACATGGCACCAAAATGGTGGAACGAACTTCCCCTGGGAGTCCGAACAGCCGAGTCCCTCAATGTCTTCAAACGCAGACTGAAGACTCATCTGTTTCAGGAGTATTAACTCCATAAAGACTTTTGTTTCAACACGGTCTGAATGTGTGGAATCTCTAGATTCCAGCCTTATCTACTAGCTAAGGATGTTCTAAGTAAACAGCAAAGCACTTTTGTAAGTCGCTCTGGATAAGGGCGTCTGCTAAATGCCACAAATGTAAATGAGCTGATGGGCTGCCATCCATGATGAGATGAGAGGCAAGCTGAGATCCAGGATGAGACCTGGGTGTCAGAACAAAACAAAACAATTTATTTTTTTTTAACACACACACACACACACACACACACACACACACACACACACACACACACACACACATACACACACACACAGGGGAGTTAAGTACCTTGTGAAAGTCAGGTCCTGCCAGTTCAGGGAATTGATTCTAAAAGTTTACATATAGGGTCAGAATGTACACTTAGAATATTAATTCACTGTTGCTGAAATATCTCATAATCATGAGTGATCACGATTAACTACATCTGTTAGGATCTCTGTGTCTAAATGACAATAATCAACACAGTAGAATGAGAATGAGACTCTTCTTTTCTGGAACTAACTTCAGATTGCATGATTATTATTGTATTATTGTATATTGAGGTGTAGTGTGGTGTATTCAGGTTGCCATGGTCTGGAAAATGACTCGAACTAGGCCCTCAAAGGCACATTAACTGGAAACTGCTGGAACACCAGTTTTACAGGCTTTCTGAAGAAAATGTAAATTATTTAAGAGCTATTCATTGAGCTAATATTTATATGGGCAGTGGAGTGTCCTAAGTACATTGTATGTCCAAAAGTTTGTAGACACCAATGCTTTCAGAGTTGCTTTTAAAATGAACGCTAGTAATAGGTAGTTTTTTTATTTGCTGCAGTAACAGCCTCTACTACATCACAAAGCCTTTACATTACATTTTGAAACATTGATTTGAGGATTTGATGGTGTTCAGCAGAGTGCATTAGTGAGGTCAGGTGCTGAAAATGGATGATTGGTTATAGATAGAAAATGGCACTACAATGTAGATCAAAGTTGTTGGTGGGAACACAACCTTTGTGTTGTCTTAGTTCACTAAACCCCTCAAATAAAATGGCTTAATTGAGTGTTAAACCCTAAATCTACCTTGCTTGGGGAAACATCCATCATACAAGACTGTCCTCATGAATATCTGTAATATCATTACAGAAAGACTGCATTTTATCTGTGGCCACTACCCATTTTTATTGCAGCACACCTGTAATATTACTTTTTTGTTCACTAAAGTAGAGTTGTTTTATTATCATGTTTGCTTAAGGATTTTCGTAGGTGCAAACATTAACGTTAGCAAGAGATGGCAAATCTACAGCTTCAGAAAACAGCAGAAATGTGCAGAAATATAGGCAACAATTATATTCTTGATAACACTTATTGGATACACTAGGAAAAGTAATCAAATTTCATGTTGAGAAAAAAAGATCATTAACGATGTTTTCTCTGCAATTAAATGTGGTGACTGACCCGTAAGACAACTAAAGAAGTTCCAATGTTCTACAGCCCAGTGCCTGGGGCTTCATTCCCTTCTATCTGTCAGAGGGCATACAGCGTGGTGACTGTAGAATCGAACATTGCTGCTCCAGAGTATACTGGTATATTGGTAGTGCTTTTCTATAGCAATGAAACAAGCTGTGCATACACAGCTAAATGCCTGTGTCAGTAACAGATGCACCATAATGTAACAGAACAAGTGTCTGGATACTTTGGAATATATATTGAATTGATGGCCTCTTGGACTCTTTTCAGTTAGATTCCTGGTAAACTGGCCCTGTTTGTTCTGTGTGCCACATCGAAACACAAAGTACTGATACAATTGGATTTATATAACAATGCAGTCTCAATTTCGTGCAGTGCTCAAGGTACAGTGTTATTTTTAGACTCCTGGTATTTTATTCCTCATCCATCTTGGATTTTACACATTGTGACATTCAATCTCATCTGATAAATGAAGACAGGTGTGGGCGATTGGCGCAGTGGCATGATGCATGTGTTTTTTAGAACTTACAGTAAGATCTCCTTGCTCTGAATTAGGTGCTATCAGAAAATTGGTCCAGGTGGTGAGGAATGTGGACATTGTCACTGCTGTCTGGATTAGAGATGGTGGACTAAAACACAGCAGGGATGTGAGTTGTACAGTCATGAGAGTCTCAGATGAGCACTGTTAAAGTGCCTACTCCACAGGAGACACAGCAAGACATTGGCCAAGCAAAGATTGACTATGCTCGACACAAAAATCAACTGCTCCTGTTGAAAAAAGAAAAAACCTTATAGGAATAGTTCAGTGTATAAAAAAGTCAGATAATGTCTCCCTACCCCTCGAAATGTAGGCATTCAATTAAAATATGTTAGTGTAATGTTTGTTTTTAAGCTCACAGTTACCATTTTACAACCGTTTTTTTACTTTGAAAAATTGTTTATAGCAATGTTAGATGTGCCCAGAATGATGAAGGAAAGATTAGTACAGCAAGAATAGTACAATGTACATTAATAAAAGTAATATACAGAGCATGACATTTGAATGAAAATATTTAAAAATGGCTAATCACATTGCAGTGTTAATCATTTAAACATTTCTTGTTTTTCCTTTATATTAAACATCTAAAAATACATAAAACGTACAAATATTTTGAACAGTCCTCTAGATCATGCCTGGCATTAGACATTATGATAATTTTTATCTGCTCCAAAGATTCCTTTACTTTTGGCAATACTTTTCTACAGGGAGTAGGCAGGCTATGTGTGTGCATTTGAACATCTGTGTCAACAGTGGGTGAAACAAAGAAGCTGAATGCATTCATTAGAAGGGATTCATTTTTTGTCCCATCATTTACACATTTCAGACAGTTAAATTCTAAAATAAAAGGATGAAAAACATGTGGAAAATGATTGTACTACCATTTTTGGAGATTTAGCTCCATAAACACCATACATGAACCTTAGGAGAAATGATAAAATACAAAGCAAATTTTGAATATGATCTCTTTAACATGGTGGCAGTAATATGGATATGAATATATATATTTCCATTACAAATTGCAGAAGGCCGTCAAATATCAAACATCTTAGTTTGTATAAAAAAGAGAGTTATACACTCATGTTATCAGTATCTGAGAAAATGACCACTGCATGCCAATTACTGAAGAGCAGTGGTATACAGGCACATTAACCTGTAAAAAAGGGTTCTTTATCCCCAACCACATCACAAGTACATCATGTAACTTTAAAAACTAAAATGACAATTATAAGGGGGAAGTAATCTGAGGTGTTTCTTCAGAGAAAAGTGGACAGGAAGCAGAAAATGCACTGTCACTGCTGCAGGAAGAAATGTCGAGATTAAAATTTCATTCTTTGTTCAAGAAGAACCCATCCTACTTTTCTAATACGTGCCCAAGATGGAGACATGTACAGGAAGCTCTCCAAAGGACTGATCATGTTTTAAACAGACTTCCCCCTTCCTCAAATATTAATAACAAAAGATTCACACATTAATCTTTCATTATCTGCATCTTGCCTGCGTTTGCATACATTAGGAGCTTGGGTGGTTGCCCACAATTATATTACATTGAATATAATATGCACAAAGGAGCATCAATTTCTATTGAGTTCATGTGTATCCAGATAGACTTGTTTGTTCCTTAGTTTTTACCTAATAACATCATTGATTTTTTTGTAATTTGATGGTGAATATTTAATGCCTTTTATGTCAATAAAATTGGCTTAAAATAAAATTTTGTAAAATCTGTAAAAAGCTGTACAATTTCTCCCTTCTCTATAAATTTAGCATTTGAGAGATACCATAGCATTACATATTACTTAATGAAACATTTCACATTATTAAGCAAGTGACAAGTTTCAAGGAATATTGAAAAGAAAAAGGATCTCTGTGCTACTGAAATGCATCAAATAGTGAAATACCTTGGACAAGGTATGAAAACATTCAATATTTCACAAAAACTTGATCATTGTACTATGAATAGATTTGTTGATGATTCAAAGTACAGATAAAAGCATTAGGAGGAAAGTTTCTGACAGATAAATTCATCTGATGAAGAGAGCAGCAGCTAAAACGTCATTACAAAGCAGCAAACATTTATTTGAAGTGCTGAATCCTATGAACTGCAAGGTGTAAGATCCTCCAGAGGTTTGCTGTTGTGCCAGAACCAACTATTCTGCCAATGACCAATGATCACAAACAGAAACAGTTTCAGTTGGCCAAAACATACTTGAAGACTCATTTTCAAACAGTTCTCTTTACTGATGAGTGCTGTCGCCTTGATGGTCCAGATGGATAGAGTAGTGGATGATTGGTGGATGGCCACCATGTCCCAACAAGACTGTGACATCAGTAAGGAGGCAGCAAATTTAGATTGTGTTCTGGAATCATGGGGAGAGAGCTGGTAAGCCCCTTTAGGGTCCCTGAAGGTCACTTTCTTCCATGGTACAAAAAGAAGAGCTATGGCTTCCATAGCAAAATCATCTTCATGCATGACAATACACCATCTCATACTGCAAAGAATACCTCTGTGTCATTGGCCGCTATAAGCATGAAAGGGGAGAAACTCCACCAACCTCCCCTAACCTTAAAACTATTGAGAATCTTTGGAGTATACTCAAACAAATTTCCTGATACATGCTAATTTCTTTCTTTTGTTTAATAATTGGTCAGAAGATCAAATAAACAATTGTTTGATAGTTGAATTTTTAAAGATAAAACAATTAACAGCAGATATTTTAGAAAAAACTTTTTCTTAACGTACAAGTTCAAGTGTACTGAAACATCAAGACCAACAAGAGCATAGACTGAAAATGCCTGCTTGTCATCTAGAGTGATACTAGTTATCAATCACCAACCCCTGTTCCTGATTGGTTAGTAGTGATTGGGACAACTCCTCTGTTAGCTAGTTAATGTATGATTCCTTAGAATTGCTACATTGCATTATTTATGACTTGTTGTATTAGTGTATTGACTGTTGTGTTCAGGGCTCACTATTATATTTTAGTTTTGTGTTATGGATCTTTGGAGCTCTGTGCTGCTACAATATCTCAGTTGAGCATATACTCCCCTCCAAAAATATTGAAACAGTGAAGCCAATCTCTCTTTTTTTCTGTCAAATTATTTCCATGTATTTTCATCTGGATCTGATACTCAATTCAGAAGATAGCAATTCTTTGTTTGAACCCTTCCATTTTTTGTGTGCAACAGTATTGGAAAAGATAGACTTAAAATATAAAAAATAGATTAAAGTGAATATGACTTAATATTTAGTTACTTTGCTGGTAACATAATTGCTTTGACATAGTTACTTTGCTTTGACATAATTAAACTAATAATAATTAATAATTAATAATTAAATGCTTTCCCAGGCTTTCTGTTTGTTTTTGCATTCTCTGTAGGGCTGAAGTCGGGATTGACTAGACCAGTCTTAAACGTTCCACTTCTCACCCTTAATGACCTGCTTTGTACATTTGGCAGTATGTTTTGGGTCATTATCTTGCTGCATGATGAAGAATTTCCTTATATTCACAGACAAAATGTTTCTGTAGATGTCTGAGTTCATTGCACTGCTGCCATCATGCGTGACATGTTCAATGAAGTTTAAAATGCCCATCCCAGAAGAAGCCCAAGCCATAGCAGTGTGTTTCAGAGTTGAGCTTGTATATTTGGGATAACGAACAGATCCTTTCTGCCTACAAACTTGAGTCTTTTTTTCATCACATTGGTAAAGGTGATATTGTTTTAGGATCTTTCTTTACAGCATTTACAATACTTCTGTCATCAATAGTTTTCCTTGATCTACCTGTTCAACATATGTTACCTGTTTAACATATGTTATGAGTCCACCAGTGACAAGATAATATATGAAATAAGTATAAATCTAAAACAAACTATAAATTTATAGTTTATGCATACAATTGTATGGATATTGCACATTTCCACAATGACTAGATATGCACAGAAATTGTAGATATTATACAGAAATAATTACAGATATAGCACAGAACTTGTGTATGTATTGTACCATTCTGTCAAATATTGAACATTCATTAGAGATTTAGGTCCATGTGGTGTGTTTGTGATAAAGTGCACTATGATAGAGTGGGGTGTGGGTGCATAGTGTGTTTATGACAGAGAGTGACTCTCTGCATGGGGAGGTTTTGAATGTGAAGCCGAACAGCAGTGGGGAGAAAGGAGCTGTGGTATTTCTCTTTTCCACATCACAAGTGGAGGAACCTGCCACTGAAGGAGCTGCCCAGTGCTGCATCTGCCTCCTGTAGTGGGTGAGAGGTGTTGTCCATTACAGATTCACGCTTGGCCAACACCTCTCCCACTGGATCCAGTGCATAGCCCAAGACAGAACTTGCCTGATAAGCTTGTTCAAATTCATCCTTCTGCTGCTGTAATGCTGCCTCCCCAGCACACAATGCCATAGAAGTTGGCTGTAACAGAGTCATAAAAAGAGGGGAAGTCCATCCTGTATTGATAATCTGCTGGCACCAGTCCACAAAACCCATTGTAACGTCTCTGTATTCCCTTTCACCCTCATCTGAGATATAGTCAATGATGGCAGAATCATCAGAGAATTTCCGGAGGTGACAAGTTGAGGTGTTGTGGGTGAAGTCTGCAGTATAGAGGGTGAACAGAAATGGGAGTAGGACTGTTCCCTGTGGAGCCCCTGAGCTGCAGAGTAGTGTTTCTGATATACAGTCTTTAAGACACACGTACTGTGGTCTGTTTGTGTGGTAGTCCATGTGATAAGATGGTGATCCACCCCTGTTCTCTGCATCTTGATCTCTAGTACAGTGGGCTTGATGGTGTTGAAAGCACTTGATTCTAACAGTTTTTCCCACCTTTTTAAGATGAGTAAGGCATCTGTGGTATTGGAAAGTTATTACATCACCCACTCCAATACCTGGCTGGTAGGCAAATTGCAGAGGATCCATAGCTGTTCCTATCAGTAGACAACGACATAGACAAAGCAGTCCTTTAGAGCCTCATAGTCCTTCAGAGACTAATAGACCAACTTCTCACCTGTCTTGTGTTGACAGGAAACCTGTGAAGAGCAGGTTGGCACATAGGCAGCAGCTGTATCAGATTGTGGTCTGACTTTTCCAATGGTGAGAGGGGTGTTTTGTTATATGCATCCTTGGTGTTTGCATAAAATAGGTCCAGTGTTGTATTGTCTCTTGTGTTTCAAGTCACATAATTTTTGGAAAAGAGGGTAAGTTTGGAAGTGTGGAGGACAGAGCAGTATGCTCCCTCAGTGTGAATACAAAGAAAACTCCCAAAATGAGCAATAAAAACACCACGGTCCTGAACTGTTTGAGTCAAGTGTGAACATATATTAATAAGATAACACAGACTACATAACAAAATCACAAATCAAGAGAAAAGAAGGTTTCATAGAAGTAAAAGGATGAGCTGGTGTGGCTGGCACCAGAAGAATGTGATGACTTTCTTTTTCAGGACATTCCAAAAGGCTGTGGCCAATATTTGTGCAATGGCTGATTTTTAGTTTTCTGTCTGCTTCACAATTGCTTGATTTTCACCCATAAACTGCTCTCTGGTTTTCATGTTGGTTACTCCTCTAACTATAAATGCACAGTTTTCACAGGCATAAACCAAATCTGAAACAGAGTGTAGACATTCAGCACTATTCAATGAATAATCAGTGTAGCAGGACACAACTGGGCAACAAAAGACGTCTGTCAGTTACATGTTCCAATACTTTTGCTCACAAGAAAAATGGGTGGGTTTGGACAGAAGGTGCAATTTTCTGAACATCTGAAATCCAGATGTGTTTACCTGGAAATGATGAAAAGCTGAAATGATTATATTTATTATATTCATATTTTAATTTCAAACCCAAATGTTTTCAGTCTACAGTATAAATAAATGGATTGGCCTCACTGTTCCAATACTTTTGACGGGGAGTGTATATGTATGTACAGCTAACTGTGAGGTTTTTCATGTGATAAAACTGCAGGGAAATGCAAAAATGTCTTCAAAAAATATATTATTGCTCTCATATCTATTTGACATACTGTATGATGTCCTTTACAATGTGGGAACATTTCATGATGAATGGGTGAATAAAAGTGGTGTGAAAATGAATTAAAACTTATTATTTATATATAACAGTTTCCCTCTCCTATAAAGTTAACAGTATGATGATTGGTTTTATTTTGACAGAGATAAAATATTTTTCATTTTCTAAAAGGCACTTTTATGGGAAGTTGGAAATGTACTGCTCAATCAAATATTCTATCAAATGGAAAATGTGTTTTAAATTCTTTAAGACTGTTTTAGATAAGTCCATAATTCAAATTATTCCATTAAAAATGAATCTAAAGTATGTTTAACATTCTTGTGTGAAGAATGATTCATGTAAATATACAATGTAAAATACAATACAGAACTATTGAGATTCTTCTTCTTTCGGCGTCTTCTGTTGCCACAGCGGATCCTCTGCCTCCATCTTGCCCTTTCCCCTGCCTCCTCTACTGTACAGAAGCATTACAATATTACAAGCGTATTTGTTAATTTAATAATCATCACAGGAATGAATGAATGAGAGAACACAATCACATGAACCCCAAAACTGATTTGTTTGAATGATGCATGGGAGTTATTTATTTAAATGTGACTTTAAGTGTAATGAATATAAGGCATGATATTTAACTTTTTGAATTAAACAAAACAAAAAATAACAATAAACATTATCTTACTTTTTTGAGATGCAGTAGTTGAGCAAGAAGATTAGAAGAATGGTTGAAGAAGAAAAAAACAAGTATTAATAAAAATCAAGTATAAAATCATATAAACAAACATATTTTGTTTGTCTAGAGAAATTCAGTCTATTTAGATGTATGGATCAAGGTTATAACTTTAGTTTTTAATTTAGATTTAAATGTTTAGATTTAGTTTTAATCATTTAATTCATTCATTCATTCATTCATTCATTCATTCATTCATTCATTCATTCATTCATTTTCTGAACCACTTATTCCTGAATAGGGTCATGGGTTTTAATCATTTCAATTTCAGTAATGATACATTTTATAAAGCTTTAGGTCTTTAGGTTTAAAAGGAAGACTTGCAGCAATCAGTTCCATCAGAGGTGAGTCATCACATGGTAAATCAGTCTCCTCATTGTTGGGTATATGGTAAATCTGTTCCCTCAGAGGTGAGCATATAGTGAATCAGTCTACTCATAGGTGGATATACAGCAAAACAATCTCTTTAGAGGTGAGCGTATGGTAAATCAGCCTTTTCAGAGGTGAGCATATGGTGAATCCGTTTCCTCAGTGGTGGGTACACAGCAAATCAGTTTCTTCAGAGGTAAACATATGGTAAACTGGTCTTCCTAGAGTTGGCTTATAGCAAGGGTGTAGGAGTAGCATGGATGGAAGTGACGTGACCCCATAAATATCCAGCAATTTTTTAATTGTCCCTACCAATAATCTGATCCCCTCCAAAAAAGGCCCCTAATCTGTCAGTGTCTCATTAACCTAGAGATGTAGAAAGGATTTCCCACCAAATTGGAATTCATAGTTTGCAGGGAAAGATTTTTTGGCCTACTTTCACCAATTTACCCAGGGCTCCGAAATGCTTTAATTACAGTCATTAGCAGTCCAAAATCTAACACTTTTTATAATGTGTTACTGATGCAGTGTTAAATAGGTGACACGACTTTGGTGCCGACAGAAGAAAAGACAACAATAAACAGCAAACAGACAAACCGGATGAGCTTGAGTAGAGAATACAGGAGAGGAAACAAGTCAAATTCAGTTGTCTTAATTCTGTTACAATTACATGTTTTTGACTGGGATTTGAAAATACTATAAAATATAATACAAATATAATATAATAACACTAATAATAACAGTGTAAACAAAATGCTTATCAAAAGATTTCATGTTTAAGATGCTACAATGGTAGTTCTGGTAATTTGTAGTTTGAATGTTTTTTCCAGATGTCAGTTTCTATATGGTGGGTTTTAGACAGGCTGGATATTTTGTCCTGCACCAGGCAACTCTGCTAGACTTATTGGGCAAGACTCAGGTGCAATATGGGTGATGAAAGTGTGCTTGGCAGCAAAAAAGAAGAAGGTGGACATAAGGAGCTATTTTTCAAAGAAACATGTAAGACACTTAAAGTCAAGTTTGTTAATGAAGTTAATCAATCATAATAAAATTAATGGCAATGCTAGGCTTTGGCACACAGCATACAGCACATTGAAATTGTCTGTAGCTACTGTTTGTTACTTGTGGAAAGTATGCAGCTCCATCTACTTCTACTTCTACTGAGAATATATATGAGACCTGTTTAATTTGCACTATGGATGAGGTAAACTGAAGTCTAGAAACTACTTCTTTGTCATTAATTTGCCATTAATTTCACATTACTTGTAGATAATTTAATAAATTAAATTATGAATTGAGATTCATAGGTCCCCACCAATGTCAAGGGCAACTCTCCACATTTGCTTTATAGTAAAACAGTCTTCTCAGAGGCAGGTATATATGGAAGAGGTGAGCATATGATTAATGATCTTCTTATCATATTCATCTCTTCAGATGGGGGTATACAGAGACTACTGAATATTTATTAGGGAAAAAACATATCACAAACACAGAAACAAGCATTATGACTCAACATTAACCGTAACCTGTGCTCACTTACAGAAGCAAGCCAGCGTAGTTTCTCCCTGGCTCCTTCCTGGGGAGGATATTATGAATGTTGAGTCCCCCATCCCTTCTCCTCCTGGTGCTGAAGGAAAAATCTGAGAGGAAGAGCGAAATGCCACAGATGACGACACTTAGTCCATTACATATCCCCTCATCCACAAGGGCAAGGAGGGGAGCAGTGCCATGTTATCCAAGCATGTGTCTAGGCAACTGACTCACCTAGCAGCACTCCTTCTGACACATTTGACCTGACTGAGACCTGCATGCATGCAGCTGAAAGACTGCACATCACATGGCCCGCTGCCAAGGGGACCCAGCAGGAAATTTTTTTGGGTGGTTAAAGACTCCCTGCTAAATTGACCCCTGCCAAGCAGCCTTTTCCCGCTCTCCCTGTATGCTTACAGGAGTTTAAATGCTACTGGGACAAGCCTTTCCTCCATTGCATTTCTGTTCCTGGGTTCTCTTAGCTCAGTGGCTCATTACCTGCACATGGTCATGGGGGTAGCTCTGTCTACCAACCCTTCCCTCCCAAGAAAATTGGAACATTTCTCTGCCTCCATTTTCCAAAAGATTTACAAGTCTTCTGTGTGGGTAAATAAAGCACTCAATGCCTTAGCTCTCCTCTGTGTGCACCAGGTTGAGCCATTCTGGATGGGCAATGGGCTTGTCTGTGATCAGTCTAAGGGCACTCTGCCTAGACCACTCTAGTCTAAGTGAAAAGGAGAAGCTGAACATCCTTGATGCTCCTGTCTTTCTTGGGCCCTGCTATCACAGCCATGAAGCAGAAATGAGACTGCCTAAGCAGGGCTTTTTGTTTGCCATGGAAGTTGGCTTCATGCCCAATATGCTTGGCCCCAAAGCCTTAGCCTTTCACAATGGAGCCTATTCAAGCAATAAGGACAAGTAAACCCATCCATGGCCACAACTCAATCCAGCTCTCAGTCTTATGTGTCTGCTGTCTCCAAGCGTTGATCTTTCCACCTTCCTGACTCCATAATAGATGGGGTGCTTAGAGTCCAGCCTCAACTAGCTAGTGCTTTCATGAGCCTGGCTCGGTGCCTCACCCATGAACATCTCCCTTCCTCCACACAAAAGGACAAGGACATGTTCAATGAATCATTCACACTGTGTCATGACCATTTCAGATGCCCTAGTACACAGTTCACATTTCACCACAGAGACTTTTCCATCTCACCCTCATTTTTCAAATAATTACAGTACACCAGACACAGTACACAGTACACAGGCTTTGGTCAGATCACACTGTAATGCCACTATTTGCCTTCCATGGCCAATTTCACTTGCCAAGGATTCAAATAAGCTATCCTCCTTACATAAATTCAATTATAAACCCATCAATTTGGGCCCACTCACTGTCCACATCAAAGCCTGGCATGCAAACTCATACCTGGGTCCTGTCAACTGTCTGGAACTGTATTCCAAAGAGAGAAGCTATTTAACTTGTACCACCAAAGAGAGGCTGAGGGGTTTATACTCAGTTGGCATGTGGATTTCAATTTACCTTGATGACTAACTTTTTTGTTCCCCCTCTCTAGTACAGGTGAGAAAGAGACATTGGTGTCCCACCTCTCCAATCCAGGGATCAATTAATCCACACCAAGAGCAGTTTTTGGCCTGATGGCATCCACTCTGTCAATGGTTCCTCTCCTCTCAGCATTCTAAGAATGAAATATATTCAGCACTGGGTTCAGGCTTTGCATCTGTGCCCCCACTGATATGTGAGGGTGTCAGGGGAGTGCTTAGCAACGCTGATGGTAGAGAAATCTGGTAGTTGTCGAAAGGGGCGTCCCACTAGGTTAGTGCTCTCAAGAAAAGTGGTAACTTTATAAAAACTTTATAAAAACCATAAGGGAGACATGAGCTCCCTTTAAATTTTCAGACTGGCAAGCAAATTTCTCATTTAGAGTACCATGCCCTTCAACTCACTGTGTGCAACTCTTGTCCCAGGCCACATGAATGACAAAGCAGACCTCCTGTCCAAATCCTCTTTATGGAGACTGGAGACTGCATCCCAAGGCTGCTGTACATCGATTTGCCTCAATAAAATGCACACTGTCCTCTCTTTTTCTCCCAGACAGTGATGCATCTTTAGACCAGAGTACGAGAACAGAGTTTATCACTTCTTCTGGTTGCACCACACTGGACAGGGAAACCATGGTTACCAGAGATTCTTCAGCTCCTGTCACAGATGCCTTGGCCCCTCCCACCATGCAGAGACCTACTGTCTCGAACTCAGGGAAAAATGAACATGTACATATCCCCTCATCCACAAGGGCATGATGGGGAGCAGTGCCATGTTATCCAAGCATGAACATCTGTGTCTGTGGGTCTGGCCCATGAAATGATGAACCTGAGCACTATGAATTTATTTTCTGACATCATCATAAACAATTCAAAGCATGAGAGTTACTTCAATGCAATCACTTTATGACATTAAGTGGCATGTCTGTGCCAGAACTCTAAGCCTGTAGTTTCTTCTTGGGATCTTTCTTTAGTTCTAGATGTGCACAGCTTTTGAGCCACTGGAGAGCATAGAATTAAAATTCTCTCTTGCTGGCGGATCTGACCAAGACAGCAAGTCTTTGTGATGTAACAAGAGCCACAGTATCCAGAGTAATGTCAGCATACCACCAAGAAGGACGAACCACATCCAACAGGATTAACTGTGGACGCAAGAGGAAGCTGTCTGAAAGGGATGTACGGGTGCTAACCCGGTTTGTATCCAAAACATGTCATTCTCAAGATGAATTGCTGCTGTACTGGCCGCAAAAGGAGGCCCTAGTACACCATACTAATAAACGATTGTGGTCTAAAATTAGGTGTTTCAGTCTCATTGTCCAACCCCAGTATTTTACGTATGTAGACATAGAAGCGTTTTAGGAGATGAAGCTACCTTTTCATCTTTTGGGCTCTGTCACACAAATTTATCTGTGTCATCTCAATATTTGTCTAATTGAATGGTAGAAGCTATTGATTTAACTTACGCTACCATGAGTAGCATAAGCCCTCTAAAGTGTACAATCCCTTAAAGGTCTCAGAGCTCATTCTACCTTTTAAATAGTTATCAGTAGGAGATATTTTTGCGGCTGCCAGCTCACACCACAAGCACATTGGTCAGATTTTACCAGTTGGATGTTACAGCGCTTTCCCTAGAACACACTATTCTCATTGTAGCTTCATGAAACCTTAGCCCCTTATTGTTTCTCATGTTCTATATTCTCCTACTGGGCCGAGTTAGGGCTGTGACACCTCTCCATAGCCCCTCTTCTTTCCCCATTTGTTTTGTTCTATTTCAAGCAGTCTTTTTTACAGTCCTATTACTTTGACCTTTAATCTTTTTTGCCCTGGTTTCTTTTGCATCATGTCTTACTCAGACCAGTTCAGAAATCATGTAATATGGGAGTTGGCTACATCTTTTCCTTAGTGTGTTACCAAACAAATGATGAAAAAGAACTCTAGGTTACTCATATAAGCCTGGTTCTCTGAATAAGGAGTGAGGTATCTAACCACACACACAGTAAAATGTCCTTAAACTTCCCTTCATTGCACTACTGGGGAAGTGTGTTAAGTGCAACAAGGGGAAGTTTTAAGGACATTTTATTACTCATGCTGATGTCAACCAAGTGAGTTGGTGAACTACGTGCTTTCTCTGTGCATCCAGCTTGCATGCAAGGGATGGGGAAGTCAACTTTTATAATATCCCCCAGGAAGGAGCCAGACTTGTCAGAATTGCAAGGGGGCCAGGGAGGAGTTCTGTGTTCCTTCCACAGAAGGAAGAAGAGGATCAGTGTAGGGTGTTGCAGGTTGCCAGACAGTAGTGACTGTGTGACAAAAAAAGAAACAGCTGAAGAAAATTCTGGGTTCATCTGTGAGCAGTTGAGTGGCAAAGTGTAGATGAAGAAAGTGCTAGGAAAGTCATGGAAGACAATTGTTAGTTCAGCAGCAGCAACCATTTGTATAGTAGGGTGGGTGCTCTCTCGTCACTTCTGTGATTGTGGTGCCATTGGTGCTTCCAGGGTAGATCACACAGGGGGGTGTTTCCCATAGTGAGATACTGAACTGATGAAAGAGAACCATAAGTTACACATTTGTAAAGGAGTGCCCCATGCCATTTCTTTCAGAATGCCTTTATTTTTTCAGTATTCCCACCTTCATAAACCCAAGTCATCATTGTTAATGGCTGGGGTGTTAATGACTTGGTCACATCACTCCAATTTTAACTTCCCTTCACCAGCTTCCAGTTCATTTAGGAATCCATTTTAAAATCCTTTTATTTAGTTATTAATAGTCTCTTTTAATTTAATTTAGTCTCTTAATAGTCATGCCCCATTTTATCTGTCTGAACTCCTGCACCCATATATAGGGCTTACTCTCTTAGGTCAGCAGACCAGATGCTCTTTCAAAAGATGACACGCAAACTCAGAGGTGATAGAGGTTATGCAGTTGTGGCTCCAACATTGTGGAATGCTTTGCATTCCATATCAGACAGGCCCTGTCACTTGCATATTTAAATCTAATTTTAAAACTCACTTTTAATCTCTGATCTTCAATCTAATGTGAGATTTTAACTGTTACAGTTCTTTTCAGTTTAGTGTTTTTGTACAGCACTTTGGTCAGCCCTGTTGTTATAAGTGATTTTTAAATAAAGTGGTATGGTATGATATCAGACATCGGGTCTGACTGCTTTGTGGCCTCTGCAGCACAAATACTGTATCAACGGGTACAGAGGTGAGTATATAGAAAGTCCATGTCCTCAGAAGTAGAAACCTTCCCAGAGGTGGGTATATAGAATAACGGTCTTCTTAGATGTAGGCATTTTGTAAAACTCTCCTCAGAGGTCATAAAATGGTCTCCTCAGAGGTTATATTATGGTAAGTCCTTTTATCCAGAAGAGGGTATATGGTAAATCCATCTCCAAAAATGGAAATGCTTTCTTAGACACTGATCAGTCATAACATTAGTGATGGATGAAAAAAACATTGATAATCATCATCAATAGTGGCATCCGTTAAGGTATGAGACATATATATTAGGCAGCAATTGAAAAGCCAGTTCTTGAACGTGGTGTGTTAAAAGCAGGAAAAATGGCAAGCGTAAGAATCTGAGCCACTTTGAAAGGGTCCTATTTTGATGGCAATATGATTGGGTCGGATCTTTTCAGTAGTCAGTACCTACTGAAGGTGCTCCAAGAAAGGATGACCAGTGAACCAGTGACAGGGCCATGGACAACTAAGTCTCATTGATAGACCCCACCTTGGAAGGATTTAAAGGATCTCCTAATGTATTGGTGTCAGCCACAACAGGACACCTTCAGGTCTTATGGAGGTTATGCCAGATCTGTTGTGGTGGAATAAGCGGGGTCTTCTCAAAATTAGGTATGCTATATAGTAAATCAGTCTCCTCAGAGGAGGGTATTCTAAGCTTTTTCAGCAACGGATATACAGTAAATTGTCCCTTTGCAGGTGAGTATATGCCAATTACAGTCCTTGAGGGCTAGTGTCCAGCACAGTAATTAGCTAAGTTGAACCAGGTGAGTTTCAACAAGGAAATGACCAAACTGTGCTGGATAATGGTCCTTACAGACTGAAAGTGAAGAAGCCTAGAATTTGTAGTAATCATGTGTATGGAAATCACTGCATTAATGCTCCTTGCAGCACAAAGCTAAGGTGTGATGTGGCACTGAATTTGCTTTAGCACCCTCTGTTGGGCCTCAGATATCGCTGTTATTCTTTTTTTTTCTCCCTCATCTTCCTGTCTCCTGCACTGCACTGTGTTGTCTATTCTGGGAAAAGGCTCCTCAGTAATAAAATGTGCAAGCTGGAGAGTGGGTCAGAGATGAGGTGGATTAGGTGTGCCTGCACATCACTGTGTACACTCAACCACAGAGGGATTTTTAGCATCAACACATATGCTTAACATTTAACCAACACACACACACACACACACACACACACACACACACACACACACACACACACACACACACACACAAATGTGTTTCCTTCCCTCCTCACTCAATAACACTTGGCCACTCATATCTTTCTCAAACACAACTGCACACACATACACACTCCCTCAAAGGACTGCAAACAGAGAGCTGTCCCTCCTGTTCCTCTCCAGATTACAGTGTCCCTACACATGAGTGTCAAGCCAGAAAAAGAAAGGGAAAGAGGTTGAAAGTGGAGATTGTAGGTTCTAGATGAAAGACAGATTAATGCAACACAAGGCCAGAGGGTCACACTGGCCTGAAAGCTGATGCTGTTTATTCGGTTTGCCTCACCGCCCCCAGACTGATTAAGCATGCAGTGAGGCAGGGCTGCAGTGATTAGCGGGGCCCAGGCATAGAGCGGGACCGGAGACAGTGTGTGGGACTTCAGTGGGACACCAGTGGGCTTGGCTGTTATTGACCCACCACACAGATCCTGCTAATAAGAGACAGAGACTTAGCGCACCCACCCACACATCCACACTCTCTCTCACACACATGCCTGCTGACACACAGAGAAGACCAAACTCCACTGTGGGCTTAATGAATGGAATCCTACAAATACTTGTTTGCTTGCAGTACAGTGAAAAAACAACTTTCACAATTGTCCCTTTACCCCAGATATGCTCCTTTAGCCAAGACACGTTTGGCATTTAGAGTTAGTTGTTTGTTTTGAGCTACAAGTCCAGTGCATGGTTGAACTGTTTGAATCAACCCACTCTTGACTCAAACTCCAAAGCTTTTATGTAATCTCATAAGAGATGCTTGTAAGGTTCCCGACACACTCTTATCTATTAAAGTGGGCTGAGATAAACTGCATATCTTAAAACAGGAATAGAAGCCACACAAGTCCATTTTGTGTAGATAACAGTTTGTGAAACAGTTTTGGAAGCCACATAAGCAAGATGAAGACCACTTATCTCAGTTTAGTTTGAAGTGTGTGTTCTTCACAAGTGAAAGTGTAGACCTATGTGTGAACCAAGGCTCATGGTTTTGTTACATTCTGTACATTGTTAGTTTTATACTGACACTGAAATTATACAAATTTACAAAAGCCCAATATATAATACACACTGCTGATCAGACTAAACCAAACAAGGTGGTGTGGAAGCACCCTTAGTAATGCAGTTCACACATTACTTCCATTACTTGTAAGTTACACTAGGCCACACTTGTGTACCTGTTAACTGTAAATGTGGACCTTCTTGTCAGTTTGGTGAGCTGAATTGATGATGACGAAGACAAGGGAAGCGGAGGAAAAACGTTGGGGTTGAGAGTTTAATAACAAGGGGAATGGAATACAAAACAAACGGAACAGGCAGACAAACACTAGACCAAAACAACTGGCTCTCACAAGACTTAAACAAAACAAACTGCAAACAAACAAACCAAATCGATATGGCAATACACATCACAACCACAACAAATTCAACAAAAGAGTGAGAAAGACAGACTGAGACAAAGGGCCTGAAATACAGGACAACATCAATCACACCTGGGACACGACAAAGAAGGGGAAGGGTTACAAAGCTGACACAATTGGGAATGGGCGGAGCAAGGGAGGAGACAAAGACAAAACCAACACAACCCATGTATTTACAAGTTGCCAGTAACATTGATTGTTTGCATAACCAAGTATATTTGATGTATCGACTCTTTTATATGGTGTGCTACCTGGTGTCTACAAGGGGATTGGTTGCCTGCCAGGTTTCTTCTTCATGATTTGAGGGAGTTTTTCCTTTTGATCTGAGGTAGTATCTCCCTTCCATTCTTTTGCTCTCACTCTCTTACTGTCTCATCAATTTTCCTAATCACTCTCCAAACTCCTATCTGTCCATTATATTACCATTAACCTCTCTCAAAATCACTATAGATTTTATAATAATTATAATATAATTGTACCCTGATGGAATCAATCATTTGCAATGCATGACTGCGATGGTGTTGAGCCTGACTGACATTGAGTCACTCACAATGGCAGCAGGTCATCTACAGTGACAAGTCCTGCTTCTGTCTTGGTACACATGACTATCTAATCCATGTGGAGGTGCTGTGGTCAGTTCCAAGATCTGTTGTCACACATTTTGTTGTCACACTTCACACACATTTGTCCACATACTACTGCCATCTGAAGAGCTACAGATATTTTTGAAGCTCAGTAAATATTGCACAATTTTTATAAATAATTTATTGTTCCTTTATCTTCCTTTTGAATAGTATTGCACTCCAACATGTCCTTCTGGGTGCATCTATTGTGTACAACTATTTGTTGATGATCATCTATATAAGTAATGTGTGCATATCCATCAATGTGTATATATAGCTTTTCACCATCTCAATCTAAACACCTTCATATTTAATGTGGAATTAGGTGACCCAGTCTTTTATGGTTCACTTTGTATTCTCTTGTTCAAAAGTAAGAGAATATACCTATTATTTAATCCCAATGTTGATAGGTACCTTTGGAGTTTCAGTGCACAAGTTAACTTTGGATACTAAACACCTTTAGGCTGATTCCATATTTCTGGTAACAGGAATCTGTGTAAATTTGAATTCTTCAGCTATGGTCACCTTCTTATACTGCTTATTCTTTTAGGTTAGGTATTAATATATGATATTTTTGTTTATTAAATGCCATGAAATATTTTTTTCATTATTTATGTATTCGTTTTATTAGTGAAATATGTTAAAATAAGAAAATAAGAATAAACTACACTAGTAAGGAACTGCAGTCTAGGACAATATTTTTAACATATGGACATTTGATCTTAATCTAAACAATATTGGGAGAAGGTGATATAACTAAACATATAAAAGTAATTTTAAAATATGAATTTGCAGATGATTAGAAAACCTTTAGAGAGAATTTTTGAGGAACCCAAAGGTATATTAAATTGTGGTGTAAAGTATTATTATGGCAAAATCTCTGGGAATGTTATAGTTGCATTTGAATCTGGGAAGGGTTTTAAACAAATTCAAAAACCATTAGAAATAATTAATTACACTTAATAATTTAGTGAAATAACTGCTAATGGCCAGGGGGGTAATCCACAAAGTGAGCAAACTAAGTAACCAGGGCTTTTTAAGACAAGCCTGGCTCATTATGCTCAAATTCGGTTTCATGAAAGAGGCTAGACTTGAACTTTTCTCAGTTACTATAGCAACATATACATTTGGACAAACCTGCTTTGTACCAGGCTAGAGATGGCTTCTATTGGTTGAGTCATAGTCTCACTGGGTGGGAAACAAAACTCAGGAAGAAGGTTCCTCTGCAGTTCTATCCATTTATTGGATGTTGATATATACATTAGCATAAAACATATATCTCCAAAATACAATTATTTGTACCTGTAATAATTAATTAATAATAACTAAGTAATTTAGATGAAGTTACTTTTAAGTATATTGTTATTCCCATGCATCCTCTTATGTGTTCAAATTAACACAAGCATTTATACAAATCATACATACAAATCGTACAGACACTTCCTTACCCCTTACTACCTTACCTTTGCAGTCACTCTTGACATAGCCTGTAAGATTGTAGTAGCCTGTGCAGCTTTGCACAATGTGGCAATACCGCAGGAAGAAATAATGTCAGGTGTGTGGTTGGAGCAGTGGGAGGACAACATTTTGATTGAAGACCACATGGATGATAGAGCTGTAAGGAACATGTATGCGAACACATACTTTGGTTAGTTGCATACATTGTTTGCATTGTTTTATTTGTTAATTTCCCCCACAATAAAACTTTTAACACAGAGCAAGAAAAGAAATTTGGATTTATGTTACTAGCAATAAGAAGCATATCACATTGTTCTCCATTTTCCTTATCTGGAGCGCCAACTTTCATATTTTTAGTTTTTTGTTCTGCAGATCCATTTTTCCATTCTATTTCTAGGATCAGGTGCCTCTTATATATTTTGCAAATATCAGATTCCTTTAAGACAGAGGTATGATAAAGGTGGAGAAGTTTTAATTTATATTGAACTGCTACTATGCATTTGTTCCCTTGCAGAGGTGGGAGCTCTGGAGGTGCAGGCCTTCTCTTGGTTCTTCCATTTCCTTTAAACACAGAATAAATCATGAGACTGGACAGCTCATTAACAGACAGAAACTCAGAGACACTCCTTACAGGTGGCCCTTTTGAACCTGCAGAAAGTGTCCTCATCCTCCTGCAACATTATGAATGGTCCTGCAATCTCTCCCTGCAAATAGCAAATTAAACACCTACATGTAAATGGTCCTCTGGGTACAATCATAAAGAATGGGCTGGTTTTATGGTACTCACATCATTGTCAAATACAGGAGGATCCAAAAGAATCAGGACATTCCCCACCACTGTAATGTATTAAGCCCTGAAATATACAATATGAATTCTTTGATGTAGCCTATAAGAAAAAAATGTAAAATCTGAGAAATAATTTATCCTACCTTTAACATAAGGTATGTAAATATATTTTATATTTGATGGGGACAGACAGGATAAGATGATGTTCGTCCCTCAATTTCTAAAATGATCGGGTGTCTGTTGTTTTACTCTAATGCTATGTATTCTGAAAGAGTGAGGGCTTCTACAGTAGGCCCACCACCAGTAGCAGCAATAGCAAGTTTCTTTCTGTCAATGTCATAATACACACTAGAATATGGCATTTCACATTATTATTTTTCTGGAATTGCACTTACTGTTGTGGAGTATATTTTTAAATTTAGTTTTGGCCTGCTGCCACCTTCTTCTCACTCCACTCCATGTTGCTTCTAAACCAGTATATGATTGTTTTTGTGATTTTTCCAGTCTTTTCAAAGATTGATTATCGAGGCTGTTGAAATACTGCGTGCACGCATATGATCTTCGATTACAAACTTGAATTAGTGGGAACAGGTTGTAGCTAGAATTTGTCAGTGAAATGGAACTAGACAGAGGCAAACAGTTTGGCTAACTCAAGTGAGGCTTGCTTAAATAAGTACTGCTTTTGAAGCTTGCTTCAAGGGCAACAGCAGAAATGTCTGATCAAAACTCAACATTCATCTTTCCAAAGCTCATTGTTTCAGATGTTCTGGTCTTTGTTAAGGTGGGTTTTATTATTGTTATTTTTTATTTATTTATATTCATCTTTATTTTCATCTTAAATCTCAACAAGATTTCCAAAAATATGTACATATAAAAATAAAAAAATACGCCAAGGTTTTCATACCATGTGCACAATTTTCACACACAATTTCAACATACATTACAAATCACAAGAAGCTTCCATCCATTGATGCCACAGTGTACATCCATGGAAATGTGCTGGCAGCCTGTTACAACACTCTGTTTGTTTCATTTTTTTTTGTTTGTTTGTTTTTTTCCTTTTAACTTATATTTATCTTTCTAATAGTTCATTTCATTTCACAAGGCAAAATTTTCTGGTCTGTGTTTTCGTTGTGAAAATGCTTCTTTCACTCTCTTTGTCTGCCGACTTGCACCAAGATGGCTGCTTTTTTACATCAGCTGATCAGCTGAATGCACTAAAGCCATCCAGCATGGCAACCAGGACAGCTAACATTCCTGAGGAGCTATGGAGACGGATGCACAGGGCATGCAGAGATGGAACAAAACAGTGCACAGGTAAAGCAAAGGCTTATGGAGAACATTTACATGCGACTATCTCAAAAGTGAGAAAAGGGGATATATACGCCAGGTGACCTGTCTCTCATCATGGGCAATGTGAGATCACTGGTTAATAAGATGGCTACAGCATTAGCTCTTTATCACCATATCAGATAACTTCAACCATGTCACTATGGCCAATGCATGATCAAACTTCTCTAAGTATGTGGGCTGTCTAACCAGAGAGGAAAGAACACTGGACCTTCTGTATGCTAAATCCTCTGGGCAGGTCTCACCACAACTTGGTGTACCTCAGTCTCAGGTACTGGTGGAGAGCCAGTCTGTGACCACACAGACAGGGAGAAGATGGTCTGAGGAATCTTATCAGGCACTGCAGGACTGCTTCAAGGCTACAGACTGGCCAGTGCTCTGATTCCAATGGGGAGGATGTTGACGGGCTCACAGATTGGACTCCACTGTTCCATCCAAGACTGTCAAATGCTACACAAACAACAAGCCATTGGGTACCAAAGTACATTAAAGCTATCCTTAATAATAAGAAGAGTGCTTTCAGATCTGGAGACAGGCGCCAGGTGAGAACAATCCAGAGGGAGCTAAATACAGCTATTAGGGAGGAAAAATGACAAATATAGGAGGAAGCTGTAGTGGACATTCCAGCAAAACAGCATGTGGGACATTTGGAGTATAAGGAGTGTAATGAGTATCACTCATTTCAAAGACGTCGGGCTGGTGTGGGCTTGCTTAGAGCTCCCCAGCTCAGCCGTCTCATGTTGGAGTTTACCCCAGTGAACCCCAGTGAGTTTAGGCCCTCAGTGAAAAAAGTTTGGACACCCCTGCTCTATGCTATTGCATGCTGGGGAAGCAGGCTGAGAGCCGCAGATGTCAATAGACTCAACAAACCAATCTGTAAGGCTGGTGTTGTTGCGAGAGTTGAGCTGGACTCTTTAATGGCAGTGCCAGAGAAGAGGATGCTGTCTAAACTGCAGGCCATTATGGACAATGACTCCCACCCACTCTACCAAACAATGACGAGACACAGGAGCACTTTCTGTTCAAGACTCATCCCAACAAACTGCACTACAGGGCACCATAGGAGGTCTACCTACCAGTGGCCATTAAACTCTTTAACTCCTCCCTTAATGGGTGCCCACTACAAACCATTGTGTTTCACTTGTGCACTTATCTGTGCAATAACTCTGGATGTACATATTTATTTACTATAATAATCATTGGCTTTTTCATATGTATTTTAAGATGTTTTAAGATTTATTCTGTTGAATCAAAGTATTTATTCTGCTCAGTCTTTATATTATTCTGTGTTATTTTTATTATTTTTATGTTTCTATTTTTATATTTTATATAGAAGGGTGTAACTGTAAAGATTTGCAAATTCCCTCTGGAATTAATAAAGTAATTCTGATGATCTTCTGAGCACCTGTCTCTGCCCATTACCAGCTGTGTCTGATTTGTAAACCTGCCCCATCATTATCATGTTCCAATCTTGTTTATATAAGTCCCTTGGTCTCAGTCTGTCTTTGTGAGTATTATTGAGAGTCGTGATGGTTAGTGTTTATGTAATCTGTTTAATAAATCTTCAATACTGCCTGTATTTCCGCTTCCTACCTGTTTGTTAAGTCTGTGTACCTGACAGAAAGACTGACAGATGGAAGTAGCTGGGTTGTCCTCCTTTGTCAGCAGCCATCTGGCAATCTGCCAGGAGCCGTTCTCCGAGGACTTACGGAATCAGCAGGATGCAGCCATGGCCAGCAGTCAGAGGCACCATAGGCAGCATGCTCAGGTCACCCCCTCACCCGGGGACTCCCCAAGGGGAGAACCAAGGGTAGGTGCTGCAAGCCCCGAGCCAAGTGAGGCAAGAGACAAGGCCTGATGGTGGGCTGCTATGGGGGGATCTGGGCTGAAGAATGAGTAAGATGTGGGGCAGTTCCTGAGCTACATGCGCAAGACTGTCCAGCCCAGCGAAGCCCAGACCTCAGCAGCTGCAGCAACCTCAGCAGTATCACTGACTCGAGCTGCACCCGTGCCACGTGCTGCAGCTCCTCCCACGACAGCAGCACAGGACGCCCTGTATTCCACAGCAGAGGCTGCCTCAGCAACCAGTGCTGCTTCCACTATGGCTGGGAGGGCATAGCTTCTCACAGATGTTGCGGTCGGGAAGGCAGAGCTTCCTGGTGATGTCACAGTCTGGAGGGCAGAGTTGCTCGCCAGAGTTGCAGTCAAGAAGGCAAAGTCTGCCACCTGCATTCCTGTCAAAAAGGTGGAGCCTGCTGCCTGCATTCCTTTCAAGAAGGCAGAGCCTACTGCCAGTCTTCAATGTCTTGTTTAATGTTCTCGTATGTATTTAAGCCCATTGGTCTCAGTCTGTCTTTATCAGTCTTCTTGTCAAGATGTCTAGTCTTGTCAATAGTCATGATAGTTAGTGTTCATGTAATCTGTTTAATAAATCTTCAACCCTGTGTGTACTTCTGCTTTCTACCTGTTTGTTAAGTCTGTGTACTTCACAGAAAGACTGACCTACCAATGGATTCTGGTTCTGATTTTGCCAAATACACAAGTTACACATATATATATATATATATATATATATATATATATATATATATATATATATATATATATATATATACATACATACACACACACAGTACTGTACTGTATACTGTAATGAGCTCTATTCTGATTGGCTGCCCTATAAGGTTCTGACAAGCATATTATTAACTGTGCATCAACAAAGGTACATTATACACATGCAAGTAGTTGTTAACTTGATCATTTTAAACTTTGCGGCATTTTGAGTGCCTGCACTGCCCCCTAGAATGTTTGAGTGTACTGCACTTTGTGTACGTGTCACACCTACATTAATCATACTTTCTGCAAAATGAGCCCTTTGAAAGCTCAATAATACACTATTTCTATTCCTTTGTACCATGTTTTCTACAATGATATTTCACCAGCATCTTGGTAACTGGACACTGGTTCATTGTAGCATTATTGTGCACCTCCAGCNATATATATATATATATATATATATATATATATATATATGAAGAAAAAGCTTTCTAGTTTTGCTGTTTTTTATCATTTTGTTGTTTGTTTGTTTGTTTGTTTTACTTTTTGACATGTAAATAACTCCATCCTTAAGTATGCTTAAAACCCACCCACAATAAGCTAAAACTACCCCAAAATGTGTTAGTATTCAAAGTATTCATTTGCAGTTTACACTGTAAGGCTGTAAACTGCATGTACACAGTACTATGATTCTAAGGCAATCTGACAATATTTTAAGTAAATCTATTTATTTGGTTTTATTTGTTCATTGAAGAAGGCTAGAATGGATGGGTTCGCCGCCTCAATAAGTTTACTATTCACTAAATCACACAAAAGCATTGCCAAGCTAATGTTATCTACAGTGCATCCAGAAAGTATTCACAGCACTTCACTTATTGCAAATTATGTTACAGACTTATTCCAAAATGGATTAAATATTTTTTTCACGCCTCAAAATTCTACACACAGAACCACCACAATGACAAAGTGAGAAAAGCTTATTTGAAATCTTTGTAAACTTACAAAAAAAATAATAATAATAAAACACAACACACAAATTTGACATGTACATCATCCTTCAGATGTTTCTAAGCTTGATTGTGGTAAATTGATTGGAGAGGATTTGGAAAGGCACACACCTGTTTCAATAAGGTTTGATAGTAGACAGTGCATGTCACAGCGCAAACCAAATTATGAAGTATAAGGAACTGTCTATAGACCTCCAAGACCAATGAGCACAGTGGCCTCCATCATCTGTAAATGGAAGACGTTTGGAACCACCAGGACCATAGCCAAACTGATTTATTTTGGTAGAAGAGCCTTAGTCAGGAAGGTGACCAACAACCCACTGGTCACCCAGACAGACCTATAACATTGTTCTGTGGAGAGAGGAGAACCTTCAGGAAGGTTTTCTGCAGCACTCCACCAGTCAGACCTGTATGGTAGAGGGGCCAGATGGAAGCCACTCCACAGTAAAAGGCACATGACAGCCCATCTAAAGGACTCCATGTCTGGAAGAAAACCAGGCACTGCTCATCACCTAGCCAATACCATTCCTACAGTGAAGCATGGTGGTGGCAGCATCATGCTGTGGAGATGCTGTGGAGAGATTATTCAGGGTTGAGGGAAAGATGCAATGTAGCAATGTACAGAGACATCCTTGGTGATAACGTGCTCCAGAGAGCTCTGGACCTCAGATTGGGATGAAGGTTTATCTTACAACAGGGCAACAACCCTAAGCACACAGCCAAGCAAATAAAAGAGTGGCTTTGGGACAACTCTCTGTCCTTGAGTGGCCCAGTCAGAACCCAGACTTGAACCTGATTGAACATCTCGGGAGATATCTAAAAATGGTTGTGCAGTGATGCTCCCTATCCAATCTGATTGAGCTTGAGAGGTTTGGTAAATACAAATGGGAGAAACTTCCCAAAAACAGTGTGCCTAAGCATGTAGCATCATACTCAAAATGATTTGAGGTTGTAATTACTGCTAAAGGTGCTTCAACAAAGTAATGAGCAAAGGCTGTGAATCCTTATGTGCATGTTATATTTTTCTGATAATTTGTAAAAGATTTGCAAATATTTTCTCATTTTGTTATTGTGATGTATTGTGTGTAGAATTTTGAGGAAAAAATAAACTGAATTTATTTTGGAATAAGGCAGTAACATAAAAAAGTGAAGTGAATACTTACCAGATGCACTGTAAGTCAAAGTAAAACTTTATACGATATTGCTGCAAACATGCAGCCATTAACATTGCAACTAACCTGAGCAAGTCAGGTGGCATCATGGTTCCAACTTGTGCCCAGCACAGTTGCTGGATTGATTGCTGGGGAACTGCTCCCCTTAACCCAACTGTTCCCCAACTGGCAAAACCATGAACCTGAGAGAGAGAAAGAGAGATCTACTGTAAATACTGAGGAGAACACTGATAGGCCTACTGAGCAAACCAGTGACAGGATACTTTTTTTCTCTCTCTCACACACTCACCTACCCAACAAATCCATACAAATGCTGGCAAACAATCAAAGTGAATTCACAGACATTTCATGCAATTTGCAAATCCTTTTTTTTTTGCATCATGAAAGGAAGACATATCCAAAAGAAAATGAATGTCTGGTCACCCCTAAAAATGCTAAAGTTTTGGTCAACTTCACATTATGTTTACAATTGAGTTATGCTTAAGGTTTGGCTTAGGTTTAGGTTTAATGACATTAGGGTTAGTGTACATTAGGCTACATTCGTTGCTGTGCAATGTTCTTTGGTCTAGTCATTCTGGGCTGCATCAGTAATTCATGCACATGCACTATAGCTGACATATAGCTGTATATTTAGTGCACACTGAAGATTTCTGCTATTTTGTCCTATTCTTTGTTTGCTTCACAATTAACAAATAATATGTTTAATTCCAGGTTGTAAGGTAGAAAAACACAAAAAACCCAAGGATAAATAATTTTGCAAGGCACTGCATTTAATATGTTTCATTCAAAGCTATTTGTGAATACTTGTTTTTAAGTACATTTTTTTCAGGATTGTAATATGCAAATATATGCAATTTGCATGTGTAATATGTAACCAGACTCTCAACCCAGTGTCAGGTAGCTAGAAATGCAGCATTATTGATGGTGTTTTTTTCATGCTTTATAGCCAAGTGAAACCATATAATATCCAGCCTCATGTAAATTAAACACACACACACACACACGCACACTGCTGGGATAAACCAACACATGGTCACTCAACAGATCCAGCAGGCTGCATGAGCTTGTCTGTGTGTCTTTCATATGCAGTAGATTTAGACCGTCAGATAAACTAACAACAAAATACTTTCGAAAGCATTGTAAATAAATAATAATAGGTAAGAGAGATGATGTGTTTCTCAGGAGTAAACAGAGGACCTGTCTTGTTTGCTGAACAGTTTGATGAATCATATTGATCTTGCTCAATCACTCAGAAACACAAGGATGAAGCCACACACCAGAACACATGCAGCATGTGATAGGGTGAGGGTTGTTGTTTGTTTGCTTGTTTTTCTAACCAGAATGGTAAAGACAGTACTATTGTCAAAGAAGGAAAGTCTGGCTCATTGTTATGTGTACTATGTCTCCATGTTAAACCATTCCTGAGCAAGGAAGCCTGTCATATAGCTATATACACAGCCTGAAGTGCATGTTTAGAAGTTGAAGATGATCTCAAGTGCCAAGATATCCTTTGTATGAAGTATGATGCAACATGATACATTATAATTCATTCATTACAAGTTATTCCTTCCAGCATTACAAGTTATATAAATGAATGGAGTACATTTATCAATCATAATCTTAAAAGCATGTACCTAAAATTGTGTATGTTGAGACATGAACTCCACAAACTATAGTCACCATTAACTTTTAACATTGTTTTTGCTGCAGTAACATTTCTGTTGGATGTTGGTATTCACTGAGCACTACACCCCACAAGACCTGCTGTTTTTCCAGCCTTCAACAAATCAATAATAAAAAATCAAATTACAAATCAATAGAATCCTGTTCTCATCAGGTAAAGGACAAAATTTTGGAAACTACTGTTACTTAATTACTAATAATTAACAGTGTTAAACAGCAGCATTTTGATAACATTATTTTGTTGACAAAATCTCTCTGAAGAAATGTTTTGACATTGTTACTCTGAAGAACATAAGCCATTTCTTTGACATGTTCAGTAATAATTATTAAAAAAAAAAAGATTCTAGATGAATATTCTCCTCTGCCTTGTGTTGAGCCATGTTTTATGTCAGGCTGGGGTGCTGAACAGACAACAAGGGAGTGGAGGTAGAGGCTGGGGTTGAGAATTTAATGAAAAAGCACAGAGTACAAAACAAATGGAGCACGCTGATAAATACTGAACATATGACTGACAGAAACTTAACAGAACAGAACAGACCATGAACAGAAACAATCTGACACAATCTCTACACAAACTTGGAAACAAAGCAAGACAGGAACAAACCATGACAGAAACAAATGGACAGACAAAGACAGGTTGACACAAAGGGTCTTAAATGGAAAGCAACCTTGACCACACCTGGAACATGATAGAAGGGGCAGGGTAACAAATGGGACACAGCTGGGAATGGGTGGAGCAAGGGAGGTGACAGAACCAAAACAAACACAACCCATGTGCTTAGGAGCACATGGGGAGGAACAACAACTAGGACAAGACAGGAAGACAAAGGTGAACTGGACTGACACTGACATTTTATGTGTTGTGGAAAACACAAAATACAAGCCACTGACACTTGAAACCAGTTTTCACTTTGAATGAATTGAGAAGTTAAAAATATGTTTGCTGTCATCATATATATATAGACCACAATTTCTCTCTTTCGTTTTTTTTAATTTCATCATGAAAAATAAAAATATATAAATCATTAAAGAGGCCTCAGCAAAAGTTTGGACACTCAAAGCATTGGAAAGGCTCAGATCTCAGACCTTGATTTGCTAATCAGGCCTGATTCATGTCACCATGAATAGAAACTGTCTATTGAATCAAATTGTTGAATTATAGATTCTCTAGCTCCTCAAACATTGTACTAAAACTCATCAGACTAAGCAAATGTTTAAAGATCTAAAAAGGAAAAAAGGCCCACAAGACAGGGCAAGACTACAAGAATATAGCAAGACATTTTCAGCCTGTGGTTCTACAGTGTTGATTATAAAATTTAAAAATAGCAAATCAGGGGATTTGAAAGTTTACCTTAATTAAGAATGTTGAGGAATTGTTCCACTATGAACCATAGCTTGCCCAAAGATAGCAATCATAGAAGAGTCATAAAAAGGAAACCTTACTTGTGACTTTGGCTTTCTATTGTCATTACAACCGAGTACAGGTACACAGTGCAATGAAACTGTGTTCCTGAGTTTTGGAAACAAGTTTTACAAACAAAAGTGAAGATATTGAAATAAAAAAGAATGCTTTGACTACAATCAGGTTACAATCAAGGAGAGGATTTGGAGAGAAAAGGCATTTCATGAAAAGCATACCTTACCAACTGTGAAGCATGGGTTGTATTTATTATGCTTAGGGATTGTGTATAAGTGGAAGAAAAATGACCTGACAATAAACCTGCAAATCCTGAATACAAATGTCAAACCATCCATTAAAAGGGTAAAGATATAAAAAGAAAAGCTTCAACAACAAAATAATCTACAATTTACCTTAAAGCATGAAGAAACAAATAAACGTGTGAACACTTCTGAACTGAAAGATTTTTAATTGCTACAAAAAGTGTTTGGAAGCTATACTTTCTGCCAGTGGAGTGCAACTAGGACCTTATGGGAGTAATTCCACAATATGTTTTGGAATAGGATCCTTTAAGTAATCTAAACATAAACCTTTTTCATTAACACCACTTTAAATGATCATTGCCATAATGAAATTTCTTTATTACTTAAGGAACTACCTTGTTTTAACTATTTCTATCTTTATTATAGTTTTCCTTAAAGAGAATGTGGATCTGTGTCTTACAGAATCATCTCTGCCATCTTCAGTCCAGTTCTGTCACAACCAAAGAGTGTCAGAGCTTTCTGTGGCCTTCAAAGCTGCTATGCAATGGGCTGCTTCACATGGAGATATTTCTTAAGCTGAATTTGTTTTCCCTGCAAGCTTAAACACATGCCAGGTCTCCACAGGCTTGGCCTGTGTTAGGCATGCTGTCTTCATTTTCAAACCACACTCCGCCACATGGAAGCGCCTGCAGCCTGGCTGACCTCCTACCTCTTATTCTCGGCATGGGGTTCACTCAGCTGGGTCTATATTATGTTGTACTTGAGTTTAAAAAAAAACAAGAATAAAGGGAAAAACAGACTGTTAGGCCCACCATGCTTTTCAGAAATCCAGTGTCTTTTAAGATTACTCACTCTTGCTGTTTTCACCCCCATGTTGCCTTTACATCACTGGCAAAGTGAATTTATTTGTAATGGTTTCCTCCCTTTAATCTGCTTATTTATTTCATTCCTCCTCAGATAAATGTGTTACTAGTTTATTAGTGGGGTTAAGGAATCTTTGTCGCTGCCACGTTTGTTTTCTTGGTGTTGTAGGGCCACTGGTTTCTTACCTTGTTTGATGTCTCAGAGGGGAATGTCTTGACATACGTGTGCTTGACAGTTTGTGCAGTTCAACGGTGTGTGAAGATGTTTCAAACAGAGGAAAGCTCACTCTCTCTGGTTTCTCTGTTGCAAGGACAACTTGAGACTGAGCCTAAAACCCATGGGGTCCTGATGACTGTACATGCTCAGACACCTCACATCAACTTTAGTGACCAAAAGAAATGAATCCTTTAGTCCTCTAGTTAGTCAAACCATGGACTTTCAAAGTCAATATCAAATCTGAATGGAAAATACAATTTAGTTCCATTCTAGGGCACCTTTAAGAAAATCTGTTGAATGAATTAGCAAGGTAAAAACAGAGGTTCTATGTTAATGTCATATGAGGACATTAAATGTTTGAGTTTTGTAATTTTGTCATCTTGGAACAGCATTTTTTTCAATGTCCACCTGTGCACAGCATCATCTCCAGGTAATTGTAGGGTCAGTGGTGGTCCATGGAAACTTCCACTGAAAAAACCCAAACATTTTTTTTTTTGTTGCACATTGTCAGAAAGCTTGTAGCTCTCTTTCCCTCTCATTCTCTCAGCTGTTTGCTGTGGGACATTTGTCCATCTGCTTATGTTTGAATAAGTGTCTGCTGGAGGATTTTCTGAGAGTAATAAAACCATATGCAAATGTGTTTGTGAGTGGATGAGATAGTTCTTTGCATTTGTGTGAGCGTGTGTGTGTGTATTTGTGTTCTGCCATTTAAAAGTCTGGTACTTTCTCCTCCTCCTCAAAGTCAGTCTTCTGTCCGCAGCATTTTCAGGAAACATGAAAAGAGAGAAGACAAATCAGAAGCACAGTTTTATGTTTATTTATAGATGAAAGTGCTACCCCCTTCCTCCTTCTCCTCTTCCTCCTCTGCCTCCCCCACCAGAAACACTGATTTGCACATACTTGCCTTTCTTCCCTGCCCATTTTTGAACTCACCATGGGGAGTGTTTCTCTCCGTGCCTGATGAAGCTAGGACGTGCGACCATTTTGAGCCTCCTCTGCTTTGGTGTTTTGGAAAAACTGTTTTGAATCATGTCTTTCTAATCACCCCCACCCCCTCTCCACCAACCCATTTCTGATATCTGAGATGCTCTCTCATCTGAAGAAGTATACTTTCATTCTCTTAGCCTGGGGTGGAGAAAGGATAGAAGTGGCAATTTTATGTTTCAGCCTGCATTCATTGGAACAGATATGACCAGTCTTGAGCCTAGGGACTAAGGTTAATGATAATTAAAACATTAATTTCAATGGAATTAGGGTTCAATTAGTGATTGTAGCTATAAAAACATTGCTTTACATATTTGAAAATATGTATTTGACTTTACATATGTTTGACATTTACAAATATTTGACTTTACATTAAAATATCTGTTTTTGGTGGGTCTCAGACTAACCCCTTGTTCCAGCTATGCAACGTTTGTCCTTTTCTCAGGTATCCCTATAGAGAAATGACTGAATGCTCAGCGTTTCACTGTTCACACACTTCATTACACACTACATCTTTCAGTAAATGTTTAAATGTTTGAGGACAACCCCTCAAATTAATGCATTCATCTACTTTAAGCTGGATCCACTGCTGATACAGACAAATACACAGTTAGTCCATTACTTGAATAGAAGTACTTCCATTGAATATGACTCTCTGGAGCAGATAAACATAAACCTATTTGCATCATCCCTAATGCTAGAAGCTAGAGAACTATTGTTCTCTGGAATGAGGGTGCTCAACCCAATAAATTTGGACTGAGTTGGGGAATACAACTGGGAAGTTTTGCAACACCTGCTAATTCATTGTTTCTCCTGAAATCAGGTCTATAAGCTTTTGTTGGTTGTTTGGAGTAGAAAGCCAATGAAAGTTTTGTTGGAGCATGTTGGATGATCACCACCCCACCTCATCCCCAACTCCCCAGTACATCCCAAAAGTCTAGTTTTCAATTAAATTGATCCTTTGGACGGACGGTTTTTAAGCAAGACGATATAGCAAAATAGTTACTGAGAAATTATTGGAGCTGATTCTCCCAGTGGACTGGTAATGTGGGAGTTCACATGTTTTTTTCTATTTATTTTTCTTAGATAAAATGCCACAGTTCCAATAGCAGTTGCCAAGTTAATCTAGCACTCAAGCAGTTAGTATATATCCAACATTCATTGAGTATTTAGGACTCTGGCATTTAGTATCTAGCCAGATTTCTAGCACTTTGGCAGTTAGTTTGGCATACTTTTTAAAAGTTTTTTGCACTAAAATTGTACTGAGTGGTCACACAGCTGCAGGGGCCTGGAGTTGTCGGTTCGATCCCTATGGGATTTCTATGGGGTTTTGTGTGCTGTACCCATGCCTGCACACATTTCCTCCTGGTGCTCTGGTTTCCTTCTGCCTCCCAACAGTCTACATAGTACATGAATTTGCCATGCTAAAATTGCCCCCTAGGTGTGATTGTGACTGTGAGTGGTACCCTGCGATGCACCCTACTGGTGCCCTGTCCTGGGGGTATTCCTGCCTTGCGCCCTGTGACAGCATAGTCAGCTTTTGTAGACAGTTCTCCCTTGGAATTGAAGATTAAGAAAATAAGGTAAGAGAATGACAGTCTGTCATCGATGGGTTGGTTAGGCATATGGAGTGAGGTGACCTTGGAAGGTATCAACACTCTCAGCATGTCCACGGGATCTTTACAGAAAAGGAAATCCTCACAGTCTCCCTAAACAGAGATGAGATAGGATTTCAGACTTGGGAACATCCAGCCTAGTTAGCCACGCCAGGCCTAATTTACTTTGTGTGCTGCAATCCATCTCCTCTCCACTAAAATGAGAAGGCAGGCGGCTACAGCAATAAACAAGTTCGCGAGATTGCTGCAGGATTGGTTGACGAGTGGTTGCTTAGCAACCCGACTTCACGGCCATCTGTTGAGCGTGCACACCTCTCGGGAGCGTGCTGGGGGAATTCCTTGGGAGGGCGATATTCTCTCTCTCTCTCTTTCCCTCTCTCCAGTAAAAGGGTTTGGAGGGCTAGGAGGCAGTTTCCAAGTGACCTGGCATACTTCAAATGTTCCCATGGCAATGAGGGAGGTTGTATTATTCTGAGATCAAACATGTTTGTGTTTGTGCTGTTTTGACGGCTGTGTCCATTCTTCTTCTTACATCTCCAGACAAAAAACTTCATGGGGTCAGAAGGACATGGAGAATCCATCTTGATCAATTATTTACTGTGGACAAGAGGGATGAAAACAATTTATGTAAACAAATGTCCTTTGTCAAGGTATTCAGGTGAGGTTTGACAAAAATGGGCTTTTGATAAATGGTGAACAGTGAGAAGATGCTGCGCGCTGGACAACCTTGTAGATATCAGTATATTCCATGATAAAGAGCCAGTGATCACATTTAGGGGTAGGAAATATGGAGCACAATACAATGATGTTTTTTGGTTTCTTATTTACAGTCAATGTTACTACTTATCTAATGTGCACAGATGAATGGGTTAAAAATATTTTATTAAAGTAATAAGAACATCAAAGGGAGTGTAAGAGACCAACATTTGCCACATATCTAAGGTAGTCTCTAATACTAGGTTCTATAGTTCACCTGCAGTGTGCAATTGTAACTATCTTCTTACCTGTAACCTCAACCAAAGGCATTTTTCACCCTTTTCTCATGTGGTTTGAGGGTGGTATGTGGTGGCTGTGTACTTTATCCTTTTAATGATAAAATCATATCATCATATTGGCCAGATCTAATAACATCCTCTCACTGGTTAAAATCAGTTTGTGTTTTGATTTAGAAGGAGCCTTCAGCCTTTCAGTATACACACCACTTTCCTTCCTGTTTCATTAACACATACAGTAGGTAAACACAGAGGTGTCAGTCACAACTGGTTATTCACGGGGCTCCTGTACAAGGCCATGCATGAAGTCATAACATGTTTGCATGTCTTTTATTGCTCCTCTCATTTCCCATGTTCTGTTCTCTGCTGCTGTTTCTCTATTACTATTTAATGATGTCCTTACAGGCGTTCCTGTAAGTGACCTTACTGACTTTGCTTGGTCAGAATACTGATGAGTGAGAGAATTATACAAGAGGGCAAGCCACTGAATTTGCTTATTTGTTTCAAATTAGTTAATTGGTTATATGTATAATGATATTAATAGTCTTAATAGACAATAACAAAAATCATAACATTACTATTAGCAGTAATAGTAGTAATAGTAGTGCTAGAAGTAGCAATAATGGGGGAAGCAAGTAGTGGTATTTAGTTAGTTAGTTAGTTAGTTAGTTAGTTAGTTAGTTAGTTAGTTAGTTAGTTAGTTAGTTAGTTAGTTAGTTAGTTCTTCCTGAATCCAAAGACAATCTCTTAGACTTTAGCTGTGTCTAAAATTTTGCCACATCATACTTTGTTGATATTAGCTGGTCTAGGTACATTCAAACATGTAAACTCTTAGATCAGTCTATGAGTCAGCTTTTGCAACATTTGCATCTTTTACAGTAGTCATACACATGCAATGATATTTTTTGACACCAATTTGCAACTCGAAAACAAAGTTTATTTGAAAAAGTAGTTATATAATAGATGTTTTTTATCTGGCATGCTAATATTGCAGATCATGTCAATCAACCACTGCTTGTATTTGAATGAGAGAAGTTAGCTGTTGTGTTGTTGGGTGAGAATGTGTTGATATTAACACTAAACTCCAAACATGTCCAGTTTGTGTGTTTGTGTGTGTGTGTGTGTGTGTGTGTGCGTGTGTGTGTGTGTGTGTGTGTGTGTGTGTGTGTGTGTGTGTGTGTGTGTGTGTGTGTGTGTGTGTGTGTGTGTGTGTGTGTGTGTGTGAAAGTTCAGATGAGAGAGTAAGGTAATGTGACTGCCCACAGTAAAGTGATCAGATGCCCCAAAAAATATGTTTTGGAGACATCTGTGTGTGGTGACTTTTGATGTTCTGAGTCCACTCCTTGTGAAGTTCTCACAAATACATTTATCAAATTCCTTAAAATCTTCTAATGGCTGTCATCTTTGTTGCTTGTGCAACCATGTCAGCTTTCCATTAATATGCATTAATAAGCACTCTGTGAACAGCCAGCCCTTACAGCAGTGACCTTCTGAGGGTATTGATGATCATCTTCTAGAAAACCTTCAAATCACCACAATCAGCACAATCAGTCTTCTCCATTATTGTGGTTACATGTGGGGAACTAAACTGGCAGATTCATGGTACACATATTGTTTACTTCATGAGTTTCAAATTTATTGAGATGCAGTAGTGTATGATTCACTATATGAATATGTATAAATATTGAAAAATCTTGGGGTAGTTTACAAAAGCATCTGATAAGACTGAAAGTGACTGAAAGTGATGCATGGAAGTGACCTTGAAGGAACAAGAAACACAATGTGATAGACATCTTATGTGTTTTTTAAAAGTTAAATTTTTCTATAGTCGTTATTTAATGTCTCCCAACACTGGAAGCTAACTCTCCCTACAGCTTAGTAACCTCAGTAGGCCTTTGAGCACTAACTGGGAATTTCATGTCCTGCCACAGCATTTCCATAAACTTCAGATCAGAACTTTCACTCAGTAATTCCCAAAGATTTAACCATTTTCATGATCTTCACCATCAGTTCCTTCACTGGTAGCAAGGCGCCAAAGTCCTGGTACAACAAAATATACTCAATCCATCACACTATCACCACCCTGCTTAACAGTTTAATGGTTTAAAGTTAACAGTTGTCACTTTGAAAAGCAGTGTTGGGTTTTTTTACCACAAATAACAGACCCTGGGTAATTTTACACTTTGCTGTTTTAGTTAGAGAGATTTCAGGAGGATGAACATCATTCCAAATCACCCCAGAGGTGTTGGATGGAGCACCATTACTCCAGATAACACAGTTCCACTGATTCACAGCTCAGTGCTGGGGGTGTTATACCCCGTTTATATGATGCTTGGCATTGGGACATGGGCATGTCTTAGGCTCATTGCTAATTCTGTTGGCATTACTTTTCTATGGAGATTATACTACCTGTGCAAGCAAGTTAAAAGTATATGACCTAAATACATCATTTTAATTAGATTCACTAGATGTATAATGTAACTTAACTAGATACGTTGGAGTGTGTTAACATATACTGTAAGAACTACACTTAACATTTTAGAAGTTTTTAATTTTTTTTTTGTTTTTTGTTTTTTTTGTTTGTTTGTTTGTTTGTTTGTTTGTTTGTTTGTTTGTTTGTTTGTTGAAGTAATGGGTTATTGAAGTACTTGGGTTAATGGAGTCCTGTAGCTTTGAGTGAGCATGTAACCCCAAGGCTAACATCTCTTCATGATGATCTTCTGAATGGGAGCAGTATGTTTCAGTTATCAGGGCTGTGGGTGTTGTTTGTGTAGGCTGAAGGCTTTCAGACTGGACTTGAGCTGATTGTGTAGACAGTTTTCAGACTGCAGACCGACCACATCACGAAAACCCTGGATAAAACTGGAAACTAAAATAAAATGATGCAGACAAGGCTAAAAAAAGTGGCAGGTCTGTAAAGTAACATATCCTAATAACAAAATTGAATTTAGTGCAAAATGAACTTGCTGTCTTGCCTTGTTTTTGCTAATAAAATGAATGTGAGCTCAAAAATAGACAAATTTTTAGACTGTGATATCTTGAACATTTTGGACTTATGTGTATATGTGTGTGTTTGATATGTGAGTTGAGGTAGCATTTAGATTCCAGGCTTCTGTGTGGGACATCTAATGATTTGTCCTCTATAATTAGCGCTCCATTGCACACTCTGAGCAATTATAATGTTTTTTATTCTTTTTAAAACAAACTTTTTTATTGCTGTTTGGCTCGTATGCCCTTAAGAAGCACTGTATGAAAATATGACTTTCATTTGGCACTGAGGTGGGAGTTAAATTTATAAGGTGAAAGAGGTGATATTGGATTGCTGTGATTTCCCACAAGTTAAATTCCTTTGACGGAGAAATGAAAGGCATTACTTTAAGTATACTGCACTGTGTTGAAGTCAGGGACCACCTATTATTTATTTCATTCCCAGTCTGAAAGGCCAGTAAGTAGAAACTCACACATAAACCTTGCCACACTCTTAAAAGTGAAGGTGCTTCAGATGGTTCTTTGAGAGATGCGGTAGCACTGGTTGGGAACTCCAGTCTGGAGGAATGGAGGGCTAGATTGCTGTACAGTTTCCTGATCAAGCAAACCTGATTCAATTTACCTACAGTGGGGAAATTAAACATTTGATACATTGCAGATTTTGCAAGTTTTCTCACCTACAAAGAAGAAGAGGGCTATCATTTTTATCATAGATACACTTCAACCTCTCCACCATAGCCAAGACCTAAGAGCTGTCTATGGACAACGGAGACAAAATTGTAGACCTGTACAAGGCTGAGATGGGCAACAACTGTTGGCACAATTAATAGAAAATTGAAGAACCACAAGATGACTGACAATCTTCCTCAGTCTGAGGCTCCATGCAAGATCTCATCTTGTGGGGTAAGGATGAATCTGAAAAAGGTCAGAAATCAGCCCAGAACTACATGGGAGTACCTTGATAATGACCTGAAGAGAGCTGGCACCACAGTCTCAAAGTTTACCATTAGAAACACACTACGCCATCATAGATTAAAGTCATGTAGGGCACACAAGGTCCCCCAGCACATGTCTAGGCCTGTTTGAAGTTTGCCAATGACCATCTGGATGATCCAGAGAAGGCACTGGGAAGAGATCATCTGGTCAGATGAAACCAAAATAGAACTTTTTGGTCTCAAATCCACTCGCTTAGTTTGGCGGAAGACGAAGGATGAATACAACCCCAAGAACACATCCCAACTGTGAAGCATTGAGGTGAACATCATAATTTGGAAGTGCTTTTCTGCAAAAGGGACAGGATGACTGCACCATACTGAAGGAAGGATGGATGGGGCCATGTATCTCGTCATTTTGGCCAACATCCTCCTTCCCATCAGGAAGAGCACTGAAGATGGGTCAAGTGTTCCAGCATGACAATGACCCAAAACACACAGCCAGGGCAACTAATGACTGGCTACATAAGAAGCATTTCAAGATCCTGGAGTGGCTTTGTCAGTCTCCAGACCTGAACCAAATATAAAATCTTTAGAGGGAGCTGAAGCTCAATGTTGCCCAGCGACAGCCTGAATCCTGAAAAATATGGAGAATATCTATGAGGAGGAGTGGGTCAAAATTCCTGCTCTAGTGTGTGCAAACTTGGTCAAAAACTACAGGAAATGTCTGACCTCTGTAATCGCAAACAAAGGTTTCTGCACCAAATGTTAAGCTTTGTTTTTTTGTTTGTATCAAACACTTATTTCATGCAATAAAATCTAAATTAATTATTTAAAAATCATACTATCATTTTCTGTATTTTTCTTAGATTCTGTCTCTCACAGTTAAAGTGTACCTACCATAAAAATTATAGACCTCTCCATTTTATATAGGTGGTTACATAAAGAACCAGGTTCGTTATTGAAATATGTGAGTGTAAAGAACCTTTAACTTGTTAAAAACTTTACATTAAGTGAAGGTTCTTCAAACCCTTTAAACATTATAAACCTCATTCACCTGTATCTTCTTATTCATTTTCATTATGTATCTTCATTAACTTTTCACTCGAGACAAGTGTTAATAAAACATCTATATGGACCCTTACATAGTTCTTCCCTTCAGATAATCCTTGTAGCCCCTTTATTTCTAAGAATGCAAAGATTTCAACCTCAGATATTTCTTAATTGCAAATTAAACACATGCTGCAGCAAATATTTTAGTTTTGCAAACTAATACCCTTTTAAACAAACAAATAATGAATAAGTGAGCAACTCTTTCAGACTAGTAATTAATAGAACCACCTGCTGCTTCTCCTTGGCTGATTTGCTCCAGGTTATTCAGTTTGATTGGATGTACTCATGGACTACAGCTTTCAAATAGTGCCAGAGATTCTGGATTGGATTTATATCTTGAATTAGGCTACTGTAGAACAGTTACCTTTTTGCTTTTTGTTGCTTTAGTCCTGTGTTTGGACTCATTGTTCAACTGAGAGTAATATTTTCCTCCAAGCTTTAGCTCTCTGTATTTTGCACCACCCATCCATCCTTCGATTTTAAAAAGAGCTCCAGTCCTCGCTGAGGAAAAGCATCCCTGCAACATGGTGCTGCCACCCACATACTTTACTATTGTTGTATACCCTGCTCACTGCATAATGTATAAGAAAACAGTAATCCACGGACAAGCAAGGACTCTCAAAGTTGGACCTAGACAATATGGTTACCCTACCTGGAGATTTGGTGACATGTGTCACAGTAACTCACAGTAGAACCAATGTCTGTGTTAGCATTGATAATTGTAAATGTTGGGGAAGAAGGAATGGCATCCTTTGCAATCATGGTTTCCTGTATTCTTGGTCATAAATGGCTGTCATGAACTGATCTTGTAATTTGATATTAAGTACTTCAACAGTTGCACCATCAAGGATGCAGAAAACATATATTTAGACACAAAAAAAATGACACAACCAGTAAGTCTAATATCAGAGGTTTGATTGATTGGTTAGTCTACCCTTCATGTTCACTGTAGCTTACTTTATTTTCCTTTCTTTTCTTTCTGCAGGGAGTTTTTTCCCCTCCAAACATAAAGTTGTCCATTAAGTTGGAACATTTTGTACTTTTAATCACCCAGGTAACGCCAAACACATTTGAGGACATTGAAGTCTGGACTGTGGTTTGGTCAGTACATTATTCTGACCAGACCAGCATTTTCAACAACATTTTTTTAACCCTTCAATGTTCTGCTCAGCCTTTTTGTCACTAAATCTTTTACATGTATTTATGTTAAATATACTTGGCTCACTGATGCGAGGAGGAGAAGTGCTTCCTCATTTTGAGATGTGACTAATGTCTTTGTTTACATCCTCTCTCGTGCGCAGTACTGCTGCTGGAAGTTCTTTTGATTCCCTGCCTTGGTCACCGTTTGCATCACTGCGACGTCCCAACTATTCCCTATAGGCTTAGGGGAAAAAAAGGAAGGCACGCCTTTGGAATCCTTCATTGGCCGTGATTAGTATGCTAGAAAAAGGTCCCATCTGTCGAAGTGGGGTGACTAGTCTAAGGAAGGCGGGGGAATTCCCAGAGGGGCGCCAGGATTAACCACTGACACCAGTGACACAGGAAGGTTGTTAATAAGGGAAGGAAAGAGAGAGAGACAGAAAGAGAATGAGAGAGACAGGGAGCACAATTCTCTCAAGACCAGTGAAGTGACAATCAGCAGCAGCCCCCTGAAAACTCACACACGTGCCCACCCAGCCCCCCAGCCCTGGCCCACATCTCTTTTAGATTTACAGAGGGGCCTCATCTGCTGCATGACTTATACAACAAAGGATTGCATCCCCATATTGGAGGGTGAAGACCCCTCCCAGATAAGATCCTTGTAGCTGTGGAAGAACGGGGTGGGGTCACATGCCAGATTCTGTTAGGCTTAAATTGGGGGCCTCAGGTGTGAACATGGAACGCTGATTTAATTAATTTGGGGGGAGGGGTTATCGAGTCATTTAGAGCTTGTGCGTTCCGCTCCTTTACCATTTAAGCATTGTTTGATTTGTGCAACAAATTTATTGGTTTCTTGCTTTTTTATTGAGTAATTGATTTTGTTCCATTTTGTTGTTGTTTTCTATGGTTAATCTGCAGGTAATTTATCACTACCTGACTAAAGCACACATTTACAAATGCTTGAAAAACACTCATTCATAATTTCTGCAGTGTGATATAACCCAGAAGGGAAGATCATAAAAAAAAAAAACAAAGTGAAAAATGGATTTCCAGTATTACAGGAGTATCAGGGTTAAAGCCCCCCTAGAATCTCCCCAGTATGAACTTTGACCAAGCAGCTATACGTGAATGCAAATTACATTTAAACCAGAGAAACTACATTTCATAACATAATACAAGAGATATGTCAGCATAACTAAGCTGTGATTCAGTTTCACACCCATTAAAAGAAGAGTCCTTAAATAAAGACATTGGGTTTCATTCACTAGTATCTGTCTGAGAATTAAAAAAATGTTGAGTAAAGTCCTAAAAAAAAGTCTACATCAGATTTTTTGATGTGTTTCAAAAGCATATAATTGTTCACATGATTATTAATCTCATCCCAAATAAGAAAACATTGATGAATGTCAGGATCATTTTGAAAACTGTGTGAGTGGATTTAAAAATGAAAGTTCACTTCTTGGTTAGAGTGAACATTGTATTTTTAGAAAAGGGGTGCTTTAGTAAAGGCTGGTTGCAAAAACTAGGTAGTATTACTAATTAAAATGCCGTAAGGACCTAATCAGACGTTCTTCTGCTCTCCTACTTTATGGCTGTGAAGAGTACTAATATTAATATTTATAAGGTCGCCATCCACTGCTAAAAATATTCTCTATTTCATCATCAACTGAGGTGTAGCAGATGCAGATGAACTGAATTTTTAACCAGTCGCAGGTGCAAATTTATTGTCTTAAAATAGCTTTTTTGGAAAAATCTTTTCCAATTAATTTTTTTAACAAAATGCTAGAAAAAATTTGTAAAAATGTTTGTATAAACAATTATTTAGTGCTTACTCACACTTAACTGACTTGAAGCCAATATGTTTTGGATTGAAGTCAGTCAGCATATATACAGCCTGCTTTCATGGGTTGCATGAAATGTTTTTAAACTGGAATCACTTATTTATGCTTACTGAGTAAACCAATGACCAAAACAACCCTCTCCACCGCTTACCAACGAACTGCCAGCAAGCCGCCACTCGCTTCTTTTGGGCTTGTTTTCATAGCCCTGGTTACTGGTTTCTTTTGTGAGATCAGCAAGAGAGCATAAACAGCAACACTGTTCACTACCCATTCATTATAGTTTGCTAGTTATATAAGCCAAGCATCTCTTGTTATAAACTAACGAATCACACATATCAAATATTAACCTGTCAAATATTAAATTGGTTGATTCCAAAACAATGCAAACTGACTGAGTTGATCCTGTTTTCTATGTAGGCCTCAAAGCAGCTTGGTCTGGGTCAGTGGAAACACTCAAACTATAGGTCCCCATTCAGTGTATCAGCTTCCATGCTGACACTGTTCCTCATTAGCCCAAGTCTCTTTCACAGTCTATAGGTAATGTGTCACACACAATGCTAAATCAGTACTGGGGGTCTTCCCTGGAGTGTGTGTAATTAACACTGATGTGTGACTACATCCTTTGCATTGACAATTAGCAGCAAGCTGCCCACTTGTCTAAAGACTGGTTTCATTTTGAATGCATGAATGTGTGCTTAAACTTCACTGACACGATCAGGTTTTAGCGGGACAGAACAAGACGTCCCGAGCTTTAACATGGGGCGAGTGCTTTCTGACAAAGTTTGGTCCAATTCCAAATCAATTTCTCAGTGTATCTGTATAGCATGCTGAATTCCAACCCACCTCTTGAATTGAAATGGAATTAACCCCAGCCTCTGGTTACTGATGTCTTATTTGTTGCCGGGGACACAGTGTGTGTAAAAATAGGACTTTGCTGACAAAGGGTGTTGTTCATGAACAAGCAATCGATGCATACGCTCTCGCCTTCAACCAGGGGCATTTGTCTTCGTGGAGTGAATTGCTTAAACCTGCCTGCCATTTCTTTAACTATACATTTGTTTGAGGCCCTGCTCCGTGACACATCCAAAGTCATTCGTGTGATCGTTACGGTTTTGAGCTACTCATCACATACATTGGGTACTCTCTCTCACCCAATTTTAAAGATGCTTTCAAAAAGTGTAAAGGTTGGAAAACGGAATTTTTACTAAGAAGCCATGCTGTTGTAACACATGCAGAATGTGGCTTGGCATTGTCTTGGTGAAATAAGCAGGGACGTCCCTGAAAAAGACGTTGCTTGCATGGTGGTGTATGTTGCTCCAAAACCTGTATGTACGTATCAGCATTAATGGTACCTTCATAGATGTGCAAGTTACCCATGCTATCACAGACGCTGGCTTTTGAACTTTGCACTGATAACAATCCAGACAGTCCTTTTCCTCTGTAGCCTGGAGGACCTGACATCCATGATTTACAAAAACACGTCTTTAGGGATTGAAGGTCATGGGCATTTAGTGTTGGTTTACAGTGTGGCTGCTTACTTGCAGACATTTCTCCAGATTCTCTGAATCTTTTGATGATATTATGGACTGTAGATGATGAAATCCCTAAATACCTTGCTGTTGGACTATTTGCTGACACAGTTTATCACAAAGTGGTGAACCTTACTCCATCCGTTTTTGTGAATAACTGATGCTCCCTTTGTACCCAATAATGACACTCACCTGTTTCCAATGAACCTGTTTACCTGTGGAATGTTCCAAACAGGTGTTTTTTGAGCATTCCTCAATTTTCCAGTCTTTTGTTGCCCCTGTCCCAACTATTTTGGAAAGTGTTGCAGGCATCAAATTTATCTAATAAAATGAGTGAATATTTGCAAAAAAACAATTAGTTTATCCATTTGAACATTAACTATTTTGTAGAGTATTCATTTGAATATGGGTTGAAAAGGATTTGCAAATCATTGTATTCTGTTTTTATTTATGTTTTACACAACATCCCAACTTCATTGAAAACGGTGGCAAATTCTGTATTGCAGAGGTAGATAAAGCAGCCTGAACTGTCACTATTAATGTAACTAATGAACCACCAATTTATGTCACTGATAGCTAACTGCTTGCTCTATCACTCCATTAGCCAAACACATGCATAGCTTACTATGACATGTTCAAGAAGTCATGTAAGATGATTTTGATTCAAGAATGAAGCTACATGATGTATCTGAATCAGACGAGGGTAATCCAGGCCCAGACATTTAAAATAAAAATGTAAAAAAAATGACCTTTTACCTTGCTGTAAAGTTTCACATGCAAATTGACTTCTTTAAAATGTTGCCTGGTTGAAAGAGTTGGAAACAATATAATCTGTAGATAATCTGTATTTCATAGCATATTTTTGTTCTGGCCTGTGTAAAAGTTTGAATAAATTTAGTCAAGACTTTTCAGCATGTGGTTTGTACAGTGTGGAATGGCATTATGTAATTGCAGCACAGGGAAGCAGTCAAGATGAGATCTGGAAGTCAAATGCATTCCACAAATACCAACAAATCCTGTGACAAACCTTCTGTGACAATTGCCTGAAAAGACACAAACTAAGTCTTGACCTAAATGTGCAGTGAATTTGACATTTATTAGGTGTGACCTATTTAGGAAATAAGTGTTTTGGCAAATAAGCTACGCCATCAAGATTGTCTTAATGAACTGTTGTTGAGATCCATGTATCACAAGCACATGGAGGGTAGAGCAATTGCTTTTTACAGTAGCTTTTTCAAAATGACGCTTATCATTTTCCATTAGTGCCAACCCCTTATTTCCAAAGCTTCACAAGACGCAATTGACACAACTAAGGCATTGCTCAGAGCACTGCGCCCCGGCGGCATATGTTTTCATGCTCAGATTGCATCAGGTGACAAACAGCTGTTGCTCCGCTCAGTATTAGAGCAATTAATTGGTAGTCAGTAACCGTACTTGAGGGAGGAGGAGGAAGATGAAGGGGAAATTGGCAAGAGTCTCTTTTGCAGTGACTGACCCAGATGTTACTACATACTAATCCAGCTTGGATGGAAAAATCTCAGGCCATCTGAAAAAATTGCATTTAACCTTTAAGAACCCTAGACTAGTTTTGCAAGAGGTTTGCCCTACTTTTATTCATCAATAGATTGAAAAGTATTTATTAGAGACAGACAGAGACATGCTAGATGTTGTGTATTGTTTATTTATTGTTGTTAAATTTTTTTAAATTTAAGAAACTTTTAATATTTATATAAATTTTACAATTTACCACCTTAAAATTCCTGCTAAAAATTGATCACCCAATACTTTTATGCTGAAAAACATGCAGTTTTGATAAGTTATTTGTAATAATTAGACTGACATTGACATTTACAAAATACTGTACATTCTTGATGTTCTTCAAAATACGTGACCGTAGTCTTAATGAAATTAAAGAAACAACTTCAAAATGATTTATTATTTTTGTTATGTGTGTCAATATAATATTCTAAAGACTTTTAAGTGATGTCATGAGCCCTGCCCCCTCTCAATGATCAGCTGGGGTCTGCATGCAGGTTGAACATTTACATGTGGACAGAGCAGTAAACATGCACTGGAAACTCTTTTGGTATTTAAACTGGGCTTTGATTATTATACAAACGATACAAACATAACACAGGATCCATCATGTGTCAAGGCAAAATATATAAAGTATGTGAAATTTTTTTTTTTTTGCTGAATGGTTACTATGTTATTCCAGATTGTTGTTGTGGTTGCTATAGTATTTCAGGTGGTTGTTATGGTGTTGCTAAGTGGTTTCTAGGTGGTCGCTGTGGTTTCCTGTGTGTTGCTCAGTCATTTCTGTCGATACTGTCTCTGTGTCGGCCTCTTTGATGCCTCAAGTTGTGGCACAGACTTGGTTGTAGGGGCGGAGTATGCCCTCGGAGCCGCAATGTCAGTGGGAAGCTCCACCCTCAGAGCCACGAGGTCAGCGGGATGGTCCGCCCTCGGAGCAGGAGATGGAGCTGTGGTTTCCAGCTCCTGGACTAGATCTGGCTCTGGAGCTGTGGTTTCCAGCTTCCAGACTGGATCTGGCTCTGGCTCTGGCTCTGGAGCTGTGGTTTCCAGCTCCTGGACTGGACCTGGATCTGTGGTTTCCAGCTCCTGGACTGGACCTGGATGTGTGGTTTCCAGCTCCCAAACTGGATCTGGATGTGTGGTTTCCAGCTCCCGAACTGGATCTGGATCTGTGGTTTCCAGCTCCCGAACTGGATCTGGATCTGTGGTTTCCAGCTCCCGGACTGGGACTGGATCTGGAGCTGTGGTTTCCACCACTCGGACTGGGACTGGATCTGGAGCTGGCTCTGGAGATGGAGCTGTGGTTTCCAGCTCCCGGTCTGGATCTGACATCACGGAGAAGCTCCGCCCTCCAGACTGTAGCCTTTGCTGCAGAATACACTGCGTCAGGACCTGCCATCACGGAAAGAGCCGTGCTGCGCAGATGCAACTCGGGTAGGTGGCGCTGCTGAGGACATTGCGGCTGCCGAAGTCTGGGGTTCACTGTGCTGGACAGTCCTGTGCACATAGCTCAGGAACTGCCACACATCGGACTCATCCTTCAGCCCAAATCCGCCCATAACAGCCCGCCAGCAGGCCTCGCCTCTCACCTCACTCGGGTCGAGGCTTGCAGCGCCAACCCTTACTGCCCACCCAAAATTCTCCTCACTGTTTGAGGAGCAGTCCTCCGGTGAGGGAGTGCCCCGAGTGCGGCGCCTATGTCGCCTTCTCTGGCTGCTGGTCTCCACAGCGTCCTGCTGCTCCATCAGGCCACCAGAGAATGGATCCCGGCGAATAGCCAGACGGGATCCGGCAAACTTGGACAACCCTACCATTTCCATGGTACTACTTCCATGGGTAGGTCGGTCTTCCTGTAACGTTTCCTGACACAGAGGTAGGTGGAGGCGGAAGTACTTGCAGGGTTGAGTTTATTAACATGGTTTACACAAATAAAGTACATTAACCATCAATACAAGTAGACAAGATGAGTAGATCATGAGACAAGTAGTCAAGAAGACCGACAAGACAGACTGGGACTAAAGGGCTTAAATACATACACAGAACATTGATCACACCTGGGAGATGATAACGATGGGGCAGGGTTTCAGATGGAACACAGCTAGGAATGGTCAGAGACATGACCTGCTCAAAAGCACATGGGACAGTAAACAAAACAAGACCAGATCAGAGGGGCAAGACCGATACCTGACACACTGTATGTGCTGTATCTGATACAGCATTTCATGTTCGTTTGAGTTTCATGCCAGTGCTACAGTACCCGCCCTATCTTGGACTCTAATGCTATGTAGTGTTTCTGTAAGCATGTTTACTAGTTAGATTAGAAACTATTTTCTTGTTTTCTTGACTTTTGCAGTGTCAGCACTGTAAGACTTTTGTAAGGCTTTTGGTGTAGAGCTGGGTTTGAAATAATAGAATGCCCATGGCCCATGTTCGAGGGAGACTTCCACAAAGTGCTTCAATAGCACAGGCAGAGGCACGTCCCGCCATTGAGTCTGCTGGAAACTGCCTCCTGGGGGAATCCTGTCTGTATTTCACAGGTGCGAATGAGGGACCTTATGTTCTAATGCCCCGTGCTGCGGCTCACACATATTCTACCGTCTGTCTTTAAGCCTTTTTTTGTTGTGCTTGAGCCTTTCAGTGCTTATCTGGCCTGCTAAAAAGAATATTTCACATTTATCAAATGCTTTTTGAAACAGTGTGTCACTGCAGACAGACAGAGAGACAGACACATAGATAAATACATAGATGAACAAACTTTTGACCACTGAAAATTGATTTATTGATGGTCCCAAGCAATTCCCCACTCTGTCTTTTAGCATCAAAGGTCCAACTCAGCCATTAACATCACTGCTATCCAACTCAACCCAGACAATTACTCACTCTGTCTGTTAGCATCATAGGTCCAACCCGGCCATTCGTGTTAACCTTTGTAACCGCTGCTGGTTCAACAAGGGTATTTTAGAACTTGCATTATTGGTTATCATTACTGTGGTTACTGCAAAACAACTCCCGAACAACTCAATCACTGCTGTGCTGCACAGAAACCTGTCTAGAGAACGTCGTCCAAAAAAGTGCCAAAATACTCCCTCGCATAATGTAACAACGCACCTGTACGTGGAACCTAAGGGGTGCAGATGAGGTGGAACTGGCCAATATAAACATTTTATTTTGACAGTCTGGAAAGATGTATTAAAATTGCAAGCAGGGATGATTTTATTCTTCAAGAGAAAAACATATCAGCTGATTATAAATAAAAAGGTCTTTGGGTGCAATTACTGTTTAGTACACATTTCTGTTAATGCCTCAGTTTTGCCAACGTTTCTCAGTATCAGCCGTCATTGTTTTTTAAAGGTAAGGTGATTAAAAAGCATTGGCTCTGCTCAGCCAATACCAAATTACTGTAAGACAGTTTAGAAATTACATTCATCCTGCAGTACAGAAATATCAATTGCATATATAACATGCATCAACTAGAAAAGTGCTACTGTAGCTGGAAGAGCTGTGAAAAATGAATGTGACATGATTATTTGTGTGATAAGCTGTTAATCAGGACAAAGTCAGCTCTCCTCTTCTTCTCGGTATTTATAGCTCCCTGGTATGAATATGAGTAATTGGCTGAGCTTGACTTTTGCCCTGAACTGACTACTAGAACAGCAGTGTTTGACAAGGAGAGATGGGTTTTTTTTAGACCATTGACTATAAATGTTTGCTTCCTTCCATTAGCCTTCTTCCTCGCGCTCTGCTGCTGCTAGTGACAGTTTGGGTTTATTTGCAGCCACATGGAAGCTGCTACATGACAGGTTTCAGTTGATTTTCATTTCTTAATCATAAGTGAGCCTGGAAATGTGTTTCCTTCCACTTCCTGCATTTAGCCAGGGAGTCTTATTCATTATAACAATTTCTCATTCAGGGAATCAATCTGCTGCTGCGTAATGGAAGACGTGGGTAATAATGGGTGGGTGGCATGGAGATGGATGCTTGTTTTATTTAAATTACAACAGGAAATGAGAGCATGTGCTCCAAGCAGAAAAGATCGACAGGTAGATATACACCGACCAGCCATAACATTAAAACCACAGAGCTAATCTTCCTTGAGTCCTGAACATATTTGACCCTGTCTCCTGTTCAACAGTTGCCCTTCTGTGAATCACTTTTGGTAGGTATTGACCACTTAACTGAGTTTTGGAGATGCTCTGACCTGATCTAGCCATCACAATTTGTCTCTTGCTAAAGCGGCACAGATAGATCCTCCTTCATCAACTTAAAGAACTCACTGTGCACTTGCTGCATAGTCAATATATGTATATGCCCTGGTTTTAACAATATGACTGATCTGTCTATCCATCTATCTATCTATCTATCTATCTATCTATCTATCTATCTATCTATCTATCTATCTATCTATCTATCTATCTATCTATCTATAGCTCTATCTAGCTATGTATAGCTATCTATTTGTCTATAGCTCTCTTTTTATCTATTTATAGTTATCTCTCTATCTGTAGCACTCTCTCTCTCTCTCTGTATATATATATATATATATATAGATAGATAGATAGATAGATAGATAGATAGATAGATAGATAGATAGATAGATAGATAGATAGATAGATAGATAGATAGATAGAGCTATCTGCTGTTCTAAATGATTGAATTAGAGGGGGATGTGCCATGTAACCTGTGTATTCCCTCTAGTTAGAATCCAGACAGAAGCACTAGTGTTGTCAACATATCTCCAAGCTACTGGAAACACACCTCCCAGTAACTCACTCTCTTTGAATGTCTCTGTTCTTAAAAGCCCACCGGCCATGTAGTCTACTTTTTGCCACAATCAAAGACAAGGTTTGTGGAGGAAGATGGCACTAACCTCAGCTTACAATTGTACAAATGTCAGTGAGCCAGTGGAACAAGACCTAAAGTGTTTCAACTGTGAGAGAGAAGAGCTGTAAACGAGTGAGACGTGTCACTGAGAGTGGGGTCTCACAACAGGGGTGGGATTTAACATTAGCATGGCTGCATGATGGATACCGACTCAGGAGCTCTGGGACTGTCTAGAGAGACAGTTGTGACTGCTGTAGTATGTTAGCTGACCTCAGAGCTCTAAGAGATGCTGGTTTGAGCTACATCAGCTTGGATCCATGTTTATTTTAAATGGTTGAATTCAAATTGCATGTCCCCAGGATACATGTAAAATGCATTTGTTACAAATCCTTAGCAGCATGTTCCGAATTCTTCAGACAGCAGGTGCTGTTTTACGTGGTCCTGCATACAGTACTGGCAATTATAAAGCCTCAGATTTTTCACTCTTATGCCTAAATAACAGTAAGGCATTTTTTAATAGAATAGGTAGAACTGGGTAAAAACTGCTCAACCTATTGTACTAGCTCTATTTTTGACACACCAGGATAGCACTGCCAATTATAGGCCCTCAGCTTAATTCGTCCCATATGGATGACAGATCAGCACCACAGACAGCTCCCCAAGCTGCACCTGAGCCGTTGGGTTTTTAATGTCTCAGCTGCCAGAAATGTGCAGACGCATGGGCTGCTGAAAACAGCAACAGACTTTGCTTGTTCTTTATAGCCAAGAGCAAAATATATAAAACAGAATGTGTAAAAAAAAAACAGTGAATCATCTAGTGGTCATAGATACCATTCATTGTTTTTGCCTAGTCTGCTGTAGCTTGCTTAAAACTAAGCCACTCCTGCATCACACTCCTTTTTTCTCCTGTTTCCTCCCTAAAGACTTTCCACGGATGTTCTTTGTTTCAGGGTTTGTGTGTAGAAATATAGGTGCCTGTGGCTTAGCAACACTCACATTCCTGGTGTCATTCTATATATATTCCTCATTTGGTGCATAAAGAGTGGCAAAATAAATTGTACTCATATAGCCAGTGCCAGTGCCACTGCTATTTATTCTATTGTGATTTGGTAATTACACTGTGTTTCCAGGTGTATTTGGACAGGAAAGCTACAACACCCCCAACCCACTCCCCAGCACCCCACCCAAGGCTTTGCCTGCTTGCTCTGTCACTGGAAATCCAAAGGTTTTTATGCCGTTATGCCATAATATTTTTTTAACTGAAATCTGATTATTCATTTTGTTTTATTAACCAGGTGTGTTTGCACAGGTTCATTTGCTCTCACAGCACATACTCTACAGGGCTAGTCTTAATTGCAGACTTTGCTATCATGGTATCCCTGGTTATTTGCTACATAACAAGGCAAGTACAAAACATATTTATACACACAAATAATAATTATGAGGCTGGAAAAATATGATTAAAATCAAAAAAAGGTTATGTTGGTATCAGGAATAGTTTGTAAATGCATAGGACTCTTAGTCTTTACTGAACTTTCCAGTGCTTTCTTTCTGCATCAATGGGGTGCTGAATAATCTTTTTGACAGTAAGAAAACCTTGAAACAGTGGTACAGCAAATCAGGAACATTCTTCAAATTGTGTATATAGGCATGTCAAAACACATGGAAAGAAAGAAATATGCTTGCAGAACCTTGTGTACTGCTTTGAGAGCAGCTGGTCTAGTTCACTAGCTTCAAAAACAGAATGGCCTTGTTGCAGTTTACTAAGTTGCAAAAAAACTTAAATCAACTTACAGAAGAGCTATTTGGATAAGGCCTTATATAGATAGCCTGTGTCATACTTGTACATACATACTTATATTGCACTTACTTTAACTGTTTATTAAGCTAACCCTAACCCCAGTGTGAGTTCTTACAATAATACAGTTAATAATACAAAGTTAGAACTGACTTGTAAGCTTACTATATTCTGGTTGTGCCTGAAGTATTCAAGAAAGAACTGGTAACACGGCAAGACTAAAACCTCACCTGTGAAACATAGTGGAATAGTATTAAGTTTAAATATGTAGAGTTTCCAATATGGCTTCACTGATTATACACAGTGGAGCGCCTACCTGTTTTGAGTGATGTGACTGTTAATGACAGCAACCAGATGTTAGCAGATGTTCTGATAGCTGTACCAAATAGCTCATTGTCATGCAGCAGAATAATGGCCCTGACAAAATGTTTACAAAAACTATCTATTGAACACATTTATGTAAAATATATTGAAGGAGTGTCTCATTGTCATTTTTAAACCTTGTAAGCTGTTATATTGTGCAAGCACCAAGCTAACTGAGCTGTTTAGTAGGTTTTTCACATTGGCTTTAATGTTACTCTGATTATTATCTGAGGAGCCTGTTTGCTGGTGTAAAACACAATCTTGTTCTGTGGTAGAGGGTGTCTGAAATGAAGCTTTTTATATCATAGCCATCCATTATTTGCTGTTGCAGTCAATAAACCTGCTTCCTAATTGAAATACTAATCATATATACTCAAGGTTTGTAGTGGTATACTGATTTTAGGTATACCATGGTATTAACATTGATTTATATCAAACTGAATTAATTTGCTTATTATCAGTATTGCAACTGAGCAGAGAATGGCACCAATTTCTTGCTATTTTTTAGAGTTTTAAAAACCAATCATTTGATGAATCAGTAGATTAATTCATAATAAAAATAATCATTATCTGTTTTTACTATTTATAACTGTAGAACAGTGTTTGTTTGACTCCTGTTAATAAAAATAAACCATGATATTTTATGAGCTATCACCATACTATGCTCTTTAAAATAAAGATGCATTAAATGGATCTTTGAGTGATGCCATATGACAACAGCGCTATTCTAAATCATTTATCTGATGCTGGTGAAAATACTTTACGCTGACATTCTACACATATTGTGTGTTCTGTCACTTCAAGCCCAAAGCAGTGGAGCAAAAGACACATTTCAGACTAAACAAGATTAGAAATTCAGGTTAAGTGCCTGCCTGCTAGACAAAACAGCAGGCCAACAACTGATGGCCAGTCAGTGTCCACTTGTGTTACGTTTCATCACTCTCTCTCCTTCAGCTAGTGTTGTTTCTGTCTCCCTGGGGAATGGCAGTGTGTGGTGGAGGCAGTGCAGCACTGGAGGAGGGATGTGATCACAACGGGAGGTTCACATAGTAGCCCAGTATGTGGAGCTCATTGCACTGGTGCTGTAGTGCAGTCTGGGCCCAGCCCCAGGAAGACTGGCTCTAGGCCCCTTTAACACCAACTACTGAATGATTCATGGCACTAGACTGAGGTTGCATTACTAGCAAACAGTGTATTTGCTTTCAACAGTAGGCCAACCTGAAAGTGGAGGGGATGAAAATCAGAGCTTCACCAGTGCCCAGAATAGTACCAGACTCATATAAAAATAACTTTCCTTTGCGCCAGACCCCTCTATCCCACCTTCCCCAGTTACCAGGGCCACAGCTTTACATTTGACACACTGCTGTGTGACTGCAAATTACTCCCAATGGGAGAATGCACACACACACACACACACACACACACACACACACACACACACACACACACACACACACACACACAATAGCCCATCATATTTCACCAGCAAGAGCAAGCACAAAAGAGAGTAGTCAGAAGCTGCAGCTGGGGGCCATTTAAAACAATATATAAATATAATGTAATACAGTTATATATGGAATACTGTCCTAAAAAAATGTTAAATGTAATATATTTTCAATATATTAAGTTTTTGATTGGGTGTGGATTTCCTACCTTGGAGGTCAATAAAATATTATACATTGTTTATATATTTTAAATATATTGACCACTTTTAATGTGGAATAGAATGAATGAAAAAAATGTTGTACTCAAGAGATACAAGTGCTCCATTCAACCACTACATCACAAGCAATCCTGTATGACTACCAAGAATCTGCATGAAAGTTTAACTGAATCAAGAATCAAGAAATATGGTCACAGTTCATCCTGAGCTGGAGTCTTTGGGTGCAAGTCCATCGTAGGGTACCACACACATATGCATGGCCAATTCACTTACCATGTGCATTTTTGGGAGGTGGATGAACCCAGAGTATCTGGAGAAAAGCTGGACAGACATGGAGAGAGCATACAAAACTCCTCGACCCAAGCAAACCCACAACCTCAGGCCCCTTGAACTGTGTAACACACGTACTACCTGTGGCATCAACGTTCCACCCCCAATTATTTGTGTCAGACTGCATTTTGCAAGCAATTTTAGAAAATTACAATAACAAATTGTATGGATATGGATTGAGTTTCTTAGAAACCAGATTATTTTTATATGCTGTCAAAGTATAAATCGACTGTACTGTGATATTACTTTTTTGCATGGATTTCCTCGCTCAGAAGGAAATAAACATTCCTGTCAGAACATTCAATGATATAAATAGAGTACATATTCTGACAGTGCATTTCAAATGTATCCCTGGGAAACTCCAATCTTGGAAGCCAATATTGATGTATTGTAAGTATAACCAGAATATATTATGTGCAGTGTGTTACTGTTCTATGTTGGTGGGTGTGAATCTGTGTGGATTTCCTGATTCAGAAGCACCCCCACACCACCAGCCTCTACCTTACCCTCCTTTCTTCTCAGTTCAGCACCTCCGGATAGGAGCAGTGAGGTAGCAAAGGGTGTGTGTGAAGTGTGTGTGTGTGTGTGTGTGTGTGTGTGTGTGTGTGTGTGTGTGTGTGTGTGTGTGTGTGTGTGTGTGTGTGTGTTGGGGGAGTGGTTATACAGGGCTAAGATGGAGGCTCCCCGCATGGTGCCTGACAGGCTGCTGTTTTCACAGCTTTAATTGAAGGAAAGAAGACTCTGCTGCCACTTGCCTCCTTCTTCCTGGCCTCCATGAAAACAGCTCAGTCAGTGAGGAGTGTTTTTTTCTCTCTTTTTTTTCAAACATTGGCTGCCTATTGAGAAGTGTGAGTGTAGAGGCAGAAAAAAACATAAATGTGTGATTTACATAAGTGGGAATGTATTGATTGAGATAAAAGAAATTCCTCACCCAAGTAAAGCACCAGATACAGGCCTTTAACTTTTCCATAGCTTTTCCCTACTGCTTCGAGCAGTTAGGTAATGTATTTTTAACTTCCACATCACTGTTAGTTCCTAAACAAGAGCAACTCAAAAGCCAAAGCCTTACAGAAAGAACTGAAACACCACCACACACCAGAGTCATCCTCCAACCCAGTGTTCTTCTGTATAAGAATAACCACATGAACAATGTACCTCAGTTTAGCCTTGACTAAGCACCGATTTCTCTGGAAACCCCTTTTGCAAAGTTCTTTGGCCAGTGGTCACACTAACACGTATGTGTGGACGCACCCGCGCTTGTTCCTCTGTGGCCTGTTGCTCAGCAACAATTCCCTTATTAGGTTAGCTGTCTGTGGTAGTGAGGATCTGGCATCCGTATGGACTGCCGGATCAGATCACGCTAATGGAGCCGTAGCCACACGCTCATCCCTGTCCCATGGGTAGAGCAGCTCCATCACAGCCCCCAGCTCACACTCCCATCCTCTCTGTGGCCCACAAGCAATGTCATGGAACAGGCAGCCCTGAGTATGGTTACCAATGGAAGCCCAGGCAACTATCACGGAAAGGTATCATTTTCAGAGGAACCATTTAAAGCAACAGTTGCCCATCTTACTAATATCATGTGTAGAGTGACACAGCGGTGCCAAAGGCCCCATGGGCTCCTGCTCCCAAACAAGTAGGTGATGGCTATGTTGAACACCTATGTTCCCCTAGGTGTGAGTCAATGGATAGTTGTGGTATTCCTGCTCCACACCCATTGATTCTGGTGAAGCTATGTACCCATGAGGAACCTGACTAGTCAACTGAATAAAAAAGGACATACATTTACTATTATTATTATTATTATTATTATTATTATTATTATTATTATTATTATTATTGTTGTTGTTGTTGTTGTTGTTGTTGTTGTTATTAAAGTATGTGTTTATTATATGCAGTCCCAAACAGCAGGTGATTTTGGCCCAAATACATCCTAGTTAAGGCTGTCTCAGGTGTGCTGTGGGCCAAACTTGGCCCAGCTGTAGGCTTTTTAAGGGTTGTCATGGCATTTGAACTCTGGGCCACATATAGCCCACTCACAGCCTAGCATCTGATATATTGTAAATGAGTAGCATTTCTATTTTCATCCATGTCAGCTGTGGCTGCGTTCTCGATATTTCATCACCATCGCCATCATTCCACAGTGATATGTGGGCTGGATGACTTGGTTGCTATCTAGGCTGCTTTATATTTGCCTAGCTTTGCACTGGATTTACAAGGCTACTGGAAGCTTATACAAGCTTATATATTATAGAAACTACATGCTTAATTAATCAAACACCTGGGAATTCAGCTTTCATTTAAGGTGTGTAACGTAAATAACAAAGACCATAATTAAGAAAAATAGAATTAACATGCCATAGAGAGAACAAGAACTTTACAAGTTCACAATTCAACATTATGTTGAAACATCACATTATTAAAAAGACAAAATACATTTGTAAGCTCCCTGAGGGCCTGGAAGACCATGGAGATGAGTAAAGTGGTTATGCACCGAACAAAACCCTTCACAGCCCTTCTAGTCAGGTCAAGGACATTCTTGAGGAGGTTGAAAGGCCCACACTGGCCATAAGCAGAATTGGAAACTTTCCCAGTGGCCTGGCCTGTCTGCTGGACTATGTGGCCAGGCAAGATGATGAAGATGATTCAGTTCAGAGTGAGTGAACAAGCATGTGAGAAGGTGCTGGAATGAATGAGTTACAAACAAGAGAGTGATGTAGAGAGCAGTCTGATTGGTCTTTGTTCTTAAGTAGTCATCTCTGTGGGTGGGCTTTACAGATGATCTCAGTCTCTTTCAGTATTCCTCAGTTCAGTTCAGTCCTGCAAATCCATGCCAAAGACCTCAAAACAGAGAATAAATACACTACTCCTGTCCTTAGGAGCTCAACAATGCTATTTTTCCAACAGTTGAAAAGACATGTTGAGTTGAATTGCTGGCTGTGTTGCTGTATTAGCTAATGTACTTTGTTACAAAGCTAAACTCTCAGTAGACATGTAATATAACAATAATGTATGTATATGTAACACAGATTATCATTTGATTGGCTGTGGAAAGTGCCATTACTATCCAATGAAAGACAAGTATTGCCAAAATATTGGAGATAAATAAAAATACTTTTAAGCCGTTTCTTTTGGTCTATTTGTCCAGAAATGTTACACAGTGTTCAGTGCAGGTATGGTGTTCAAAACTAAAAACAGTGGAGAAACATGTTTTTCATTGGTCAGCTTTGTTTGGCAACTTATATAGTAAATATAGTATTCATCCACTTTTATGTGATTTTATGGAATCCTGGTCAAAATAATTTGGCTTTTTTAACCATTTCTCAAAAAAAATGGTTGTCAGCAAAAACAAATTTTCACAAAGTAATATCAAATGAATGAAAACTGACTAACTATGCAAGAAGGAAACTAGTGAGAGAGGCCTCCTAGACACCTCTCCTTCTTGTATGACTCAGAATGTGAGGACAGCCTGTTGTAGGCAGATTTATATATGTGCCATATCCCTACTGATGGAATCACAATGACTTGATTTTTATTTTTCTTCTATTCATTCCCTGACTTATGCTCTTCAATTAACTTTTTAATTCAGAGCTTTGTTTTTGTTGTTTTATCCCCACACAGGTCTTTTCGTGTGGCTTCCCCTGGCTATTCCAATACATGCTAATTGTCCCTAGGTGTGAGTGTATATGTGACTGCTTGAACATGGTACCCTGCAATGGACTGGTGCCCACTCCATGGGGTTCTCCTGCCTTATACCCTAGGATTCTGTTTAGGCTCTGAATAGTAGGAATGAAAGGGTAAGAAGATCATTACTTTGTAAAAAATCTGTTTCCACTATACGTTTTATAGGGCATTTTTACTGTAGTTTGTTTGTTTTGGTACAAATCAGTTAACAAGTTTGTGAATTTGCAGTGGTTTGGATTGTTTTCGCACAAGGCCAATTCTAGCTCAACGTAACAAGCCATGTGAGAATATTGTCCTCTCTGATTGGTCAGACTTGTCTGGGGATGGAGCAAGAAGGTAAATACAGTTAGAAGGTGCTGTGTTTAAGACAGCACAGATTTCTGTGCAGTTAAACATGGAGCAGAGGCAGTGATGGCATTTGTTCACAATTGTAGTGAAAATCAGGCCAATATACCATCTTAACTTACACCTGCAGAGCCATTTAGCTTGAACTTGTGAATTGAGATCTGATCATATTTTCACCACAAATGAACCACCCCCAGGATTCATTTTAGACCAGACTGAGACCACCTTCTCCAAAGGAGACAGTTTTTTTTGGTCTGCTTCCAAGAATTGCCCAAATGAGTGGCACCAAAGGTGAAATACCAGACTTTGATTTAACCAGGTACAAAAGTTCTGGTTTGAAAATGTCATTCACCAAGACTATATTGGAAACTATTTACATTTCCATCAAATAACCATTTGCCATTCACCCAAGGTGCCAGGTCTCTGCTACTATATACTCCATGGCAATTTAAACTCTGGCTAAACCTAGTTGAGAACTGGAATATTGTCAAACACAGTCAATAGAAGGATGAATAAAACACTGCAGTGAAAAGAACCTTCAAAGCAGTTAGTTTTTCCTTCAGTTCGGTGATTCTTCCATTTCTCCTATAATGGATAATATAGCAGTCTCAGTGCCTCAAGACCTATATAATGGTTTCTTATTTGATTTCCGTGCCCTCTATTTCAAATATCATCACTGGTTGACCTGCCTTTGTAGCTTATCAGAACACACTGATTAATCTAGTTTAGAGATAGCCAGAGAAAGGAATCCAGATTAGACTAATCCCAGGCTGAATGCATAATGAGGCTGAATACTTTTTTATTTCTTTAAACCAGACTGACTTTTTTTGCTGAAGTTCAGTGCAAACCATTACTGCTGGCATGTGTAATAAGGCTCTAAGAGTCCATGGAGTCCTCTGTTCACATCCTCAGTTAAAGTGCTCCCATTTACACTTTGTCTCCACCCTTGTGCGAGAGTGGGCTGTGTGATGGAGCTTTCAAAGCCCAGATCCTTGACAGTAGCGAACAAGATTTTTGCCACATGCAGATAGGCTCTGAATGATGCCCAGCCCACCACATCCACACATTCAGTGGCCTGGAGTGATAAACTGATAGACATCCCAGAGAGAAAAAGAGGAGGGAGTGAGAGAGGAAGACTGAGAGATAGAGGGAGGAAGTGTAAGGGATAGAGTGAACTTTTCTGATAAGGTCTCTGAGACTTCTCTATTGGTTTAAGTGACAGGACTACAATAAGGTCACTTAGAGTTCATTACTACTAATATGAACTGATGCTCCTTAACGTCCTCCAGAACTGAGAGGATATATTATGAGTCAGGAACACTAACTCGCTGAGATTGGAGCCTTGTTCTTGAAGAGGACTTCAGCCTAGTTCAATCCAGGCATTGTCAGCTGGGTTTGTATATGATTCTTACAATATATGGAGATTTTGTGCATTTGGACGATTGTTGTGTCAGCTGTGTTAACTATTGTTGCTGATTAAAATAGCTAAATTTGCTAAATACATGTGGTGTCTAGATGAATTAAAGAGTTTAATGTATGCACCACTAAATCAAAACTGCCTTATATTGTATAGGTCCTCCTCATGCTTTCAAAAGAGTTATGCCACTTTCAGGAAAAAGCAAAGGTGTCCTATGGAAATTAGCACTAATATTTAAGGCATCAGGTCTTTTAAGTCCGATAGGTTGTGAAGTAAATGGATTGCTTCAATAATCCGAAAAGCAATGACCCTGTCACCCATTCAGTGGTTTTGTATGTGACAGACCAACACAAAGAAGCAAGGCACTGTACATCATGCATATCATATTCTTTTCAAGACTTGTGTTTTTTGATTGGGTTTGTGTGGCCTTTTTATATATATATATAAGAAAGGAAAGGAAAGGAAAGTGTATGAATCTGAACCAGTTGTGAGGTATAGACCACTGGGTCTGAAGATTTTCAAAATGGCAAGCCTTGTGAGGTGTTCCTGGTTAGTACATACTAAAAGTGCTCCAAGGAATCACAACCAGTGACAGAGTTATTCACAGCCAAGGCTCACTGGTGTAATCCATGGAGGCCCCACCTCATATCTTACAGGATTTAAAGGATCTACTGCTAACATCTGGGTGCCAGTTAGGAGGATCAAAGCATTGTTGGCAACACAATAGAGAACATACACAATATTAGTCAGGTGTGTTTAATTTTATGGCAGATGAGTGTGTGTATATAGCTATATGTATATATGCTATAACTGTTTTTCGTGTGTGAAGAAGAGTACATGTATGTCTGTCATCCAAGTCATTCTAAGAACAGTTCACTTTAATCCCTGACTCAGGTATTATACTCAGTGTTCAGGTATTGTGTAAGGCTCTGTTCATTTACACAGTTAAATTTGCACAAGGCAAAAGGTAAGAGGTCCACTTTTGCTGCCCATGCAGTTTCATTTGGAATCCTTTTGTGTTGTATTGACTTTCTCTTCCTGCCTGGTATGAAATAACAGCTGTCAGACAGAAAAAAAGAAATTGCTTCACATAAAGAAGCTGGGGGAAAACACACACACACACACACACACACACACACACACACACACACACTCATCAGCACTCAGGTTACAGTATTATCCACTCCAGAGCTCCTAACTGCACTAATGGAGCATTGCACTTACCTTTTGTGTTTTAATCACGAATGATATCAGGTGAACAACCCTCAATCTCACTTTTATATTACTGTGTTTCACTCGTTATTATAACATTTTTACATCAGTGCATGTAGATTAGTTATCATTATACCCAAGGGTGGGTAATGAGGCATAAGGCCACTCTCTAATCTCTAATGAGTCATGGTGGAAGCCATTCTAGAACACTCTTCCAAGTGCTTTAATGGGTTCTTTGGGTGATGCCATAGAAAATTCCGTTTTGTTGATATATCACACAGCTCCTTCATTTTTAAGAGTGTATGTTATAATGACCATACTATCCATGAAGCAATTGCTATTCATTGATAAAAGGAAGGCATGGAGACCCAGTGTGATGTCTGGTTTTGTGTCGTGTTTATGCATATATATGCCAATGCCAGTGGCTGCATGTCTATACATGTCTGTGTCTGGGATCTGCCTGGGATAAAAGCCATATTGTGCTTTGTTGAGTACCAGATCCCTCATCTGTTCTCTCACATAATGTTCCACATCCTTGTACAGCTGATTTCAGACAGTTAAGTCATCAGTGGTTAATCAGATAAGCCCCTTATAACAGCTGAAGGCACAAAGCAGGTGCATACAGTAGGATATGGGCTAGAAAGCCTCTATGGTGTTTGGTTGCAAAGATTAAGACATGGATTAGAAATGCTGTTGTTTTACAAAAGAATTTATTCATACAAATCTTACAACACTTTTGTTTTTTTGTTTTTTTAACATTTAAAAATGTTACCCCCCCTAAGGAGTGAATATATGTTAATATGTATTGACTTCACTTTTTCGCTAATATTTCACTTAGTTCACACATGATAGTTCAGATATAGAGAAAACTTTCACATTAAGGCTTTTTGGCGCTCTCAGAAATGTACATAACAGGCTGGGCTGTGGGCTCGGCTCCATCAGGCTTTTCCATTAGGCTAGCTGTCAAATAACCCTTGAGCAATGCAAGAAGAAACAACAAAAAAAAGAACAAAAAACCCAAGCTAGACTTTGAGGGCCTCTACATATATATGTATATATATGTACTGTATATAGATATAGGTATGTATACGTCAGAAAATCACCACAAGTCTGTTTACTGAAGAGGTGAGACAGAAACAAACTTTGCTTGCCACAAAAAACATTCATTCGTTCATTCATTAAAACTCAAGACAGCCTATACTCTGAGACAAGGGAATACTTTGTGCCATTTACACCAGTTCAATGGGAAACTGGATCACAATAGATTGCTGGCCATGCTTTTCATCTATCATTGGAATATTGGTTTGACCAAATTTCAAAAACGAAATGGGAAAAGGAAAAAAAGAAGAAGCAAAGAAAGAAAGGATGGACAGTGAAATGTAAGCTAATAGTCTGCAGCATTGTAGGGCCACTAAAAATTGCCATCCATATCAAGTGGCGATTTTTTTTGTCGTACGTTGTAGCAAGGCACCGAAGCTGAAAGCTGTGCTGTCTGTCACACACTGCTGTCTTGCTTGTGCACTCGCACTCACACACACATACACACATCCATAGAAACATCCACACTCATATAAAGCCTGGGGGAATGATGCCAAATTGAAGGAAGATTGATTTCATGCCTAGAACGACTGTCTAAGAGATTGAATCAGTGGGCAAATAAGGCCTGATTTCCATTTTTTGGAATATACTGAACACAAACATCAAGCAGCAGTTTATGGACAGTATGAGGTATAGGGGAAAAAACAATTTTAGATAGTTTGCCTCAGGTCATATTGATGTCTAAATGCTGCATAATACTCTGAGCAGAACCTGCGAAAGGGTAGAACTGATTTAAAGAACACCACAA
>CM067524.1:11229597-11279597 GCA_034509495.1 Acestrorhynchus altus | reverse complement strand
ACAGGGTCTACCTTTCACACCTTTCACCTGGTGGTTCGCTTACAGGGCGCGTGCTTCTCTTCTTTCTTTCGCAAATTCTCAGCCTTCTGTGTCTAATCTCTATTCTTCCTGGTCTCGGTTTTAATTCATAAAGCGAGAAACTTCTGGTCTCCAGTTTCCAGAGAGAACACTCGTCTGTCTTTCAGTCCTGCTGCTCTACAGTCCGCCGATCGGCTCTGAGCTTTGGAAAGTTTTAAAGAGGGATGCTTGAGCGCGGCGCAGGCGCCATCCTTTTCCGACGAGACGGGCATAAACGGCAGATTTTTCTTTTTTCCCTTATGAAAAAAGGGGGAAATCCGTGAAATTCCTTCCGATTCCGGGTGCGTGAGTTTTATGCGGTGTTGTCAGAGAGAAGAGGATGCTCACGTACCTATAGCAGGGCTGGGAGAGAGCGAGGGGGAGAGAGAGGAGAGAGGGCTGCTGTCGGTCGGGGTGCGGCTGTTTGTGCGGGAGGGAGAGAGAGAAAGAGAGAGAGAGCGGCTCTTTCTGACGGCTCCTCCAGTCTCACCTCGAAGGGGTTTCTTGGTGTTTAAGCCTCTCTTCTCTTTTTCACTCTTTATACAAGAAGAAGCACGGGCAGAAATCACCTGCGCAAAGAAAAAGAAAGAAAAGAAAAAGAGCAGGTCGGTGAGCTTGCCAGGCCTACTCGTCTGTCCAGCGTTTAGTCAAACTTTCCGCCGCCCGCTCCCGGATTTTTATCCATGAATAGCAGTCTTGCCTCCTTTTCTTTTTTTCCCACCGTCGCATTAAGTATGCTGCAGACGTCACCGAGCCTTCCTCCTGAATATGACGGCGCAATTTTTCTCATCACTGACAGAGTCAAGGTCGTGATCCTAAAGGAACTTCTGCGCTTCCAACTTTTATGCGCTTTTTTCTAAATTTCCACCGTTTTGCTTTTTGTGCACCGAGATTGCCATAATAAGCCGGCACAGTCACCTTCACTCTCCACTTCAGTGTGTGCGTCTCACACACCTTCCGAAAACATTAAAAATGAAAGAAAGAAACGCCCTTGACCTCTGGGTGGGTGCTGTCCAGTCCTGGTGCTGATCTTTCAGGAGGACGCAATGCACTGCGGACTGTCGCAGAACTGCGCTGCTCCACGAACAGGCCCTGGCTTATATAATAAAGGACTGCTTGACTCGCAGTGATGCTGTAACTTTCAGCTTTTTAAACAATCACACGTAAACAATCATCTAGAGAGGAACCAGACAGAGAACAACTGGTTTATTCAACCATATGGAAGCCACCTTTAGGGTCACATATAAAGAAGCAGAGGTAAAGTGTTTTTCTCGTGGATGCAGTATCTTTTCACTAGGCAAACAGATGATCAACCACCCAAAACAACTGCCTTTAAACCTCAAAGAAGCTCGAGGAGGAGTGTTGCAGTAGAATGATCCCTATTTATTAAGTCTCTTAAAGATGGAAGTATTTGCATAGTATGTCACTGAGAGAGGAGCCTTCATTTATCATCAGATATATGGCCTATATTCATAAATATAGCTAGTGGAACCACATTCAACTGATTTTGAGAGATCTTACAATTATTCCATTTGGATGTACGCATGTGTGTGTGTTTATATATATATATATATATATAATTATATATATATATATATATATATAATTTTTTTATTTGCATGGACACCCCCCCCCCTTTTTTTTAACCATGTGCCAAACAACCACACCATACTAACATACATTTTTATTTCTAGTTTTATATGCAGTAGCTGATGAGCTGAAAAAGATGTATATAAACAGTACTGCATGGACCTCATTACTAAAGCATTAAACAGCATTGCTAAACATTACTTACAGTAGACGATGTTATCTACAAAAAATAAATGTTATTTGTTTGGGATTTGCTTGGGAATAACAGTCACACTGCGTCACATTGCAGAGTATGCATTGCTTTTAAGCCCTTGTCAAAGGATTTACAGTCCAGTCCACCTGAAATCCACGCTGGTCCAGACAAATCGATCTCACCATTGTATCTTAATAATCATATAATAATTATGATAATTCATGTTGACGTCCAGGTCACTCTGACGTGGCGTGACGAACACTACCAGTCATAGGCTTTATACACTTATCCCATCTTCAGCATGAATCGCTGCGTTACGAGGTTTTACACCCGTTTTCCGACAGGCCCCGCCCCTTATGGTAGGATTGGCCAGTGGTTCACACTCGTAAGAGGTCCACCATTCATAATGGGTGGAGGTGCTCAAAAGAGCAATGTGTCTGTAGTCTTTTGCAACACCTCAACAGCGCCACCAAGTGGCTGTTTCTGGTGGCTGCTTTTAAAGACGATTTCCCCCTGCTTTTAAAAGCTATTAGTGGTCTTTTAGCATGTCTGCTTTGCTTTGCCACTGGACTCAGATTTGTGGAAATGGGGGCTAGGGAAGGTGCATCTCTTACAAATGACAAAAGGGATGACGGTGCAAGCTGGAAAGGTCTGGAAGAGCTCATGACACGAACACACCACATATAACATCACCTAAAATGACACACAGGTATTGCAGACTCCTGGGAAATCATAATTGGTGGACCTTTATTCTCTGCCCTTGACACACTAGCTGCTTTTGTCCTCTCCTTTCCTCTCATAATTAAGGGCAGCCTTGTACAGTTCCCCAGGAATGTTGAAGGGGAGGGGAGTTAGAAATGAGTCAGAATGAGTCACACTTGCTACAGAACATGCTGTCAAAATGCTACACATGGCTGGAGTGACGCCAACCAATGTGTAGGATAGTGACAGTTAGACTATGCTGGATGTCCTTTGTCTTGTGTTCCATCAAGCATGAGGCATAAGTGCTCTAGCCTGAATAAGTGGATTTATGAAAAATCAGAAATGCAATGAATTCAAGGGACCTGGTTTTGGAGCTTAGTTTCTATATATTGGACAAAAATGATAATTATACAGGAGAAGGATTTAAACATTCTCTCAATAAAAGTCAATCATTCATAATAAAAACATGACACATAATAAAGAAAACCTGCAAATGAAATTGAGATCAAATGTTTTTGAGTGACAGCAGTGATATGAAATGTGTTGGCTGAAGAGTGAACTGAATGCTTTGAAAGAATATTAAAAATTAAATGTTTGGGAAACAATACCCGAGGGATTGTGTCTCACTGTCATTGTGGCTTATATCTCAACATTAGCTGTTAAATTCAGTCAATAAGGAGACCAGTAGCCTTGAGTCATTTGTGTCAGTAGAGTTTGTGTAATTGATTTTGTATTGCCTTTTCTCAGTCCTTTAGATTTGATTCAATTTTCCATGTGTCCAAGTGTGACACATAAGTAACACTCATTGCTTCCCATCTGCTACACTGTTTTGTGTGGTATTGCGCAGTGTTGACAGGGTGGGGGAGAGTACAGTAAAGATCAGTTCAGTTCCAGTTCTGGAGCTCCTGAGTGCAGAACAGTCCTAATGATTTCCTAATTCAAATACATTTTATTAAGTTCCGCATTTAAAAATCTTGCTTAATAGAAAAAAAAATGTTCAGTCTTTTTTAAAATAAAGATTTAAGCAACATTATGAAGCACATATAACATAAAATACCAGCTTCAGCTGCCAGTTGCTGTGGACGCACTGATAACTGCTGTATGTAACTATGATAAAGTGGGGAGGACAACTCTTGTGAGAACTGTTAAAGCTACGTAATTCAAGTCATTTTTGTATAAAATCTTATACAAAATCTATTTATATATATATATTACACACAGTAGTTCTGTATTTCCCAGAAGTGCAAGTAATTGTGTCTTTTAGTGGTGACTCAAAACTCTCCTTCCCAAAGTGGAGCCCAGGAGCAAGAAATACCAATTCTCACATAAAGCTGCTTTAAATGTCCAAAAGTTTCAACTTTTCTTCTGAATACAATGAGTTATAGAGAGGTTTTTCTCACCTTCTTTTGGGAACACTTTACACTTTTCTGTAATAAGAATATTTGGGAGGTCAGGTACTAAAATATTGGATAATTATCAGTTTTTGGATCACTAATTGTACTCTATCACAATTTGATGGGGTTACATGGTGTTCCATTAGTACCATCAGAGAATGCAGTTCCACTGCTCCACAGTCCATAGCCTGAAAGGTTTTTTATACTTCTTTAACCAGGGTATTGTATTGGACATGGTGACATTAAGTTTGTGTGTGGCTTCTCAAAGCCTTCCTATTCTATTAGCAGTGCTTTTCTATGGAGATCATACAAGCTGTGTGTGTGCAGCTGAACATCTCTATTAATTATTGTTGCACCATAAGGTAGGTGATTTAAAGTTTAAAGCTCTAACGTTGTTAAGAAAAGAGTGTTTAAAAACTTGTGGTGTTTAAAAAAATAGTGTACCAAGCATACCATATATGTGTTCATAAGATAAATATCCAAATGTCCAAATTTGCATACATTCACATATTTGGTCTATAGTTTACATTTAACTATTCATGGTGAAATTATAATTAATGTTTCAACCTGCACTGCTTTTGAATTAGGCATAATATTGTCCAAGTAATCAAAATAAAGCTCATTTAAATATACACTATATGTTAAAATGTTTGTGGACACACCTCGCATTCAGCGTGAAGTTGAACCCTTTTCCGGACACAGATGTGCAAATGCACACACACAGCCTGCTCATAGGTTATGACTGTATAGAGCAGATAAACATTAACATATTGGCATCATGCTTAATGCTAGCCATGGGGAAAAAATGTCTCCCGGTATTGGTCTGGGGAGCAGTGAACTGTGTTCTCTGGAATGATGGAGCTCTATCATGGGATGAGTTGATGGGTAGTGATGATCATCACAGCAATGCTCCAAAATCTATTGGAAACCTTCCCTGGACAGTTCAGACAGTTAATCTAATTATTCAAGATAAAATAATATATATATTTATTATATATTTAGAATTTATAAACCAACAATGAATGAGCTTTTGTCCTAAAACATTGTTCATAAAATGAATTTAAATATAAGGTCTTTAAATTTAATACAAAGGATACAAAGAGATTTAGAGAGAACATTCTGGGAATTACCATTAAAAAACTGTTTGTGGTACCTGACACCATGCTGGATTTCAGGAAATTAAGGTGTAAACCCTGTTCCACATGTGTTAGAGCAGAAAAAGCAGCAGAACTGGGCAGCAGTAGAAGATGATTGTTTGTTGCTCCCTGCAACACATACAATGAATACACGCCAACTGTATTTCATTGAGAGGGAAATGCTGCCAGCATCAACTCTTGTGTTATAGCACCACCTACCATCCTTGGGTACTGTATAGCTTGTGAGTGTAGTGTGGGATAATCTGTCACTTCAGCAGGTGGTAATAAAGAACAAATATCTTCATGTTGTGCCAGAAAATGTAGTTCTGATGAAATCTTGTAAAACTCATCCTCATATGATGACCTACAAAAAGATTATGGTCATGTACTTGTATGGTACATGGTACATGTAGTTATTGGTCATCAGCATACTGGAATAGAATGTTTGGCCTGCATAGTCATCCTCAGTAATATTGTAGCTCTGGTATGGGAGTGAAGAGGGTGTAACATTAATGTACATTTACATAGATGTTCTATGTAGTTTAACTGTTTTGAGTAGAAGGTACATTTGGTCATCTTATTTTGTCAAAGCAAACATCATGTGAATATTGAGAGCAATTAGATATTTCGCCAAATTCACTGTAACAACCATAAATAATAAAAGAAACTGAGTTGTGTGTTTCTCAGAGAATTCATACATATTATTTTAATTTTTAATTTAAGCATTTACACTCACAGCAAGGTTAATGTGAACAGGTTAGAGTATATAAAGAAGTATATAACCATATTTATGATTATATATGGTTATGGTTATATATGGTTTATATATATATATATATATATATATATGTGTGTGTGTGTGTGTGTGTGTGTGTGTGTGTGTGTGTGTGTGTGTGTGTGTGTGTGGGTGGGTGTGAGAGAGAGTGAGAGAGAGATAGAGACAGAGAGAGAGAGAGAGAGAGATTAATCAAGATTAATCATGAGATTAAAATAATAAATATAATTTTATATTATATTTATATTATATTTTAACTAATACAGTTAACCCCACCAATTATGGGCAAGTTACATAGGCACTGATATAAAATGTTTGAAACAATAAATCTGATGATTTCGTTTTTCCACAAATGCTTGGAATAATAACTATTAATTTAATAAAAAAAATTCCTGCAAAAATGTATTGTAATGTAGGTGTTTGTTGATTGCTTTTAATATCTAGGCACTATTGGTGTTTATGACAATTTCAACAGGAGATTTAAAATTAAGGTGACATGCCGGTTTAAATAAATAAATAGATAACAGTTAACAGCTAACACCCATGAGTCCTGTGAATGCAGTAGGTGTAGTTTACTGTCAGGAGAAAATTCAGTACTCTACCTAGAAGTTGGGAGTTCTGTTGGGACTACTCCAAGAGCACAATGAATTCATCCATATAGCAAAACATTTTACTGAAGAAAAAACATTGAGTGACACAAGACAATTACCCAAATCACACAAACAAATCTTAAAAATGATAAAAAATAAGATTTGTGTTTTGAATCTGTGGTGAAATTGGTCATTTACACACGGTATCCCAGAAACACTGATAAACTAAAACATTTTGGAGTTGTCCAAAAGTTAGTGTTTGGTTGAGGTCATTGCTACTAAGGTTAATCTGCCAATTGTTAAATTCAAGGGTTCGCTTACTTTTTATAGCCTGCACGGTAGATGTTTACTCACTGTGTTCAACAAAAATATGAAGAGTATGACTCTTTGTAGTAAGATTGTTTTTGTCTGTAACTGTGACAATGACTGACCACATTTTATTTGTTACTAATGCAGAAATCTAGGTATGCTGTAGAAGGTACACTGTGGAGGAACCTCTTCAGGTAAATAGAAGGACAAGAGTGTCTTGAAGGTTCTTTGTGGCACTCTAAGAGCTTGTATACTGTTTGTCAGTCTGAAAAACACAGTAAAAAAGGCTGTTTATACTGAACAGATTAAGAGAGTTTGGGAAATGATCATGTTAAATATCATGATTTTAGTTTGTAAAGCATCACAAACATTCAAAATGAACAATAAAATATAAGACAAATGTTACACCTATTTATTACTTTGCACTCATCATTAAAAAAATATATAAACTTTAAAGATTTTGCATCAGAATGCAATTTTAAACGCCACACTCTCTCCACACTCTCTCCAAAGCTCTATCAAATCCCAACCAGCCATGTCCTTGTATGTACCTGCCAAGCTGATGAATGCCTGTCTGGGGTGTTAGAGGTGGCACAACTGCATGGGTATGAAGGTTTTATTTATAAACATGAAAAGAGTCCACTGGCTTTGTTCTTGTTAGAAAGGCTGGATGGCAAGTTCCCTAGCCTATTCACAGTCTCAGACTCCACTCTCCTATCTCTGAGTGACACCGCAGCAAATTGAGAGTTTACTTTGTTATGTCTTGTAAGTCAGAGTCTAGTAAGTAGAGCTGACATGCTTCATAGTGCTTCTTTGCTTCTTTCCACTTGTAAGGAGTGGAGGTGCAAAAGGAGCAGAGTTATCCCTTTTTCCAGAGCTAATGTGTATTTTTAAGACACATGTCAGGAATATACAGAGTTTTCAGAAGTGCATATTTAAATTGCTTATATATAAGGCAAGATATAAGTCATTTACAGTGAGATGTGAAATCTGCTCTCCTAGAGAAACTTGCCTAGTCAGAACTGTTCATAGTGGCGGTTGCTGAAAGCGCAATTTCTCTAAAAGCTTCTTCACAGAAAGTAATGCAAAATTATCACACCGAGGGGATGAGAGTGCTGTACTCTGGGTCTGCAGCTGCACACTACTGGCTTGAAAGGCACATTTGAGGATTGATAGAGAGACAGAGACAAGTACCTTAGTTTTCATTTAATCAACAAGCTGGACTGGTCAGTTATCACCACTCCACTTTACAGAAAAGGCCAGAGGAGACTCTCAGGTAAATGAGGTCATGGAGCACTCCTGCACATGGAGGGCAGGGAGCACTCCTGCACATGGAGGGCAGGGAGCACTCCTGAAGTCCTTCTTTGACAGCGGTGTCATCTGCAATCTTGTATGGAGTGGCCTACTGGGGCAGCAGTATCTCAATGGCAGAGAGGAAGAGGCTGAACAAACTCATATAGAGCACCGGCTCTGTCCTGAGAAGCCCCTTAGACCCAGTACAGGTGGTGGGAGGATGACTCCCACCTCATGCATGAGACTCTGAAAGCACATTGCAGCTCCTTGAGTCCCTAACTGTGTGAAGGAGTGGTATCACAGGTCCTTATATCCTGCTACTGTTAACCTTGAGAACCAGCACTGCTCCCAGCAGACCCCGGATACTCATGTAAACTCCACACACAATTGGAACAGAGTTTTTCAATGTAGCATAAAAATATGTAATATTTTTAAAAAATCCCTGTGTGCAATAAAACGTTAATGTGCAAAATGTGCAATTGTCTGTAAATAATATTCTTCAGAGCTTTTCACTTTTATCATTTATAAAGTTAATATCAGGGCTGGACTGGGACAAACAATCGGCTCCTCATAATTAACGGAGCAGAACTGACTACTAATTTGTTTATATGTTCCCCGAAGGTGCATATAGGTTTATTCACTTGGTGTATAGCTCACATGACTGGAAGAGCTCACAAACCCTGTCAATCCTAAGAGCAACTATGCACAGGATCCTAGAGAAGAACAAGATATCCTAAAGATATCCTAAAGGTATCCTAAAGAGCATCTTGCTTTGGGTGATGATTTAAAAATGCTTGCATTTTAGCAGGCACAGGACGGGAAAGGTAGTGTAGTCTCTCTTCTCTCTCCTCAGCTGCTGCCTCTCTCTGCTTATAACCAAATAAACAATAAAAACATCATAAACAAAATGAATTTAATCTTATTAGAAATTGACAGTTGATCTGCTTCAGAGGTTTATCAAATAACCATTGTGGAAAGTAAATAAGTAAATTAACTCAACACATAGTTCTACCTCCTTATGTATATTCTATTTTGCATATTGTTAATTTCACTTTCATCTGCCCTGTGTAGTTTAACGGGGGACAATTTCTGCCAATAATACTTTTATACTTTTTATATTTACTTTAGTAATACTTAAATTACAAAGCTTTTTACTTTTCACTTAGCACTTTTAAAATCTGTTATTTCACTTGTTTGAGCGGAGTTTAAAACATGTTTAAGCACAGCATAGATGATTACAACAAATTCAAACTACTGTGCAGCCTTTCAGCACCTTTAATCTACATATATAAAATGCTATGATGTAGCCTAAAACAGACACTTGCTGCTCACCCAACACTTCTCAGCTTTGACCGTTTGATATTTTATAAAAAAAGAAAAGGTGCAGTGGCTGCCAGATTTTGTGAAGTATGCAAACACCAATTAAGATTGTTATTAATCAATCACCATTGCTAATCATTCTCATGTAATAGAGCTAATGTTAGCTCCACACCTAAAAGTCCCTGTATTATCCTATCATTACCTTCTAGCTGCTGACCGGTTGTCCTACTCTTTCCTGCTCACTCTGTCAAAAGCCTGTATCTCTGGCTGCTCCTCTCACTGCCTGCTGCTGCTGTCTTGACCTTTAACCTGCTGTTGCTGGAGCATTGCTGTCACAGAGGATGTGGGGGCAACAGCAGACCCTCCAGATTTTAAGACATTTTGCAGAATTTACAGTGATATTCTTTCATCTCTTTGCACACAACTTCTCCACACCCCCTTTCTTTCTCTTTGATTTCTCCATGTTTCCACTCCTTAAACACACACTGTGAAAGTAAGAGGAGTTACAGGGACAGCACAGGGAAGGGTTTTTGTACTTTATCCTGATTGGTTCAGTGCAACGTCTATATTGGAGATGGATAAATTGTGAACGCCCAGTATGGCAGATTACCAGTTTAACGTGTATATACTCTACTGTCTATTTGTCTGTTTTTGTACTGAGTGCCTTGCTATCCCTTTGCTACTGTACTATTGTGAATTTCCCCACTGTGGAACTAATAAATAAGCATCTTATCTTTGCTCTCAGCTGTTGGCTGACTACAACAGCTCATCTATGCTGAGACATTTTAGAGTGAAATTTGAAAACAATCTTTACCAAACCCAAGCAACTTTGTCATGCAATCAGAGAATGACATACTGTTTGTTTGTTTGTTTGTTTGTTTGTTTGTTTGTATGTTTGTTTGTTTTATTCTGTTGCATGTCATCCTACACTCATTCTTTCTAGTTTCCTATCGATACTGTTAATAATACTACACTACTGTAAGTCACCATATATACAAAAAAAGTGGGTATGCACATATTAAGTCAAACTTTCCTGGATTCCTTATTTTAAAAAGCGTAGAGTTAGACCATTCATATATGTAAAATGTATTTGCTGAGACAACAAACTGGTCAATATTGTTAAAGATTCACAGTCTGTAACTATTGTCGATGATGCTTGTTGAGAGTTCAGCTTTGATAGCAGAGTGGGGCTTTCAGATAAAAGTATATTAAAAATGGCACACAATTTGCATTGCACATGCCTTCAACGTGGTTGTTAAGAAAGCCATAGATCAAACAACTAGACTTGAAGACATCAGATCAAATAGGTGGATCAACTCTTAAACTTATTTAAGTTAGAGCACCCACTGAAACAGCACTTTCCCATGCTGCAGAGGTTTTTTCAGCAAAGAGAGCCAGTTGGTGCTGCCTTAGTCACTCTCAAGACAGATCCTCCATGGTCTATTTATTTATTTGTTTGTTTGTTTGTTTGTTTGTTTTAGAAAACTGTTTATTCCAACCCTTTTCATTCATTCATTCATTCATTCATTTTCCGAACCGCTTAGTCCTGAATAGGGTCACGGGTGAGCCGGTGCCCAGCCGGCAACTCTGAGCGCAAGGGTGTGCAAGGAGCGCAACCCTTTTCAGCTTGCACATTTTTATGAATGCCAACCTCCTTATTCCCATGTGAGCAGGTATGTTCAAATGCTAAATAAAGAAACCCAGTGCAATAGAACAAAATAGTTTTCCTAAACAAAACTGAATAAATCATGGTCATGTCCTAATCACACCCACCCACAATAAGATAAAATGATCAATGGACATTTTAGAAAACTCTGTCCTGTCCACAAGCATATTTACTACTTTCACCTCCATGAGCACAGAATTCTGTTGCATGTTAAATAGATGATATGGCAAGCCCACATAAGCCGTACCTATAGAAAATAAGCAAATGTAAATGGGGTATCAAAAGCCCTGCCTAGAAGAAGAAATGTAGATCTATTAACAGAATAATTACATAAGATTTTACATTTTTCACTGTGTTCCTTCTCAATAGATGTTCTGAGTGTACATTTTTAATTTGTTCTGAATATATTACTGTTTAATGCCATTAATTGTGGTTGGTGTGGTGCAACACAACATACCATGTTGGAGACTAGGGTTCAATTCCCAGTCTGGGCAACTGTGCTGTACTACACCAATAAGAATCCTTGGGCAAGACTCCTACCACTACTCTGGTCCACCTCTGTAATATGACTAACCTTGTTACTAAAGTTGCTGTGGATACGAACGGCAGCTAAATGCTGTAAATTCAATTATTCAGCCTTATCACTGCTTCTTTAAACCATTATGCACATGAGATTTTGACGCTATGCAGAACAATTTTGCTAGTTTCATTGGTAGACTACATATCCCCAACAAATGTTATATCTTAATGCAATGGAACACAGTTTTACACGCTGTAAAGAAAGGATCCCATGTCCACCAGATACATTAAGCACTTTGTGGTTTTGGCCTCTAGATGCCCCTAATGTGCAGAGTGTCATGAATCTTCAAGTAAATAACATCTATTAAAATGATTGGGAGGAAAGCTTCGGTGCTCCATAAAGCTTTGGTTCTCCGTCACTAACAGAAATAAAAAATGAATTGAGAGTAAAGTGGGAACGTTCCCTGAGGCATTGCTTTTCTGGGATTAAGGCTTATCAATCACCAAGTTGCACAGACATATAACAAGAGGTGAAGGGTCATACTGTGCCAAGAAATTAAAAACTGAAAAACTAAATCTAGATGTTTATTCAATTATACCCAGCTCCAACATAAAAAACTAGGGCTTGTGTTTGACACAGTTCTTTCATTTAATGTCCACATCAGTAAAAACTGGCTTCTTTAATTTCTGTAATATTGCCAAATTCTGTAAAGCACTTACTCGTAAAGATGCTGAGATACTGGTGCACACTTGGATGGATTATTGCAAAGCCCTTCTGTTTGGTAGTTCAGGAAAATCATTGCAGAAGCTCCAATTAGTCCAAAATGCAGCTGCTAGAGTCTCACCTTGGCGAAGAAATTTGATCACATTAGTCCTGTTCTCTCATCCCTCCATTGGCTACCAGTTCAAATTCCCAATTGACTATAAAATACTGCTTCTAACATACAAGTCACTTAATATCCTCACAATATCTTAACTTCTTAAATCAAATAACTTCACTCACAAGATGTCTGCCTACAGATTAAAAAGAACACTTCAGGGGAATGAGTATTCTCTTATAAAGACCCCCAAATATGGAATAACCTTCCTGCTACTGTTCAGGACTCAGATACACTCTCTGTCTTTAAATCTTTTGGTTAAACCTTCTTTTCAGACAGTCTTTCTGCTGCTCTGGTTTACAGGTTTCTGTTCATTACTGCAGTTCCTACTAAACAGCCTTTACAGACTCTTCACCAGATTATCTATTATTCTCTCTCTCTCTCTCTCTCTCTCTCTCTCTCTCTCTCTCTCTCTCTCTCTCTCTCTCTCTCTCTCTCTCTCTCTCTCTCACACACACACACACACACACACACTGAGCCTTGGTCCTCTCAAAGGTTTCTTCCTCCTATTTCCATGCCGATCACCCACATGCTTGCTCACTTGAGAGCTTGGACCAGCTGCTTTGTGAAAGTCTTTGTTAATAGCGCTATAAATAAACTTTGATTGATTGACTGATTGAGCAAGTCTTTTATGAGAAACCAGTTTTTTTTTGTTTTGTTTTTACCAGAAATTTAGAAGAAAACTTGTTTTTGTATCTTTAAGACAGTTTGTTATTCTATTGAGGCAGCGATCCTCATTTGGTTTAACTGATATGTAAAAAGCTGGGTGTCATCATAACAATGAAAAGTCAATAGCATGCTTTTGAATGACTTTACCCAAGCAGCATCAAGTGAAGAGAGAGGACAGTTAAAGACCTAGAACAGACCCCTGAGGAACACCGTATTTCACTCTGGTGTGATGAGAGCATTCATTATTTACATTAACATACACCAGTGTGATCAGTCAGATAGGATCTAAACCATAGGGCTGATCTCCTAATTCACCACATTATTTTTTCTAGCCCATCAAGCAGAATGGTGTGATCTATGGTGTTGATTGTGGCACTAAGATCAAGCAACACAGAATAGCAATGCAACTATATTTTACCAACTTTGTCTAACTAGTTTAGTCCTGGTTGGCGCAACACTGTCCAGGTTAGAGTGTAACATAGATGTGCTCAAAGTCTTTATGGTTAGATGGTAAAGATGGTGGTTGAATCTGGAAGGATATTAATAAATGCATTAGCTGTTGACATTTGCTTGCTAATTGGTGGTTTAAATGTTGGTGTAATTTATAAAAACACCCATGAAGCACAATGGAGATTTTTTCTTGTTAAAAAAGATTTATCACCCCAGTATTCTGCCTCATCTTTGGAAATCACTGCAACATTTTTAATGCAGACATCTCATGCCATATTGTTTTTTTAATTCATACTGACATTTTTTTTACATCAATAGACCATTATCCATGTCAAAACACATTCGATAAATGAGTGAACCACACAAATACAAAATGTTTTGGTTATTATTCCCACGCTGACACTGTTAAAGACAGCCAAGAGGTCATGACAAAAAGTGCATCTCAATTAACTAGAATATTGTGAAAAGCTCATTCATATTTATAATTTCAGATTTCAGTCAGATTGTATATTTATTAGATGTAAGCTGTCATATTTCATACCTTTTTGTTTCACTGAGATCAGGATGGCTTATAATCATTACAAATATTATTACAATATTTAAATTCAGGTTTGAGAACATTACAAGTTAGTATCAAAATTAAAACAATTGAAAAAAGCTTGAAATATCTATAAATATAAATGTAAATATAAAAATTAAATGTAATGCATAATGAATAAGAGGGGTGTTGAGCACATGGACTTTTTTCTGCCACTTGGAGAAGCCTGAAGGCTTCAGCTGGACGTTACTAACAACACGCCGACAGGGGGCGCCAAAAGACTAGTTTGAGCGTAACTCTGGGTGTAGAAAGAAACGCGGCAGGGTGATGTGCTCTGCGTGTGTCGTTCGAGGTTTTCTTATTCGTTCTATTTATGCTCTCCCAGATCCCCCCTCTCAAACACTCCTCCTCTCCTCTCAAACACTCCTCCTCTCCTCTCAGAGTGACATTTACAGCGTTAAGCGGGAGAGTCGTGGCGGCCATGTTGTGAGGTCGAGAGAGAGAGAGAGAAGATTGAGAAGAGAGGGTATTGTTGATGTTATTGAGAGAGAAAGAAGAGAGAGAGAGAGAGGAGGGAGTAGGGGAAGGGACGGAGAGAGAGAAAAGAGAAAGGAGGTAGGGGGAAGGGAGGGAGGGGAGAAAAAGAGGAGGGTGTAGGGAAGGGGAAGGAGGAGAAAGAGGAGGGGTGGGAAGAGAGGGAGGGAGGAGGAACAGGAGGAGGAGGAGAATGATGTGAGGCTGGAGGGACTCCTCTGCTCTTTTGTGATGTAGTCCAGTCTTACCGGTTCCGGTTTAAAGGCTCTGCTCCGCTCCGGAACACACACCGAGTGACGTGCCTGGATTTGCTCAAACCCTGCCCACTACCTGTTTTAAATCTTCTCCTCTGCTCGCTCCTCTTCTCCTGCTCTGTTCCTGTAAACAGGAGCGCGGCTGTGGGGAGAGAAACACGGGATGGGACAGGCTGGGCTCTGTGTGTGTGACTCTTCTCTGTGATCTTCTCGGTCGTATGTGACGAACGAAGAGGGCGTTCTCGAAGGTAAGCCGAGCTGCGTGTGGCCGGAGGGATTAGTGGAGGTGCAGGGTCTGGACAGAGAGAACAGAGACAGGGTTTCAGAGGGAAATGAGAGCAGCTCAGCCTTTGTTTTGGTGTCGAGCTGGTGTTGCTGAAACGTGGCTCCTCCAAGTTCCAACTTCGAGATTGGTCTGGATGCTGGAGGCCTGGAGAAGTCTGAGGTCCAGTCTTCATCTTTGAGTTGGAGATCTTTCAGCTTCTTTAATAAACACGTCTCCCAGACTTCACTACTGATTGTAGCCCTTTATTTCCCCCAGGATCAGAGTTCAGCAGTTCCTGACGAAGTCTACCACCACACACACATTACACACACTCCACATACACACACATTACACACTCTCCACACACACTACACACGCATTACACACTCCACACCACACACACACACACACACACACACTACACACTCTCCACACACACACATTACACACTCCACACTCTCCACACATACACTACACACTCTCCACACACACATTACACATTCTCCAGACGGTACAGGGTTCAGTATTTGGGTCTACATAGGACTGATTGTGGCTGCAGGAATGCTTCTCTCATCTGATTAGTAGATTCTGATTCCACAACAAAGCTTGAAGATGAACTTCTTCCTCTAAATAAGCATCTCTTTCTCAAACTCCTACATCTCTCTTCACCCCACGAAAAAACACTGTCTACATCCCATCAAACCCCGAGTGTGCTACGTCTAAGCGTGACCCAGATCTAATCCAGATATCTGTTTTGGACCAACATCGACAGAAACGTTGGATTGGATATTGGGAGAATGAATCAATCCAATATTGTTAAAGATCTCAAAGCCTTAAGCAGTGTTGCCCTGTGAACTGTATTTATTTGCTTTTTGTTCTTTAGAACCACCATCATTTTCCCCATCTAACATCTGATAAATCAGTTCCTTAGACATTATTAAAAACCACACCAACATGACCTCTCAGTTGATGTTGTTTTTGGATCAGTTGATTTTTAGTAAAATTAGAGATTTCACTCTTTAACCATTTTCTTTTTTTTTCTTCATTTTCTTTTCTTCACACTCTCTTAAATACTTCTCCATGCACCACTGTTTTGTCATGCAAGCAGACAAATGTTTTTGGCTCAATACAGACTCATCGTACTTTCGTGTACATCAACTTTTCATTTTCAAAAATAGCTGTTTGTGTATCACTCCCCCCGTGATAATTCTGTGAGCACAACCTTGCTCCCATCCATCCATCCATCCATCCATCCATCCATCCATCCATCCATTTTCTGAACTGCCTATTCCTGAATAGGGTCACAGTTTTCTGTTTTTTTTTTCTTGTAGGGCAACAGTGTTTTAGTCTTACTGTTTTCATTTGGAACGGCAAAATCACAACAAACTAGACCAACTCTGGTCTTCAAGGACCAGAGTCAAAGACAGTGTGGTCATTTGGGTCCAAGCACGTTCAACGTGGATATGGGCTAAATAATCTTCGGCTTCATCTTGTTAACTTAATTTAGAACCACGACGGGTGGACATTAACCAAATTCATATCAGGTGAGATGTACATCATAACTCAACGCAGTCCTTTAGCTTGGGTGCAGGGGCCGATAATCCAGCCGTAATGTAAGGTTGTAGCTGCCTAAGCAAGAAATCCTGCTTGAAAGTGGCATCTGGTAATAAACCTGTTTGCTTGAATTAGGCATCCAGGAGCAGAAGAAATGCCAGACTGCACTATACCTCTTCAACCAGAACTGGACACTACTGGACTGCTCTGTCATGTTGGCCTCTTGTGCCATATTTAGTGTTGATCTAAGACTTGGCCTGTGAAACATACACCAGAGAACACTATTAGGGTCCAGTGATCCAGATATCGTGAAGATCTGGAAGTGACCGTGATGTCAGTAAGTTTGTTGGAATAATATTGTGAAGCCTGTGATATTCTTGAGGTAGAATGATCAAGATGCTTTAGTTTCATCTATTCTGGTTGCAAACTTTACTATAAAAGGTTCTGCACTACACATGGTCATAGTAAGGGGTCACTCTTCCCGATCACTTATTTTTCCATAATTGTTTGCTTAATTTTTTCTTTTCCATGTTCTGGGTTGTCCCTCACTCCCTCGTTCCAGTCTTTGACAGGCACAGCAGGTGGCTTTTGTGGTATGAATGGACTCGGAAGGAAGTTGGCGCCCCAGTCCCCCTCCCTCCCCACCCCCAGCCGCTTGGCTCTGATTGGCAGCAGCGGCAGGATGCCATGGCGATTAGACCGTTCTGCAGTGCTGTGAGCATGCCAGTGCAATTGCAGAGTTACACTTAAAGTGCTGCAGCCAGTCGCAGCCCAGCTTTCTATTTACAAACACAGCATTCTCAGAGCATCTCCTCCACCTCAGCTAAATCTCTCTCGGCTACGAGTCAAATGTGAAATATAGTGAGCGAGCAGTGATTCAGTTTATGGTTCTGGGTGATTCAGCTTTGCGTTCCCAGAAGCAAAGTGCTGCCGTTTTTCCATGGTGACAGGGCAATATACTGTGTGTTATTTTATTGTCCGTCTGCAAGAGAAACTTGAAGTGCTTCTGTGTTCAAACCCATAGTTTACACAACACATGACATAAGACGTTTACGCTTTCAACAAAATGAAGCTAGCAGTGGTTGCACGAAACCAATCCCACTTGTGAACAAGGTCACTGCGGAAACATCGAATGGTCATTTTTTGAAAACAGAAGGATGATTGCATGCTCTGAACTAACGTATCTTTTGCACCAACCAATCAAATGTGCTGTCTGATCAGTTTGGTCAGTATGGGAGTTCATTGGAAGCCCCCAGTGTCCTGTGTGTGTGTGGAGGCACCACGTTCAGCACCAGGGTCAATGATTTGTTGTCACACATCTAGAAGACCTGGTGTCATGCCCGGGGTACTTTTTTTTTTTATATATATACAATATCAGATCACCTTTGGTCACTTGGACAGCCCAATGTTAAATTAATGAGGACCATGCTCCTCTACATATTGCTGTCTCAAGAGGTTTGCCTTGAAGACAGATTCTATGCCATGGCCTTGTCAGACCTACCCTTGATTGAAAATGTGATGCTGTTGGTCACGCCGTCAATGCTCCTCCTCTGCTTCAAAATCTGCCAGAACTGAGTGAGAATATTAAAGCTGCGTGAGATGGATTATCAGAGGACACCATTAGGAACCTCTACAGCTCCATGCTGAGATGTCTGACACATTGCTATACTGAGGGATGTATGTCTCGCTATGAGCACTTGTAGTATCCCAGTGAGCATGGTGCAAACTGAGAGCCCAAACCACCCCTCACTTACAGGGTTAAGCAAGCTGTCTCTCACGCTGTTTGACACTTTGTATGTATTTATCTAATGTTTGGGATATGATGTCTTTTTGAGACTGACATGGATTGACACATGTGCCATCATTTTCTCATTAGCTATATTAGTTCTTGTGTAAAAAAAGTTCTTGTGTCCAAGCAAGCTCAGCTTCAGACACCAAACATTTTTTTTTGTATGAAGAAACAATGAAAATGTGCAAGTTATTTATTTATTTTTTGCTAAACTGTCCAACTGTGAAGCTTCTCAGGTGAAAACAGCACATGGTGCGTGTGTGGCTGGCAGCAGGGCTGCAGGGGGATTAGGCCCATGTCTGTAGTCATTATGTAACAGCATTGTGTCGCCGAGCCATGTCTGGTCTAAGAGCTACACAGTTCAACAAGGGAACTAATCAATCTGTCATTTTGATCAAGCCTCACCTGCCTGCTAATCCAGGGGGAAACCTCCCAGTTACCTAGTGGTGTTATGGGTCTCTAGTCAGTCAGGGAACCACACTGCCTTGTGAGTAAGAGTTTGTAAGCAAGCGTACATACAACATGCCCCGCATGGTTATCCTTGCTAGCTGCACTGTATGGGGTCTCTGGCTGCAGGACTTTTAATCTTACCTGTCTTGTGTTGTAGTCCCAGGGAGCTGTGTCATGTCGTGTGGCATTCAGTGCCCTGGATGTTCATTCAGGTCTCCTTGTCTGAATGTGCGAGAGTGGCGGGCACTCAAAACCTCCTGTAATCCCATGTCTTAAACTGAAACACATCAAATCTTCAATTGATGAATTTTGAAATGGATCTTTTCACTAGAATTCAATGAAGTTTCATTTTCCACCAGGAAAGTGTACATCTTATTCAGATTAATAGAATTAATTGAAATGTCACTTATAAAATGTATTGTCATACTAGCTCTGTATTTTTCATGCAAATGTTGCCAATGGCCTAAAGCTAATCCTATGAAAGCCATCACTGTACCCTCTTCCCAGAGGCTCCCTAATGGACTTTCCACAAGTTTGCTTGTTTGCTTGTTTGTTTATTGCAGTTTGTTGATACTACATGTAGTCCAAGAAATGGAAATTGACAGAATATGCACTCTTAGTGTGCCACCATGGTTTATAGAACTTCGTGTCTTATTATACACACTTCATCTTCCTCCATAATGTGTATGTGTAAGCATAAATGGGGGAGCAGAGTAGAGGAGGAGCTGAGAACGGGGTGCAGAGCAGAAAATGGGTTTCCGCCAGATTGAAACCGAGCATTATTTAAAAATTTGATAAAGATATTTCCCCATATATATATAATCTCACCCCATATATTGTTTATATCTGAATATCAGACAGCTCTGCTAGACAGCGTTTCCTGTTGTCTTGCGAAACAGGCCTGAACAAAGCCTACCCTTTTCAGGCTGTTATCACAAGAGAGCTTTCACACCTAACTTCGTCCGGATTTTCTGACCTTTCAGACCTAAAAAGGTTGCCTTTGTCTGGGTCAACTGAGCCGTGGTCTGGATCTGTTTTCAATGGTTTTGACCAATTACAGGAAGTTGAGGCAGGCTGTCATCACAAATAAAACAATAGAAGGTGCAAAATCCAACTGCCCTTCATATACATGTGCATCATTGGGCACAATAGACAGTGCTTGCAATTCTGATTTGTGCTGTGACTGTAGGTTAACCTTTATTCATAAACAGAAACAAAAAGAATCCAAGACTAATCCACCACATTCACTCCACTGTGCAAAAGGCAGGCACTTGAACGGAGTGTAATGGGGAGGTAAAATTCGTCACAGCGCACGGAAATGGAATATGGCACATTGATGAAGTTGTGCACCTCTCTACAAACCAAACCATGTAAAGTATCGGGAGGCAGCTCGCATGGTAATGAGGACAAGGTATTGTAAAGTTCTTTAGTGTGTGTTTGCTAAACTAGCATGTAAAACCAGATTGGACCAAGTGAATGCAACATGGCAAAAACTCGGCCCTTGGTCTGAGGGATTAACACTCCATATGATAAGTATGTTATTTATCTCATAACTTATTTGACACGAGTTGCAACAAAATCACGGACCTGGGTGGAGCTGTGTGTTTAGCTTTGATCATAATCAGTAAAATAATTGTGAGCGTAGTTAGGCCGTGTCATTATATTCAAACTCCGTGGTGCAGTAGCGCTAACTGTGTGTAGTGTCTCTCTATACTTGTTTACTTGGAGGGACGCGGGACGGTTAGGCTTAGACATGGCAAATGTTAGCATTTCCTCTGGTTTGGGTCAGACCTGGTCTGCCCTTTCAGTGGTCAGTGAAGTTGAGCATGTGATTGGTCACGGATTCCAATTTGTGTGAAAGTTCACACCTAACACAAAATTTCACAAACAAAATGCATTTGTGAAGTGAAATTATGCATCACAGTGAATCCTACTGCAAGTAATTTCATCTGCAAAGATTTGCTAACAGAAGCCTATTGTGACCCACAGCTTTAGGGAGGCATAATGTTATTAATAGAGAAAAGTAGATTAAAAAGCAAAAACAGCAGCTGCTCTTGGGCCTTGCATAAAGATGTTAAACAACACTGTAGCCTGCAGGTCGTGACACATTTTTTAAATGTTCAGCCTACAATAAAAAGTAGAAAATAAGGTTGTTCAGAAGTGTTATTTAGAATGAATGTACATGTAATACAATGAATTAAATGCATCTGTGAGTGGTGTTCATGCATTTTTAATAAGTGTGTGTGTAATATATATATATATATATATATATATATATATATATATACATACACACACACACACCATGGTATCAGTTTTTAATTAATAGTTTGCATGCAAAAAGAAGTGTGGCAGCATTATATAATAGTGTAGCATCATCAACTTTTCTTTGACACAGATTTGATACATGTTGTGTAATTCAAAATGTACTCATATCTAACAGAAATGCAATATATCATAGTATTTGGAGTCCTTATGTAACCCTTGTATCGTAATTCATATACTACCAGAAGGTTCTTACTGATACACAGCCTTATACGAACCACTTCATCTTACTATAAAACGCCACAACAAAAGTAATCCTTGATCAGGTTATCAACTCGTAACACACTTCACTTCCATGATTCACTGGAGTGTGGGTGCACATGAGCTTTAGCTTCATTTTCTCAAGCCTTTCCCATAATGGAGCTTCTGAGCAGGCTCTGTATGGTCTTGCGGAGTTGAGCAGCATTAGTCACTCTGCTTTCATTAAGGCAAATGGCTCTGCCGTCCCCAACATATTATCTCATCAAAAGCAAGCAGATAATCTTGCCACTGTCAGAGTTAATTTCTGACTTCATTTTTGACAGCATTAATTTCCGTGCCGTGCCGCCTTCCAGAAGTGTACTTCATTAGAATGTGGGTCAAGTCATTCCCCTGTAATGTGATTTACCCAAGGCGGTGGGAGTGTCAATATTGCTGTGACGCTGACATCACCGATAAGGCACTGCGGGCTTCAATGGCTTCAATGGCTCCTACACGCACTCGCACCCCCTCGCACCCCCTCCTGCCATTCCTTTTGTAGCCGATGTTGAAGGTCTCCTCCTTTCTCACCATGTGTTATGAATTTAGTTGCCCTACCGGCAGGATTAAACCGAGGCAGTTGATTTAAAGGCGTGGCAGATTAAAGACAAGAATCTGACCATTACAATGTTAATGACAAAGCTTCCTCTCTGGTTAGGTCTGCTTGGGAAATCTGTCCCCATGATTTTATATAAATGCTTTCACCATGCAAGGCTCATGTTGGTGTTTTAATGCTGTAATTATAGTTGGTGATCGTTAAGGCTCGTTTTCTTCGTTACAGTTCTCTGTGATTTATGTAGTTCATTGATTTCAAAGTTTAATGCGTTGTTTCCTTCAGAACACGTTGTAATCTGGTCACATAAAACACATTTTGAAGTGGTTATATTTCCACATTATTCTTGTTGTGTAAATGCCAAAGTGTTTCAGTGCACCCCGATAGCAAAACACCACCTGTATCTATCATGGTAAACTCTGGTAAACACTGGTAAACACTTAGTAACAGCAAGACCACCGACCACCGTCTGCACGCGTTAAGCTGATTTTACAGGACAATAACAAACAAACTGATGGACATCCTTTGGCTGAGTGAAGCTGGGTGTCTTCTCAGTTTTATTCATTATTGTGGGTCATAACCCTGCACCCAACACCTGGGTTATACATGGGCTCCACGCCATTCCCTTCCTCCATCTTCTAAACACCCCCTACGTTGTGAACTTTGTCGGTTAGGCACCTTCCTTCATCTAAAGTTGCTGTGGCTGTTTATGATCTGAACAGCAACACTTCTGTTACTATGGGGTGATTTTAAAAATGATCGTGTGCTTAACAAGTAAGGCTGCTGTGGCCCTGTTTGATCCAATCAGCAACCTTTTCTTAAACATTTCACTGTGAAATGACACAGGAGGTCGATAATATGCTACATCTAACACTACCTTGCCAGCTCTTTGCAGGATTCTTCAGATAGGCACCTTCCTTCGTCAGTGTTTCACTGAATTAAGCTAATTAAGAAGACACCTTCACTTGCCCTCAAGCTCGCATCATGATTTCATGATTTTACTCCCAAACCGAACACCTTCACCATATGCTTGAAACAGCCTCTAACTCTCACTGCACTCCCCTACTCTTCCTCAGCTCTTCTCATCCACAACCACTAGATAGCTTTTTCAGCTACCTCTGACATTTCCTTCCTAACTACCTCTCACCTCAGTCACTAAATCTGCATATCTCACCCTTTTGCTTACATCAGCTACCTCAACCTCATCTTCAAATGGAACTGTCAGCTTGATAAACAATTTGCTTGCTTTCTGAGTGTAGCTCATCAGGCCTTAGTGTATTTATGCAATGTGGAAACTGAATTTAAATGCCTATATCTGCTAACAACTTTCAGTCTCGTTCATCCTCCTATTTACCAATATTCACACCGTGTACCTGTTCCCCTCTGCACTGACCCTCACTCAAAAACCTGAAATGCTGCCGCTAACCATTTTGACCTCTACGCGCTTATCACATCCACCTGTTAAAGACATATCTGATGGTAGCGGCCCTGCAACATACTAACCTTATATACTGATACAATGTATTTCATTGTCCCAATCCCAGCATGCAGTGTGCAGCCTGGATGTCCTCCTGCCCACTGCCCAAGGTTTTGCAGATTTTGTCTAAGTAGCTCCCAGCAGAAACATCACCATCGCTTCTCTACTATCCAATCACAAGTGGTCACAGGAGAAGCATTAAAATGCCAGGTGTGAACAGCTGTGCCTTTTGGCAGTTATCTGTGATCAGAACACCAAGGACACATGTTAGTGGCAGGTGTGAACTGGGTGTCGGAGAAAGTGTTCAGACTCAAAATAGCAAATATCTGATCATTTAAAAATGCCTGTGTGAATCCATTGGATCAGATCAGTACATCCCTACTTTTTTTTGCTTCATTAAATGAATTATCATATGAACCCTCCATTGTATCATAGTGAAGTTAGTCTAGTTCTATTTTTAATTTCAGTAGACCAAGAGAAAACCGTCCCTCTGTTTCTTCTTAGGTTTTTTTTTTTTTTTTTTTTAAACAAATAAACAATAAATAAACTGGTTTCCCTGCTCCAAGTACACCTGGTAATTAACAGGGAATTTGAATCAGGTGAGCTTGTGTGGCAAAAGCACAAAACTGGAATCTACTGGAATCCGGCCCTCCAGGAAGTTCCCCATCCCTGCTTTAGACGATGAGGTGGTGAGACGACGATGATGATGATGAGATTTAAACCTTTTCTTTTATAAGAAGCATCTTTGCAGCCATTTGCAATCTTTTCATGACTGTCGTGTCTGCAGTTCGGAGACCCCATGCGGGACAAGCACCAAATGAGGGCTGAAATCTCTGTTCCACCCCGGCAATTTGCAATACAGCTGGAAGCACAAATTTACCAGATAATTACAGGAGAGCGTAGTGCAGAGCCATTTTCAGGAAAAGCTTTGGATTAAGCGTTCTAGAATGTCAAAGGCAACTTTGAAAAGCTGTCGGTCATAACTGGACCATGCGTGGAGCCAGTCATTTCCAGTCACTGACCACCCCTGCTAGCTTGACTTATTGCTTGATGTATCATTATTTATTCAAACACACTTCTTTCATTCATTTTTATTTTTTATAATATTTCCATGGTTGGTTTTCCCAGAAATTAAAAAAAAAACACGCTGGATGGAAAACCTACTAGAATCAAAAACACATTTCCTGTATTTCCTCCATGAATATTCAGGAATCAGCCATAAAATTAAAGCTGCTGTAAGCTCATTACACTGACACCTGTGAAAGAGTAGAATCTCTAGTTTGGGCAGTAGAATAGTCAGTTCTTGAAGTTGATCTGTTGGAAGCAGGATAATGTGATTGCTCAATGACTGGGTTGAAAATGGTTTTGCTACATTCAGACCTGATTTTGAAGTATCATGTGGATTTATACCAATCTTGGTTGAACACTGTATTTGCAGAATCAGTACATATAACAAATTGCAAATTTAGTCAAAAATGTAATGAAGTGTAAGATTGACCTTCAACAGGGAACTGAGGCACAGAGCCATAACAAGCACATGAGTAGTGTTCCAGCCTTGCAGTTGGTCCAATGTGTTTAGTAACCAAATTTCTAACCCCACCCCGTCCGTGTTGCACGATCTTGGAATTTTCAAAAAGCCTGACTTGAGTCATATAAAGCTATTTCCTTGAAAACTGTACAGCCAGTAATGAGATGTTCTGAGGTCTATATTTCATTATCATGTCATTTTCTTTCATTAAATTCTGTACATTCTGCCCAGTTTGAAAGTTCTTGGTGTTCTGTGAAACCTGCCTGGCAAATGTTTGATGTCTATCTGCTGGATATTTGCCCTGTCAGTTCCAGAGTTATTGCTCTGGCCCCACCCATTCTGAGTCAATACAGAGGTTTCGGTAATGAGTAACTACAAAGGATATGAAATCAGCAGTGGGTTCTCCTCACAGGCAGCAAGTACAGAAAGTTCACGTTTCTGAACTGCGTTTCTTTTTTCCAATTTATAGCATCATGTGAATCAGCTAATTTATGTTCTCCTTATCCTGCTCAAAAAGAAGGAGCAAAGAGCTGTGGTTCCAGCGCGGTTCACTGGCAGATTGTACACATTCGAATGATTCAGAGTGTAAACCTGTCACAGAAAGTCCGTTATTGACACTATACTATAAGGACGCTGTTTGTATTTATTTACTGTTACTCATTTTGCTTCCTCGCTGCCTTTGTATCAGAGAGGTGGATTTTAGCCAGTCGTACTCTTTTGCTCTCTCATCTGCTCTGTCAGAGGCAGGGCTCCAGTCCGTAAGCAGACAGCAGCATCTGTTGTATAGGAAAAGAGGTACCTCCATACGCAGTGAGCGACAGGCACCGATCAGCCTGCGTTTTGAACCACAGAAGAACTGCAAGATTTAAACCACTGTAGTGTGGAATGCAGTTTCCCACATTTTATTCAAGCCATTTACAGACAGATGTAGCTTGTATTCCATTGCAGAGCAAACACTGTGTTCACCTCATCGTGTGTCGTGCTTTTATTTGTGAAGCAACACAACGAGTTTCACGGGAGGGTTCTGAACTGAAATGCACGTCACACTGTGCTTTCTGATAACTGATGATTTAGAATTCATAGTGATATATGGTTTCATCTCACGCCTACATTCAGGTTTCATTTCAACCAGCAAGAAAACGCCAGCACAGCGCCAGCTCATTTAGCAAGAGGAATCGGGTGAGCTTCTGCTGAAGTGGATTGAAAACCTGCAGCTACACCAAACTAATTTCATTTCCTTTGCAGAGAGCTCTGACAAGATCATTTCCATTGCACAATGAGAATGGATAGTAAAATCAAAGCCTTTAGATTTGAAATATTGATCAGAACGGAAGCATTTTTACATGCTTAATGACTTTCAGTGAAATTCGTTGACCTTGTCTCCATCCACTGAACCATGACATTTCAGATGATGTGCCTAATATATTGTGCGGGTCCTCCTCGTGATGCCACAACAGCTTTGACCCTCTGAGGCATGTACTTCACAAGCCAGCGTGAACATTTTCAATTGTTTGTGAGACACGAGCTCTTATGAAGGATTAGACATGTTGGGCTAGACGTCCCTTCCCACGCACATCAGTGAACCATGGACAGCCATGTCTCCATCACTGGTTGTCCTTCTTTGGAGTGCCTTTCACCATTTCATTAGATTATTACAATATTTTGGAAGGTATGTCATGTTTGGCATTGTGAAAGAAATGGTAGACATTGTGTTTACATTGGACTTGATAAAACACAGTGGACCAACACTATCAGAGTACATGACGCCCTAAACCAGTGTTCCTCATCCCTGGTCCTGAGGGCACCCCTACCCTGCTCCCACCACACCTGATTCACTAAGCAGCTTGTTTATAAGCCCTTCATTCTTGCATGTGGTTTGTAAGCTAAAATGTGTAGAGCAAGGGTGTCTCCAAGACCAGGATAGAGAACTGCTGCAGTAAACCTTCATAGATTTCACAATGGATTTCTGTGCCTCTAGACTCTAGAACCTGGAGTTTAGGCTCTATAACGCTAAATTCTGAAGGCAAACTGTTCTTTTAGTCAATAGTAACATTACTCGATTGCTCTTTTGTAGTATTGGTTTTCAGAAGAGTTAGTTCTTCACCTGAAGTCTGAAATGTAGTGTCTGTGAGGCAGAGCGTAATCAGAAGTACAGCCTGGTAGATGGGTTTTCTCTGTGACTTTCAATGGAAAAACCAGGCATTAAAGCTTGAGCACTTTTAAGTAGGTCTTGACCTTTGAACACACCGTCAGTACTGACCGTGCTGTAACCAGTAGTCGTGTCGCACCAATTAATGACAAACAGACACAGGAAAGGCTGCGTAGCAGTGCTTGACCTGGAATAGCTGCTGCATCACGCGTATTCTGTCCATTAAGGCAGACTGCAGTGTTCATTCATAACGTTTATGCACATGCAGGGAAGCAGCATGCCACAAGCACATCCGTGTTTTTTTAAAAGCCTTACTTCCTTCATGTAGTAGGTGTTCATTGACCTTTAGCAGTAAATAGAAATAAGGTAAAGAGGTGGAAATGTGAACGATGGTAAATAATGACCGTGTTTTCCCAACTAATCAAAGATACTTTCAACGATGCTTGTAGAACATTATGCACCGAAAACTGATGTTGATTTGGCATTTGAGCGCCGTCAGAGTTATTCAAATAATGGACTAAATGTAACACATACATGAAATGGACTCTTGCATCATTTAAACCAACTGATGTTAAGTGAAGCACTGTTGCCTCACAGCAAGAAGGACCTGGGTTCGCTCCCTGGGTGTGGCGCCTGGGAAGTTTCTGTGTGGGGTTTGCATGTTCTCCCCGTGTTCGTGCGGGTTTCCTCCGGGTACTCCCGGTATCCCCCACAGTCCAAAGACATGTGCGGTAGGTGAATTGGTGACTCTAAAGTGGCCCTGTGTGTGTGTGTGTGTGTGTGTGTGTGTGTGTGTGTGTGTGTGTGTGTGTGTGTGTGTGTGTGTGTGTGTGTGTGTGTGCGCGTGCCCTATAATGGACTAGCGCCCTGTCGAGGGTTGTTTCCTGCCCTTGCGGTCAGAGTTGCCTGCTGGGCACAGGCTCCCCCGTGACCCTATTCAGGGGAGGGATGGATGGATGGATGGATGGAAAGTGGATGATATTTACACTAAATATGTAGGTACAGTGGCACAGAGGTGGCATATGCATATTTGACGGTAAGTGAAAAGTCAGTTCCTGAAGTGTTAGAAGCAAGAAAGAGGGCAAATGTATGACTCTGACCCACTGTAACAAGAGCTAAATTGTAATGGCTGTATGACTCAGAACATGTCTTGTGGGGGGGTCACAGTATGCTGTGGTCAGTGGTCTAACGAGCACAACCAGATAACTGACGACAGGCTGATGGGCAAACAAGTCTGATTGATGTGTGTGTGGTAGAGAAAAAGCAAGTCCATCCTTGAAGTAGTGACTTTATAGGTGCATCATATACAAGGTCAGTGGTGCTCCTCCATGATTATGCTCTCACTTCGTCCATCGAGTTTGTAGATTCCTGTTACAGCAGAGGGTTTCTAAGAGAAACTGAATCATGCGAATGCCAGAATTCACAGAATGGCAGTATCTGATGGTTGTTATTACTTGTAACATCCGTTTAAAGCATTCAACCCATTTTCCTGCGCTGACCTTCAGCTTTGCTTCCTTTACGAATGGTTACGATAGCTTGTAGATGATTGTCTCGTGAATATAATCAGTAGTGACCGTCCCGCTGTTTCAGTACTTAATCCCTGCAGCAGTTGCCCAGAAGCATGGCTTCATGCTGACTTTCCTGAACAGGAATCTTCCAAAGGGATTATTGTCTGGCAGTCACTCGCACTCAGGCCGTGTTGTTGGAGGGCATATGTGGAGGGGTTTTGTGTCCCATCAGTACAGTCCTTCTTACGTTCCCCATTTGTTATACTTTGCAGTGAGTACCATCGTAAATCTCAGATGTCCTTGCTAGCCTGCTGCGCTGGGTCGAGCAAAGAGAAAGATCAGATTCGAAGCCTGGAGGCCACGAGTTAAACATGGTCAAGCGGTCATACTTAATCATATGCTGTTAAGTAGCCCCCAGGTGCCTTAGAAGACACAGAAGGAGACTAGGTTGCTTAAAAATGTAGCATCAAGCCAAGTGTAAACAACAGCGCATTCTCTGCAGACATTCGTCCTTGACATGACCGCATCCCGTTTGTGGTTCTTTACCAAAGCCAGCAATGGTTGTGCCGCGTTAATATTGACTGACAGTGTAATAAATGTGCCGAACGTTCCACATCAGGACCTAATGTGTCATGGTTGTGGATGCCCTTTCTGTGAGCTGATTAGACCAGATGTGTCGCAGTACCCTGATTTCAGCAAATGCTGTTATTCCCTCAGATTTGAGCTTGAGTTAAACCCTTAGGCCAGTGTTCTTCTGTGCCGTGACCCTTTGCTTGTAGCAGTCTTGTTCATCTCTAGTGCTGTGTTCCAAGAATCTGTATGGCAGTTTATGCCTGATCACTTTGTCAGTGCCTCAGTATTTATGAATGTGCTAGTAGAGTCGAGGAATTTGACTGCAGGCCCCTTCGTGCTCTGGAGAAACTCATTCATTATCGCCTCCTGTTTGTGAACATGAATGAGTATCCTTTAACTTTAACGGTCAGTTATAATTGTGTGGTCCGTAAGTTCACTGATGTGACTTTTTAGTAGTGCTCCTGTACTGCTGTTAAATGCTGATTTGGCGGGTTTTTTTGATGGCATTAAACAGTGTTTCATTGCTTACTGTTGATTTTAAAGCCGCATACGTTCATATGAACGTCACCCCGTCCTGACCCCTGCCTGCGTCTGTTAACGGTTGCACTACAGAGTGACGTACACCTGTAATATAGATCTCGCAGTCTTCTCCAGTGTTCTTCATATTTAGTAAATGATTGCTGTGTTTTATATTTCCATTGTCATTTACAACTCTTGGCCAGAGATGACGCGTGAGTGGTGTGTTGTTGGTGTATCACATTGCCGAGATCTCAGAGTCATCAAAACTCAAGCTTTTTGATGATGGAAATGGAGTTACTTTGGTTTGGGGTTTATGCAAATGGTACACGTTACTGTTATTTGATCAATAACATTTTTCCTATATTATCTTTGAGAAACTCTGTGACGAACACAATGTGTAGTGAACATTGGACTTTGTGAAATGACTTGCTCGAGTAAATGTTAAGCAGTAAAATACTTCCTGTTCTTTGTTTTTACTACTGTGTTCTAACAGAGCGCCCTCTGCCATCCTCTAGACCATTCACAGCCCTGTCTGTGCTGTAGATCTGTGTTACAGTGGAATTGAAATGTGTGGATGTGATTTTCTAGTGCATTGGTCGTGTTTAAGCTGCCTTTCCTATAGATGATTGTCCATTTTCTACAGTTATTTTGGCCATGTTGCCAAACTTGTCCTCACGAGAAGAGTCTTTCCCTTCTGTCACCTCATATATTTACTTTTTAATTATGTCTGGCCATCACAGAGACACTCCAGTTTACCACCTGGAGAAGGACACACCTTTCTTTGATTTTTAACCAACATTGAACGGAACATTTAAAACCAAGAGGAGCAGGTTACTGTATGCGTGCTGTGCAAAACCAAACCATAGCGTGTTGTGCTGGCATTTGCAGATATTTATATAAAATCTTTATGAAGATATAATGGAAGTTGGGCTTTGGACCACTTCATTCACAATTGCAGAGAACTGGAAATTGGTGATTAAGGAGAGACACTGTGGTCTGCTGCTGGGCTTGAGGTTTTCTAGCCCTGAGTGTCATGCAAAGGGATTAACCAGCCAAACTAGGAGGATTACATGTGTACCGGACTCCGATTGGGAAACTTGGCCCAAGTACAGACTCTTGGGGCTAAAGTTGTCGTCATTGAGAGATGAGGGAACTCCATGGTCAGCCTTTACAGAAACACCAAATGGCTCCTGAGGTGTGTCTGAGGGTTCCTGAGATGTACCTTCCTGTAAGTTTCACCAATCAAAGCAGTAGATTAACCCAGTGTTTCTCAGCCCTTGTCCTGGAGGCAGCCCTACTCGACAGATTGTAGAGCGTTCCCTGCCCCTAGCACACCAGGAGTGTCACAGCTAAAGTGTGCAGGGCAGAGGTACCTCCAGGACCAGGGATGAGAAACTACAATAAATGAATAATGATAAATTACACATTCGCTGTTCCAAAGCCAGCGATTTCATCTGCAAATGGTTACACTCGTCTCAACCGCCAACATGACTTTTTCAAATGTGCTGAGTGGGTGGTAGGCCTGCTGAGACTGTGGTAGATGTACTCTTTAATTGTCTGTATTCAGGAATGTGTTGCAGTGTCTTCAAGACATGCAGTGATTGATGGGTAAATTTTCCCCTATCGCTGAATCAAAGTAAGATTAAGACAGCTTTATTGCCACTGCACAGCAGTACAACTTCATTCAAATGACACATTTAAGAAACACACACACACGCACGCACGCACGCACGCACGCACGCACGCACCCAGTAAGTTTAGGGCAGTAAGGACATGCTCACTTGAGCAGGCAGCCATCTCAGTGCCCACAGATCACCTCAGGGTTTGAGGCACCGCCACTGTGGATGCAAGTCCAGGGGACTGAACGTTTGATCCCAGACCCACTTTTCTAAGGCAGATGGTCATTTTTTTTGATTGATGAAACTACCAACTTACATTTTGGTGCCTGGATTTACTTTGTATGGCCAGTTTCATGCTAGGCATGGGCAGAATTGTGGTTGTGGGTGGGTGTGTGTGTGTGTGGGTGTACATACTGTAGACTAGTGAGTCTACATTGAGTTCATTGGAGCAGTGTGAAAGGGGGCCCATTGGTGTGTGTGGCTGATGTGGACACAGCTCACACTCACCCCTCTATAGGGACAGAGCTGCTATTGTGTTCCCACAGTCCTCACATCTGCAGATGACTCTCTGCTATGCTAGCTCTTTCACCCCTCCCTCACATACCATTATTGTCTCTTTACCATACTTGCTGTCCTCATCATCTCTATTCATGCCCTATTCTCCTTCTCTGCCTTCACCACTCCTAAATTGGGGATGCCGTTTGTCCGACACCCTGTAGAAGAATTAACGCCAGTGCCAACAAACAATGTTGAATCAAATTCTGAATGGAAAGAGAAATTGGTCTTTCAAATTCTGCTACAGATTTAGCTTGAAATCACCAATTTCACGATGTCTGGTAATCTACTGATTCATCTACTACTAATCTACTACTCGACTACTCTTACTGGTCATCCACTTCCAATCCTGCACCGGGACGCTGAAATGTTCCCCACACAGCTGATTTGAAAGAATCGGTAGTCAGCTGCTCTTCAGGTATCTTGAAGCTTACATTATGACTTGCATCGTAAGGTTTCCAGATGCAAGCATAGCTTGTGAGATGTAGTTTATTTGCTATGTAGTGTGTCCAAAAACAAATGGACAGTCACAGTAAGCTTCCATCAGCGTATCATCACACAGTCACTGCTTGAAGAAAACCCGACTGCATGTCTCAGAGGTTTAGAACGGACCCCTGAATGGTGCAGATGTTTGCTGCGTTGGAAAACATGCATCGCTAACTGAAGCAAACTTGCATTACCTGTCTGCATGCGTTTTCCAGCTTCCCACTTGTGGTTAATTCCAAAAAAAAGTAGAGTTATGCTGAAAATGCCCTTTAAAGTTCTTTTGCATCTGGTCCATGGGCTGGTCACCTGCGTGCTGTGAAGTGCTTTTCTCAAAGCTCACATTGTGTTAAGATGTCACATGCTTGTAGCTGTTTTTAGGCTGCACACAAACACACCCTCACATTGTTGGTGACTTAGGTTCCATTGGTCTTCTAGTGGACTTGGGCTTACAGCTGTAGTGGTCCATCACAAGCCCGCTGTCTGAGCCTTTGTGGAGCAAAGCTAAGACTTCTGTGAAGTTGCAGTTTGGCTTTTAGAGGGAACGTGCTGCGTCTTGTGCTGAAGAGATAATGAGCTGTGCCTCCAACCTGATCCTGTTTCATTCTTTTTCCCTCTTTCCTGCTCCCGAGGTTCTTTGTGGTTTTACTTAACTATAAAATCAGGCTTGAGTGTGATGGTGGGGAATGAGGACATGGTTCGGCATGTTCCATTTCCTGCTGAATTGAAGACTATCAGTTACTGTATCTTTGGTCAACAACAGCCTGCCCGTTTCCCGTGCTTTGGCTCTGCGGGTTTGGGTGGGTGGGTTTTTCGTGTCTCGAGTCTCGGTGGGAATTCCTCATTGCTCTTAGTGCCACCTGTTTCTTCAAGGCCTTCCTCACATTCCTCATTTCCCAGCACATGTGCAGCAGGCCCAGCCTGACCAAGCTCTCACACACATACCACCAGGCCAGCAGTGGGCAAGAATGGAGCAAGATTACACACTCATTCCTCAAGCTAGCCTATCAGATTGCTTCGTTCGCACAGACATTCTAATGGCAGTTTTCCACTGCATGGTACCCACACTCCACAAACTCCACTCAACTTTACTCCACTTTCTTACATTTCGATTTGATATCTGAATCCAAATGGTTTTGTTTTTTGTTTTTTTTGTTTTTTTTGTACCTGCTATCTTTTGGATCCAATCGAGCCAAGTAGAGACTAAAACTTGACCTGTAAACATTGCAGAGCATTGATTGGCCGGGGCAACACAGAGTAACACAACTATATGTTCCTAAGAGACTCCAATAAACTGCTAACAGGCTCACATAAACATTCTTACATAGTAATGTTACATTTTCTTTATAACAGTATATAATCTGCAGGCAGGTGCCACTTGTTGCTTCTTGGTATTGCACTTGGTAATATGCCATGAGGTTTGAGGATTGCTATAGTGTTAGCAGGTGGTTGCTGTGGTATCGTGGGTGGTTATGTTGTAGCATATACTTCAGTGATTGCTAGAAAGTTGCTTTCATATCCTAAGCTGTTGCTGTGATGTTGCTAGGTGGTTGTTCTGGTATCCAGTTTATTTGCTATGGTGTTACTAGGTGGTTGTTGTGGTATCCCATGTTGAATGCTTTGTAGTGCGTCACCAGTTTCCAGCGTGTATTTAATGCTCTGATCTCCTGCAATTGTATAATATAGTAATGGGTTACTGGAGTGCTAAAGCTGCATCATGTCGTCGTGCCCTCACAATACAACAGCGTTCTGGTGTGCGTTGGTGAGAACAACAAATCATGGAACTTTGCCCTTCCATAATGTGCGAACCCTTTGCGGTGAAAGCTTCTCTTCTAATTTGAATACAAATTCGGAGGGCTCTGACAGCTTAATACTGACATACTGATTTATAGCTATTTGGAACCCAAATCCTACAGCCAATCATGCAGATCATTGCCATTGTGCAATTGTTTTGAAGGGGGGGGGCGTAAATGTGGATGGTCAGATTGAATTCTATTCATCTTTGTACCTGCATGTGTGAGCTTAGCACTGTTGGAAAAAGAGGCCAAAGCCCTAATAGAAGTCTGTTCACTAGGGAGAGACCAGAGTACTGGAAACTGAAGGACATATTACGGTTTCAAAATCAAATTTTAAATCCCTGATAAAATCTGACAGAAACAATGAATAGTTGCATTTGTCTCAGCAGAACATACCGTGGCGCAGTTTCCCATGGGGTTACCCCACATGCATGTAACTAGCAGGCTGATTGGCTATTTGTCCTGCATGGAGGACTTTAAATGTATGCAAATGCCATGTTGAACCGTAAATGCACATCTCTGCTGCAGCGATGTGCATAAACATAAGCAAAGGTTTTGCAGAAACAGAAAGCATGTGCACGTTCATGCATTAAGGAGAGATAAACATCTACTTATGTTCAATAATGGCAACCATCAAGATGGCCAGGGCTGACCTCAGCTGAAAATGGATGGGATGCTTGTAAAGTAAATGTTGCCTTATGAGATTGTATATTATGAATTTGCCCAATTTAAACTCCTTGGTTAAAAAAAATTAAAACTACCGTATTTTCTGGACTATAAGCCACTACTTTTTTCCACGCTTTAAACCATGCGGCTTATAATGACGTGCAGCTTTTTCTTCTTATATATGTTATTTTCCAGGTTTTTTGTTGTTGTTGTTGTTGTTGTTGTTGTTGTTGTTGTTGTTGTTGTTGTTTTAAACTTTACGGGTGCGGCTTATATTCTGGTGTGGCTTATAGTCCAGACAATACGGTACTTAAATTTGGTCAAGAAAATTTGGAAAATTAATTTTTTCCTTTTACTTTACCTTTTATATAAATATCATCTGGCTGGTTTGAGGCCAGACAATTCAAAAACTTAAAGCTAACAAACTATTTAATTCATAAACTTCATCTTCTCCCCTAAATTTCTAAATTCTGTGCATTTCTGTTTTGTGTGTAAATACCGGCGTCATAAAGGATCACATTCATAGATGAATAGATCTCTTCTCTCAGTGACTAACTTACAAGGAGGTGCTCATGATACCAATACTATAATACTACCAAACTATAATACCAATTCTTAGTATTTACTTTTGAGGGTGATTTTAAACGAATATTTTCAATCGATCTCTGTTCACAGGCTTGACTATGGGCTGTGTCAAGAGTAAAGAGGACAAGGGGCCGACGCTGAAGTATCGGCCAGAGGCCTCCAACCCTACCCCAGTCCCCTCCCACATGGGCCACTATGGGCCGGATCCCACCCAGATGGGCCAGTCGCCTGCGCTCAAGGGCCCCAACAACAGCTACAACAGCCACACCTCTGCTCTCACCCCGTTTGGTGGATCCTCATCCGCCATCACTCCGTTTGGTGGAGCATCTTCATCCTTCTCAACAGTTGCCGTAAGCAACTCCTTCCCCGGTGCTGTCTCAGGTGAGTGGTCACGTTAAAGACGCCTGATTTCTATTCTATTCTATATTAGTCATTTAATAGTTTAGATATTAGGGTTTGGCATTAAGTTCTTGTTAATGACTTTTTTATATAAATAAAAAAATATTTTAAATATTTTCAGACATGAACCTGCACATGCAAATCACGAGAAACATGCTGGCAGAAAAAGGCATATTTCAAATGCATTTTTCTGCCAGGCTTGTATTTTTTTTTTTCCCTTTCCATTTTAATATACTGTCTGAACACGTTTGTGGACATTCTTCTACTTTAAGTTTCACGTGTCACTGACACAGATGGGCAAATGCACACACGGCTTGTCTAGTCACTGTAGAGAAGTGCTGTCAGTAGAAATGGGAGCAGATAAACATAAAACTGTTGGCTCAAATACTATTTCCAGGTGTGGGCTAGAGGGGTATTAAAGCCCTGAAATGACCATGCAGTACATTTGGGATTGATTGTGGAGATGTTGATTGAGGCGAGATGGTGATCCAACATCTTAACCTCACTAATTCTTTTGTTTTGCGAAATGCAATCAGATCCTCACAGCAGTGCATTTAGTAGCAAGCCTTCCCTGGACAGTAGAGACAGTGACTTTGAAACAACAAATGAGCAGGTGTCCCAATAAAAGCTGGCAGTATTGTATGATGGTATGATGTAGTCATACATTTTCTCATAATACACAATTTAACAATTTTGATAATTTAACAATTTTATCACAATTTGTTATAAAGGGGCCCCGAGTGGGGTAGCAGGCTAAGGCGCTCCCACTATGATCCTGGGGTCCCTGGTTCAAATCCAGGTTCATGCTGCTCACCATTGGCAGCCGGGGTCCAGCGGGAGAGAAATTGGCTTGCTCTCCCTCGAGGGGTGGGTAGATGGCGCTCCTCCCACATCTCACAAGTGCGGTGCTGGTCGACATTGTGTCCGAACCGCAGATCCGGTGTTCTCCTCCAAGTGTGATGGCTGCCCAACACCGATACAAATGGCGGCAGTTCGGAAAAAGAGGCGGAAGCTATCGTCACGTTACTCAGAGGAAACGTCCCCCTAGTGTCCAGGGCAGGGCATGTAATGTGGGAGGCTACTTAGGGGGATGGGTAATTGGCATATCTAAATTAGTAGAGGTGAAAAATTGGAAAAAACTGACATATTTGGTTGTGTTTAATTGAATAGAGTGCAGCTAATTCTGAATATGAATCATTTGAATATTATGTATCTGTTACTGCTGTATTTTTGTCAGAATAACCTGTGAAAATGTTTAATGAAAATATCTTTAATTATTGTGATGTAATATTTTTACCAGGTAAATGTTCGATTTTAATCACATATTTTAACTTTGTGTTGTCTCGAAAGAAGCGTTTGTATTGTCTTTCTGTTACATGAGGCTTTGTATGCACTTCATGGAGGCCAGATGTTATGCAGATTTACTTCACAAACACGAAATACAATGCTAATACGTCACGGTTAAAGAGATTTCCAAATTACAGTTGTGTGGTCGGTGGGGTGAGAGGGTGACTGAAGCTAATATGATTTGTTTCTGTTCTGTTTTCTCACTGATAATCTCTGCGTTTCTTCAGGCAGGACAGTGAATGGCACCATTGATGCTGCCCCTCTGTTTTCATCGACTTTTCAGTGGGGTATTTGTTGTCATGTCAGTCTGCACGCAAAAAGGGACTGCTGATAACTAAATCTTTGTCTGCATTCTATAAACTATTCATAGATCACGCTCGAGGCCTTCGTCCCGCAGTGGATTTTGGCCATTTTGTGACGCAGTCGAAGGCGGTTCAGAGATTAGTTCTGCCATTACATCAGAATTTTCAGAGCTGAACACCAAAGAAACACTTGTTTGATTTACTTACATAAACCATAAAAAACCTAATTATAAATAAATAATATTGAATAGTTCAGTATTTATGTCCAAGTGTCTACAGTGTGTGAGGGAATATGTCAATATGCATGAAGCAAATAATACAATTTATTCTCCTAATTTAACTCTAACCTCTGCCTCCATTATGCTGTATGCCTTTCCTGACAGTTGAAAATAAGGTATTTACGGGAACAACACCTAAAAACCACCACAGAGGATGTTTTTAAAGTGCCACTGGCATTTCATTTATTAACGACTTGGTCATTAAACACATCAAGAATTAGAATAAACTCTATATTTGCTCTATATTGCTATTTATTTTTTGGTTAACAGTGTTAGTCACCTAAATGAATCGAGTTTTGTACATCGAGAGACTGAAATTCTTGCCCATTCTTCCTTGCAAAACAGCTTGAGCTCAGTGAGGTTGGATGGAGAGCATTTTTGAACAGCAGTCTTCAGCTCTTTCCACAGATTCTTGATTGGATTCAGGTCTGGACTTTGACTTGGCCATTCCAACACCTGGATACATTTATTTGTGAACCATTCCATTGTAGATTTGGCTTTATGTTTTGGATCTTTTTCTTGTTGGAAGATAAATCTCCGTCCCAGTCTCAGGTCTCTTGCAGACTCCAACAGGTTTTCTTCCAGAATGGTCCTGTATTTGGCCCCATCCATCTTCCCATCAACCCAAAACATGATGCTGCCACCACCATGTTTGACAGTGGGGATGGTGTGTTCAGGGTGATGAGCTGTGTTGCTTTTACACCAAACATATCGTTTTGCATTGTGGCCAAACAGTTCGATTTTGGTTTCATCTGACCAGAGCACCTTCTTCCACATGTTTGGTGTGTCTCCCAGGTGGCAAACGTTAAACAAGACTTTTTATGGATATCTTTGAGAAATGGCTTTCTTCTTGCCACTTCCATAAAGACCAGATTTGTGCAGTGTACGACTGATTGTTGTCCTATGGACAGACTCTCTCACCTCAGCTGTAGATTCCTGCAGTTCATCCAGAGTAATCATGGGCCTCGTGGCTGCATCTCTGGTCTGATACTCCTTCCATTTCAATATGATTGCTTGCACAGTGCTCCTTGGGATGTTTAAAGCTTTGGAAACCTTTTTCATTCCACTTCACGATTGTGTCCCACTTTTTGTTGATTCTTCACAAAAAATTTAAATTTTATATCTTTTAAAATTGTTTCACAAGGGTGTGTGTGTGTGTGTGTGTGTGTGTGTGTGTGTGTGTGTGTGTGTGTGTGTGTGTGTGTGTGTGTGTTATACATATATATACATATATATTATTGAAGATATATATATTATATATACATACATATATATGTGTATGTATATATGTATGTATATATGTATATATATATATATATATATATATATATATATATATATATATATATATATATATATATATATATATATATATGGATGAACAAAAGTGGATTAGCTAACATCGTTACATAGCACAGCACTGCTTCTTGTTTATACTATTAAGATTTGTCTTCTAGAAAGAGATTTTATCATTGTGAAAGCATAATGTTGTCATTAATATACTGTATATAGAATGTTATATTTCCCCTGGTTATTAAAGTCTTTAAAAATTGAAAAGATCAATTCTTTGTAGTCTATAGACTTCTATACATAGACTTTGGGGATTAGATTTGTGGCCATCCATGTTACTGTGTTCTTGGAAATGTTATCTATTGTCAATATTCAACATAACGTAACATTGTCAGCTGTTCCATGGGTTCTGTCATCTTCCAGAATGTTGAAAATGTGATCTCTGGGATATCTGGAATGAAATGCTGGTTGATGCCAGAGGGTCTGGTTTGAGATTTTTGCTAAGAAAGAGGGCCAGACAGCTCTGACAGTCCAAGCTGGTGGAGGTGGTGTAACGGTGTGGTCAATGTTTTCCTTGCACGTTTATGCCAGTTAATCATCAGCTGAAAGCCACAGCATGTTTGAATATTGTTGCTGACCATGAGAAGATCAGTACATTTCTCTTCTATTTGCTTCTTCTGATTATGCGCCATGTGACAAAGCAAATGTCATTCCAAACTGGTTTCATGAATGTGACCCTGAGTTCAGGCTGCTTCAGTGGTCTTCTCAGTCACTGGATCTGAATTCAGTACACTACCATATGGATACGCTCCTGAAACATTCATGCAGTTCCTGCAGAACAGAAGCTCAAAATATTTTCAAGGCTGTTTTGAGAGCAAAGGGAGGCCCTTCCCAGTATTAGTATAATCTTACACTATAAGATTATATAAGTGCTCCGTGTATGTATATTAGTGACGCTGTTTATCTTGCTTATGCCTCGTTGCCTCTAAATGCATGTATTAAGATCTACAGATAGCCTTTCATTAGATTCTGACCTGTAACTAAATGTAATGAGACAGCAATTCTGTCAAGCTGACTAAATGGACAGTCCAGTAATACGGTGGCAGTATAGATGCCCGTGCATGTTTGAGAAAATTACTTGAGTGTGTAGAATTAGTATGGTGATGTAAGGGTAGCAGGGACTGAGCTGGGAACGTGAGTGACTCAGTCGGTAAGGGTAAGTCTGGTGTGTTGGGTGGGGAGACTGCTTTAATCTAACTCAAGCCCACTGGATTTCCCCTGTTGACAGTGTTCCTAGCTCAGCTGTCCATTCAAGCCCATCTTCTTGTAAACAGTGCCACTGGAGACGACGGTTGTAATTAGAGACAATGGAAAGTCAATTAGTAAACGACTTTCCCTGAGTAATTGCTGAAAAATCGATACGTATTTATTACAGAGTTCTATAATCTCTACACTAAATCATGTTACATGAAAGAGCAGCAAACCTTAACTGCACGCAACCGTAGAGATGTTATTTAATCAAATTTCTGCTTGACCTTCTTAAAGATGTTGCAAAAGGTTGAGTGAGACCATCAAAAGACCATTTTTGGTTCTGTGAAGAACCATTTTTGTTAGAGAGGCAAGTGTAAAGAGCCTTTCCATCTACTTCTTTAAACCCTTCAAATCTTCAAACATTCCTCTACGGCATCGCACAAAAATCTCTCTTCTGTGTGTTCCAGCTAGTTCTTAATGGACTTTCAGGTGGATGGCGTTTTGGTTTCCTCATGCTTCTTCTTTTTTTTCTTCTGTAGGAGGTGTGACATTCTTTGTGGCCTTATACGACTATGAAGCCAGGACATCAGATGACCTCTCATTCAAGAAAGGCGACCGGTTTCAGATCATTAACAACACGTGAGTGCTTCCCACTGCTCATATCTGTGCTCAGGGTAGTATTGAGCTTGGTCTGATTGGATCTTCATACTATGGCCAGTTAGGCGTCCAGGAGCCTGAGCTGTATTGAGCAGGATTTTAATGCTGTCTTTAATCTCTCATTGTATTGAAGGCTGGTACAGGGCAGAATCTGGGTTAATGCTTTTTCTTAATGGGCCATCTGTTCAGTCAGCGGCCCAGTTTGGCTCTTGATGAACATGCCACTGAACGTGCTCTCCTCACTTGCAAGGTGGATATTCCCACTCCGCTGGGCTATTTCACCTGAATGCCATGAATTCCTCCAATCCACAGCATTCTTCGAGTGGCTGGTCAGGGCTTGTTAACTCCGCTGGGGTGTGTTGAGACGGAGTGTGGTGGGAAAGGCAGCAATTAGGGCTGTGTGCAATAGAACTGGGCATTGGCATCAACAGGACTGAACTGGCAGCAAATACAGCCATCAGGGTTATATTTGCTATAGCAGATATAGAAAGGTGTTTTAGAAGGTTTTTTTTTATGTAAATATTGATTTAAAAAAAAATTACAATTATGAATTGTTAGAAATTACAATAAGTGAGTAACTTAAAAAAAGCCTTGTTTTTTCTAAAGTAGCAATAGGAGATGGGAAATAAATAAAACAATGTTAACTGAAAAAGAAACTGCAAAAATGGGGGATTTTTTTCATGGCAAGCATCAATATGTACAGTGTTTTTAAAAAGTGCATAAATAACACTTCTGAGGACTGTAGTTCAATCTGCAGAGCTCTTCAGAACAGAGAGTGTAGCAGCTCAGGGAGCTAGGGGTTAGAATGAGGGCACATTGTGTGAGAGAGTCTGTGGCTGTAAAAACAAAACATATATCCTAAATGTAAGCCAGAGATCACATGAAGCACTGCGCAACCATCCAATCGGAGTTTTGACGGTGCTACAGAAGCTCTAAACATGAAGTGCCAACAGCTAAACATTCCTCACAGCCAGCTAAACTGAAGTCACCACAACCTCAGACCAAAACCATGTCTGTCAGAGTAAAACTAATGGATTACGAGAATGATGCACACCTACATGACGGTGAAGGAAGTTCATGGCAAAGATAACTCCCTTCATTTATGAGTGTGACCTCTTGTGAACTTCACTCTGGGCTCCAATTCAAATGTGCAACAGAGACCAGAGTGAAACCTTCTTTAGCAGTGTATAGTAATGAACAGTTCAGTCCAAACACAGGCCCCAAAGTACCCATAATAGGCTTGTGCTTTAAATCACCATTGACTGTATCGATACACATACTGCCTCAGTGGGTCAGACCAGTTTGGCAGCTCGCCATATTACACAATATTAGCAATGTGGTTTTAATGGTAGAGCTGATTGGTGTATAATGTATGTATGTAGGCTACAGCAACCCTGTAGAGTTTTTAGGAGATTAAAGGTCAGACAAGGTAGCCAAAGAGAACAAGAATGGTCTGCATACATCAGTCACAACATATTCAAGTCACTATATATTGTCCTGCTTTTGATGGAGTAACTGTCTCTACTGTCCAGGAAGGGATTTCTTAGATTTTAGATCAAGTGTCACCAACCCTGCTCCTGAAGAGCTACCTACCTGCAGACTTTAGAGTCAACCCTAATCCACCCCACCTGATCCAACGAATTACTGCCTTCAGAAGTTCCTGATTGGCTGAATGGGATGCATTAGATTTGGGTTGGAGCTGAAACTTGCAGCTGTAGCTCTCCAGAAGCAGGATTGGTGACACCTGTTTGAGCATTGCTGTGAGGATTGGATGGCCTTGAGCTACAAGAGCATTATTGCTTCACAACTCTATGCTGGAGGTCTTTATACCTCTGTAGCCCCTCAGCGCTCTGTATTCTGTGTGTGCATTTACACATCTGTGTCAGCAATGTGTGCAACTTAACGTACATGAACGGATTCGTTATTAGGGGTGTCCACAAACATTTGGACATAGTGTACACAAACCAATACCAATGTCATGAGTGAACCCTGGGAAAAGTGAGGCTTTTGTCTAAAATTGTTGTCTAACCTTTACAAACTGTTAGATAATCATATTGGCAAGGGTTACCTATTCACGTCATTGCTCTAGTTTTTTATATAGGGACAAGGTGTGCGTGCGTGTGCGCGCGTGTGTGCGTGTGGTGACGTTGTACTTGTTTTACTCTACAGAGAAGGAGACTGGTGGGAGGCCCGTTCCATCAACACGGGGAAGAAAGGCTACATTCCCAGCAATTATGTGGCTCCTGCTGACTCCATCCAGGCTGAAGAGTAAGAAGCTCCTCCTCTTTGACTCACCAATCAGGTCCCCCTTCCCTGCTCTAATTAGGAGTGCATGACAGCCAGTCAAATAGACACCAATGGCTGGCTGCTTACAGCACACATGACTGGACAACAAAAGAGCTTCTCTCTCACACTTATCCATGTACTCTCTCACTCTCCCTCCCTCTCCCTAACACATACTTACACTCTCTCTCTCTCTCTCTCTCTCTCTCTCTCTCTCTCTCCCCCCCATATTCTTATTCTCTCTCTCTTGCTCTGTTGTTTTCTCTGGTTTCTCACTCTGTCCTTTGCTCTCACTCTATGTCCATCCCTCTGCTCTCACATTAGATTATTCCACCGGATGCATTAATGCACTCTGTCACTGTGTTGTCCTCCTACTGCAGAGGCAGAAGAGAACGCCTTCTGCTGCAATTCACAAATGCATTAAAGTGGCTCGCTTTTGTGGCCCGTAGGCACTGGGGAAACGGACCAGGCCAGAGCAGTAGACAATGTCCGTTTTCTACTATAGCCCAGTGCCATCACCACCACTCTCCCATTCAAGGATCGGGAGGCTGGACACTTCATCGATTCATTGAATTCCCTATAGTATGTTCATTTCCTTGTCTTCTTCCTGTAGATGGTATTTTGGGAAAATGGGGCGCAAGGATGCGGAGCGGCTTCTGCTGGTGCCTGGAAACCAGCGAGGAACTTTCTTGGTCAGGGAGAGTGAGACAACAAAAGGTGAGATCCCATTAGAAAGATATTAACATACTGGGGCATTCATATATTTCACACTGGAAATGTAGGAATAGGCAGGCATCTATATCACCAACTGTAAACACAAATATCAGTAGTTCTGATCAAGGAGTTGATGCTGTTGATGCTATTATACACTACTTAGTTTTATGTGAAGAAGCTACATTTTTTTAGAAATGGTAGGCTGTTGGACTTTAAACTTACACAAAATTCATTGTTTTGAATAATTAACCCAGAGATTTGTCATGAATTTTTTTAAGGGCATAGCAGAAGTAAGATATTTCATTCTCTTATGATTTGTTTCCAATACGTTTTTGTGAAAGAGCAAAAGTGAGTGAAAAGATACAATTGTGTGAAAGATTAATAACCAATGGTCTGTAATCTAGACCCCATTAGCAAATGTGTAGTTTAGTCAGAAGTTGCTGGAAAGCACATTTAAATTCCATCTTAACCACAGCCAGACTTAAGCATCAGTCTTCAAATGATATAGCAAGTGACGCCACTAGTGAGTAGATGTGTTTATAGACTAGAGTTTATAGACTATATTATTATATACAACCGTTTCAAAAAGATATATGAACTAAGTTCTGTAGAATTATCCTTTCAGTCTAGGAGTTCACCTGCTTTCATCAGAGCTCTGTACAATCCCATTAGACCAGGCCGTTCTGGCTCGGTGTACTTTGTACGCAGCAGAAAGGATGACCAAATGGTCAGAGAGGTGCTCTAGAATAGTATAGCAACGATTTGAAACGTCATTAAAAATAAAAATAAAACTTCATTAAAAATGATTTCCTTCATTCCTACAGGAGCTTACTCTCTTTCCATACGAGACTGGGATGACATGAAGGGTGACAATGTGAAACACTACAAAATCCGCAAGCTTGACAATGGAGGCTACTACATCACCACCAGGGCCCAGTTTGAGACACTGCAGAAGTTGGTCAAACATTACACAGGTATTAGATTCACTTCCACGTAGGTTTATCTTTTCGAGATACTGATCAGTTCTTGAGAGATACCATCAATGAGCCAATGAAGCTCAGTGTGCTTCAGTCCATCAGGGGATTACTTTGGAAGTAGGAGTGAAGTGGGTAGGGCAGTCAGATCCAAGTGTGAAGTAAGAAAAGCTCTGAACAGTGGCTGATTGATGTGTGAGTGACGGCAGCAGGTGTGTGACATCTGTACACAAGGCTTTTCATTCACCGGGACTGTCATTAATCTTGATTTAGTGGCCAAAGGAGAGTGTTGAGCAGGCTTTTTGACACCACAGCCACTTTAATCTCATGAGCTGGTTACGTGACCAGGATGGTGTAGAATAAGATCTCATAAAGCTTTCAGTTTGTTTAACTACTCAAATTTAAGTTTATTTCTGAGCAAATTGTGGATTTGAAGGCTTAAAATAGTAAATAATAAAATATATATGGGTGTGTATGAGTATCTATGTAATATAGGACACTTACTCACTATAACCTAACCCATTGTTTATTATTGTATTTGTGTCTGTGTGTAGAGCATGCAGATGGGCTGTGTTACAGACTAACAACAGTGTGCCCAACGGTGAAGCCCCAGACTCAGGGCCTGGCTAAAGATGCCTGGGAGATCCCACGTGAATCACTACGCCTGGAGCTTAAACTAGGGCAGGGATGCTTTGGAGAGGTCTGGATGGGTAAGACACCACACACACACAGACCCACACACACACAGACACCTACCCACCCACCTACCTACCTACCTACCTACCTTTATGGTCCTGATCTTCAGGTTTAGCTCCTAACATACCTGGTATAGTTTTTAATGCGAGAAGAAATTCCAGTCTTAAATTCTAACAAAACCCTGTGTCAGCAAGAAACGGATGCCACAGTTTTGTTTCTGAAGCACTGCATCATGCACCTCAACACAAACACTGTAGTTAATGCTGCCTTATTTTGTCAACACACTGTTAAACTAGCCAAGCCAAGTTTTTGAGACAGTCTTTCACCAGGATCTGTATCAAAGTCACTGTTACATTCTGCCTCTTTCGTTGCTATGAGAACCTGGGCTAGAGATTGTACCTGTGATTTGTGTCTACAGCAGCACCAGGGTAGCAAAATGGGTGCTGTTCTAAAAGTTGTTGCTCAGACAAAAAGTACAGTTCCTGAAACACTGTTTGAAGAAGCACTGCTCTGGGAAGTCAAGCTGCGGCATCCACCCTTCTGTGACGTGTCAGCAAAGACAGTCTGACAAAGCACCTCTGTGGGAAGTGCCACGGCTAATAGCTAAAAGCTAAACTTGCTAAGCTTGCTAAAGCTAAGCTTGACTGGGTCATCTTCTCTTTGCACTGGGAAAAACTTGGGAATAATAAAATATTTATAATCACACTTTTCTTTTTACAGTGATAAAATTTCTAGGCTATAGTTTATACATGAAATGGCAACTTTAAATGAAACTTTAAATGAACAATAAATGCATTCTGTGGCGCCTTTTAACTAGGGTTCATCTATCTGTTGCTTAGTAACATGAGACTTGCAGTTTGGTGTAGTCAGATGAGGAATTGACCTACTATGTTCAGTAGAAACCATGGATACATTGTAGGAGATTGTAAGGTACTTAAAAACATTCCGGAGCGCTCTTTCAGAGTTCAGACAATCGGAGAAAAATGACATTTATAATTTCGCCCCAAAAATGCAAACAAGGATCTATTTAGGTCAAAGCTGAGTCTGTGGCTGATCTCATGAATATTCATACAGCACATTGTCCTATTCATTGGTTTCACAGAACTGTTTATTCCTCCTTTTGAAAAGAGTTGTGATGAAAATTGTCTCCCTACAAAGAGACACAAAGATTGCATCATCTTCTTTACGAATCAGAGCAGGGAGGAGATCAGATTCCCTGTAAAGGGTTGTATCAGTTACATACTCCATTAAGTACTCTGCGCCTCTGGCTCAGCAACAGATTTGACATGAATCTGGCTCAGAGCACACTCTGACGTGCACCTTCTCAGGTTAAGCATTTGAATATTTGAACTCCATGTCCTGAGCTGTTGTTCAGCAGGGTGGGAGATGTGCGCAACGAGCCCTTGGTGAATTCAAGTGCAGCGGGCTGCTGTAGACGTGGTAAACGCCACTTACCTCTTTTATCACCATGTTCAAAGCCTGGCTTACAACAAGCATCAACATGTCACAGAACATTATGCAATCTGAGGAATTCCTCTCCCTTGCTCTTGCGCAGTTTCGTTGCTCAGGCTGGAGAATCGTTTTTACTTGGAATGAGACCTCGTAGAAGCAGAAGTATCAAAAATAGCCTACATTCAAAGACTGCAGGATAAAGTGGTTCATATCTGACTTGCTGTCTAAATTTGGGTTCATGCTGATCTTTTTTCAGGTGGCCTATATTTGATTAGTTTACTTGTGGATCCTGAACTGGCAAAACTGGCAAAGAACAAACACAACCACCTTCTGTTTTCACTATGGTTAACGGAGACATGCCATGTGAAAAGCAGAGTGACCTGCTGTTTTTACTCTGGACACCAAAGTAGCTGCACTGAAAAAAAAGTGTAAAGGAAAGAGCAGACAGGTGAAAGTCACTGAAACAGATACATGAAGTTCAGTTCCTTTCACGTATTTCATATGAAGAGGAAAGTGAGAGAAGCCAAACCAAACTCCGTATCAGTGCCATATCATATCAGCATCAGGAAAAGATGCTTCTGATTACAGTGGCACACTGAGGTTTAGGATTAACAGTATAACGTAGAACAGCTGAGCTTGGAAGCTTTTGGCTGATTTAACTTAACTGAGCAACTAACATGCAAACTACTAGCCAGTTACCTCCAACAATAAAATGGAATCAAAAATAAAACACAAAAGTCAACATGAATACGGCAGATAATCACATGCCTGCTTCAGAACAATGTGGCAAACTGATCAAACTGCCATGGTTGGGGCAGTTTGTTTAGCTTCTTTCTGCTGAGGAGGTAACTTTATGATTTGCATGCTGACTTAACTCCCTTACTCTCTCTAATAAACTTAGAAATCACAGAATGATAATAAAATAAAAGTTGATTTGGAGTCACTGGGAGAAGAACTATCAGTGCTAAACATGAGCACTTCCTCTGTGTCAGACATGTTATTGGACAAAAAGTTGTGTTTCAAAGTTCGCCAGCAGTGAACTCTACAGGAAGTTGAATATTTTATTGGGCATATAAATTGCTCATCACCCCAAATCCAATTAAAGGGAACCGGATTTCAATCGCAAAAAATAAAGAAGGCCTAAAGAAGCCTCGGGTTGCTAAGAAACGTCCCTGCAATGAACAAAATGGACATTCGGGTGATTGGTTTGATTACAGCTGCTGTTTAAATTATTTATTGCATCAAAATCTCGATCAGTGGAGTAAATTTAGAATTTTTTCCATTTAAAATGTGGTGTTCTGCATTTAATTTTATTGATGCCTAATCCTGCTTTTACATGCACACTGCATGGTCAAAAGTATTGGGACTCCTGCTCATTCATGGTTTCTTCATAAATCAAAGCTATGTGTTTTTCCAGTAAGACCTTCTAGTAGATTCTGTGGCACTGCAATGAAGATTTGATTGTATCTCTCTCTCTCTCTCTCTCAGGCACATGGAATGGTACTACGAAGGTGGCAATTAAGACACTGAAACCTGGCACCATGTCGCCTGAAGCTTTCCTGCAGGAGGCTCAGATCATGAAGAAGCTCAGACACGACAAGTTGGTGCCTCTGTACGCTGTGGTGTCTGAGGAGCCCATCTATATAGTCACTGAGTATATGGGCAAAGGTAACTAATTAGAGCTGCAAGTAAATATATTGATATTCCATTATTATAATCGGCACTTATAAGTCTGAGAGCATGGTGGTATCCCAGTAAAGGATTGTGAGTCATCCTAGGTTAAGTGCAATTGTCACTGTACCAGATACCAGAGGTAAACTGAGAGCTGAGCCTGGGGTACTGTCTGAAAGAACTAAAGAACACCTCCCACTGGATAGATATGTCCTGGCTGGCCTAGGAGCACCTGGTAGAACTGGTCTGATTGGTAGAACTGGCTGGTGACAGGGATGGCTGGCCTGCTGTGCTTTCCTCTAATAATTAAATATTGTATTCATATGTGCAAAACAGATTAATAGTAACATAGCTGCTGTCTTAGGCAAAGTTTTGGGCACCTCAAATTAGAGTGTTGAGTATGTGTGGTGGAGCAAAATCTACAGATTCCTCCACATTTGCATGTTCCTGAGCAGGAGTAGTTTGTGCTCAATTGAACATATATTTAAACAAATGTGGCAAAGACAGTGGCATATTGTAATGGTTTTACTCTGGTTTTACTGCACTCAACACGGTCGTCCCCAAAGTGTCCCAAAAGCTTTTATCTCATCACAGGTTCTTTTCTTTTAGCTCGTAGACAATGGGATGGCATTTTGCAGCGTTTATCACAATGAACAGATGTGATTCTGAGAAAATAAGCTTCAGTTTTCAGCCATTGTGCTGAATTGGGAAATGTAACCCTGTTTTGGTGTTGTAGTGTCTGCATTTTAATATCAATACTGTATGTTAGATAATCCAGCACAGAAAGGAAACTACTGAGCTATATAAGCTAGAAAGCAATAATCATTACTAAATGAGTTTCTGCCGTTTTTCACTTCTGTTTAGCGGAGTGAAGCATTGTTTAAGGGGAAAAAAAACTGCTGTAGCAAGAAAACAAGATGGTTTGATTGCCTCTCAACCAACCGTCTTGCGCAGCTGGAACTAACAGATATACCATAGCTATGCTGAATGCAAGATCCATATTTGATCTTTCTGTTGATAATGAATTTGTTTGTACTTGAACTGTGTGGGTGTTAATACGCTGCCATTGTTTCATTTTTTTTTTGCACGTTTGGAATTGTGTAGCTGGTACACCACACTTACCCTGATTAATTGCTGTGTGTGTTTTCTAGGGAGTTTGCTGGACTTCCTGAAGGAAGGTGAAGGCAA
>CM067524.1:11119597-11227097 GCA_034509495.1 Acestrorhynchus altus | reverse complement strand
AGAACTCAAACAGCTTCTTCTGGCCAGCCAGATCTGATAATTGTCCTGAGGCTATTTGTGCACTCGCCTTAATTAAACTGCTAATGCGTCACTAATGCCTTCAACTCAAACTGTTAATGGGCTTTCCGTAGCTGAACCCACAACTGCTCCGTTCCTGTGTTTGTAACCTTAACAAGCCACAAATTGATGGCTTAGTACATAGTACATGAGTATTAGAGTATTTTAATTTTTTTAAGCCTGGCTTGCTTTCCTGCAGATTGCTGATGCATGGCTCTCATCGAGAGAATGAACTATATCCACAGAGACCTGCGGGCAGCTAACATCCTGGTGGGGGATAATCTGGTCTGCAAGATCGCTGACTTTGGCCTGGCCAGGCTAATCGAAGATAATGAGTACACTGCAAGACAAGGTGTGTGAGCAGGCCTTTAAGCCAAGTGCTCTGGTAAAATCTGTTTGTATTCATGTATCAGAATTCACTTTGCACACTTTGTTGTTCACATCACACACCGTTGAAGTTATTTATTAGAAGCTCATTTTCATACTTCATGCAGTCTGAAGGTAGTAGTTATTAAACAGTGTCATGCAGTCATAGCGTCCTTGTGCTTATGCTCGTGATGACAGCCAATCACTTTAGTAAGCACGTTGGATTGGGTGTGGCCAGAAACTGTGAAAGCAGTTACACTGTTGAGGTCAAATAGGTCTGGCCGTGAAAAGTATTCACAGCGTCACTTTTTGCACATTTTGTCGTTTCAGCCTTATTTCATAATGGATTAAATGCATTTTTCCTCAGAATTCTGCCACCCTAAACCCCACAACGTCAAAGTGAGAAAAGTGTGTTTGAAATTTTTGCACATTTATTAAAAATAAACACACAAATAACACGTACATAAGTATTTACAGCCTCAAAATTGAGCTCATGTGCATCTTGTTTCTACTGATAATCATTCAGATGTTTCTACAGCTTGATTGGACACCTGTGGTACATTCAGTTGATTGGACATGATTTGGAAAGACACACAACTGTTTATAAGGTCCCATAGTGGATACGTGCTTGTCAGAGCACAAACCAAGCCAAGAACTCTAAGAAGTTGTCTGTAGACCTCAGAGAAAATGATTTTATTGAAACACAGCTCTGGGGAAAGGTACAGAAGACATTCTGCTGCATTGAAGATCCCAATGAGCACAGTGGCCTCCATCATCCATAAATGATGTTAAATGTTTGGAACCTCCAGGACTCTACATAGAGCTGGTCACCTGGCCAAACTGAGTGATAGAAGGGTAGAAGGCTTAGACAGGGGAGGCATCTTTCGCTGGGAACCCAATGGAACTATGATGGAGTTCTAATGTTTTCAAACCATTTCTGTAGTAGAAGAAGATTGAAATTTTTAGACTGGAATGCAAAGCATGTCTGGAGGAAAACCAGGACCTGCTCATCACCTAGCTGATACCGTCTCTACAGTGAAGCATGGTGGTCTCAGCATCATGCTGTGGGGATGTTTTTGTGCAGCTGGAACTGGGAGACTAGTCCGGTCAAGGGAAAGATGACTGCAGTGATGTACAGAGACACCTTTGATGAGAACCTGCTCCAGAGTGCTCTGGACCTCAGACTGGGATTAAGGTTTATTTATCCAACAGGACAACGACCCTAAGCACACAGCCAAGATAAAGTGGCTTCCAGACTCTCTGTGAAAGTCCTTGAGTGACCCAGCCAGAGGCTGACTTGAACTCCTATTTGAAGATCTCTGAGATCCTATTTGAATCCATTTTGAAATAAGGCTGTTAACATGAAATGTGCGAAAGTGAAGCTCTGTGAATATTTCCAGATGCACCGTGTGTGTGGACGCCATTTCTAATGGTTTGAGTGTATGTAAAGTTTGTTTGCATTGTTCATAGAGAACTTGCAGCTTATCTATTCCCTGTAAAGAAATGAGTTCTGGAATTCTGTAGCTCCATCCAATGCTTTTGGGATGAGGTGGAATGGTGGTCATATAAGATTAACCCTTGTTAATGAGTGAGGTCAGCAGATAATGGCCAGATTAGTTGGAGCTGAAGTAAAGCTATAGTAACTTAGAAAATCACACACAAATGTGGTGAGCAAAAGCATCTCAGATGCACAAAACCTTTAACTTTGAAGAACACTACCATCTACGTCTGTCAGTGAAGAACAGAAAGTTAGACACAGGCTCACCAAACCTGGACAGTTTAACGCTGGAGAAACATAACTTGCTCTGATTCTGGTAGATTTTGCAGGAGATCTTTATACTCTAAATCTCTTGTTCTACCACATTCCAAAGGTGTTCTACTGGATTCAGATCCATGGACTCAACCTGCTTTGTGTCAGTGCTGGTGGAGGTGGTGTAATGGTGTGAGGAATGTTTTCTACACACTTGGGTTCATTAATACCTCAATCATCATTTGGATGCCACAGCCTGTTCGAGGAATGTTGATGACCATGTGGATCCCTTCTTGACCACAACTGAACCATGTTCTAATGGGTACATCAAGCAGGATCATGTACTGTGTGTCACAAAATCCCAAACTGGGTAATGAAGATGACAATGAGTTGACAATGAGTGTTCTTCAGTGGTCATCCCGGCTCAAATTGTGATCTGAATCCAGTAGGGGTAGAACACTCCTTTTCTTTCTCTCTCTCTCTCTCTCTCTCCCTAACTCTCTCTCTCTCTCTCTCTCTCTCTCTCTCTCTCTCTCTCTCTCTCTCTCTGGGTCTCTCTGGGTCTCTCTCTCTCTCTCTCTCTCTGGGTCTACACCTACCTGTTGCTGGCAGGATTAGGTGTGCTGCCTGCTTTCAGTGCAGCTGGATTATTGAATTCCAGACTGACAGTAATTGTACACCATTATTTTACTATACTATAAATTACTATATTACTATACTATAAATTACTATATTACTATACTATAAATTACTATATTTTTCTTTGGAGAGGTGTGTTTTTGAACAAAATAAGCTTTGAACTAAAGATAGATGGACATTTATTAATATTCTCAATCAGGGTTAGATTTTTTTTTATAGCCCACGGTATTGAAGCACCATGCTAACAAACACAGCCTCAAGCACAAACAATAATGACCGATAAATAACTTACCTCACTTTTCCTCCAGGAGCCAAGTTCCCCATCAAGTGGACAGCGCCTGAGGCTGCCCTTTATGGCCGCTTCACCATCAAATCCGATGTCTGGTCGTTCGGCATCCTGCTGACAGAGCTGGTTACAAAGGGTAGAGTACCATACCCAGGTAAGCCCTTTATATACTGCACATCTGTGTGTGTCTCCAGAACGGCTCATATTTCTTAGAGTCATTATTTGTGTAGCTTATACTCTTTAAATCTGCCACACAAATCCACACTCATGTATTTTTGAGTATCATTTAAAATCAAGCAGATTTGTAAATAATATTAATATATAAATAAATAATAATACAGTAGTGTAATTTAGTTGAATCAAAGGAGGAGCTCTGTAGGATACAGATAGAAGTTCTGTTAAGTTAATTCTCATTACTACTACATCCATCAATGTTTGTGTTCTTTATTAAAAAGAAAAAAAATGAAAAGCTCTTCTCAGCTTCGAGGTAGCAAAAACTGGGGACACTAAAAATGTTTGCAAGTAAATCCATTATAAAATGGAAAATGTTGGTTTTTTTTTTGTTTGTTTACTTTGAAATATTTTACTTTTAATTATTGAACTAGAGATGGTTTAAACTTCTGCTTTAACTCGTGATTCATTTTTTCTCTGGTTAATATTAGTATATTTGTCATCAGGATTGTAATGACTTTATACTTCTGCTTAATTTAATTTTTAACATTATAGCGCTATTTCTTGGGGTTGAAGAGGAGTCTTTTCCCTCTGGATCAATAAAGAATCTATCTATCTATATGATGCCATGCTGGTTGTTTAGCAGTACCATGCTGTCCAGAGCAGCTGCTGCTCTAATGTGGCTCACCAAGTTTAATTAACACCTTTTCTACCAGCCTGCTTATCAAAAGCTATCTGTTGACCCTTTTTGAAGGGCATGGTTTCCCTCTTTACAGCACAGTTAGCTGCCCTGTCTGCGCTGTTCAGTGCTCCCCCTGCTGGAACGTGCTGGGCACTGCTGAGCATGTAATGACTTATCTGAGGCAGCCATCTGGCTCAGGCAGGCATGAACACTGACCAGCCACCAGTTTTTATTTACTGCCAATCTGTGCTGACTAGCATGCTTGGCAGCAAAGCAGCCTTTGCTGCAAATTACCAATCAAGTTACCAGATTTACCCCATATCTCACACTTAATAAAACAAGCATGTTCATTAAATTGTTCATAGACCATATATGGACATATATCTTACATGCACTGAGGGGTTTCCTCTTGCTCTGTCACTCTATCTGTCTTGTGCTCACTTTAACACTCCATCTTGCTTGGCCTGTGTCGCTGTTAATGTGCTTTTGGAGATCATTTCTTGGTATCTTCAACTCTGTTTAACTGTTCACGGTAATTTGACCAGGGGTGTCCAAAATTTGCATGCTGCTGCATTCATGGCTTGACTGTCTCCCCAATTTCAGTCACCTGTCTAGCAATCATTCACTCTCACTCTCCTTGCTCCAGCCTCTCTCTATCTCTACCTCCGTCTTTCTCTCTCTCTCTCTCTCTCTCTCTCTCTCTCTCTCTCTCTCTCTCTCTCTCTGCTGTTCTCCTCAGTTGTGCATCATTAGATCTTGTGTATAATTGATGAGCTGCCGCATGTTCGTGTCTTGAATCATTGAGTATTCCTGTAATGACTCCTCATGTTCATATGAAGAATTTAAACGTTCAGCTTAGACTTTGTGTGATCTGCTGAGCTCGCCACTCGGGATCAGAATGTTCAGAGGTGTCTGGACCGTCTGTCGGGTAATGTCCAGTAATGGAAAAGACATCTACCATTTGGTCCTTTACTTTCCTATGAGCCTCTTTAGAACAGGTAGTTGTAGAAGTGCTGTACATACAGACTTAAAGAAAGCAGGCAGTTCAAAGAGGTCCAGCAAAATTCAGCATCGTTCTGTCTCATTGTCATGTTAATGAAACCAGTTTGAGATGGCTTGCTTTGAGACATGGTGCATGATCCTGCTTGATGTAGCTGTTTAGAAAATGGGTAAATTGCAGTCATGCAGAGATGTCTTGATCATTCCCATTCGGTTGGCTTGTTTGTTTTGCAGGTATGGTGAACAGAGAGGTCTTGGAGCAGGTGGAAAGGGGCTACAGGATGCCATGTCCACAGGGCTGCCCCGAGTCCCTACACGAGATGATGCGCCTGTGCTGGAAGAAAGAGCCGGACGAGCGGCCCACCTTCGAGTACATCCAGTCCTTCCTGGAGGACTACTTCACCGCCACTGAGCCACAGTACCAGCCTGGAGACAACCTGTAGAGATGCGCTCCCTTTGCAGGCCAGGCACGGTCAAACCAGTGTGCCGCCACCACCACCTCCCCTACGCCCTCCCTGCACACTTCTTCTCAATAGGGTTTCTCTCTTTCACCCCTTGTTTTTGAGCTGTCATGTTTGTCAGTGTGTGGAAGGCACCATTTGAAACCTTATGACGTCAGTACCTTATGAGGACAAGTGTGTAGAGATGTTCATTAGGGAAGTGTGGAATGTGGAGTGTGGACCAGGCCCAGGCCATTCCCTCTGTCCACATTCTGAGAAGTGTTGTGCAGAGTGAGAGAGCTGGGGAGAAAAGCGATGAGCTTAGTGCTGATGGCTGGTTCACAGTTGCACAAATGTTTGTTTGTTTGTTTTTTTCTTTTTCTTTATTGATCAGTCCAACATCACACCTTGTTTTTCCTTTGTCTTTTTTTTAAAACTCTCCACTCCTTGTTTTTCTGCTAAAATCTTTGACTTTTAAAATCAAAAAACCTTGTTTTACAATGTTGTTGTTGATTTTGATTTATATTTCATTTTTTTCAGTAGTTTCATTAGTTTGTTTAAAAAAGTGACCAATAACTGTGGTTGAAAACTGACAGCATTGCCTAAAGCTGTTGGTTGTGCTGTCACTGAGAGAGAGAGCGAGATTGAGAGAGAGAGCGAGATTGAGAGAGAGAGAGAGATTGAGAGAGAGAATATGCTTGCCATTGTGAATGTATGAGAGCAGTGTGAAGAGCTGTGTGAGAATGAGCTGGAGAAGAGTTTGATCTTGTAAGTTAAACACGTGGGAGAAGATATGTGGGTGAGATTTATGTCAATGTCAGTAATTGAAAAATCATGATGTAATGATTTCTTAGGTTTTTGTTTTTATTCAAACTTACGACTTGATGCATCAACTAGTGATGTTTCAGGCATGTGAGCTCCACCTAGTGCCAGCCAGAACGTTTCTACAGTGCTCCGAAGATGCACTAAGACAATGAGGCCATTGTTGCTTCGTATTGGGGAAGGGGAGGGGGGCTATTTATGGTTTGTGCACATGATTTGTCCAGAATTGTTCAACAGAAAGTCTATATTCTTCAGAGTCTTTAGACTTTAAGGAGGGTTCGTGCTAAAACCTGTAAAATGCTAATACTGTTATATCATTCACCCAGCCGTGGACCCGATCTCTCTGGATTATCGAGTGGAAATCTGCATTAAAAGAGAATTTGTACCTGATTCGGTGGTTAATATGTTACCAAGTCATTCAGATGTTTTTGGTGTGAAGTGGTTCATTGTAGAGAAACTTGCTGACTCTTCACATTTCTTTACAGTGATGGCAGTGGTGGCCAGGGATGACCAGCAAAACTGTGATTGATTGGTATGAACAAGTCCAAAGTATTCCCCACTTTGTACCACCCCTTTGCAGCACCAGCACCAGCCCTGAATGTTGGCACAATGCCAGCCTGACAGGTTGGGACAATGGGTTCATGCTCTTAGTCAGATTCTTCAGCAGAAATCAGTTTTGTTGACCCTGTGTTCACTGCAGCCTCATCTTTCTGTTCTTTGCTGATTGAAGTGAAGTCCCAAAATGGTCTACTGTTGTAGTCCATTCGTCTCGAGGCTGAATATGTTGTGTGTTCTGAGATGCTTTTCTGCTCACCACAGTTGCACACCATGTCTATCTGAATTACTACTACCGGTCTGGCCAGGAACCCTGATGTCTACAATGCAAATAGTTATTTAATCTACTTTCCAGAATGAGTGAACCTGCTTCTACTGTATTTAATATGCAGTATTTAAGCCGAAATATAAAACCAGTATGTTGTATGATTTGTTCTGGCATTATTTCATAACCATTTCATGTAAGCAGCTTTCTGTGATGTCTTGAGCTTTTCTAGAATTGAGCTTCTCACACCAAACCTTTCTGAATGACCTTTAAATCATAAGCATTATTAAAAAAAGGAAAGAATTCCCCCTTTAAAACATGGCTTAGTCTGTGAAAACACTAAACATTTCAAATACTCTAGTATTGTGTACATGTCATACAACAGCTCTGGATTCTGAAGGTTTTTGATCTGTTGCGATGCTACAAAACGAACTGTCACTACATTTCATATTGGAAGAACCACTAAGACACATTTGTAAATCGATTACTGTGCTCACTTTGAAGTGCTTACAGTCAGAGCATTTTGAGACCGCCTGATCTCACATTGTGTTTCTGGAACTCTGTCACCCTCTGCTGTTTACCTGAGGTGTTGTAGGTTTCTTCTGCTACAACTCTATACTTCAGATGGGTTTACATATGGGAGCTTCAGCCTAACTGCTGAAACATTTCCAATTCCAATGCGCCTTCTAGCCTGGCCTAACGAAAGAGCTTTACAATTATTAATGTCATGCTACACGTCCTGTGATGTTCTCCTTTCACTCTATACATAAATGGCTTGCTTTGCCAAGCCTGGACATGGATTCATCAATGGTGATTTTAGTAGCAGTTTAAAATGGACAGGATAATAATAGTGTATTAACAGTTCATAACAGTTCTTACCTCAATAACAGTTTTTTTTATGTAGCGCTACAAGGGGTGTGTTTGTATGTGTGTGATCGTAAGATGTCAGCAGTTATGTAATTTGGTTTGAATGGAGTCCAAACATTCAGCTTGTGAACTGAAGGTGCAGATGAGTGTTTTTGTGTTTGTTTGGTTTTTTTTTCAGATCCTACTTTGGTGTGTAGAGAAGCCTCAGTTTTTGTCCCCCTCTATTGTGATTCCTTTGTCCAGGGGTCAAGAGTTTCCATCATTGTTATGAGAATGAACACCAACCGATCCCCCTTTTCACACCACTGCCTCCCCTCCCTTTGTTTCTCCTTCCCAGAAAGTCATGGGTGTTTTAAAAGGGCTATGGACAAGTTTGTGATATATCTTTAGTTCTTTTATGGGGACTTTTTAAAGAAAAGAAGAAACAGGCCAAGGTGCAGGGCAGAGCCTTGGCTGCAGGGCAGGAATGGAGTAAGTGTGGAGAAAATGTGTGAACCAACATGTTGGCAACAAATTACTAACCTGAAGAATTTGTACAGTGAAAAATAAAGTTTTACGTAATGCTTTTCATTTCCCTGCGGCTTTGTTTGTGTGACTCATCAGAGCCAGACCTGCTGTTTTTCAACTTGGTTCAAGGTTAATCTGTTAATGAATAGTGTTGACTTTTATTAGGATTTTTATTATATGAAAGTAATGGATTGGCTTGTGGTCTAGACAGGCACACACTTTACAGACTGAAGCTCCAAGAGAAGGTATCCTCTGTAGTTTATCACCCACCACCCCACAGTCATGGGGGAAATCTGGTTTTGATATTGCAATTTAACTATATAAGTGCTAATATCATGCAAACTATAGTTGTTTTGTTGTCTTCCACAATCCGTGTTTGTTGTCTTGTTTTATCTTTATTCTACTGTTCTGTTTGCAGAATCATTCCTGGCTGTGCTTAAAATCCGTGCAAGAAGGAAAAATATTTCATTTATTATAACCTAATGAAACACATACTTTAAAAAGCACTTTGAAAGATCGTAATGTAGATGATAATTCACAATTGTGGTTAATGGTGGGAGATGTGCAAATGAAATTGAGAAACTCTTGTACAGTGATGGACAAAATGTGGTGTGTTAATTGTTAGTGCCAAACTTTTATATATTATTATATATTTTTGTTAATTTTGGTTAATATTGTATTCCAGTATCAATATAAAAATATAAAAGCCACAGGAAAAAATGCCAAGAATGCCCACAATGGATGACTGTAGCTACAGACTTTTGAAAAATAGATTTGTCAACTCTGAGACCTCCTCCTATAGAAATATGATATTCTAGTAACAGTACAAATAAACCCTGTGTTAAACTTCTGCTGAGGGTAGACACTATTTTTCATGATGCAATCAAAGTTATCTTGACCATATTTTGCAGTAGATACTGGTTAGTATTGGAAGTTTAAAAAAAATCATCTTTCATTTCAGCTAAAAATAAAAGTTTTACTTTTACTACATTTTATAGAACATGTAAAGTCAGACTTATTTGTGTTTATTTACATTTGCAGGCTGTGGTTAATCAGCAGGTTGACCAAAGGTTGATATATGCAGAGATATGTTCTCCAATGGTGGCAGAGAAGACAGGACTTGAAACACAGATGTAAACATTAAAATCCTGGTTGGATGCATTTTTAAATTCAATGAGCTTTATTACTGCAAGATGACCAATCTTATTTCGTACCATATAACTGCCTTTAGCATCTGTATTGCAAGCAATGTTCTAGTTAAAATATATTGAAAGCATAATGGCATGTGTTTTGTGGGAGTAGACTAACTTTATTGAAGTATGTTTGGAAAAGTAGGCAGTGTTTGTTAGTGGAAGTCTTTAACTAACGCTATGTTTCAGTGTACGCTAGCAGGACCCCCACTGTACAAATGCAGTTTATGGCCACAGAGCTGCTTATGCATGGTTTCATAGGGTCTAAAAGTGTGAAGCAAGATCAGTAACTCACAAGACAAAACTTACTTGTTCACTGTAAGTTCACTGTAACTGTTTTTATGAGAGCAATAAGTGCTCATTTCAAAGCTGCGCCACAGCTGAGGGTTGGGTGGCTTTATTCCCTTCTAACCCATGGTTGACATTAGATATGGTGCTAATATGTTCATGCTTATAGTGTGACACAACAGATAACACCACCAGTAAGACACTACACCATGTGGGAGTTTGATTCCCAGTCTGGGCAACTATGTTGTGCTACACCAATAAGAGTCCTTGGGCAAGACTCTGACACTACTCTGTCCTTTCTCTGTAATACAAGTAACCTTGTAAATTGCTCTGGATTAGCGCATCAGCTAAATGCCATGAATGTAAAGGCTTATCGTTTCCAAAGAGTTCTATTTCTCTACAGCGCCTTGACAAGCTGTGGGTGTGCATTTGCACATCATACGTGAGCAATGGGTGCTAGCTAAATGGATTCATTAGAAGGGGTGTCCAAAAACATTTGGACATCTAGTGTATATTTTCATTAGGAACCATTTTAGGTAAAGGGTGAGCCTTTGTAATGGTAGCATAAGGAAAGTTTGTCTAAATTTACAACTTTGTCCATGTTCATCTTTGTTTAGCTTGCTGTGAAGCAAACCTTGTTTTGAGGGTTGTAGGCAACAGTCTGTAAACAAGTAAGGTTGGTGTTTCCATTAACCAGGAACCGTACACCTCGTCATAGAATACATTTTTCTGCTGAATGTAGGCTTTGTGTAAATCTCTGCTGTGAGGGAGGTACTGTGTTTCTTTGCAGGCTGATAAAACTCAAACAGACCCAAATTCTAGGCATATGGGATGCAGCTGACCTGCTCAATTTTTCTCATGTATCCTGAACTGGTGAAGCTTAAAGTTTGGCTTGGAAAGCAGAGAACACATGGATGGGATTCAAACTAAACATCACATCGTCTTATCGATGGATGAATTTCATGGCTGCCCCAAGAGGAACATACCAGTATAGATAACCTGCTGATAAGAGCAGAATGCAGACTTCACTATAATCAGACTTTTTGTTGGCATGCTGGGATGGGCTGCAGCTTCATAGTGGTCTGCTCATATTACCTTCAAAGCTGTTGAAGAAAAGTCAGATTTTGAAGTCTAATCTTGAATGTCTCAAAATGGGCCAAGTCCAAATGTACATCAGCTGTACAATCAATGGAGCAGTTTTCAGTCCATTTCAGTTTATTTGAGAAGATAGAGATGTCTTGACATCAGCAACATACAGTCAATGCAATGAAATATATGTAATGTGATGGGCAGTTTCATTTACTAGTGCCCTAATATATTAACTGTCGAGTTCTGTGATAAATAGAACACATTAAAGAATTTTACATTGCTTTAATTTTTACACTGTATAATCATTTTTCTACTTGTTTAACGTGTGTGCTGTTGGTGAGACACAGACACAAAACGATCTGTTTCTTCTCCAGGTAGCCTCAAGCATCTTCCTGCCTAAAATCAGAAATGTGACAATGTCAAAAGCCCCATCCCAAGGTATGTTTAAGGATTCCTAATAGCTCCAGGCTATATGTGCTTGCCTAAGCTCTAAAGTACATTTAACATCAAGTTTAACATTAGGACCAAAATTCCCATAGACGTGAGCATGTATTCAAAAAGGGCTGTTTTGGGCATATTCCTGTTTACACTGCGCACATATGATTGCCCTACCCATCCTAGTGGTTATATTTTAAAGTTTGCAGACGATATATCAGTGGATGGATGCATCACACACAGTGATGAGCCTGGCTACAGGCAGGAGGTGGAACACCTGGAGGATTGGTGCAGGGAGAACAATCTGCATAACGTGAAGAAGACAAAGAGTAGTATGACTGCAGACACACCCATCCCCCTCTGCACAGAGGAGGATCTGCAGTGGAAGCGGTCTCCAGTTACAGGTACCTGGGTGTGCACCTGAGAAACAACCTCACCTGGGGCAACAGGCAGTTGAGGCACGCAGGACTCGGGAGCTCAGTCCTCACCTACTTTTATACAGGGGTTGGACAAACTGAAACACCTGGTTTTAGACCACAATAATGTATTAGTATGGTGAACTAGGGCCTCCTTTTGCGGCCAGTACAGCGTCAGTTTGTCTTGGGAGTGACATTTTTTGGATACAAACCGGGTTAGCACCCGAACATCCCTTTCAGACAGCTTCCTCTTGCGTCCACAGTTAATCCTGTTGGATGTGGTTCGTCCTTCTTGGTGGTGCTGACGTTACCCTGGATACTGTGGCTCTTGATACATCACAAAGACTTGCTGTCTTGGTCACAGATGCACCAGCAAGATGTGCACCAACAATTTGTCCTCTTTTGAACTCTGGTATGTCACCGATAATGTTGTGTGCATTGCAGTATTTTGAGCAAAACTGTGCTCTTACCTGCTAATTGAACCTTCACACTGTGCTCTTACTGGTGCAATGTGCAATTAATGAAGATTGGACACCAGGTTGGTCCAATTTAGCCATGAAACCTCCCACACTAAAATGACAGGTGTTTCAGTTTCATTGTCTTACCCCTGTAGATAAGCGGTGGAGAGTGCTCTGTGATCTAGCATCAACATGTCATAGAAGCTCCTCTGCTGCAGAGAGGAAAGCTCTGGAGAGGGTGGTGAAGACTGCACAGAGGACTGTTGGAGTCAGCCTTCCCACCACCATGGACATGTACACTTCCAGATGCAGGAAGAGGGTCGCATGCATCATGAAGGATCCCACTTACTCATACACTGCTATATGCATATCCAGTTGCTCACATCTGTGGCCCATGTTCATGTTGCTGTTTACTGCACCTTATTTATATTATTTATTGTTCTTGTATCTCCTTTGTTATATCTTTATACATGGTTTATTTCTGTTCTCCAGTATGAGCATCAATAAAGAAGTGGTATTAAGAAAATGAGGCTCAGCTGAGAGATGCTGTGCCTTCTCTCTCCGAAATACTACAAACGGAAGGTTTGGAGGTGATTCTCATGTACTGACTGAAAAGATGATCAACGAAAGGTGTGTTTTTTTATTAAAGATATATGTTAGTTAACCCACAACTGTATCATCATGGGTTTGATTAAATGTATTCTTTAATAATATAGTGACTGAGTCTTCATTTGTTCTAATATATAATTAATGCTCTATGTGACTCTTGTGTTGCAGCTCTAATCCTAAATACTTGGGAACTGAATTTACAAAAGCATAAAAAGAATCTTGAGATAATAACTAAACAGTTCAGAAAAAAGGTCATTATTCACTGGTGTTTTCCTAAGATGTTTTTTAAAGTACAGAAATGTTCATAATTATGCACTTATGATGATAATCATTGTCCTCTTAAATTGCATGGAATCCTAAAGAAAACAGACATTTCATCTTAGGAACAGTTGGTGAACAAGGTCCAATATTCTTAAATGCAATTCTCAAAACAAACTAGAACTTCTCAAATATTCTGACAAGAAAATATTTTCTTAATTTTTTCTTAAGACACTATTTTTGTTGTGTCCTTATATAGCCATATGTAATGCATCACAAACAACATTGTGTGGCTTATCTTAAAAATTAAATCCATGCAGTGGAGAGCAAAATAGAATCAAACTAAGAGTTGAAACTTGGAAGCTGCAAGTGACAGCTGAGGAAACAACAGAAAAATATCACAACATTCTTAAAAAATATAATAATCATGGCACGACACCAGAAAGTCATTCTTTTGCTTTTGTATAAGCTACAAATTCTTTAAGAATAATCACCACTGTTTATTATTCTAATTCAGCATTTTAGGGGCTTTCCCTCTAAATTGTTACAGTCTAACGTGTTTGAGGCTATCATGACCTTAAGTAAATAAAAATGTTGGGTAATCAAAAGAATGAATTATTTGTATATGTGTCACATTGATGTTTGAAAGGATCTATATCTTTTGGCAAAGACAACATCTGTATACAGTGCCTTGCAAAAGTAATCACACCTGGCTTTTTACTTTTGTTACATTGCAACCTATATATTTTAAAAAAAAAATCTGAATTGTATGTGAGCGTATGTGTATAAAATACTGTCAGTGAAGTGAAATGAGATATAAAATGATTATAAGAATTGGAAATAAACTTATAATTGGCATGTACATAAGTATTCACCCCTGTTCACCATTGCTAAGAAGCCCCTAAATAGTTCTGGTCACATGGTTAGTAAAATTAAGTCCATCTGTGTGCAGTCTAAGTCACATTCTGTCAGTATATAGACACCTTTTAGAAAGGCCCCAGAACCTGCATCACCAAGAAGATCTCAAAAAAGTTATTGAGAAGAACAAGTAAGGGTTGGATTATAAAAAAAATATCCAAATCTCTGATGATGCCCCAGAGTGCCATCAAATTCGTTATCATCAAATGGAAACAACATGGTGCCACAAACCTCCCAAGAGAGGGCTGCTCACCAAAACTCAAACTCAACTCAAAGAGGGCATCAATGAGAGGCAGCACAGAGACCAAAGGTAGCCCTGAAGGAGCTGCAGAGTTCCCAAGAAAAGACTGGAGTATCTGTCCATACGACTGCAATAAGCCGTACACTCCATATTAGAGTAGCCAGAAAAAAACTTTACTTACAGTAAGGTTTTCTGGGAACGTGTAAATGTATTGGAATGGCCTGGTCAAAACCCAGATCTTAATCCAATTGAGAATCTGTGGTTAGACTTGAAGATTGCTGTTCACCAGCAGAAACCATTTAACTCTAGCTGGAGTACTTTTACTTTGAGGAATGAACAAAAAATCCCAGTGGCAAGATGTGGCAGCTGATAGAGACTTATCCAAAGTGACTTGCAGCTATAATTGATGCAAAAGGGGCTCAACAAAGTACTAACTTTAGGGGTGTGAATAATTATGCACAATTAAATCTTCTGTTATTTTGTCCTATTTGTTGTTTGCTTCACAAAACATCTGTAGCATGTTCTGTAAATGAGAAGATGTAAGCAAAAAAAGAATTCCAAGTTGTTTTGCATGGCACTGTGCTTGTGTCTCCTTCTTTCCCTCTTACCTGAACTTCTGCTTATACAGGCCCAGAGCCTCATGGGCCACATACTGGATGAATGCGGGGTCCTGCAGCTGTATGCCTGCTGGTACACTGAGTGTGAGAGTGGGAGCGTTCAGGATGTTTACCTCCACTTTTGTGTCTGTTGCTGGCATGTTTACTTCTTCTTCAGTCACTACCTGCCAACACAGCATTTTCAAAAATGTATGATTAACAGAATTGACAGACCTTTGCACAAAACATAGCTGATCAGCCAGGTCATGTTTGTGGCTTCTTTAGTTTGACCTGAGTGTAATGTAGTTAAGTAATTGTTTATTTGCATTGCTTATTGCACCAATTAACATCACTATTGCCAACATCATGCACTCCCCTCAAACTTTATTTAAAACAATTTGTTACCTTTGTAATTTCCAGTTCCCACCCAGTAGGCTATGCCTTCCTCATCAATAATACCATTAGTACTGGGAATGTTAAAGCTAACCTGTTTTTGCACTGAGGGACACGAGGAACTGCAAAAGCCACAGGATTTTATTAAACTACTGCTGATGCAACATGATTAAATCAATGAACACACTCGGAAGTAAAAAATAACCAGAAAGAGTGAGGATAATTGCACTCTTTGCAACTCCCAGTCAAGGATGACTGTGGTATCTCAGGGGTCTCATGATGGGACCAATACAATGGGACCACTAAGCCACTCAGGAACCCCAGAACTGTACTTATACTGTATCTACACTCTAAATACAAACCTTTTTGGAACTGAACAAACTTTTCCACCAATGTAAAGAACCTCTAAAACAGACCAGGACTCATTTACCAAAGAACCCTTGAAAAACCCCTTCTTAAAGAATGAACCTCGCAGTTTCATAGATAACTCAAACATTTACATTTACAGCATTTAGCAGACGCCCTTATCCAGAGCGACTTACAAAAGTGCTTTGCTGTTCACTTAGAATATCCTTAGCTAGTAGAGAAGGCTTGAATCTAGAGATTCCTCACACTTAGATCCTGTTGAAACAAATGTCTTTATGGAGTTAAACACTCCTGAAACAGATGAGTCTTCAGTCTGGGATTGAAGACAGTGAGGGACTCAGCTGTTCGGACTCCCAGGGGAAGTTCATTCCACCATTTTGGTGCCAGAACAGAAAAGAGTCTGGATGCATGTTTTCCTTGTAATTTGAGGGATGGTGGGTCAAGCCGTGCTGTACTTGAAGCCTGAAGGGGTCTTGGTACAGCTCGAGTTTTGACCATTGCCATCATGTATGGAGGGGCTGGTCCGTTTTTGGGTTTGTAGGTCAGCATCAAGGTTTTGAATCTGATGCGGGCAGCTACAGGGAGCCAATGAAGGGAACGCAGCAGAGGAGTTACATGACAATTTAGGAACGTTGAAGACGAGCCGCGCTGCTGCATCCTGGATAAGTTGCATGGTCTGATGGTCCGCATAGGAAGGCCAGCCAGTAGGGAGTGGCAGTAGTCTAGTCTTGTAATGACAAGAGACTGAACAATCACCTGAGTGGCCTCTCTAGACAGAAAAGGTCAAATTCTCCTGATGTTGTAAACATTAGAGTCTATAATAAATTGTGGTGTGGTGATTAAAGTTTGTAATGATTAAGGCATATATGCAATTTTAAATGGTGTGCATTACCTTTCACAACCTGTAGCCTCATGTTTCACAGCAGAAATGTAAGAGAAACAACAAAACATGGATTTTTGACCATAATTCATCACAATGAACACTGCAAATTACCACCTACCGTGGTGATGCTGAAGATATTTTCAGGCGTGGTGTTACCATGGACCAGCTCGGCCACCCAGCCAAACTCTGCAGCCATGTTGTTGAGCCAGCCAACCGTGTCCTCAGTGTGATGCTGCACAATGTCCAGAACCTCCTCATACTGCTGCTTAGACACCTCCAGTAGCTCGGATACCTCGTCCAACTCAATGTGCAGCTCCCTTACACTAGGGCACTCTGACGCACACAATTTGAAAGATCAGCAACTTTGCAGTGTAGAGCTATGTCCATAGCTGCATTGTTTAGACACATTTGGTCAGATATTGTCAGTAATGTACAAACTGAGATGAATTCTGTTTAATATGGTCCTCCTGATTCTACAGTACAGGATGAATACTGATGAGATGACTATTTTGAATTCAGAGAGGCTGTACAAAGTATTTGGAACATATACAACAAATACAACAATTTGTGTAAACAACTAAATCCAGTTTATTCATGTAGTGTTAAAATATTGTCTCAATTTGCCATTGTGATTGACAAGAAATCGTCTTTATGAAATACAGAATGATGATGGCCACTGATATGCTGGTGTGCTTCATATATAGTTCGTAAATCTTGGTTTTGTTACTAAGTTGTCTGTTCTCTCATTTTATGGTGAGATAGCTCTTTACGGATAAAGGCCAAATATTCGACAAGTGTATATGTGCATTAAATTACCAGCAAGCAGGGTTCCCTGGCAGGCTTCACATTTGCTCTGGAGCTGCCAGCACTCCGATGACTGTCTGCGCAGATCTCTGCACAGCTTTCTCTTGTGGAGGAACCCAGGGAATAGCTGCTTCTCTGAAACATACAGATGGATCACTAAACAAGACTTCAATTCTGAAGGTCCTTTAGGGAAAGCAATGGTTTTATAAAGAATCATGACAACTCAAAAACATCCTGGGATAAGATAATGTGGTTCTTCAGAATTTTTAGTTAAGTTTATGGTGCTTCTTTATCTACACTGTTTTGAAAAATTTTGTTTTGTCTTTTGGTTCTGTTTTGGTCCAAATATATTATGAGATGCACACAAAAAGTGAGAAAGGTTTGTTTGAAATCTTTGCAAATTTATAAGAAAATAAATAAAACACAAAAATATAACATGTACATATTTATTCACAGCCTTTGTTCAATACTTTGTTGAAGCTCTTTTGGCAGCAATTAGAGCCTCAAGTCATTTTTAATATGGCACTTACTAGCCTGGCACTAGCTTTGCTTCACAAAAAAAATCGAATGCATCAATTACAGCTGCGGGTTGCTTTTGGAGTTACTGGGCCACTGAAGGATATTCACAGAGCAGTCCTGAAGCTACTGCTTTGCTATCTTGGCTGTTTTCTTGGGATTGTTGTCCTACTGGAAGATACATTTTCAGGTCCAGTGTGCTCTGGAGCAGCTTATCATCAAGGCTGTCTCTGTGCTCACTGGGACCTTCAATGCAGCAGAAAACTTTCTCTACAATTCCTCAGATCTGTGTCCCAATACAGTCCTGTCTCTGAGGTCTACAGGCAATTCCTTAGATTTCATGGCTTGGTTTGTTCTCTGACATGTACTGTCTACAATAGGCCCTATATTCACATGTGTGTGCCTTTCCAAATCATGAATTTGCCACAGATGTCCAGTCAAGCTGCAGAAACGAGATGCACCTGAGCTCAGTTTTGAGTGTCACGACAAAGGCTGTGAATACTTATGTACATGTCATTTTTTTGTGTTTTTATTTTAATAAATAAATTCAAACAAACGTTTCTCACTTTGTGGGGTATTGTGTGTAGAATTTTAAGGGGAAAATGAATTGAATCCATTTTGGAATGAGTCTATAATATAACAAAATTTGCAAAATGTGAAATACTGTGAATACTTTCCAGTATAACCAAATATGCTTTTATAAGTTTTCAGTGATTTCTCAGCTATGAAAACTAACTGTTAATGGTATGACATCATTGTGTGCATGAATTTTACTACAGCATTCTCAAAGTCTAATGTACCTCTTTCTTTCTCTGCCTCCTCCAATGCACTGTGCACCTTGTCAAATGTCTGGGTGATCACAGCTCCAAACTGCTCAGTCAAACTCCTGCCAAAGTCAATGAAGGATTCCAGCACTTCATCCAGCCCCACGCCCTGCAGATAGGCTGAGTCCAGTTCCTCGCCGGCTGTAGGGAGGAGCACCATGCTGTCCTCATCTTCCTGGAGCTCTGGAAGGAAGGCCTTACGCAATGCCAGGTCCAGCTGCCTGTGGAAGCGGGACACCAGCACCATGCTCCGGTTTACCAGGTTGCTCACCTTGGTCAGTAAGGTGCTGAACGACTCCTCAATCCTTACTGCATCCAGTTCTGGGCTCTCTTCACTTTGGTTCATTTCGAGGTCATTCCGAGAGTGCTGAGAGCGGAAACGGTCACTGACTCTGCGGAAGAAGCCCTCCAGCTGAGAGTCAGAGAAAGGTCAATTAAAGGGACTATCAGCCTCATCATATTAAGGCTTCAACTGAAATGCTTGATGGCAATGGTAAAACATGACCCACACCAAAAGCGCTTTGAGCTTCAAGTACTCCTCAGCATTAGTCACCATTGTTCAAAACACATGGAAGACAAACATCTACATATATAATTTTCTCTGTCCTGTAACTGAGATGGGATGAGATGAGACCCCTTCTCTTGGGTGTCTGAATAGCTGAGTCAGTCACTGTCTTCAAGCACAGAGTGCACATACAGTGGGGAAAATAAGTATTTAGTCAGTCACCAATTGTGCAAGTTCTCCCACTTAAAAAGATGAGAGAGGCCGTTAATTGACATCATAGGTAGACCTCAACTATGAGAGACAAAATGTGAAAAAAAAATTGAGAAAATCATTTTGTCTGACTTTTAAAGAATTTATTTGCAAATAATGGTGGAAAATAAGTATTTGGTCAATAACAAAAGTTCATCTCAATACTTTGTTGTATATCCTCTGTTGGCAATGACAGAGGTCAAACGTTTTCTGTAAGTCTTCACAAGGTTGGCACACACTGTTGCTGGTATGTTGGCCCGTTCCTCCATGCAGATCTCCTCTAGAGCAGTGATGTTTTGGGGCAACACGGACTTTTAACTCCCTCCAAAGGTTTTCGATGGGGTTGAGATCGGGAGACTGGCTAGGCCACTCCAGGACTTTGAAATGTTTCTTACGAAGCCACTCCTTTGTTGCCCTGGCAGTGTGCTTGGGATCATTGTCATGCTGAAAGACCCAGCCACGTTTCATCTTCATTGCCCTTGCTGATGGAAGGAGGTTTGCACCCAAAATCTCACAATACATGGCCCCATTCATTCTTTCATGTACACGGACCAGTCGTCCTGGTCCCTTTGCAGAGAAACAGCCCCAAAGCATGATGTTGCCACCCCCATGCTTCACAGTTGGTATGGTGTTCTTTGGATGCAACTCCGCATTCACTGTCCTCCAAACACGATGAGTTGTGTTTTTACCAAATAGTTCTACTTTGGTTTCATCTGACCATATGACATTCTCCCAATACTCTTCTGGAACATCCAAATGCTCTCTAGCAAACTTCAGACGTGCCTGGATATGGACTGGCTTAAGCAGGGGGACACGTCTGGCACTGCAAGATCTGAGTCCCTGGCGTCGTAGTGTGTTGCTGATGGTAGCCTTTGTAACGTTGGTCCCAGCTTTCTGCAGGTCATTCACTAGATCCCCCCTTGTGGTTCTGGGATTTTTCCTCACCGTTCTTGTGATCATTTTGACCCCACGGGCTGAGATCTTGCGTGGAGCCCCAGATCGAGGGAGATGGTAGTGGTCTTGTAGGGCTTCCATTTTCTAATTATTGCTCCCACAGTAGATTTCTCACACCAAGCTGCTTGCCTATTGCAGATTCAGTCTTCCCAGCCTGGTGCAGGTCTACAATTCGGTTTCTGGTGTCCTCCGACAGCTCTTTCGTCTTCACCATAGTGGAGTTTGGAGTGTGACTGTTTGAGGTTGTGGGCAGGTGTCTTTTATACTGTTAACGACTTCAAACAGGTGCCATTAATACAGGTAATGAGTGGGGGAAAGAGGAGCCTCTTAAAAAAGAAGTTACAGGTCTGTGACAGCCAGAAATCTTGCTTGTTTGTAGGTGACCAAATACTTATTTTCCACCATTATTTGCAAATAAATTCTTTAAAAGTCAGACAAAATTATTTTCTCAATTTTTTTTTCACATTTTGTCTCTCATAGTTGAGGTCTACCTATGATGTCAATTACAGGCCTCTCTCATCTTTTTAAGTGGGAGAACTTGCACAGTTGGTGACTGACTAAATACTTATTTTCCCCACTGTATTTCAGCACTAATCTTGTGCTTATTAAAGGCACTTTATCATGTTGTTTTGATGTCTTTGGCATTCAGAGCCTGTCTTATTTTAACCCCAGACAGTTTTATTTGGTTTGTGCTTGATTGTTGAAGTGAGTTGGAACCAAAGGGCTTTCCAAGGCCTACAGAAAGCAGGTTGTAAATGTATTTGAGTTTGGGAATGATCTTAAATAATTCCCAAATGATTTAATTCTCATAATCTGAGAACAATTAGAAATCAGCTGTTCCACTGTCAGAAAATAATTTATATATAAATCTACTGCCAATATGTCCAGACCAGGCTGTCCTAGCAGGTTCAGCCCAAGAGCAGACGGCAAGATGTTTAAAGACGTCTCCAACAATCTAAAAATGTCATCACAGGACTTACAGATCTTACCAAAGTGGATGTGCAACAAACACAAGAAAACAAGTTTGATTTTCAAGGGAGGTGTGAAAGGAGGAAACCCTTGCTGTAAAGAAATGTTAGCCACAGGACACCTAGACAAAGACCAGGACTTCTGGAGCAATTCATGTGTTTACATGCACTTAATAATCCAATCAAACTCAAATTTCTGCCGTTTTCTGATTATTCAAGTGGTCATGTAAACAGCATACTCTGACTTATAAGATCAAAGAAATCCTAGAAATCTGATTAAGAAATTAAATAAATAAAGTTGGAATTAAGCTCAGTAATCAGATTCCTCAGCACATTCTAATTTCTTTAGGTTTTCTAAGCCTGCTCATGCATGCAAACATAACTGGATAGGTGAGACACGTGTAAGAAGGGCAGCCTTCCATATTTACCTGTAAACTGGGTCCATGTTTACAAAAAACATTCTGTGACATTACTGGCTTGTTGTCCTGATCTGGAGTTCTCGGCATAGTCTGATTGCGTTAAGTATAAACTCAGCGTGCTTCTGAACAGTGGAACTGCTGATTTCTAACTGAGATTATCTGAGATTTTAAATCCCTCCTCAGGCTCATATTCATCTACAACCTTCTTTCTGAAAGCCTTGGGGGGCTCTTTGGATTTCACCATGTTATCACCACTCACTTCAACAATCAAGAGCAAACTAATGTAAGATTGAAATAAGACAGACTCCTCCATAATCTGCTCTAACCATGTTCTTATCATCTGCAGCTGATGTGCTACACCTGATTCTGTTTCCATGAACATGAACTATCTATATTCCCATCATTTTCAAATTATTTTAAAGGAGTTTTCTTCAGTTTAATGTTTTTGTTATATTATATGTTATATCAGTTTGATAGATATGGGGTGTCAGCTTTGAGTTTGGTAGAATCTTAGTTGTATCTTTGGAGCATAGAAGGTATAGACATTTTCTAGACTGTCTATACTCCAAAGATACAACTTTTTATTCTTTTTCTATTATAAGTATAAAAATAATGTCTACTTATATTATTGAAGTATACAAAGGACTTTTTGCACATTATGGACAATAAAGCATGGCTCTGTAGAGTGAGCTCAGTCCATACCTTACTGGAGAAAGTGGCAAAGCCTCTGCGGCAGGTGTTGGTGTAGAAGCTCTTGCAGGTGTCCTCCAGACAGGGCCTGCACTCCTCCCATGAAGACTTCAGAGCCTCCTTACAGTGCTGCTCTGCCTCATCCAACTTCTTCACCACATCCTGAGCTATTTCTGCTGCCCTCTGGTGACAGTTAAAAGGTCTCAACATCTCAACATGAAATACACTGTGCTTTCACACCAAATGCCATGCATGCCGTCACTTTAAGACATCTCTCTAGAAGTGTGGAGAATGGAGTTGGTAGAAAAGTGCAGTGCTGGAGGTCCATAAGGGCTGAATTGGTGAATACTGCTCTACAGCTCTAGAGCAGATGGTCTACCTGACATCAGTAGAAACAGGTTTATTTCACTGGTATATGTTTCACCCTGAAACCTCTTGAATATCTTATGTTAGACCTTATTTTAAGTTACGTGATTCAAAAATGTACATCAGTTCCAACATCAACTCAAATCAGGGGATACAAATTTAAATTCATCTGTGGTTCCACATACCTTCTTTTTCTCTCCAGTGTTTTGGAGTGACTTCATCAGGTGCTCATGCTTCTCCTCATTCCTGGCCATCACATCTTTCATCTGCTTAACACCATAGAGGGCTCTCCTTACCTCCTCATCCACAAGTTTCTCACCTTCTAAAGATAGTCCTAAAAAACACATATACAGTCTTCAGCAGCAAGGTATTATTTGGATGGATGGGTTTAATTGTATAATTGAACAGCAAGCAAAAATTTCTTGTTTTTGCAAACACAATGTGATTCTGAAAAAAGTCTTCTGCTGTAAAGAGATGATGGTATTATGCCAGACTCACGTTTGAGAGTGTCCGATGATACAGCTTTTGTATTGGGACCTGCATGGAAAGCCTGCAGAGAGGCCAGCAAAGCCAGGGAAAGTAGGAGAGCCCTCATCTTCTCCTCCTTCAAACTGTCTCCTCACTGCTACAGTCTATTTGAAGAAGCAACACGTGTTTAGAACTTTCATCCATAGCCTAATCGCTTATTTTCTAACCCAGTATTTCCCAGTTTCAAGCTTACTCCATCCACCTTAAAGAGTTTTGTGTTTCCTTGGAATTTGGATTATTCAAACTTCAAGCTTGCATTATCTGGCTAATTGAGAAGTCCTGCTGTGATGCAAGATCTTCAATCATTGGAATAATTTCCAAGTTAAGCAAACTGAAAGGCTAAATTGTGTTGGAACTGGATTGAGCGATCTTAAAAGAAGGTGGTTTTTGGAAATATCTTTAATTGGTTCAGACCCTTTACTTTATGGGATGGTTCTTTAACTCTTTCAAATTGTCCTTCACACACTTGTCTTCCTTGTCGGCATAGGTTTTGATTTTTGGAGGAAAGATTTTATTTCTATTTAAATAAAGAACTGAAAGTACTGAACTCAAACGTTCTAAAAGCCAGAGCTAATAAAAAGGTATTTACATTGTTGACCACTAAGTGGAGCTGCACCATAGGTGAAGAAGATTGAAATGACCCTCAGCATTTCCTAGAGTTCTGTGCTGTGCCTATTGCAACTTGTAGGCTGCACCAGGAAAACGTCATGCATCCACTTAAGATTTATGCAGATATACAGACTACATGAAACTCAAAAGGTTTTAAGGCATAAATGCCAAGATGAAACGTCCATTGTAAGAAGTGGGTTATGTAGGCCTGTTCTATAATGCAGGGCATTTTCATGGTGAAAGAATGCAAGTAAACATGCTCAGCTGAGGAGCTGGAAAGCTCATGAGATCTTGTGACCATACGTTCCACTTTAACCTCAATCTGCTGTTTTGGCCTGGCGTCAACAACACCATGCCACCTGAGAGGGTGACCATGACGTACATTAGAGCTGGGGTCTAAATTCTACAACTTAGAACAGTGGAAGTCTTTTTAAAAGGATTTTTTTAAACATATCCTTGTTCTCAATCATGGAGGCACAGAAATGGTTCAGAACTGAGTTCCGTAGTTTATATGATGACTGCCTAAGCTCTGCAGAACCTGTTGTTTTAGAACATATGAACACTATGGTCAAAGGTTTGTGGACAACTGGTCATGCAATATTTCTTCCAAAATTGTAAAGTTTGTCCTAACTTTGCTACAGCAACCACATCTATTCTTCTGAGAAGGCTTCCCTTCACATTTTCAAACTTTGCTGTGAAGAGTTGATTACATTCCGCCCAAGCAACACAAATGGCAGTTTTGTCATTCCAGTACTCTGTAGGCAATGCTGCCTGTAGGCAACGGCTGTCCACAAACTTTTGGACATGATTTTATAGAAGAAAAGAGAAGCCATACACTAGATGAAGTGTGCCAGAAGTAACACCAAATAAGTGCAGCTTTAAAAGGCCACCTTAACCAGAGCTGAGAACATAACTGGATTTGCTATGTAACCATCTGTCGTCTGAACTGCCCCATCAAATGTGACGTTTGGCAAGTTCAAGGCACAGGCTAATGTTTTAAGCCCTGATATCCTTGCTGGCAAAAATATTTACCTGTGGACAAAGCTTATGTTCGTCTTACATAATAGACTGTGATTGACTAGTTAAAAGCAGGGCATACAACTATATCCTTTGCATTGTTCTTAAGCAATTACTAGGTGAGTTGTTGTGAACCATAAATGTATATACTATCCTTAGTGTATGAATCACTAATTTTACTACAAATTGTCTAATGTTAAGTTATAACTTTCATCTGTGTATGTTGTTTAATTATTATGTTGTAGTATTGTGTATGTTGTTCATTTTCAAACAACCGTTTTCCAAAATCTAAAACTAAACAGGTTGTTACTGCTTCTATAAGACTGGTCTATGTAACGAGGCCTAGAAGCCTAGAAACCCCAAGAAGTAAGATGGTAAGAGTATCCCACGACACAACAGCAATAATAACTGTAGTATAACACAGAGTATTACTCACCAGAACCTCCTGGTTCCTTCCTGTGTGTGGGGTGTGATGGTGTGAAGCTCTTTGCTTGGTGCAAGGTGAGGCTGATGTTTATCTTTACCTGGACTCTTCTATTTATACTATGCTGAGCAAGAGGCAATCCCATTAACGCATTTAGGGCCTGCTGGTGAGCTCTAATCCAGCAGTCAACACAGTGACTCAAGCTTTTCTTCTGTGTAACAACACACGTCGTATATTTCACACACAGCAGTAAATATATGTGATCCAGCCGTTACTAAAATGCTGCAGTTGAAATTCTTCACTTCTGTTCAAACGTTTAGGCTTTAGTTCACTCAAACATTCTAGTTTAGTACAATGTCCTGCTGATTCTGCAGTTATTCCACAGGTGTGATTGACAATGTACTTGCACTGCTCATGAGCATACGGTACTGTGCAAAAGTTTAAGGCACATTATTTAAACTCTCTGATCAATAAGAGAGAGTTTAGTGTAGAAATTCCAGACCCTGTTAGAACAGTTGCCAGTAAGCCGAAATACAGTAAAGAGGAAGAAGAATTTTTCATTCAAATCCTATTCGAAGTTGAAATTTTGTGAGCTTTAGAGATCTTTAATGAACAAAGTGATGGAAAACAACAACTTTGTGTTTAATCTAAGATTCGAGTTTTACTGAGGTAATAAAAACTCACTGCCTTATGCAGGGTGCTTAAAACCTTTGGACAGTACTGTAAATGTCAAGACAACATTGAACTTCCAATTATTTCCTTGTATTTAAACCCCAAAGCCTAACATAGTACTAACTGCTAAGCATAGTCATGCTCTGGATGATTTTGCTGCCAATGGAGTTGGTACTTTGTACAAAGTAGATGTAATAATGTAATGTTTTGGAAAAAGAATAGTTCATTAAAAGCCCATTCACTGAAAGCACAATATTGCCCTTGGTGTATGTAAATGTCTGACCATCACTATAAAATTTATCTACAATTCTATTTGTTAAGCTGTAATTGCTTATTGTTGAAATGTATAAATGTATAGAAAAATAGCATCATAATATGCTATTCTGAAGGAAGAGAACAGTTACAAGGAACAATAAATGATTTCAAAAACCTCACGTGCATATTCCTACTTAGTTTCTCCAGATTTAGTGGTAGGGGTGGAGTGTTGATAGCACGTCCAAAAGCATCCCACCCATGTTCAGTTGGAGATACGACTGGTGATGTGGTTGGCCAAGGCATAGTATCTGTGTCTTCAGTGTAAGCTCTTGAGATTGCAGCAGTATGTGGATGAGTACTGGAGTATATCTTCTGAAAAGTTGGGGCCACTGGTAGCAGGACCTCATTAATGTAACTTTGGACTGTCAAAGTGCCTGTAATGAAGACAAAAGATGATCTAGCATCATACAAAATTGCACCCCAAACACCATGGCACCTGGCCTTGTGAATGTGTGACATGTGACAACAAACCATTGATCTTGGTGCTGACCATGGTGCCTGACATGGTGCTTGTTCGTTGTTGATCTCCACCATCCAGCTTGCAGTCCAGTTCCATAAGACTTGCGAACTACAAAGCACCTCTAGGTGGGAATTTAAGGTATAATCCGTACATCATGAGCATATATCACAAAATCCAATATCAGAGACGGATGTGTGTGTGTGTGTGTGTGTGTGTGTGTGTGTGTGCATTCCTCTTACGGTTCCCATTAGTGAAGCATGTCCTTTAAATATGCCCTCTTCACAAGGCTCTGACCCTGAAAATAGACCTCTCTCACCCATAATCAGAAACAGCAAAGACCACTGGAAGTGCCCAGTGCTTACCCACCTGTTTCCCATAACCCTATCAGGGCATGGTGGCTTACATGCAGACAATGTGTTACTGAAGAGAGGTAATAGGTGTTTTAGGACATTATTCAGGTACTTCTACTCAAGATGTAGTAACAGCAGCTTAAGTATCTGGAGCACTGGCTAACCTTTAGCACTGAAGAGGGATGTCTTAGTGTTTCAGCCTCTTTCCATGTAGGACCAGGAGACTCAATGTTCTCTCTATATTTGGATAGGATAGTTTAGCCCCCTATTTTTCTGAAATCAAGAGTAGATAAAAATGAGTTTGTCCTGCTTTTGTTTGAATAACTGTCTGTACTACGCAGGGAAAGCTTTGATGTTAGGATTTTATTGCATTCAGACAACAAGAGCTTTAGTGAGGTCAGGATATTGGATGACCACCTCTCCAGTTCATCCTACAATTACTGGATGGAGCTCCATCATTCCAGAGAAGTCAGCTGCACTGCTCCACAGCTATACACCCCTCGAGCCCATGCCAGGCATTAGGCATGGTGCCAATGCCAGGCGTTCCAGAGTCACGTGACCACCAAACAACACTCTTCTGAAACTATTAGTAAAATTCCAATTCAAATCAATTTATTCAGGGTTACTCTTAATTACAGGGTTACTCCCCATTACATATTAGACAGGCCTCCTCACTGTCCCTTTTTAAAACTAGTCTTAAAACCCACTTTTATTCATTGGCTTTCAACTGAGACTTTTGTTTTGGTTTTTACTGTTTATTTGTTTTATAAATTTCTTTTTACTGTTAGTTAGTTTTATATTGTCTCATTGTTTTTAGTATTTGTTTCTTGTGTTTTTATGTTTTATCCTTATTTATGTACAGCACTTTTGGCAGTAGTTTCGGCTGTCGTTCTTAAAGTGCTCTATAAATAAAATTGTGTTGAGTTGAGTTGAGATAGCATTGTTTATACCCCTGAAAAATAACAACATTAAGTAGAGATTTTAATTCTTTTACTCTTGTAAGTGGATACCTTTATCTGTACTCTGACACTGCTAAACTAGGCCCCTCATTCCTGACCCCTATTCAACAGACTCTTATGGGTTTAATTAAGAGTAATGCGGAGTAATCCGGCTGTGTTTTCACTTAGTTTGAGCTGTGTACTGGAAGCTTATTTAAAGCAGAGTTTTGGAGCTCTGGCTGTGTGTCTGTCTGTCTGGCTGTGTGTCCAGCTGTGCTGCTCTGAGTGGTCAGTCTGTCAGTGAGGGTTTTCATCCCATAGGATGTGATGAATGAGACCCTCAGTAAGTTGTATAGCTGCTTCTCTCCAGCACTGTATATCAACCTTCTCCTCCTCTCCCACTCTACTCTGACATTTACTTCGTTATTTTCATCTTTCTGGGTTTTGTGTGTGTGTGTGTGTGTGTGTGTGTGTGTGTGTGTGTGTGTGTGTGTGGTTGCTGTGGCTCCTCCCATATATTCAATCCAAATCCAAAATCCCTCACATGTAGACTGGGGATCTGCATACACGCACTGCAGTCCTGCTACTCACACCTTACACTAGCTTATGAACACCAGAACATATTTACATTTACATTGTAGATTTAAGTATTACATATAAACAGACATATGACCAGGCATTAACTTCCACTGTTATGCAGATGATACACAACTGTATACATCAGCCAAACCTGATGATAAACCTAGATTATAGAAAATGGAGGAATGTATAAAAGATATAATGTCCTTCTACTGGGTCCTAAAACTGCAAGAAAAAAATGGACAGTGTAAAATCTGGCTGATTCCTCAGTTGTACCTGGTTCAGTAGCAAAAATTCTTGGTGTCATAATTGATTCAGATTCATTGTTTGACCAACACACGTAATATTACAAGAACAGCTTTTCTTCATCTTCATAATATTTCCAAGTTAGGAAATGCCCTACACTTGCATGATACTGAAAAACTAGTGCATGCTTTTATCACCTCAGTGTTACATCATTGCAATGCACTCTAGTCAGGATGTTCAAGCAACCAAAATAGGCTTCCATTAGTTCAAAATGCTGCAGCCAGGTTCCAACTAAAACTAGAAAATCTGACCATATCAGTCCAATCTAATCAGCACTGCACTGGCTTCCAGTCAAATTCCATTTTAATTATAACATTCTTTTACTTTCATATGAAGCCCAACACAGGCTTGCTCCTGAGTAATCTACCTTTATGAGCCATCATGATCACTCAGATCACAGGTTCTGGCTTCCTACTAGTTCCCAGAATTCAGATGGCTTCAGCAACAAAGCTCCCCAGCTCTGGAATAACCTTCCAGATAATAAAAACTTACTTGTTCAGTGTAGCATTTGGTTATTAATGTCTCAGCTTAGTTACAGGCTGCAGATCCAGGAGTTAATGGATATAAGGATTTATGGTAAACTGGAATGTTGGTGCTGCCGTCTGACTCCTTCACATGATCACTCAGGTTTGTGATGGTGGAGCAGTTGGACGCCAATGTTTCAGGATGCTCCCATGTTTATGTTACCTTCTGGTTCTCTCCTTAGTTAGGCTGTTAGGAGTCACTCACCACACTCAGATAATGTTTACATTCCCTGTGTGTAGTGTCTCTATAAATATAAACACCAAACTAATTATATCTCTGTGCCTTTCCCTAGGTAATGATGAACCATCGGCCTGGGCTGATGAAAGGCTAACCTTGAGCTCCTCTGCCCCATCTGAGAAGGACCCTGAGCTCCCCTGCCACCACTTCAGCTTCCCACCTTCCAGCTAATGGGCCTGGATTAGTTGCCCACCCCGCCCTGGACTAGTTGCCCACCCGCCATCATCAGCAACTATGTAGAAATTTACACAGACCCTAATTAGTTGCTACTCTTACTATTATGTCCACCAGCGAACTAACATTACCAGTACACCAGAGTATTAGAACAGACGTGTGGGGGTTGAGTAAATAACTATGTGTAAGTAGTTTGACCAGAGGAGGAAGGGAACCCCCTTGTGAGCCTGGTTCCTCCCAAAGTTACTTCCTACTGTCACCATTTGGATTGCTGACCAGGGGGTTTTCAGTTACAAAATGCCTGTGCAAGGAAAAAACAAACAATCAAAAACAAACAACAAGAAAAAACACCAAACAAACTAATAAAACAACAGCTCATTCTGGCACATCTTTTGTTTCTATAGGTCGGTCCCAGCCAATGTATTCATTCAAACACTTACGTCATTTAACCAGTTTTGACCCCATTAATTCAACTAAATTATGAAATACAAGTTATGAAATTGCTGTTCTGACACATATACTATATTCAAAATCACTGAGACCCTAATTTAAATGATTCTTTTATTTTGATCAATATTCAGAACTGGGTCTAGCCTAGCATGGGTTAATACTTAAACACTGGTTGGAGGATAAAGAATACTTTTAACAAAGGAAGATATCATTTATAACTTTTACATGATGTTCATAATTTATAAAAAAAAAAAAATCATCAAATTGTCAAGAGTAGAAAAAGAAGTGAAACATGAAACACAAGTACAAAAACGATACATAGAAGTTATGACTGTACACATAGTTACAGCAGAGACAAACATGATCAGGATTAGCCACTGTATATATGAGGTAAACATAAATAGTGCTGGTAATAAAGTGCATTAAATACATTTAACATTTTTAAACAGTGAAAAATATGCTGATACTGAAACTGAAAACCAATCATTACCATCACCAGGTGTCATTACCCTCATAAGGTTGCAGGAATGATAATGGTCACTTTTTTAAAGGGTAACAGGCCATGGGTTGAAAAACACTACTGAGCTGTTAGCATAAGATGCACTTTAAATACACATACAGTTCTGTGCAAAATCAGGATTCAAAAGTTGATTGTCTTGTCTGGTAAATGTTTGCTCAGCAAAACACTAACATTTAGAATAAATACAAACACAATTCATACAAATAGAAGTGTGTTCATCGGACAGAGAGTCCAGTGTTATTTACAGTTCTGTAAAAAGTGCTTCTGAGTGTTTTAGGTCATTAAAAACAATGTGAATTCAGGTTTCAGAGGAGCAGGCTTCCTTTAAAACGTGGATCCTGCTGAAGAACTTGACTTGAATCCAGATGGACACAAACACTGGAGGAGTAAACCCTGAGAATCCAGTTCAGTGATCTGAGGTCGTCTTTGGGGTGTAGTTGTTGTGTGTCAGTAATGGCTCTGTCTGTGTTTTGCAGGACCTCCAGCTCTGCCTCGTTCTGTTCCCTCCCATAGCTGAAGTCCAGATGCTGATCCTCCTCCTCCTCCTCTCTCAGTCTCGCGCTGTAAACTGTTCCTCTCTCCTCACCTGCTTCTCCTTTAAGAACCAGCTCAGAGGCTCCAGAGTGAAAACAAGTGGTCGTGCAGACCCTCCGGACCCTCAGCTTCCTCCGGGCTGTTTTCCTGTGGTGCTCTGGACTGGAGACATCCATCCTCAGAGGTCTCCCTCAGCTGGGACTCGCTCCTGTGGAGGAACCTTTCAGAGGCTTTCTTAAACACACAGAAAGACCCCACACGTCTCAGGTGGAGCTGCTGCTCTTCCCACAAGTTTCCCGAGCAGAGAAGTGAGAAAAAGTGCGAAAAAGGTTTGAGTTCTGTTTGTTTTGTGCGCTCGAGCGCCTTCAGAGAGACAGAGCGGCTGCGGAGCGACCATGCAGCTGAAGTGACCAGCAGAGCCCAACTCCACCAGCACCAGCACCTCACCATCTGCCACAATGAAGGGTGAGTGTAACTGTACCTGCACACACTCTGCACACACTCTACACACACTGCACACACTCTACACACACTCTACGCACACTGCACACACACTACACACACACTACACACTTCACACACACACACACACACACTTTGAAACACACTACATATACTCTGAAACACTACACACACTGCACACACTCTACACACACTCTACAAACACTCTGCACACACACTACACACCTTCTACACACTACACATACTGCACACACTCTACACACACTCTGCAAACTCTACACACACTCTGAACACACTCTACACACCCTACACACATTGCACACACTACACACACTCTACACACTTCACATACAAACTAAACATACTCTACATACACTCTACACACACTTTGAAACACACTACACACTCTGAATCACTATGCACACTCTGAAACACTACACACTCTGAAACACTCTACACATACTCTGAAACACTACTGACACTGCACACACTCTACACACACTCTGCACACTACACACACACTACAGGCACTACACACACTCTGCACACACTACAGGCACTACACACTACGCACACTTCACACACAAACTAAACACACTCTACACACACTTTGAAACACACTGCACCCTTTGAAACACTGCACACACTAAACACTCTGAAACACTCTACGAACTTTTAAACGGGGTCTGAGGACGGTGAGACGGTGGGCACAGAAAGCTCAGGGCTTCTTTTTTTCTGGGTGAGAGGAATGTCTGTCACTCCTGTGTGGAGCATCTGGATACCATTAAAACCGTTCGTGTCAGGGTTTGTTGGTCGTGTGTGTGTGTGTGTGTGTGTGTGTGTGTGTGTGTGCACGGCAGATTTCAGACAGTTCAATTAAAAAAAGAAAAGCGCTAAAAAACTTTGGTTGGACTGACCCGGTCACCGTGGATCTTTAAAACTATTTTATATAAAACACAAAACTGCACAGTACCACACTGAATAGTATGGTAGAGTAGAACATACTGTAGTATGTGTAGTATAACTGACTGCATTCCAAACTGCACACTATCACACTAATTCACATTGTGTGCATCCTTAATTTCCCTGAGATAACCCTCCCAATAAAGTTCTATCTAATCTAATCTAATCTAATCTAATCTAATCTAATCTAATCTCATCTATTGTCAAAGTTAACGTCAGCTTTATTGTCAGTGTACAAGAAATTCAGAGAATTTAAATTGCCTTTCTCTCAGATGGTTCATGGTAAACATTAAATATTAAATAAACACTAATATATACAGTAAACATTAAGCACCATACACATTAATTGTCTTTTTAAGATGGCATAGGCACCTATGAGATAAAGTCTTTAGTTATGGCTTGTGCAATTATTTTTTTATTGAGTACCAAAGTAGTGTATTCATTATATTCATTCATTAATATGCTATAGTACTGCGGTAGTGCATTCATTACTGTAGTAGGCCTATAGTAAGTCAATGTGAAGATTTTGGATGCAGCCACAGAAAGCCCTGAACTCTGAGGCTTGGTAATTCTGTGTGTGTGTGTGTGTGTGTGTGTGTGTGTGTGTGTGTGTGTGTGTGTGTGTGTGTGTGTGTGTGTGAAGAGTGGAAAATAGTGAGTTAGGATTATATAATTAAAAGAAAAGCTTCAGTGTGTTCAAAACACAAGGTAATTTACTACGATTGAGAGAGCCTGGCAGCTGCTATTTTGTTAGACTGATTGAATGAGACTTGGGCTGCATCCAAAACCACACTTTAATGACTATACCATGCATATGATACTAATGAATATGCTAATTGTCGTGCATTATTTTGCCATGTTATTTAGTATGGTAATCTAAAATTGTCACCTGTGGAGGTAAAACAACAGCTTTCCTCTGATCAGCTTTCCTCCGGCTGGAAAGAGGAAATGAAGCTCGTTTAAAATAATCAAGCCTAACATCTCTACCCATGTCCCAGTGAAAGGCCATGTTTCATATGAACACTGCTGTAGTTTTACTGTAGCATCATATCACAGGCTTTAGTAATGTGTAAGGCCAGAATCATTAGTAATTATCTCTCCTAGATCTCTCACTACTGCCATCATGTGGAAACTACAGATGAAGTTTAGGCTGTTTGTCCACTGTGGGCCATGTTTATTGTGAGTGTCTGAATTCAGTTTAACAGACAGGAGCAGATGACCTACTCATTTTAATAATGTGTATATTGCATGTGTAATGAACATGTTCTCTGTTCAATATTTGCTTCTTTAATGCAACTGTGAGGTTAACAGTTACAACATATACGAAAGGTCAAGAGTCACCCATACCTTTTCTACAAGTACATGCCCACACACTTCTCTTAAAACACCCATTAAGATGGTCAGACCTGTCAGTGTCATTTATGGCTCAAATTAAGATGTACTGTGAACTGTAAAAGTGAATGTGAAAACTTTACTGTCTAGCTCGATTAAGTTTTCAGTAGTCCACAGTAAGTCATAGAGTGTTCACATTACCTGGGTTTCTATTCAAACATTTCACAAATTTTATGTGCCATCATAAAAAATTTGCAGAAGAAACTGCAATGACGAAACAACTTTGTCAACTACAATCAATGAGCTAATTAGTTGGCAACTAATTTAGTAGTCAGTTGATGTAATCATGCATTTTCCCATCATTTTCATTTTGTCTGGACACAGTGGAAACATACAGACTGAGCAGCTGTCGGTCATGTGAACAGACATGACCACACATCTGCAGTAAAATCACTCTTAATCTGTAATTGGAGAGCAGAGTCCTGTTATTGTGAGAAATCTTCAAGTTAAGTCAATCCAGAAATGAGGAAAGCGGTCACCCCTCAGCAAAAAGAGCCAAACAGCTTGCTGGTTATAATGTGTCAAAATAAAAGTCACCAATACAAACTTAGTACTAAGACACAAGACTTTCAAATCTCATTAAAACTTTTTAAGAAGGTGTTCATTGTCCTTTTCATTGTTAGTTACCAAATAGTTAAAGCAAAATCAAATTTGCAACTAAGTGAAACATAATCCAAAAATTTATTATCCATTTTAGTAATTGATTAGCAAAATAGAGGTTTGTTGGAGCCCTATTTCCATCCACTACAGTTATTCAAAGTACCTTTAGACGATTTGAAGCAACCCGTGATATATGCAAAAATGCAGAATTAACTCAGCAACATCCACCATACGTGCAAGTGCACAGTAGAGCATAGTGTAGAACAAACTTTTGGTGTAGCTTTTCAAATTTTAACATTTCAGAATGTTCAAAACAACGTCTGAAAAGGTTTCTGTCATGATCTCAACATTTGTAGACTCAGTCATTTCCAGTCACCAGCCACTCTTTCCAGCTGATAGGAGAATCTCCATTGCTTTATATAATCTGACCACTTGATGTAGTACTTGATCTAGATCTCTGATATAGAACAGGGATATAGGTTTTAGTGATATTCAACACTTCCACCATTTTCCATTTATGTTATTTATACCCTTTTTTGATTTTCAAAAAATTGGTGGATGGAAAACCCACTATTGACAAATCTGCACCAAAGAGGAGCTTGGTGTGGTTTAAGTGGGCTTAGAGAAGAGCGTGGGCATGTATTTACAGGAACGTTTTGAGTGACCATTATCTTGCAATGTTTGTTACTAATGTTAGCCTTTATGGCTGTAATGCTAGGCTTAAGAAGCAAAACATATCAACTAATCTACTACATCTGGTGTAAGTTGGGTGAGTAAGATTTGTTTGCACACAACTACTACTAAAAAAGGCCTGATGATACATCAGTAAAAGTACAAGTCATTGGAATTTTCATGTACTGTGTTCATAAATAACACTAATAACATTCTGTTTTTTGTTTGTCAAAATCAGTTAATGTTTTAGTTTGTTTTCACACTAGGAAAAGTGTATGTGCATCAAAATGCATCACAAGAACCCATGTGACATCTTTCTGTCCACTTTTTGTTCAGACCTGTCTGGGACAGTTAAGACTTCTGCACAGTCTGCAGCAGTGGCAGCAACGGCTTTTGTTTATAGCTATATTAATTATCTGAACAATATACTAGTTTAAACTACACCATTTAGCTCAAACCTATGTATTACACCTAATCAAGTTTGAATTACATTCTGCTCTGTTCATTTGAGACTGGCCTGAGACTTGGCCAAGGGTCTTGATTCAGTTGTATTGGTCCATATCAAAATGTTGAGTTTAACTGGACTAAAAAGTGAAGGTCTGAAAAACGCCATTAAATGAAGGATGTGGTTCGGTTAACTTGTAGGGTCTTAATGAAAGGGGTCTTTGACATATCTCTATCACAATACCGCCACAAAAATCAAACACCACATCTCCCTTTTCACTATGTCTAAGCATTTTTTCAGAATTGTCATTTTGTGTGGCTGTTCCTAAATGATACAGAGAAACTTTATTTGCAAGATTATTCTCATCCTGTTTGCAGTAGCCAACTAACATTTACTTCACCTTGAGTTCACATCTCTCTGTCTCTCTTCATTTCTCTCTCTCCTCTCTCTCTCTCTCTCTCTCTCTCTCTCTCTCTCTCTCTCTCTCTCTCTCTCTTTTCTCTGTCCCTCTCTGTCTCTTTCGAGGTCTTTCTCTCTGTCTCTATACCTCACTGTCTCTCTATGTCTCTTGCTTGGGAGTGGGTGGAGCTATACAGATTGGAGGCGGTACAATTCTAATGAGACAGCTTGTGACTTTGTAGGACACAGCCAAATGTAAACCGAGTACTAAAAGCTCTGTTTTCTCTCTTAGGCAGCCCACAAAAACTGTCTGGGTTGTCTTATTTCACAGTTTGTGGTTTGGTAGGCAATCCAGATACCCAAATGTATGTGCACAAGCCCTGAAAAAGTGTTTCATAATGTCCCCTCTACCTTTCCATCAGCATTATCTGAGGCATTTTCTGATGCAACATTGAAGCTGAGGAAAGAAGACATTAAGCCACACATTTAATTTATCCAGAGGACTGGTAGTAAGCAGACAGACCGACGTGTGAGTAGATGATACAGGCTGCAGTAGTTGTGTAAATGTTTGTTTCAGGCGAGTATACACTTCTGTGAAAGTGGGTTTTATTTGGACAAATATGTAATAAAGCTCATATCAGTTTTCTTTGAAACTGTGAGAAACGTGTGCGGTCAGATGGGTCTGCCAATATTCACAGTGGAAGTATGTTAAAGGGCCACTCCATTCTATGAGCCATGTATGATTTAGGGTTTGAAAAATTGTATATCTTGGAGAAAGCTCACCATTTCTTCCTCAGTTCACCTAGCTTAATTCACATTTGTCTTTTCCTTTTGTTGTCTTTATGTCCAGCTGCTGAGTGCATTGGCTATGTTGATTAAAGTCCTTCAAAGTGGCTTCACTCTAAATAAATGATGATTTTTTTTTGTGGAATGCTGCTATCAAACTCAAGAGGTCTCCACTTGCAGCTTAGGTGTTAGTATAACACCTGCAGATGTGCAGGTCTCCCAACACAGATTGTCAGGCACAACAAAATGAGGAAGTCCCTAAAGTTCTTTGAGAAACAACAAAATTAGCAAGAACATTGCTGTGCTGAAAGCCATGATCAGCTCCTGTGAACAAGAGTCCATTATTAAGGCCAAATGTTGTATTTCAGGATGTAGCTACCTTCACTCCATGTCCACTTAGAAAATTGTTTTGTTCTCCAGATTTCCACTCGGAAGGCATGTTATGTGTGTTTGTATGTTTAAAAGGTGTACGTTATGCCTGAGGTCACTCTCAGCAGGTCTCTTCACCAGACTCTTCCGCCACCCACCTGCAGATCTGGTATCGGTCTGTGTGCCTGTGCATGTTTGGAGAAAGAGAGGTTTTAGACGCCAGAAAAATGTGTTTTCTTTATTTTTTCTGGCCTCCAGTGACATATAAAACCCACTGGAGTAAACCCTGTTTTCCTGTGGGCGTGGTACTTGTGTAAAAGAGAAGGAGATTGGCTGCCTTGAAGACCGCTAGACTCAACTTTGAAGTCAAAACGGGAAATGAGGCTTGTGTCATTTTGTTAACCTGAGAATGGATTTTTAGCTGCTATGTGGTAGTGTTCAGATTCACAACAGGAGACCGCAGGCTAAGTGTTTGTGACTTGTGAATAATAACACCGTTATTAGACAGCCAACTTTGGCAGCATTATCTTGAGAACAATCCAGAAGAGCTGTGTTTGTTTTATTATTGGTCGAAAGGAAACTGCAGTTTGACGATCTGGACTTTGGACATTTCCAAAACCAGTTTGTTTCCATTGGAAGTTGGGTCACGCTATTTCAGGTTCTTTTTCTTTCATGTTTCTAATGAATTCACTGGATTATGACAGTTTTATTACTGTTTGAGTGCTTTGCAGTGGAATTGGAACCGCAGATGCACCAAGACTACTTCTTCCATTCTCACCAATACAGAGTACTGATGCCAATGGTCATGTTTATTTACATAACACTTTCAACAACAGAGGTGATCACAAAGCAGCTTCATTTTGATCCAGATCCAAGCCTCCAGGATTCTGCTTGAAGATTGTTGATTGATACCAAAATGGTCTGGTCAAGTTTCAGCTTTCTAAGAGGCCGTATCTCCTGTTTTTGATGTTGCTCACGTGTTTATGGAATGAATGTTCTTTGTTTCCATACAATTTTATATTTAATTTGAATTGTGGACACTGTGTCAGTGCTGGAACTATGCTAAGAGGATCCATTTTGGTTTTTGTTGTCTAACGTTATTGTTTTCCTTTCTTTTTGCAGACGACTTCAACGATGAGGAGGAAGTGCAGTCCTTTGGCTACAAAAGGTTTGGTGAGTAGCTCAATTCCCGACCACCCAGAAGAAACGTATATTGTTTGGCTGTGAGAATTTGGCACAGAGAAGCGTCTCTTCCTTTTGGATTCACTCACAGATGGGTGGGCGTGTATATGTCCTGGTCGTGTTTTATTTTCTCACTGGCGTCACTAAAGTATTTGAAAGGTAAAGAAGGCTGCATGGCCAAAGCAGATGATTTTAATGAACATGGGGTCATGTCCCAGCTTCTAGAATTGCTTTCCATGTAACCATATTCTAACATCATTAGCTCTTTTGAAGGGGATTGGTGTGAACAGATCTCTCCAGTTCCCCCTCCTTCATAGACTACATTTTTTTCTCCATGTTGAGTTGGGAGTGTAAAAGAGTCAGGCTTTTTGTGTTGCACAGACCAAAATATGAAAGACATTTAAGGCTGTTTTAATTTATCTTGAGAATGAATGAACTTTAATGATTCTGACAACAGCTTAAGACTCCATCTACAAGTTTCAATGGCTCGTGTAATGAAGTGCAAGAGAGGCTTTATTGCCTCTTTTTTTTTGAAGCTTTGCTTTTGTTTCAAGTTACTGATGACAAAGCAGCCACTTATTAGAACATTGCTGGACAGCTGTGTTACAAAATTCAGAGTTGTGTCAACATTGTGACAGAGAAACATGTTGAGTAAACTTTATTGTCCTTTGTTCCCCACCTGCCTTTAGGCATGGTGCCAGTAGGTTCATGTTTATCTGACCGTCTTATTCTATTGATGATATTTCTACACTAGATGGAACTATCTAGGAGTTTGTGTACATTTGCACATCTGTGTTAGCAATAGGTGCAACTTAAAGTAGTGGAGTGCATTCATTTGAAGGGGTGTCCACAAACATTTGGACAGAGTGTATGTCATTTGAATCAAGGGAACACAGGGAACTGAGGGTTCCCTCCTATGTATTCACATTATTTTCTATCATGCCTAAAGGCAAATTATATCACACTTTGCTTTTGTACATTTAAATACACGTTTGATATCATCAGCACTTGTGCAGACCCTGTTCTCTTAGCTGTGATGTGATTAAGCTGCTGTGACGTATTAGATTTTTTGCAGTCACTAAAAGACAAATGCCTTAAAACCTTTGATGAAGTTTGCACCCAAAACCTCTCTTAACCTGATCATTCCTGTCATTGTGGTTTAAGACACATTATACCTTTGAACTACATTCAACTATAATCTAAAAAGGATGGTCAGCTGTTCTGTAAAAACTATGGAGGTTAGCTGTGCACTTCTAACACTGCATTTTTTTGTTTTTAAGTTTCAGTCATTTGTGTTTAATGTACCAACAAAAAGAAATAAATAATGACATCTTGTGTAAAATCAGTTCTGAAGTAAAATTTAAAAAAGTCCAAAAATAGCAAAAATCTATAGTGACTTTTTTATGACAAATTAAATCCAGGGATCAATCTTGGAGCCTTGAACTGTAGGCCCACCTTTTCTTGGCAGACAGTATGGAGATGCTCGAGCTAAAGAGATCTGACAGATTTGTGAGAACACATACAGAGTGTTGGAACTCACACAGCCTTCAACTGGTCTAATTTTAGAGGCTAGGTAAGCCTCTGGAGGAGTGATATATGGGAAAATGTAAGTTTCTCAGAACCAGGAATGCACACTGATGGCATAAGCTCTTACGTATTGAAAGAGCTTGTTCTGAAGAATTTATACACACATGTATGATGAATTTACATACACCTGACAGGCCTGTGTATGTAGGCCTGTCATGATAACTGTTTCTTTTGGACAATACATTGTGCTAGCTTAATAATGCAATTATACCATTTTAAAGAGCAATGAACCTTTGATGAATAAGAATATTCTGATATTACAACATATTAAATGGTTAAATATCCTGTATAAATAAAACAAAATTAAAAGAAAATCGCTGTTATTAAACAAAAATCACAAAAGGTGTGACAATGTGGAAGTATGCTAACATAGTATTAGCTTCCACAGGTAAACCTGCCTAAAGAAAAATAAGCAGGCTATTTTGATAGGCTAACAGCTCTGTATAAGAAAATGCAATAGTATAGGTAAGATGTTTGGAGCCTAAATCACAATACGAGAGCAAATACAGGGTAAGTAAGGTGATAAGGAATCCTGTTCAGATTGTAAACTGCACCTGTCACACAAAAAAATTTATCAGGAAAAACAAAGCAAAACTTTCAAAATCATAGATCAGTGCTTTCGCAGTGCCACTAAGTAACACTATTGAGCTGTCTATTCTATTCCCTGCAACAGCATATTCTTTCAGACCATTGACTGAACAGTAAAGCCAACATTTTTATTACTTTTCTGAACGTTTACCCTTTACTTTATATTTTAGATTGTTGAACCTGAAGCCAATTACTATGTGTAAAAGACATTTCAACATTTGAAAAGTCATATATATTTAACACATACACTCCTCTTACTGGGAGTGTCATGAGATGGACCTCATCCAACACTTCATTAATCACTTTCTAGCGCCTTGTGTATATAGCACAGTCTCAGAATGGCAAAAGTAACCCGATCCAGTACTTATCTGCAGATTCACACTGTTTGAAATACTGTGTCCCTAAGAGAGATTATCTCCCAACCCGAAGAGTTGCTGACCTGTTTCCTGCACCCATTTCATGGGTTTATTTAACTGGAACTCATACAGCTGGCTGGGTTGGTGGGGAGGGGGTGATAGGGCCTGGAGAGTGGCGGGGTCTGGCGGTCTGTATCTTGCTGTGTCAGCGCGGGAGTGAACTATGTGGGTAAGAGTCCGCCCAGGTGTGTGTGCCCTACTAACGGATGCTAAGCCACAGGAGACACATGCAAAGAAACTATCCAGTCCCTCCTTTTTTCCTCCAAAACTGAACAAGCAAATTTGTCTGCTTGAATCTGACAGACCTGTTGGCTTTTAAGGTTTTCTGTTTTCACTTTTCAAGTCTCAAAGCACCCACGTCCTGTCAAAACCTTCTTTCAGCCCTTGTAGTCAGAATATCCATCCACCCCCTTCAGTCAGGATGTTCAGCTCTGCCAGGTTTATGGGAAAAGCTGCACTTTATGACTCAGTCAGAGAGAAACCCAGACATCATTTTCTTACCACACTTGTTCTTTGTTTTTCTACACAGCTTATGCAAATGTGGTTCGTATGCGGTTTCAAATGAAATGTCTGGGGCAACAAACCAAACAAACTTAAAACAAAGGTTCACTGAAAAATGTAATTTACACTATTTTTGTCTTATTTGACACATATTTGGTGTGCAAAATTCTTTTTTTATTTTACATCTGTTTTCAGCAAATCTGTCCTATAGTAAATTCCATTGGACAAGAAGTACTAAGACATACAGGTTTAGTCACAGACATGATGAGAACACATTATGGTAGTATGGTTCCACTGTTCTAGGAATGATTTTAAGTTAACAATGTAATGGAATTGCCTCTGAACCTCTGTGGCCCTCTAGCCGTCCCATGCTTCTGCACTTTCAGTGACTGGGTTTTGGCACAGAGATTTGATGTTTGTATTTGACATTTACTTATCATTAATTCTTTGACCACTGATTTTTCACACACTTTCTTGTGCATTTATGTGCATCGCATCCTTAAAAGGGGATAATTTGGTGAAAGCAATGCTTTTAGAAGAACCATGGAAATAAATGGAACCATTTGACTGCATACGTTCTTTTGCCTGTTTAAAATATTCTCTTGTATATGTTTTTATTGGTTTCTTTGAACCAGTCAGAATGAAGAATCTTTTTCAGTACTATATAAAACCATTTTTGCTAAAAATGTAGGCTATGTGCTCGTGGCTTAAACTGGACATTATAGGATCAAATGTTTGCAATGAACCTACATATTACATCTTTCCTAGGGTCTTTACCCAGTCTCTAGCAGTAATGTTAGGCTGAACTCTGGCATATTTGTGCTTTGACTTTAGATGATGGGAGCAGAAGGGCAGAAAGAACATTACTTTAGCTCCTAAGTCTCAGAGTCTTTAGGTTAAGCTGTGAATGGATCTGCAGGCTTCAGCACTATCTCCGACTGCTTTCCCAGGGATCAACAGAATGGTACACAAAGCTCTGAGAAGAAGACAAGATTTTAGTGCCTGTGGTTTGCGTCGAACCCAGCAAAAGGTTCATGGCATGGGCCATAACAGTCCTGGAGAGGGCATTAGTGTAGAACAGCATGGGTCACTGTTGGGTCAGGCCATTGGAATCTAGCTCTTTGGAGGCACTCCTGTTGAACCCTCTGAGTGCAAGCTCCTGAGAAAGGACAAATACGTGACCACACAAAAAATGTGTTTGGTATCTCACAGAGCTTGAGTTGTGTAAGAAGTGCAGCGGTGGTTTGCAGAAGAACAAAACAACGGCTGCAACGAAGGAGGGGTAAATATCCCATGCTTCCCCCCCCCAACCCGCTTGTTCTCAGCACATCTGGACCCAAGCCTTACAGAGGTCAGGAAGTGGAGCGGTCAGAGGACTTGGTGGTCTCCTTGAATAAACCAGAGTCACCAGTGAATCTCCCATGCTCAGCTCTGGACAAATGGTCATAAATCCACGTCATGAAACACCCCATCTGTTGTGCCCTCCCCCATATCTCTCCTGTGGAAGGAACACGCTCAGACCAAGAGCAGAATGGGTTTGGACAGCTCTCCTCTGAGCCAACCCATCACAACAGCAGGCCTCCAGGGATGCTCTCGCCCACAAACAGCACCCCTGTAACAAGCTGTCATATGATAGGGTGTCACTTCTATGATGGATGGAGTTGGTGCCTTTCCTCCTCAGCGGGGTCTGGCACCCAGTCAAAAACAACACACATGTTAGCGATGGAGCTCGGCACTTTTCCTTTCTTTGCAGGCCCAAAGTGCTGCACTGCGTCTGATATATTAATGAAAGTCTTTTGGCTCACACAACGGCCAAAATCAACTCCATGCTTCCTGGCCTCAAAAAAAGAAAAAAAAGAGCATGAGTGAAAGAAAGATGTGTATTTTCCTTTGCTCTGTTCAGAGTCAAAAGCACTACTTACTGGAGATTCCATTTTCAGACCTGGCCAAGACAGAGGCACCGGCCCTTTGTTTCTTAAACTTTGATTACTTTGGCTGTCAGGGGAACCTGCCTCATAGCATTACTCTTGCTCATATTTCATTCATTTTAATTTTTTTTCATGTTTTTTCTTGGAAAAGAATGTACAAACTGTACTGATTGAAGCAGTAATCTATACTTTAGCTTTGCTGAGGTTAATCTGTTTCAAAGCAGGCATCCATAGTCTTGCTGAATTTGAAGATTTGAACTATACTGATAGAAGGAATATACTTTGCCCTGCATTGACACAAATTAGCTTTACTGTACTATTGTATTATATTTATGTGTTTCTGTAGTGGTTTTCTGAACAATGGTGATATGTGTCTGGGTTTGTGTAGTTCTCTTCAATGGAACTGTCTAGATGCCACAACACATCTTATCATTTTTCACTGAGTTTTACCAGATTAATGACTTGCTCAGCTCAGAAAATAGGTGGAGTTACAGGCTTCTCAGTACACACTGCTCTGTGCTGAAATACAAGGCATAAATGCTTGGCATGTATATTCATTTAAAATCTCTGTGGTTTAATTTGCTAAGGGAAGCAGTTGGAACTTTGTGTGCTTACCTAGATGCTTATGGTTTGTATCAGCCTGGGCTCCAGCAGTAACAGACATCCATCCACTGTGATGGAGGCTGGTGCTGAGTCAGGACACAGGGCCCAGTGCTGGGCCACCCACCAGCACAAGCCTCTTTTAACTCCAAACCTCCAAACCTCCACACTACAGTCCAGTCCCAGTGTACAGCCTTGGCTGTGGTTAGAATATCCTACACAGCTGAAGGAACTTCCTGAAGAACACCCGCGATTAGAAATTTGGTTGTCTTTGCTGAGCAAGAAAATATTTGGCAAATTCTTAATTTTCTTAATAGTTCTTGGACTGTTCTCAATTTTTGATGGAACAAGTGTTGAAATGCTTTGAATCACTCTACAGTTCCTCAGAGAATTGTTTCTTTCTCTGATTTATGTTTTTCTTCAAAGTCAATTTATGTCATCCTTCACTTCATGCCAGTTTCTTTGCCAGACATGGTTTTGGGAAACCAGCTGAGATCATGGTCACCAGAAAATGAAACTGCAGTTTACTGGAATATCATTGCTGGTGGTTTGATCCATGTAACAAATAGAAAACAAGTTATTATTTTACTCACCACTTCATATCACATGCATGTAGATAAAAAAAAGATACAGAAGGTCCTGGCCTGAACTTTGAGGAAAACCAAACTGTTTGGATAATCACTCCAGACATATTTGGATCAGGTGTTAGTCAGGTGTGATCCCCAGCTGCTATCATCATAAATAACCATAAACAGTTCCATAAACAACCATTTTTGTTGGGAAAGAACCTTTATAAACCTTCAAATGGTTCTTCACACACACACACTAATATATATATATATATATATATATATATATATATATATATATATATATATATATATATATCGTTTTAATGAATGCAACAAAACCAGTATACTTTATTTATTTTCTTTGATTTTGTAATAAACTTTGAGTGGGTAGGTGTGCCAGTATTTTTGTCCAGAAATAGACCTTTACAGAGCTAAAAGTGGTTCTGTGGCATCACTCAAAGTAACCTTTGTAGCACATTTTTATAGTTGTATTTCACAAAAACAAAACAGACGATACTGATTCAGACTGTATACCATTGTCCACAAACTCATTCATCCACCTTCTTGTCTGCTTTGTCCTGGTCAGAGTTGTGAAGGGGCTGGAGCCAACCTGGAATCCTTAAGTGAATCACAGGAATATCCCTTGGACAGGGTACTAGTCCCCAGTAGGGTGCCACACTCAATTGTGGGCCAGTTTAGCAAAGCTACTGCACCTATCCTATAATTTAGGCAGAAAACCCACAGAATACCCACTTTTGCAAACAGTGACTACAGCAGGGACTAAACCCAAGCCCCTGGATCTGTGTGGTACACACATTAACTGCTGCACCACCCTATTGGATTGGATAGGATAGGATAGGATAGGATAGGATAGGATAGGATAGGATAGGATAGGATAGGATAGGATAGGATAGAACTTTATTGATCCCTTGGGAGGGTTCCCTCAGGGAAATTAAGGATAGAATGCTATCCTTATAGAATGCTATAAAGTGATTTTACTGCAGAATGTAAATATATGTGGTTGCCAAATGATCTTGGAGATCATAGCTTTGATTACTCATGATGCCAAAACCAACCATGTCTGAGGGTCCAAGAGATTATAGTTGGCTTGCTCTCTTGAGTGGATAGGATGGCTCTCGCTTTCACCCCAAAAGAGCAGGCTTCTGTTAGCTGACATAGTAGAATTGGCAGAAAGTGTTCTCCTCCAAGCGTGTGTTGCTATTCAAACAGATGCAGCTGGCTGGCTTCATGTAATCTGGAGGAAGAACATGCTAGCCGTCACCCACAAGGGTCAGATTGGTCAATACTCAGTGCAAAAATACATGGATTTTGGAGGGCAGTCTACACGCTGTCCCTAGTGATTCTAACACTGGCTCTTAAAATAAACCAAATTGCTTTCTGACAACCATCCATTTTTCTCTTTTCTACCATCCATGTTCAAGGCTGGGAGCCATAACATTACAAATGAGTGAGCAAGTAAGCTGGTCGAAGCCAGACACACACACAGCACTAGAGTATGACATCACATGGCTGTCAGGAGTGTAGTGATGTGCTGGAGTGAAAATCCATCTAGGCGTTTGTGCCGAGTGTTCCTTTCACCCGACCATGTGGTGCATGTACTCCTCAGGCGCTTCTAAAACCATGACCATGAATGATTGAAACCAGGAACTTTTTTATATCTTAATATGCTCTTTATCACTGAGGTCATTAATATGAGCCCCAAAGGACTTGCTTTAAAGTAAACGTTCCTCCTACAAACCTGACACCAATATCAGTCATGCGTCCTTTAACTGTAGGCACAGGCAAACCTCCTAGGCTATAAAACAACTGAGCCTGCTGGAAGCAAACCAGGCTGAATCTGATGGATACTTTGGACCTGGAGACTAATGAGTGCACTGCTGGAGTAGGTGTTTAGCTGTCCCGCCGGATGCTGTGATTATGATGGCATGTGCCCCTCTGGCCTGCTCTGTAATGTCGTCCCTTGTAGCAAGGCATGTGGTCCCGCTTTACTGGAAATGACCTCATGCCTACATGCTAGGTCAGAGGCATGGAGGAGTTGAGAGAAAGAGGTGGGGGAGGGGTGCACTGTGTGTTATTATGAAACTGTATGGTCTCCATGATGCTGCTGAACCTTTGTTGATGTGATAGTACTGTGCACGTAAGATCTCTGTCTACAGATATCTGCCTTGTTTGTAGGTACATGCACACATTTAGTGCCTAGTTGTAGACACATGCTGGACTGAAAAAATGCTTGTTCTTGATTAAAATGTGCACAGTAGAAGGCTACTACATGGTACCGTCTAAAACATGGGCATATACAGTGCGTCTGGAAGTATTCACAACACTTCACTTTCTGCACATTTTGTTAGTTACAGCCTTATTCTAAAATGGATTAAATTCACCCCCCTCCCCCACATTCTATGCACAATACATAAGTATTCACAGCCTCAATACTTTGTTGAAGCACCTTTGGCAGCAAATACAGCCTCACATCTTTTTGAATATGATGCTACAAGCTTGGCACATCTGTTTTTGGGAAGTTTCTCCTATTCTTCTTTGCAGAACCTCTCAAGCTCCGGTACACAGCCATTTTTAGCTGTCTCTAGAGATGGTCAAGTCTGGGCTCTGGTTGGGCCACTCAAGGACATTCACAGAGTTGTCCCAAAGCCACTGCTTTGTTATCTTGGCTGTGTGCTTAGGGTTGTTGTCCTGTTGGAAGATAAACCTTCATCCCAGTCAGTGTTCTGACATGCATTGCCTACTTTGGGACCGTTCCAAATCAACTGAAATTACCACAGGTGTCCAATCAAGCTGTAGAAACAGGATGATCAGTGGATACAAGATGCACCTGAGCTCACTTTTTAGTGTCATGGCAAAGGCTGTGAATACTTATGTACATTATATTTTTGTGTTTTTATCTTTAATACATTTGCAATGATTTCAAACAAGCGTTTCTCACTTTCTCGTCATGGAGTATTGCTTGTAGAATTTTGACAGAAAAAATGGATTCATTCCATTTTGTATAAAGCCTGTAACGTAACAAAATATGCACTGTATGATTATATGAAAAAGGTAAATTCAAAACCACCATTCAGAGCCACTTAAATAGAGGCCAAAGCAGGAAGTTTTATGGGGTGTTATGCAGAAATGGCAACCAGTGAACAAACATCATATTCAAATATGGTCAAGACATTAATGTCATCCCCACCCACCTGCCCTATCTGTTAACATCTTGGTGCCAGACTAAGGGGCACTTTCAGTTATCTTGTGGAATCCATACCTCAACGGTTTAGAGCAATTTTAGTGTCATGAGGACGTGGTTTATTGTGTCATGGCTAATCTGTGTTGTTACTTGTGAAAATTGCAAGGACATTTATATATATATATATTTGTTTGGTGTGCTAAAACTTTAACTATGCTGTAGCACTCTAACACATAGTTTACTAACATATCAATAGGAATCTCTAGATTCTAGCCTTGTCTACCAGCTAAGGATATTTTCTGAGTGAACAGCAAAGCACTTTTGTAAGATGCTCTGGATAGGGGCACCACAAATGTAATATAAATGTATCAACACAATAACTGTAAAGGTAAACATAAACAAAGGGAAAAAAATAATAATAAAAAATGACTATTGAATGTAAAATAATAGACAACTAAAGATAAGGTTAAAAAGAAGATTAGTGGCTATAGATAACAGCTATTTATAGTTTGTGTACTTTAGGTGCCGGTCCCAAGCCTGGATAAATGGTTAGGTTTGCGTCAGGAAGGGCATCCGGCGTAAAACTATAATGCAGAGCATAGATATGATGATCCGCTGTGGCGACCCCTAAAAGGAGCAGCCGAAAGAAGAAGATATATGTTGTATATATGTATACATTGGCTCTCCACCTTCCACCAACTGGACCTGGACTAGTTTCCCACACTGCCATGGACTAGCTGCTCACCCACCATCACCAACTGTAGAAATCTACTGTTAATATTATGTCCACCAGAGAATTAACATTACTTCAATACCCAAGTAATAGAACAGAGATGTAGGGGTCCAGTGTCCCCTAACCATGTATAAGTAGTTTGATCAGAGGAGGATGGGTCCTCCCCTTGTGAGCCTGGTTCCTCCCAAGGTTTCTTCCTCCAGCTGAGGGAGTTTTTCCTTGCCACTGTCGCCATGTGGCTTGCTCACTAGGGGATCTGTCATCTATACTTTCTGTTTCTGTTTCTGTTTTAACCTTTCTTATTTATTTATTTATGTATGTATGTATGTATGTATGTATGTATGTATGTATGTATGTATGTATGTATTTATTTATTTATTTATTTATTTTCTGTGAAGCTGCTCTGTGACAACTTCAGTTGTGAAGAGCGCTATAAAAATAAATTTTGATTTGATTTGATATATATGGCCGGGGCTAAACTGAGTTATGGCTAGACTAAGACTAATGGCTAATCAAAGGCTTAATGTACACAAGGAGCATGAGAAAAAGAAGGAAATCAAATACTGAATTGTATTTAAATGGTAATGGCTTGCAATCTATAACAGTTTAGGCCTGCTGCTGGAAACCACTTGTTTGGACCTCAAACTCTGCATTCCCATGCTGTTTGTATTCCATTGTTTTTTTATCGCAGTCCTTGCGTCATTGCACCTACAGTGAAAGCTCATATTATGCTAAAGATTTGACATGCAGTCGTAGTTACATGTATAAAAATTTCTTACAGGCCACATTGACCTTGATTTTCAAGATAACTATTTAAGTGACTTTGAAAGTCGTTATTGAGGCACAGGATGGCTCACGGAGACCGCTCAACTGACCAAATTGCCATCTGCATTTAGATCTGTGGGAAAGTCACTAGTGAATACACTGGAAATTGTGGTCAGAAAATCCCATTCTTTTACTGTGCTGTTCTTTCATTAGAATGATATTTAATGAAAAACAGCAGAGCAGCTGTTCCTCAGGGATGTTATAATAGAGTTTCCATGCATAGAACCCTCGGTACAAATACTCAAGGGCACAAGAATTTATTTTTATTTTTTGCATTGTGTGTCACCAGGTCTCAACCCAGTTGAACACCTGTGGTAGATTTTGGATCAGTGTGTTAGATACATAGAAGTTTATGATTTCATTTTCTTCCAGTACAGTTCTTGTTTTGGAGGAATCCCTACATGCTGTGGAAACTCAACATCTTGAGTTGTCTATTTTGCACCAATACTAATTTACATTTCATTTAAGTTCACTTATGTGATGTACATATTAAACCCATGTGGTTTTCAAATTGAGTGATGTTAAAATTGAGTGCTGTAAAAATGCAAAGATTTGTCAAATAATTATAAATAAAAATGAAAGCTTGGTCAAATAATAATAGAGAAAAGAGGTCTTGAGAAACTGTGCTTCAAATGATTGGATAAGGAGTAACCAGATTATTGTCTGTAGAAGATTTAAATGTTTCTCTCCATTTTTCCTGCTGTTCTAGACTAATTAAAAAGAATAGTGTCTGCTTTTGAACTAGTTAGGCCTGAGGCATTTTACTTTGCAGTTTGACTTCCTGTCTCAGACTCTAATTGGAATCTGTTTGTCTGTCTGGCTCATCTTGAAGTATTAAGTGTCAGATTTTCCGTGCATACCCTTTTCTGCCTCTGTCTCTTTGGACTAGTTTAAATCACTCATTTGACCGGGTGTGTTGAATAATGCAAGGCAGATGGATCCAGTGCTGCCAGATTTGCTTTAATAGTAGTCATTTTTGGAGATCACCTCCAAAAGGACTACTATTAAATCAAATTTATGTAGCATTTTCAACTTCAAATCAAAGTCACGTCAATGTTTCACTGACTTGTAAAAGAAAGAATAGTGTGTCAGTCATACCTGTGTAAAATAATGTGATATAATGTCATAAGGCATCAGTCCATATGCTTCTTTCACTTTCAGTGATGGTTCTGTATATCTCAGCTTGTCCAGATATGTGTGAAGCCAACTTCCTGAGCAAAAATACTCCTTTTCACATAATGTTGCATTAGCACAGTCATTTTGTGGAATGTCACCAGGCACACAGGGGTGATGATGCCAACTCTGAATGAGCAAAAAGCTCCATATGACACAAGCAGCAGGTATTTCTGCTTTTTTAAAACTCACTGTATTTGTCATCTAATTCAGTTTGACCCTCGCCAAAATTGTGAAGAGCTTTTTTTCCATGCACGTGGCCTTCCATCGCATGTGGAAGCGATTGGAGCTGAAAACAGTCCACATATGGGCCAGTAAGCGTGCCAGTGTGTTAGGCAAGAGCTTATTGCCTTTGCCTGAACTCACGAGAGGTCTCATTCTTGCGCCTGTTACTTCTTTTTTTTCTCTCTATCCCTTTTTATTTCTGTTGTTCCTTTGTTCTCTGATGTCATGAAGGACTGCTAAAGTTACTAGGAAACCTTTTTGTACTCCAAGTTGTTCCAAATTGATCTGTTCCCCCTAAAAAGATGTGTTTCATTATCAGAAACAGCAACTCAAAGAACAAATAGTACCAAACAAGTAAGTAAGGAGTTTGTTTAGTCTGGAGTTGCATTCAACAACAGGAGATGTATGCAGCACTTTAAGACGTCCAGCAATACAGTTCCTATGTTATTGCTAGAGTAGTCACTCAGGTTATTAGTATCTGTGATTTTTGGCAAAATCACATAGCATGCTGTTTAATACGAACTTAATCAGATTACACAAAATAATGCAAATCACTTGTTCACGCATTTTGCCTGTGGGAGATTATTTCTAGGACAAATGGCCTTTCCTAATGTTATATGAGGTCACCTCTTCAGTACCACATGAATGTACAAACATACAGATCTCTTGAACAGTTTATGTTTTCTTAGAAGAAAATCTTTAATAATGTTTCCCCAGTAAAGGAAATCTGGCCTGACCGCTATGGCCACACAACTGGGTTGTAGCACCTCTGAAACAAAGAAAAACACCTAAATCTTATCATAAATTTAAGTATATTCCCTTCCAGGTCTATATTTATTTTATACTTATATTTTATATTAATCTGTGATTAAAAGTATACATGACTGCTTTTTTCACTCTGGTTTAAATATGGGGTGACACACAGGCTACATTTCTCACTATGAGAAAGACCAGAGAATTCCACAGTTGTTGAGCTGCATTTTTCAGGAACTGGCTACGAGAGAGTAGTTGCATAGCTGAAAATGTCAATTTTCACATTCACATTTCACCTTCAGAATAAAGTTAAGAATTTGGAAGCAACTGGTGATGTTAAGAATCTGCCTGGAAAAGGACATTTGTCTGTACTGACACCACACTTAGCAAGGAGGGTGGCCAAAGAATTTGCAATGATCACATCTGGGGAACTGCACACATTTGTTAGGTTTTAGGGTCTGACAGTTTCCAAAACTGCAATTAGACAACACCTACATAACCGCAAGTTGTTTGGGAGGGTTGCCAAAAGAAAACCTCTGCTGTCAAGGACCAGCATACTCAAGGGCCTACATGACTGCCAGACTTTACTTTAATTTACTTTGTTCTGTGATTGGAGGAGAACAAGATACAAACAAAACAAAACAAACCTCAGTAGGTTTGGTGTAGACATGCAATATATGGAGATATACAGGTAGCAGTTTTTAAGTTTGTTATGTAATTATGAAATTGAATTAACAGGAACAGTGGAGGTCAAGTTGGGGTCTGTATAGCCAAGAAAACTTTCTGGGAACGGAGAGAACTACTCATAGGATTGCAAGGAAGGCCATTCAAAATTTTGTTTGTCCACAAAAGACCTTTAGGAAGATCTAGCAGACTCTGATTTAGGGGTGGGCAATATGGCATTATTGTATCAAGATAAATGTCATTGTTATTGTTAGTAACAGTTCATATAATGAGACATTTTGGTGTGTTTAATATCTTATAGTCCAGTCTGACTGACCTCCCTGACAATTTAAAACACTGCCATCAAATCTCTGAGATTGTGCTGTAATTACACACTCTGGACTGTTGTTTGTCAGCCATTCATGTGAAATAAATAGTGTCACAGTTCACACTGCAGAATCTAAACTGAATGAATGCTGTGGCTGAGAAAATGTCAGGAATGGTGCTATAAGTATTGTGGTTAAAAATAAGAATCGAAAGTGGATTAGGATTATGCTGCACATCGAACCTGAGTAACTGTATTTCATTCTATCATGTCACATGGTGAGAATCAGATATAGAGCTGAGTCTGAGTCTGATTAAAGTAGCTGATACCCATTCCATTAAAATATGCCTGTGTATCCAGATCAGGATATCACTATACACAATGTGCTTTTATACACAATATACAGAGTTTGAATATTCCTTTTTAAACAGGATGAAGTTCAGCACATTTTTGGTAAAAGAATGAATTCAATACTAACAAATAGTGAAAAAGCTGACCATGAAAAGAGTGTGGCTTTTGACTGAATGATGAACCTAAACAAACCTCGGGTCACAGTGGACCAGCCATGGCCCCTCACAGTCCCAGTGAGACAATTATCCAAAGCATGTATGAAAATCAACACACAAATTGTTCACTGACCACTGAAACCATTTTTTGCCATTGTCATCTTTTGACCTTTACTCCAACAAACCTGTTGAATGAGCTGATAAAGTGTGTCTACATGCATGATCCTTAGAATGGGAAAGATTAGCGGAAGCATTGCATGAAAGATCCCTTGTTACATATTCTCCATAGAAGATGAAGCTGTTGTAGTAGTGTTGCATCTGTGTTCCATGTCAACAAATACTGTACTTATAGTTCTTGTTCTTTGAAGGCAATGCAATAATACATTTGGATGCTCATTTACTGTTGGGACATGGTGTTCAGACCTGCCAACTTAAAAAACATCCAAGTAGAATTCACCAGAATTCCTGATATTGTGAAACACACCTCATACTGCAATCAGTTACCATCAATTCAACAAAAATGTCATTGGCAAAATCTATTATAATGAAAATTGACAATTTTTCAAAAGCGAAGGGATGTTTTGCATGTGAAAGTGAATCAAGAAACTATGACACCTATATGTTGTTCACTGTCAGTAGTATCCTGTGGCTGAACCTGAACCAGAATCTCAGACCTGCTGTACTAACTTAGTGTTTTATTTGCCTCAGGTAACGTTGAACTCTGCTTACAAAGGCATATTTAACACCGCCAACCCTGCATCCAAATTGTAATTGTAAATTGACATATTTTTCTTTAGTCCTTGGCACAGTGGAGTGATGTATCGAATGTTCTCATGCATCCTTTGATTTCTGCTTTCTTTAATGCACTCCAGATGGTGTGAGAGGCTGTGCCTATTTAAAGAGTCATAAACCTGTTTGGAGTCAAAAAAAGCAAGATCATAAAAAACATGGAGTCAAAGCTACAAGCTGGTGGTACAGATCAGTACAGTGCAGGGGTTTACTGACATAACAGTGTTGTAATTTGTCTCTTTGGTTGTCTCTCTCTTTTGTGTGTGTTTGCTTGTTAACATTCCACAGAGTTATTTTTGGTGGTGGGATGGGGGTTATTTGTTCCATAAGTGCACAGATTTGACATGAGTTTCAGAGTTGTGGAATTGGGAACGATGTGATGCAGCATCACTTTGGGAGTTGTGCAACGCCTACAAGAAAGAAAAAAAAAACAACAATTGTTTTCTTGTTTCTTTACAAAACAGGCTTTCATTGCTGTACCAAAGCTTTGCTCATTGGATCTGATTGTGCAAAGATGAAAGAGCAAAAAATAACATAAATGAAACACAGAGCCAATAAAAATGCATGTATCATTTCCAGTCACCCAGACTAATATTGCAGGTTGCTTTTCTTGCACTTTATACAAAAGCTCATGAAAGTTTTACCACTGGCATTGGCACATACTGCTGTGCTAAATTTAATCAAATTTTAAGAAGATTACTGGGGAGGATGAATGCTGTAGATCAGCATAAGAAAGCCAGCAGGTCCACTGTTACTAAGAGACTGTGCGTATAAATCTGCCTACTTTCATTAGTTCCGTAACGAAGAACAAGCATGTTGCCAGATCAGCCTTCTTACACTTTTGGTGCCCAACATGATGTTCTCTTCTATTTCCATGTCTTGCTGAGCTTGTTACTGGTGTACTCCACACTGGACGTTAACTTAAGTAAAGTAAGGACTTAATTCTATGTAGTGAAAATGCTTATATGAAATATATCATCGCTGTCATGTGAAATTATGTTTAATTATGTAAAATACCTTCCTTCACATGTTTGCTGTGTCCCCTACATGGCATGTGGCTTGCCTTTTCATGGCTTGCTTTCAAAAATGTTTCTTCGTGCCACTCTTTCATAGGCGAGATGTGTAAGAGGAAACTGGTTTAAAGGAAAGGGGATATGTGCAGTTTTAGATATTGTAAAAACGACTAAATTTATATTTTAGTAATGCATACATTTAAGTAATAATATACAATATCTAAAACTGCACATATCCCCTTTCCTTTAAACCAGTTTCCTATTTCAGCTTGAGTAAATGTATGATCATCTTTTTCAGATCTGCATGGGGCTCCTTTGACATTCCATTGTACTGTGTGTTGGTCAATTCAGTGAGAGGTGTCAAAAAAAACTCTTCTTATGTAGGCAGAGAGAGGCTATTAGCTGTCCCCAATCACGATCACTAGGAGGATATTAGGTGGTCTTGTTAAGGTACATTCAGCACAACTGAATTTAGTTTTGTTTCCTTTCTATTGTTTTGTTTTGTAAAACCTTCCAGACCATCCCATCATATGTAGATTATAGATATGTGCAATAAACATTTTTGGCTGCCCAGTCAATTTCAGACGCAGTGTATGCTGACCCAAAGATCAGTCAGCTATCCGAGAAACGCGACCTGGTGGCAGACTGGAAGCCATGTTAAGCTCATGCCTTTTGTTTTGTCTACCTGATTTAAATGGTTCACTTCACTGCAAAGCAGTGCTCCTCAAACTGCCCTCTGCACTTTTGACAGTTAGATTAGCAACATAGAGGAAGAGCTTAGTGCAGGACATCCAAAGAGCAGGGTTATTCATCAATACCACATTGTTAAATAGGAAATCATTCCAAAAGTGCTTCAATGCACTTTTGAACACAATTCAGACGACTTACTTCCACACCATATGAAAAAGAAAAACGAAATCGAGAATGTATACTGGATACTGTAGCTACATAATCATGTAATTTATGTTAACCTGGATTAGCATTACTTCAGACCTGGTAATTACACCTACAAATTACAGGACAATTAAACAACAGGCTGAAATCTAGAACAGATTGTTATAAAAATGACAAATAGGGAAAATGCAGCCTTTGGTGGTTTGTATTGAGTCTTGACATGCTGTACTCTGGGAGTGCTTTTCAGACGTATATTTCATTCAACACCTAAAAGCGGTTTCCCCCGGAGTCTGCTCTCGTTGTTCTGTGTGGTAGAACAGTCTTTCTGTTGCCATGGAAATTTCCACCACTAGTATTTTTGTGTGACTAGGCTTTTTACTCAAGGTACCAAAGAAAAAATGTACAGGACTCTGACCAACTTCCTGAGTCAAAATGAAACACAGCTGTTTTGTGCTCTCTCTCTCTCTCTCTCTCTCTCTCTCTCTCTCTCTCTCTCTCTCTTGCTCTCCCTCCCTCTGTCCTCACTCTCGCTATGTACCTCTGTCTTCCTCCATCTCTGCTTTCTCTTACCCTGCCCTAGCATTTAACAAGAACTGCCATAAATAGCATTAGTACATTAAGTGCATAAAGTAGATAAAATGTACAGGTGGTGCAATGAGTAAGGCAGGTTTGAATGAAGTGCATTATTATGAATATATACAATAACAGTGCAGAAGGTGAAAGAATGCAGATAAGTGGCAGTGCAGAGTTAATTACATGGCAGTGGCAGTGTCCTTGTTAATTAATCACGTGGCAGTGCAGAGTTCAGCAGGGCCACAGCCTCAGGGAAAAAAAAAACTCTTCCTGAGTCTCCTGGTGAAGGAGTGGAGGCTCCTGTAACGCCTGCCATATGAGAGGAAGGTGAAAAGTCTATGGTTTGGGTGAGAAGTGTCCTTGATGATGTTTCTCATCCTTCCCGGGCAGCGTTTATGGTTAATGAATGGTGGGTAACTGGGTGTCTGTGATGCGTTCTGCAGTTTTCACAACTCGCTGGAGTGCTTTGTGGTCAGCTGCAAACTATGCTGAGATGTAGTTGGTGAGCATGCTCTCAATGATACAGTGGTAAAAGATGAGATGTAGATGCCAATGAATTTGAAGCTTGTTACCTGCTCTAATGCAGCTCCACTGATGTAGATGGGGGTGGTGAGTCTGGCTTCTAGCCCTCCTGAAATCCAGGTTAAGCACCAGATTGTTGTTGGTGCACCATGCAGCCAGATGCTGCCCCTTGTCCCTGTAGGCCATCTCGTTGTTGCCTGTGATCAGGCCTTTCACCGTAGTATCATCCAAAAACTTGAATTTGGTATTGGAACCATAAACAGGAACACAATCATGGGTGAACAGAATACAGGATCGGGTTCAGAACACAACCTTGTGGAAGGCTGGTGTTCAGTGTGATGGAGGAAGAGGAGAGGTTGTCTAATTGAACAGACTGGTGTCTGTCAGTCAGGAAGTCCAAAATCCAGTTCCAGAGGGATGTGCTGACACCCAGCTAGCTAAGCTTGGAAATCAGCTTGGAGGGGATCATCTTGTTGAATGCTGAACTAAAGTCACTGACCAGCATTCTAACATAGGAGTTCTGACAGTCCAGAAAAGTCAGCATGGTGTGGAGTGCTGTGGAAATGGTATCCTCAGTTGACCTTTTGGCGAGCTGATATGGGTCCAGTGTGGCAGACAGGCAGGGTTTCAAGTCAGAAATGACTAGTCTTTCAAAGCACTTGGAGATGACTGGGATGTTTGCAACAGGGCGGAAGTTGGTCAGGGCTGAAGCAGTCAAATGCTTTGGCATTGGTGCAATTGTGGCTGCCTTGGTTGGGACAGTTGCCTGGGCCAGCAACAGGTTAAAGGTGTGTGAATAAACATCCGAGAGCTCCTTAGCACAAGTCCTCAGTACCCTGCCAGGAACTCCTTCAGGGTCACCTGCTTTCCATGCATTCAGCCTGCCCAGCATGCGACAGACATCTGTTGTGGAGGATGTAAGTTGGTAATCATGGTCAGGAGGACCTGTTTTTAGAAAAGACCACCTTGTTTCCCTGGTCAAAACGAGCATAAAAGCGGTTTAGCCAATCAGGGAGAGAAGCACAGTTGGTGGATGTTACAGTGCTCTGTGGTTTAAAGACAGTGATGTATGCCTTGCCACATATGCTGGGGGTTTGAGAAGCTGAAGTGCTCCTCAGTCCGCTGTTTGTAGAAGTGCTTGGTCATAGCAGTCCCTTGCCTCGGGTTGGCTCCTGGTCTCCAAACCTTAAGGCAACATCTCTGGCTTTGAGCAACAGGCGAACCTCTCTGTTCATCCAGGGCTTCTGTTTAGGGAACGTTGTCATAGTTTTTTGTGATGTCACTCTGTCCACACAGCTGATGATGTGTTTCAGGAAAGAGTTGTTATAAATGTCTGTGTTGAATTGTGAGTATGTGGTGGCCCAGGCAGCATACTCACTCTGCAGAAAGGAGTCAGCTCCATCTGTTCTTCACAGACATGGTTATAGGTTTAACATTATTAGCTGATACTAACTGTACATAAAGTACCACATGTTCAGAACTTTTATTACTGCAGTTTAGCATGACATGATCAATTAATATTTTATATTTTTTAAATGTACATTAAAATATTCTCAAATTGCACCAGATGAATGATGATTAAAATGAGTAGTATTATATTATTATGTCTAAAATCTGCTGATGCTTCCCGGAAAATCACTGATGATGTGTTCAGAAGTATGGATGCAAGTGGTGTTACTAGTAATAATAACTTAATAACTATAGATTTACTTTACTTTTTAGACAATCCCTGGCAATGAATCAGACAGTGCAGTGACAAATACACCTTTTGGCTGCATTGTAAAGGTATATTTGGAGAAAAAAACCTCAAATATCAGCTGCTACAAATGTTATCTTTTACTCACTTAACTATACACAATATCATGTATTTTAACTGTTATAGTTATTTTTACTTTTTCATGCCACAGTATTGGAGATTGACACTGCAGTTCAGTTATAAAAGAAGCAGGAAAGTCCAGCAAAGCAGCTCCTGGTGTTCAGAGAATGATGTTTTTTTCCTGATCTCCAACACGGCTCTTCCTTTAAGCTATTACTCAATAAAAAACAAAGTTCAGAATGTTTATGATGACAGCCTACACTGGAGTGCCTTAAAGAATTTTCTAAGCATGTTCTCTCTCTAGGAAGAGAGGTTGTACTCTGCATTCTCTGAATGGCTCTTCCATGTGCTTCTTCTCTTGCATCTGAAGTTAAGCCACCAAGAAATCTTCAAAGTGAAATGTGTACAGTGTTCTCTGTAACTGTTGGTGGTGTGATAAATTATACACCTGAAATACAAAGCTAGATCACTACAACTGAACAGTCCAGTTCCTCTGAGGCTAGCTGTGCACAAACCTACTGTTTCCTCAGTACAATGTTTGAATTCTACTCATGATTAAAATGCCTGTTCCTAGTTCTACCATACCCTGACTTCTTACAGGCAGCTCCAGTATTTATTTACTCAGGGAATTTCCTGGCAAACGTCTACCGACCGGCACATCTGGCCTGTTAGTGGCCTCTGTAGGCAGAGCTCAAACGGCTTGTAGTGAAAGTTCACATATGGAGAGTGGCTGTCCTCTGCAGGATGTTCATGATGTTCCCCTAATCTGAGATGTGTGTGAATGTGTACATTGGTGTGCATTTGTGCTGTGTTTATATAGTGTTTATATATTTGTGCAACACTTATCAAACTTCTGTATTACACCTCTATATTACATCACTGTATCACACCACTATATCACATCACAGCATGCATGGACACTGCATCAACATCTTTGACGTCCTTAACATATTTAAACGTTTAGACATTTCATCTTCATTTTTTACTATGTTTCTTAACTTTAAAATGTTAGTTGATAATAGTTGGTATTTCCTTCTTTGGCTAAATTATTGTCCATTAGATGTGTCCTATAATCATTTACCAATCTGTATTATCAAATGGAAGAAGCATTTTCTCTCTCCTCCATGCAGAATTCTTTTAGGTACTGTATGTAATTCAGCATCAGTCTTCATTCAGATGGTTTTACATTTTCCTCAAGCCACCTCTGATACAATTAAGATTTCAGTGTATTCTATGATGGAGATCTATAGGCCCTATTGTAGCAAAGAAGCCCCAAACCATGACACTTCCATGCTATCACCTCCATCCCTCAGTATTGTTAAAATGAAGATCAAATGTCCATATGTTGAAAAATGTTAAAAAAAACTCAATGGTTTTCATGGGGTATCCTAATTTTTTTCACATTGTATTGCTCACTGTCTGTTACTTCACTGTGCTCACTGTGCTGTATTTCAATGCCATGTCACAACTCTATATTACATCCCAGTATTACATCATTATATCTCACTGCTATATCACACTATTGTAAATCACTACTGTAACACACTGCTATATCCTAACACACCCCTATATCATATCATAATATCACACTGTTACATCACTCTGATATATTCCAATGTTATGTCACACATCTGTATTACATCACACATAGATGGATGTATCATTGGCTGTGTATCTGTATTGGATTATTGTCAGCCAAAATACATGATCAGCAATCAACCGTTAATTTAGCTCATCCTGAGAGCTGGTCAGATCATAAGTATGTATGATTCCTTTTGCATGTTGATGCAGCTCTGCATGAAGCCACAGGGTGTTTTAATTCCTCAGTTACCTGCTAGTTGCAATACAGATGTCATTCGTGGAGGCAGAAACCCACTGATGTCAGAGTTCTGAATGCCGAAAGACTGGCAGAAATAAAACTAACAGCCTTGTAGGGGAAGCAGAGTAGTCCAGTACAGTGAGATTCAGCAAAACTAGCAAACATCACTACTGACACTGAGCTCCACAGTTTAGTTCTGCAAGGGAATTCACAGACAGCAAGTACTCAGCAGTTCAAATGTGGCTAAAAGACACAAATAATTTGAAAAAGAACATTTGAAATACGTCTCTAATCACAATATCAGACTCTCTTTCACTTTCAAAACATTGTTTCTTCTGCTTTTGTTTAGACCATCAGATGAAACAGCAGATCCTTTAACATACATTACAACCAAAGCAGTAATGAGAATACAAAATGACGAGCATTATATACTCAGTTTGCATCAGTAATTGTAAAAAGAGGAGATTTTCCCTTGAATGAAAGTATTATGAACAGAAAGTTTTGTCAAGCACCGTATATCTTAATCCCCTGTCTCCCGAAGAACAGAACCTGAATGGAACCTAAAAGAGCTATTGTCCTTACCAGGGAGATGCCTCCAGGGTAAAGCTTCAACCACAGATGCAGGTCCTCTTCTTTGGAAGGTGGTGGCTATAAGTTTCATGGTGCTCCACAACTCACTGTTGTTCAAGCAAAATTCTCTTCTTCAAGTTATTATGGCACCCCAAGAATTAGAATACTGGCACACCAAGAATGACCCACCACCCAAATAATGCCTGCTCTGTGGTGGTCCTGTGGGATCCTGACCATTAAAGAACAGGATTAAAAGAAGTTAACAAAGTATACAAAGAAATGTATATGATATAGCCAGTTAGTTTATGTTCAAATGGGTTTGGACAAATATTATAATAACTACATTTACCAAATGCTCAAACAACTGCTTGTCTATTCCCTGTAGAGAAGTACAGCCAATAGAATAGGTGTCCATATAGTGAGTCACACTGTTATACCACACTGCTCTCTTACACAACTATATTATGAGGCTGTATCACACTATAATATACTTTTTCACACTGTGAGAAGTGGGAACAGATGTTGTGTGTCCAATGATTCCTTGCAGTCTTCTCCTATATTTGAGCACACAGTGCAGTGAAGACTAGTTTTGCACACTAGATCAAAGTGTACTGCAAGAACAGAAGCAATCTGTGGGAAAATAGTTTTCTTTTAATGGACCAAACAGAGGAGGCAAATTGGTTTGATGCACTCGAGTGCACAATTTTCCATTAGTTCCATAAGATTACACTTACTTATAAGCTAAATAGAAATATTATCAACTGTAATTATAACTGTTATTATCAATAATTAACAGCACACATAACTTACATACTTTAAATACCACTTGTAAAGTGGATAAGCTAGTCAACAGTATTACAGTTTTTGTGTGTTATCATTAGGAAGAATGTAAGTTACAGGATTCGGAGTACTCTGTAGTGCTTCTATTTGATACGTCCTACTCAATTTAGATCTAAATATCAAAATAGATCCAGACTTGTATTGTTGCTTATATTTATATTTACAGAATTTGTCTGACATTCTTATCCAGAGTGACTTAGCATTTGAATCATGTTAAACAGTGTTAGGGTCTTGCCCAAGAACCCACTACCGGTGTATCTTCACTTCACTAAAAATGCTTTTTTTAAAAAGTGCTTCAAATGGTTATTTGTACAGTGCCAAAGAAGAACCACATTTGGTTTCATAAAAACCATGTTTATAATAGGAACATATAAGTGTGGAACCTTCAAACAGGTAAAGTACTTTAACATCAAGTTTGAAGGTTGTGCTGTGACAAGCCTCAGCACACCATGACTTTTTAATTAGTCTTTAATTTTTTATTAAGGCATTCAATCCTTCAGACCAATCGTTTTTAATCAGGGATCATTTATATTTTTGTATAATATCTTATCAGCTCCGTATTCTCACAAGCTAATATATCACAATTGTAATACATAACAGAGTACACACTATTCTGTGATCTTATCGTTCTGCCCTAAAGCAGACCACCTCATTGAGCTCATGGGGCTCAGTTCCCACATCCGGGGCCACAGCTAGGCCCTTTGAGACACTCAGCCACAATGTTTACACAGATGTTTGTGTCCTCGGACATGTCTCCACCCCCCCATGACCTGCTCCCTTCATCCCCTTCATCTCCCTCCTGGGGCTTTCATTAGAGCACAACCTGGATGCCAGGGCTGCCACTGTGACCATCTGCTGATGAAGGCCCACATTCTGATCACATTTGAGGGGGGAGGATGTAAAGCCAGCTGTGGAATGTCTAAATGTGTTGTGGAGGAGCCTGCAGCTCCTGGGGATGTTTATTTGCTGAAGGCTGACTGCATCAGCTTTAGCTCCACAGGACTCCTCCCCTGCCCGCTCACTCAGCCTACATGGCGTCTGCATGAGCAGCTCTGTTGAAACAGAATGCTACGTGTGCATTTCCCTGTTGCCCCCAGATTTACTACTGTGGCAAATCCACACTAAAGATTGTTAGGAGAGAATTAGCCTGAATATGCACATTTGAACAAAGTTCATGTTTGTTTCTCATGATTTTTTTTAATTTTGAAATCCAAAACAACAATTTTATTATATTTAGCATTTTTATATTTTACTGCATGTCTGAAGTTGGAGGAGTTTATTCAATTGTTTTTCATCATGCAATGCTATATGTCCCACAGGGACTCGAAGTTTAAACATCTTGAAGTTCAGAGATCATTTATTTCTGTACAATGCAAAAGGATTTCCTCCCTTTTGAAAAAAGCAAAATAAACTGAAATCTGAAAAGCTTTTCTCATAGTAGTTCTTCTGAAATTAGAAAAAGCATATCAGAGTTAGTCCTCTTGATTTACTCATTGATCTACTGTGTGCAAAGTACATTTTTTGTGGGGTTGTTGCAGACAGTTAGTAAATTGAAACAGTGATCTCTTCAGTAAAGTCCAAGAAATAGAGATCTCTTGAATATCTTAAAACTACTAAGCTTTGAACCCGTTCGCTTACGTCAATGATCTAAAGGTAGACTAATTCAGCTTACAGCATTATAGCTACAATGTTCATCTATACCAATACATTTTCTCTACTAACATGATGACAGGAGTCCGGAGATTAACTAATTAATGTTGTTTCCAGATTAGATAATTACTTAGTCACCTATTACAGTGCATGTCTACTGAAAACAAGGAAATAGGCTACTTCTTTGAAAACATATCAATGAAAACTTGTTTGTTAAAAGCTGATATCAGTCCTCTTGTACATAGATGCACTACATGGACAAACATATAGGGACACGTTTCTTTTTAAATGAAGCATAGTGAAGAATAGTTTCTCCTTCTTATGTTGGAGTAACTGTCCAGGGAAGGCTTTCTACTAGATTTTGGGGCACTTTTGAATTTGATTGCATTATTAAGGCTGTTGGATTTTCATGATGCCACATCGCCCTCAACTCTTCAGTTCATCCCAAAAGTATTGGATGGAGCACCATCATTCCATTGAACATGCTTCTACATTGCACATCTCACTGCTGGGGGGCTTTATCCCCCATTCTATTGGCATGGTGCCAGTACGTTCATGTTTATCTGCTTAAGATAGTCCTATTCTATGGCCAGTACTTTTATACAGGGGCTAGACGAGCCGTGTGGTGTGCACTTGCACATCTGTGTCAGCAGTGGATGCAATTAATGTTGCCAAATGCATTCATTAAAATGGTATACATTTGGATGTATATTGTATTTAAATGCTAACAGTATGACCTGCAGGTTATTTCTTTTGCATCCTTTCCTCTGGAAGATTCTTCAGCTTAGAACAGGCCAGGTGCTGCTTTAGCCAAGGAAAGTTCATATCAGGTCCTAGGTGTCCTCCATGCTTCTTTTGGCCTCTGCAACTTGGTGCTTAAATCATGCAGCTAAGTAATGCACCATGCGAGTGTAAGCTATACAAGTTCCAGGCATCCAGTGATTTATTAGAAGCTGGGTTTTCATCACAAGTGTTGTCCAGTATCGTCTGACTGAGAATTCTTTCTGTTGTCCTTCTCTCACAGGTATCCAGGAGGGGAACGAATGCACTAAGTGTAAGAATGACTGGGCATTGAGAGCAGCCATTGCTCTCCTGTATGTCCTGTGTGCTTTGCTCACTATAGCTGTGGCTGTCTTAGGATACAAAGGTATGACCTTCCCTCTTCCTGTTTTCCTTTCACAGTTTATAAGCCACAAATTTGGGGAAAATGTGTGCATTCCACTGCATGGAGATTGATGTGAAATGTACCTTCCTTCAGTAAACAGGAACAGTAAACAGACATGGATATATGATGTATTCTTCTTATTACCACTGTCTGATGTTTAGGTGAAACAAAAAATTCCATCCAAATTTTTATTCTCCAACCAGCTGATATGCGTCAGATATTTTCCAGTATTTGTCAGAATATTTGTGTTTTAGTGCCGGATGTCTCATTTCCATTTTTTCCTTTCCTTCTAACTTGACATAAGGAAGCCATATTGTTCCTAAGAAACAAGACGTCTCTCCAAATATTATCATCACGAGCATTATAATGGAATGTGCTTTCTGTATTTTCTTGAAGACATTGTGAAACAAGGGCTTGTAAATTATGTCTAATTTTATTTATTTTTTGTATCATAAAAGCTGGCTTTCAGACATTGACCGTGAGGTGGCTGAAGCAGATATCTTACAGGAATCTGAAAGTCTTTTTGGCCTCGTGGGGCGGAAATACTTGCAAATCTAAACATCTGAAGATGATTCATTTATAACACTAAAAAATAAGGATTTAATCTGTCTGGATGAATTGTCTGCAAGATGCAAGACGTTTGTGCCACAATTTCTTCCAAACTTAGTTTAGTGAATAGTTTATAATGTAGTAACTTAATTCATCATTTTGAGCAGAACCATGGCTGCAATTAGTAGACCATACTCATGAACTGACATGTATCTTTTTTGGCTTAAACATTTGTCCAAAAGCTCTCATCTCACCACTCAGACCAACAACTTTATCAAATGATCTAAGGTATGTATACTATAGCATATGCCCTTGGTTATGTTTCCATATATGAACATGCTTGCCATTAGCTGAAGGACCTGAATTGAGTTTTACTGTGCAGATCATGTCCGCTGATATACATTGAGCCCATATGTTGTTGGTTGGGCCTTAAAAACGCTAATTTTTGCCAGATGAGACAATGATGTGGGCAGCACGCTCCATTCCAAACCAACTCTACAGGAGATTTTATGCTTTGGCAGCAATTTGTTGTCCCAGCAACCACAAGCTGACTGACAATTGCAGCCGCTGTCAAATTCGCTTTTCCTTCTTGGAGATTTTTTTATTTAGCAGTTGTGTGTACAAGTCTATGACAGCTAAAATGGCCATAACATTCCCATTGGTGGTGTGTAATTAGATACGAATTAAATATTCATTTTTGTCCATTTTGTCCAAAATCACAAAGATCTAAACTAGACATGACTTGCATCACACAAGCATCTTCCCACAAATATAACTCACCACACACTCTCTCTAAGATGGGCTTAACATTAAGATGCTTTGGAAGAACTGGGCCAATTGTTCAAAATGGCTTGATCTTTGGGAAGTGCAGTTTAGCAAAAATGTGATATTGTTTTTCTGTGTGAATATATTGTAATAAAATTGAAAAATGTAAGACCAATTTAAAAAATTGCCCAAAGTTAAAGGTATGTGGACAGGAAATTAGCTAGATGTTTACAACCCTCTGATTATGTTAGTGTTTACTGGACTAGACAATTTGAATGATTTTAGCACTCTGTCACAGCAGAGGAATTAAATGGGTGTTTATTTTTCTAAGAAACATGGGCACTAACCACCGTACATTTATGTGTATTCAAAACATAGGTCAGAGTCTTGAATCAAGTTCCATGTTTACCTGAATAAAAGTTGTACTCCCCAGCATGATGCAGGCACCTGAACATAATGTATGCACCATTTAAAATGATTAAACAAATTCCACTAAGAAGATGGACGTTACGTACACCACATGGACAAAGATATTGGGACACCTGTTCATTCATTATTTCTTACAAAATCATCCTGCTTTTGTTGGCATAACTGTCTCTAGTGTCCAGGGAAAGTTTTGTGCTAGATTTGGATGCCTTTGGTGTGAGGAGTGAACTGCTGGTGAGGTTGGGAACCTCTGGTGAGGTCACCGTCCCATCTCATCCCAAACTCACCAACTCATCCCAAAAGTTTTTTATGGAGTGCCACCATTCTAGAAAACAAAGATCCACTGTTTTAGCACTCAATGCTGGTAGACTTTCTACCCCTCTAGCCTACACCTGGCATTAAAAATAATTCCAAAAGATTCATGTTTATAACACATATTATTATTTTTACAGACTGTATGTATATTAATGTGAAAAAGTTAAGCTGTGACATAAACACCTTTGACTTTTTAAACAACTGGACTATGATCTTTAATTTAAGTTAAATAAATGTTTAAATAAATAAAAAGTTAATTAAGTTAATATAGCTTAACAAATAAAACTGAAGAATTGTGCTTTAGAAATCATAAATGTACTTAAATGCCTTAACTTAATGTATTCAGTAACATCCTCTCCATCTCTCAGTATGTATATGAAGATAGACAGTTGTAAGCTGTGTGTGTGTGTGTGTGTGTGTGTGTGTGTGTGTGTGTGTGTGTGTGTGTGTGTGTGTGTGTGTGTGTAAATGATCTTATTTGTTACATGTGTTCAGTCTCATTTAGTGGTCATGTGCCTAGGCTATAGGCTGAATCTTAGTTCTTAAATCAAGTCAAATCATGTTTGGAGAGCCTTGCATGGTTCAAAAATAGCCTACTTATATAAGTGCTAATAGACATGCTGCTGAGGAGAGAGGTAAGGAGAAACCATTGTGAGACAGCTTGGGACTCCCACTGACAGACCCCCGGCGCGAGGCCAAGCAACAAGCCTTTGAAATAGACCTCCATGTTATGTTTTTCCGAAAGCATGTTATTGTTTTGTGTTTGGTTACACAAGTGCTGTCTGGAATGATAACACTGAAGACTTTGGATGGATTACAGATTGTTTGGTGATTCTGAAGCAGTCCTAAAGCCCTACTGAATAACACATCAACGGAAGAAAAAAAAAAACAAGAAAAGCAAATCATCATAGGAGTCAATAAAGGAGCACCAATCTCTTTTTCATTCATGGTTTACCTCCATTGAGAATGCTGCTGATAGGCTTACTGTGCTGAGAAAGAAGCTTTGCAGATATGTTTAGGAGCCTTTGTAAGATGGACCTAGCAAAATGCAAAAATGTTGCACCCTCTAGTGTCGTAAGCTGTATATGGACAGTATAAAAGCAAACTAGGGGAATGAATGATATATATATATATATATATATATATATATATATATATATATATATATATATATATATAGTTTAATGCTTGAAATTATTCGTATTGATTTATTTAAATTTTAAAATAAAGATAAGATAATAAAATGATGTTCAAAATGTACATCATTGTGGAAACCAATATTTCTCTGCATTTATTTACATTTGAACAAGAAGTAGCATGTCCAAAATTATTCATAACCCTTCACAATAATCAACAGAAAAGTAATTGGCTATTACAGCAACCAAACACTTAAAACCTATAATTGCTGACCAGATTTTTGCATGTCTCCACTGCTATTTATGCCTATTCACTGATATATATGCCTACTCATCTTTAGCGATGAGCCACCAACTCTTTCAGGTTGGAGGGTCTCTTTGCCATCACCCTGATTTTAGCTCCCTCCACAGATTTTCAGTTGGATTCAAGTAAAGACTCCAACTTGGCCCCTGCAAAACTTTCATGTTTTTTCTCTGCTAACCATTACTTCATTGTTTTGGGTCATTATCATACTGAAATGTCCACTGGTGACCAAGGCCATGTTTCTTTGCAGACTGCCTGATGTTGCTGTTGAGAATCTTGATGTATTGCTCTTTTTCATGGTGCCATTTACTGTGATTAGGTTCTCTGGTCCATTGGCTGAAGAACACCCCCAAATCCTTAAGTTTCCAAACATGTTTGACAGTGGGCATTGTGTTCTTAGATTTGACGCCTTCTCTTTTTAATGCCAAATGAAGGATTGTGGCCAAACAATACATGTTTTGTTTCATTTGACAGAAGAATAGAAGTGTTCTTCTTTGTCCAGATGAGCATGTGCAAAAGCCAAGCAGGCTCTTTTGGAGAAGTGGCATCCTTTTGGTCAGTGTCCATGGAACCGACCAGTGTGCAGTGTCTGTTGGACTGTCTGCCCTGAGACATTGCCACCAGCAGAGCCCACATTCACCAGGATGGCATTGGTGGTTATCATTTTGGATTTCGACCACGTCCTCTGAGATTTTCCACACCGTGGAACGTCTTGCATTTATTAATAATATTTTGCACTGTAGCCACTGGAAGTTGAAAACATTTAGATATGGTCTCATAGCCCTTTGCTGACTTGTACAGCAACAGGTCCTTTGTGAGCTCCTTTGTCTTAGCCGTGACTGTCCACAAACCAACTGAAGAGAGCTGCTGTTTTTCATCTGTTGATTTGATTAAAACAGCTGTTCCCAATGAATCAGGATAACTAGGATGCTTTAGAACAGCTTTTGTAACTATGGAAGGGCATGAAAAATTTGGACATATCACTTTTTGGTTCAAATGTACATAAAAGCTGAGGAATATTTTTTTCCTGCCTCTGTGTTTAATGTAGAACTGATGCTTTCTGTGTGCTACCACATTCTTAAATGCAAAGCACCTCATTTACCTGGCTTATACATAACTCACTTTCTCATTCATTTATGTTAGAAGGCTAAAGATTCTCTATAAGACAGAACTAAAAGAGCTGTGCAGAACAAGCTTTTGGTGCATTGTAACAACACTGTGTGTCCTTAAACAATAATGGCTGTCATCCTTGTTGCATGCACTCTGTGTTTTGAGTAAGTGCACAAGCTTTCAGTACCAAAAATACATAGATCCAATATTAGGATCTATCAGTGCCAATATTAACAATATTAGCTTGGGCTACTGTGGTTAGTCGATGTAATCAATCATGTTGATGCTAAAACTTCAACATCAATAATTTTGGTTGACACATATTTATTTTTTTTAAATATTTCTTTTTTGATTTCTTAAAAACCTCAGTTCAGACAGTAAATTCTTTCCCTAATATCAGTGTGTAATTCCAGCATGCATGAGATCAGTCATTTTCAGTTCCAGTCATCTGTTGGCTAAATGTTTCCAAACACCTAAGACATGGAAAGTATCGGATTACTTGAAATTAGCACAAAATATAAAGGTGGTTTGGATATAGTGCATAGTTTTATTGGCAGACCACAGCAGCACCAGCACGATGCAGCAACCCACCAGATCACTGATTTGACAGTTACAAATGGTAACCACATAACTGTGGTTATGTGAGTTGTGAATGACAGCCAAGACAATACTACCAAGTGGATAATCCCCTGCTGTTCCAACCAAGACCAAGAAATCTAAGTGCCAGTCAGCCATATAGGATATAAGAACACCCTGCAGAGCCTGGTCTCTATTCACACAATAACCCTGACTGTCATTCACAACTCACATTGCTATAGTTACATTTGTAACTAGTGTTATATTTTGCTGTTCCTGCCATGGTGGTACTAGGAAATGGAAGACGTATTAGCCATAAAGTCACAAGGAACAGCTGTAACCTGTGTTGTGGACATACAATGGGGTGCAAAAGTTTGGGTAGCCTTGTTAATTTTCCTGATTTACCTTTATAAATCATTGATTGTTTGGATAAAAAAATCCATTAAATATACAGTGATATTTGAGAAGTGAAATTAAGTTTATATAATTGAAAGACAGTGTGCAATAATTGTCTAAAAAAATAGGCAGGTGCATAAATTTTGGCACCAAAAAAAAAATTAACTCAATAATTAGTAGATCCTCCTTTTGCAGAAATAACAACCTCTAAACGCTTCCTATAGCTTCTAATGAGAGTCTGGATTGTGGCTGAAGGTATTTTAGACCATTCTTCTTTACAAAACATCTCTAGTTCATTCAGGTTTGATGGTTTCCGAGCATGGACAGCTCTCTTTAAGTGACACCAGAGATTTTCAATAATATTCAGGTCTGGGGACTGAGATGGCCATTCCAGAACATTGTACTTGTTCCTCTGCATGAATGCGTTAGTAGATTTTGAACAGTGTTTAGGGTCGTTGTCTTGTTGGAAGATCCAGCCCCGGCGCAGCTTCAGCTTTGTTACTGATTCCTGGACATTGGTCTCCAGAATCTGCTGATATTGATTGGAATCCCTCAACTTTAACAAGAATCCCAGTCCCTGTACTGGCCTCACAGCCCCACACCATGATGGAACCAGCACCAAATTTTACTGTAGGTAGCAGGTGTTTTTCTTGGAGTGCTGTGTTCTTTTTCCTCCATGCATAACGGCCCTTGTAATGGCCCAAATAACTCTATTTTAATTTCATCAGTCCACAGCACCTTATTCCAAAATGAAGCTGGCTTGTCCAAATGTGCTTAAGCATACCTCAAATGGCTCTGTTTGTGATGGGGGCGGAGAAAAGGCTTCCTCTGCATCACTGTCCAATACAGCATCTCCTTGTGTAAAGTGCACCGAATAGTTGAACGATGCACAGCTACTCCATCAGCAGCAACATGATGTTGTAGGTCTTTGGTGCTGGTCTGTGGGTTGACTCTGACTGTTCTCAACATCGCTTCTGTTTTCTTGGTCTGCCACTTCGAGCCTTGACTTGAACTGTGCCTGTGGTCTTCCATTTTCTCACAATGTTTCTCACAGTGGAGACTGAAATCTGAAATCTCTGAGCTTTCTGTATAGTTCCCCTAATCCATGACGGTGAACAATCTTTGTTCTCAGGTCATTTGAAAGTTGTTTTGAGACTCCCATGCTTCGACTCTTCAGAGAAGATGCAAAGAGGAGAAAAACTTAAAATTGCCCCCCTTAAATACCCTTTCTCATAATTGGAGTCACCTGTGTATGGAGATCAAGGGTCACTGAACCTACCAAACCAAATTTGAGTTCCAATAATTAGTTCTAAAGGTTTTGAAATCAATAAAACGACAACAGTGCCCAAATTTATGCACATGCCTAATTTGGTTTAACCAATTATTGCACACTTTCTGTAAATCATATAAACTTCATTTCACTTCTCAAAAATCACTGTGTTTGTCCCATATATGATATATTTAACAGACTTTTTTTTATCCAAACAATCAATGATTTATAAAGGTAAATCAGGAAAATTAACAAGGCTGCCCAAACTTTCACACCCCACTGTAACAGCTGGTGCCAAGCTAGCACAAGCAGCAACAATGAGTGTAAAATGCAGAAAGAAGACCATGTGGCCACCTCACATATGTTGGCAATGGACAGCCCAGGATGTAGCAACACTCTGAACAGAGTGAGCCATGGCTGATGCTGGCATAAGACGATCAGTATCTGTTGTAAGACAGTCTGATAACCTCAGCAAACCAGTGTAAGAGCTATTGGTTCAAAAGCAACAAGCCCAGCTTTGGCTCATGAAAACACACAAACATCTGATTAGACTTATGTATCTCCGCTGTAGTGCCAACATATTGTTTCAGTCTACAGACAGGACACAGAATATGCCTCCTGGAATCTGACTGCTGTGTATAGGCATCAAGAACACTAGGCTGATTGATCAACTCTGCAATGTCATGAAGCAGTTATTGAAAGCCCACTGGATACACACTTCTCTCTTTGGACACAGAGAAACAAACAATGCAGGGAGTCATTGTCCACTGGTTCAAAGGGAGGGCCAGCACCCATGGTGGCGACCTCAGTGCACAGGGTGGATGCAACCTCCTCAATGGCTGAAAGACACTCCATGGAGATATGGACAAGAACCCACCTGTAGCAAAAAAAAACAAAAACAGCCAAAGCCAGAGCAGCCACATCTAAGAGGCTTGGATATGGAGCATCCCCAATGCTATCATCTGTGCCACTACAAACGGGTCAGATATGGCACTCTTAAGCTTGAGTGTAACTTTTGAAGTAGATGCAGAATGGCCTGTGTGGCTATCATTCCATCCAGGAGCATACCTATAAACTGTATTGTCTGCACTGACAGGCAGGCCCAGTGCCTGGACATGGTGTAGCAACATGCATATGTCCCTGGTAACCTGCTCCTCAGAAGGGCCACAGACCAACCAGTGGTCCAGGTACAGCATGATCTTCAGCCCCTGAGCCATTAGCAGAGAAGGAGCCATCTGTATGCAGTAAATATTCTTGGGGCCAAAGAAAGGCTGGAGGGAATGACTTTGCACTTTGCCTTGGAAGACAAATTGCACGAACTCTCTGTGGTCCTGTTCAATGAGGATCTGAAAATTTAAGGTCCACAGTTTTGAACCAGTCATCCCTGGAGGTGCTCTCAAGTACAGCAGTTTTGTGTAACATACAGAAGGAAACTTGTTTCATCAGCATTATTAGATGAAAGCATCTATCGTTCTTTGGAATCGACAACTAAACAGAAGCTCTGTGAAAGTATTGGTCAACAATTTCTGTTGCTCCTTTTGCCAGGAGGGAACCAATATCCTGGGAGAGCTTTAAAGCGTGAACTGGGTCCTGAATTGGGGCGAGAACAAAGAGGGGGCCAGTGGTGGAACTGTAGCCTGTATCCTTCTGACATAGTCTGTGGCTATGTCCTTCCAGTAGGACAGGTGACTGGCTTGCAGGAACTTTACCCGAGCTGGGGTCTGTCAGTGGCGTCTGACTCCTGGTCTCCCATAATGGGGCAGACATGGCACCATATGCCTTGAGGGTTGTGGTGGTGGTGTTTTGGGGTGTGTGTGGGCCCTCTGAGTGGATCCTGATTGTGGTCTATAACAATGGGGAACCTGGTTATGGGGGAGAGTGGGGGTGTCTTTGTGCCCCTTCAGATTTGTTAGGGATGGTTGATCTAGTGCCTCTTTCACTGCAGGTACAAACACAAAGCCTGGCACCAATGGAAATGCCTCAAATGTGGCCCTATAGGAGTAAGAAGCCAACCACACTTGCTTATCTAATACCTGAAGAGCACCACTGTGAGGTCCCTTGCACACTGGAAGTTGTGGTTTGCAAAGCCAGTAGAAGGTGGGAGAGAGTGTTAGAGAGCCTGCCCACCCACACAGCAGCATTGTGTGCTCTGATGAAATCATCTTTGAATCTGCACTCAAAAAAAAACAACCTTGTGGCACTTCACTTACTAACCACAAAAATCCTCATGTCAAACATGTTCTACAGTGCCTGTTGGTACCCTGGCATGAAGCAGTGATACCATTAACAAGGTAGCTAGATAGACAAAAAAACAAAGCTTTAAAAAGCCAAAGCATGGAATTAAAAAAAAAAACACCAGTTGTAAAATGCTGTCTATATTTTGTACTGAGTTCCTTGCTATCCCTTTGCTGCTGAAACAATGTGAATTTCCCCACTAATAATAATCTTATATTTTAGAGCACAGTGTTTTGAAACCACTGTAGATGCAATGCAGCTGTCCACCACTGGCATGGGGGTCAGGCCATAGTGCTTAGTGTTAGCTATGGACTAAACTGGAACAAACCTAAGTGAGCTCCTTTGAAAAGTAGGCAAGAATTCATCCACAACTTTTTGCATGCAGGTATTGAGAATGTAGTGGCAGTTTATGTATGTAGTCTGTAACTAAAAGGCAGGTGCGACAGTACAAGTTTTAGGGAGTTTTCACATATGTAACCACACTGATTGGTCAGATTTGTCTGGGCCAGGAGCAAGAAATAAATCAGGAAGAAGGTGCCCTGTTTCGGAACAGTGCAGATTTCTGTGCAGTTTAAAATGTAGCAGAGGCAGAGATGGCATTTATTCATACAGTGCATTCAGAAACCATTCACAGCATTTTGTTATGTTACAGCCTAATTTCAAAATTGATGCAATTCACATTGTCTGTTGTCCTGTTGGAAGATAAACCTTTATCCCATTCTGAGGTCCAGAGTGCTCTGTAGCAGGTTAACGTAAAGGATGTCTCTGTACATTTCTGCAGTCGAGTTAATGATGACCCACTGGCCTGAACTGATTAGGTCCTAACCTCAAGCTCTTCTACCCCATCTGAGAAGGACCCCAACCTCATCCTGATACATCTATACATTGGCTTTCCACCTTCCGGTGTAACGATCACAGACAGAGGTTGGAGTCGAACGTACACGCTGGGTTGTATTTATTAACAGGATACGAGAAAACATGAAGTCACAAAGCCATAAGCACATATAACCACAACACTACAATAAAGATTGACAAGGACTAACAAAAGACAAGGGACTTATATACACAATCACATTGGACAAGGCTGGGACATGATGACGATGGGGCAGGGTTACGAATGGAACACAGCTGGGAATGGGAGGAGACATGACATTTGCTCTAAAGCACATGGAATGGTAAACAAAAACAGACAGACCACAGAGACAAGACAGATACCTGACAGTTGGCCCCTCTCCCGATGCGCAACTCCGGGGTGCATAAACCAACAATAGAACGGTCCGGAACAGAAGAGGGACCACGAAACGAAACAGGACTAGACATGAACAGGAGACACGACAGGACTGGGCACAGGAACAAAGACACTGACAGGGACTGACACGTACACAGTGACAGGGACTGGAATGACGAAACCAAACACTGGAACGGGTACAAGAACAGACACAGGCACAAGAACAGGAACAGATACAGGTACAAAAACAGACACAGGTTTACATATGGGCTTGGGCCCAGAGCTAGCAAATGTCCCAATAGTCTTTGGAGCCAGTCTGGGCACAGTTCTGGCAGCGGGCGCCGCCTTCTGGACACTGGCGGCAGCGGGCGCCGCCTTCTGGACACTGGCGGCAGCGGGCGCCGCCCTCGGAGCATCGACGTCGGCGGAAAGCCCCGCCCTCGGAGCGTCGACGTCGGTGAAAAGCCCCGCCCTCGGAGCGTCGACGTCGGCGGAAAGCCCCGCCCTCGGAGCGTCGACGTCGGCGCGTAGCTCCGCCCTCCGGACCGCGATGGAAGCAGCCCCAGACGCCATGACAGGCCTTACGGGAGGAGCAGCGGGCGCCACCTTCTGGACACTGGCGGCAGCGGGCGGCACCTTCTGGACACTGGCGGCAGCGGGCGCCGCCTTCTGGACACTGGCGACAGCGGGCGCCGCCCTCGGAGCGTCGACGTCGGCGGAAAGCCCCGCCCTCGGAGCGTCGATGTCTGCGAAAAGCCCCGCCCTCGGAGCGTCGACATCGGCGGAAAGCCCCGCCCTCGGAGCGTTGACGTCGGCGGAAAGCCCCGCCCTCGGAGCGTCGACGTCGGCGGAAAGCCCCGCCCTCGGAGCGTCGACGTCGGCGGAAAGCCCTGCCCTCCGGACCGCGATGGAAGCAGCCCCGGACGCCATGACAGGCCTTACGGGAGGAGCCGCAGCGCACGGCGCAGACGCAACTCGGGTAGGTGGCGCTGCAGAGGACTGAGGGGAACTGGGCTGGACAGTCCTGCGCACATAGCTCAGGAACTGCCACACATCCGACATGTCTTTCAGCCCAGAACCCCCATCAACAGCCCGCCAGCAGGCCTCGCCTCTCACCTCACACGGCTCGAGGCTTGCAGCGCCAACCCTTAGCACCCCCCCAAAATTCTCCCCACCCTTTGAGGAGCAGTCCTCTGGTGAGGGAGTGCCCCGAGTGCGCCGCCTATGGCGCCTCCTCCGGCTGCTAGTCCGCACAGTGTCCTGTTGCTCGTTCAGGCCACCAGAGAATGGATCCTGGCAGATAGCCAGACGGGATCCAGCAAAAATGGACAACCCAGCTACGTCCATGCTGGTCGATCTTTATGTAACGATCACAGACAGAGGTTGGAGTCGAACGTACACGCTGGGTTGTATTTATTAACAGGATACGAGAAAACATGAAGTCACAAACCATAAGCACATATAACCACAACACTACAACAAAGACCGACAAGGACTAACAAAAGACAAGGGACTTATATACACAGTCACATTGGACAAGGCTGGGACATGATGATGATGGGGCAGGGTTACGAATGGAACACAGCTGGGAATGGGAGGAGACATGACATGTGCTCTAAAGCACATGGAATGGTAAACAAAAACAGACAGACCACAGAGACAAGACAGATACCTGACATCCGGCTACTGGACCTGGACTAGTTTCCCACCCTGCCATGGACTAGCTGCTTACCCACCATCACCAACTATGTAGAAATCTACTGTTAATATTATGTCCACCAGCGAACTAACAATACTTCAGTACACCCGAGTATTAGAACAGGTGTAGGGGTCCAGTGTCCCCTAACTGTGTATAAATAGTTTGACCAGAGGAGGGTGGGTCCTTCCCCTTGTGAGCCTGGTTTCTCCCAAGGTTTCTTCCTCCAGCTCTGAGGGAGTTTTTCCTTGCCACTGTCGCCCTTTGGCTTGCTCACTAGGGGATCTGTCTCTTATCCTTTGTTCATGTGTTGTTAACCTTTTTATTTCTTGATTTCTGTGAAGCTGCTCTTCAGTTGTGAAGAGAGCTATACAAATAAATGTTGATTTGATTAGAGTTTTCCCTCAACCCGACTAGTCTCCCAGTTCCTGTTGCAGAAAAACATGAACACTGCATGATGCTTCCACCACCATGCTTCATTGTAGGAATGGTATTGGCTAGGTGATGAGCAGTGCCTGGTTTCCTCCAGACATGATGCTTGTCATTCAGTCCAAAACGATCAATCTTTTTGTTTCTCATGGTCTGAGAGTCCTGTAGGTGCCTTTCTGCAAACTCCAGATGGGCTGTCAATTGCCTTTTACTGAGGCGTGATTGCGGAGTGCTGCAGAAATGGGTGTCCTTCTGTAAGGTTCTCTTCTCTCCACAGAGCAATGTTGGAGCTCTTTCAGAGTAACCATCTCTAGGAAGAGTCCTGGTGGTTCCAAGCTTCTTCCATTTATGGATGATGGTCACTGTGCTCATTGGGACCTTCAATGCAGTAGAAAGTTTCTATACCTCACCCCAGTTTTGTGTCTCAATACAATCCTGTCTTCGAGGTCTACAGACAATTCCTTAGACTTCATGGCTTGGTTTGTGCTCTGACATGCACTGTCTACTATGGGACCTTATATGAATATGCATGTGCTTTTCCAAATCATGTCTTGTGTGTAGAATTTTGTGGGAAAAACGAATTGAATCCATTTTGGAATAAGGCTGTAACAAAACAAAAATTGAAGTTGTGCTGCGAATACTTTCTGGTGGCAATGTAGCTGTTGTGAGTTCCTGACCAGTATACAAGTTACATTTCATCTGCAGGTTCACCACAAATTAACCACCCCAGTTTGCTTGGGACCAGACTGAGACCACAAAATTTACTGGGTCCCAGTGATTACTGTTTTCACACCTGCCTGCACCAAGATCAGGGAAAACAAACCACAGTTTTATTTAAGAGGACTTACAAGTGCTGGTGTGAAAATACCGTTAGAGTGGTTGGTGTGCTCTGGCCTTTCGGGTTGATAAGAGCGACAGATTTTATTTCTGCTGTGATTTTGAACACAAACAGTAGATCCCATTTTAATGACTTAAATGATTGTACTTATAAATAGAAACTTGGATTTCTTTTGGAGTTGAAATACTGATAATAAATGATGCCCTTTGTTTAGTATTTCTCTGGTTTGTCAAGTTTGCACTTCAGTATATAAAGCTGTGCTGTATCATATGATAGCATTCAGTTTGTTGTAGACGTGAAATGGTTACCAGTTTCATGAAAAAAACACAGTAAAATTTAGGATGGTTATTAATATTGTTTCACATTCAATTATCATTAAAACTGCGGTCAGTTACCCCGGTTTGAAAACCTCACATAAACTGTAGAAAGTCAACCAGCATTAACTACAGGCTCCCAGATACAGCTAAGGTGGGACCAAGGGGGACAGTGACTTTTTTAAAACATATTTAAAGATATGGGCATTTAATTTGTACTTTATTTGAACTAAATTGAGAGATTGAGGTGATATAATTGAACACATTAAGCTGCCTTTAAAACATAATTTGTAAAACAATGATTAAGCAAATTAAGCTATTAAGCATAGGGGGTCATTTCCCCCACAGGAAAATTGCATTTCTATTAATTATGTTTTACAAATTGTTTAAAACATTTTATGTCTTTAGTTATATCACCTCCATTTCACCATTCAGCACTTGTAAAATTTAGAGCACCCCTGGTCACTATGAACTGTTACTGTTACTGTGAACATTTAAGCAAGTTGAAGATAAAAATATCTTCAAAAGGCATAAAGTTAAAGATGGAAAATTCCCTTTGTTTTTTAAACAAGAACAAATTTTATTTGCATCTTTTACATGTTCAAAATATCAAAAAAGGAAAAGGGCCTGAAGCAAATCTTGTGAGACCCTGCTTCCCTGTGCCGTTTTGTATGCACTTCTCTTTTGAATCTACAGATTTTCAATGATGTTCAGATTAGCAGACTGTGAGGGCCTTGGTCAAACCTTCAGTTTACACCTTTTAGGTAATCTGTTGTGGATTTAGATTATCAATTTTTGAAGCCATCCTCTGTTCAATGTCTTATCATTGAATTTGCAGCACCTTGCCTTTCCTAACCATGATTGAGAACCAGCCATATCAGGCTAATTTAAGACTGAAAGCTTGGTCACGGTTTTCTGAGCACTCAAATCTCCTATGGTTCCCGTAGGGTTCTCCTAAGGTACTCCTTTCTTTTTTTCCATTATAAAATTGAGTAAAACCAAAATAATACATTGATATTGCATAAAGGTTGAAAAGTGTTTCACCTTTAACTGCTTAACTCTTTACAGTAAGAGTAATTTTGACCAGGGGTGCCCAAACTTTTGCATGCCAATAAACAATATGGAAAGTTCAACAATGTCTGCATTGTTATTGGAACTAGGACAACTCTATTCAGAGCATACTTATTGAATGAAAAAATAAGAGATATGTAACTCATTCCTGTTCATGTGATTCCTGTTCTAATCATAGATTAGATTCATTACATTTCATGGAACATGAGCCATTCTAGGAGGTAGGGTTGGGTACCAGTACTCTCTCTGTAATAACAATAAATGTAATTTCAGTTGTAAAAAGTTCTAACATGTCCAGCCATGCTGGATGTATTACAATGCTCATATATTCATGTTCTGCTTTCTTACTATACTGGACCGTCTCTCAGTGTGTATCAGGTTAGTGGTGTTAAAAATCTTTACTGTGCTTCTCAAGAAGCTGATTAGCTTTATACTTTTTACAGTAACTTTGACACAAAATGATGAAATTTTCTATCAGACTGTGGGTTTCTACAGACATGTTTGAGGTCAGACACAGACGCCACAATGGCCAGAACCTTTCTATGACACTTGTTGCACTGTGGATGGAACACAAGCAGTGCAAAATTGGTTTCTGTTTGTTTTATCTAGCATACAAGCTGAAAAGGTATGTTTATTGTTTGAATAAAGGATGTGAAAGAGTGCAGAAGCAATACATCTGTGTTTCACATGGTTATGATTAGATGTTGACAGCTAATCCTTGGTTCACCTGTGTGCTACATTGGCAGTAGCTGCAGGCATTTGCTGACATTAGCAGTAGGGACTTTGCCATCAAATACAGTTCACTTCTCAGCTTTCAGATATGTTCTGTGTGTTGAGCCGAGTGTTCAGGTTAGAAATGTTGCCATTTGCATCCTGCATAACAAATATTCCAGAGAGTGTTGTCTGCATCACATTTTTGAAAAATGTAACTATAATGGCACTAATTGATTTGAGGTGATTTGGTCAGTGCCCTTAAAAGTACCAATTTTGGTACTGCAGCCAACTGGGGTGTAGGAAGAAACTGGAGACATGGTTGCAGATTACAGTGGTCATAACTTTATCTCCTTCTATAGATTTGCAGTTCAGCTCCTGGTCCTTGAGGGCAGGATTCCTGATTCACATTTGTGCTTTATGTGCTTAGTGTTTGTGAGGTTTGGTAAGTCTGTTAGAGCAGGGAAATATGCAAATTGTGCTGGGATCCAGCACACCAGGACCCAGATTGTCTATCCCTGACTTATAAATGTACATCATGGTAGCCAGTGCATGTGTCTCTTTGCTGATGTAGTAGATGTGGACGTTCTCCCTCATGCTTGTTCACCTGTCCATGTATTAGCAACAGTTCAAAGACATTTGTTTGACTGACAAGTCTTGGAAGAAGCACATGTTAACCTTCATTCTCCCAGTGCTGGTAACTGGTGTTAGAATTGGGAAATTGATCATCTCAAATGAAGCTTTTTATGTTACAGCACAATACATCTTAATAAAATACATAAAAATGCACATTTAAAAAAACTGTAAAAAATGTGTTCTTATTTGCAAATCGTTCATAAGCTGCTTTTTGTCTGTAACCTACACTTTTGGCAACCCTGATATAACTGAATGAAGAGAATTCAGCACTTTTTCCAGCTCAGTATACAGTAGTATATATATAACAGTTATCACACATCTCATGAAGATTATTATGTCCAGAGGCAGACTGGACATTATGTGATTTAGTTCATTTTTTTGCTGAACAGAACAGTGACCTGGGATGCTGCTGACAAGCAAAATGTATGTTTTATCCCCTCACTGCACTAAATGCTGTAAATACTGACAGGGTATATTTATGTAATAGAAAAAACTTAAACACAAACAGCAGGAGTGGTGCCAGAGAGACTAGTGGGAATAACCAGCACAGCTTAGGAGACACCCAGACGGTCAGAGCACGACCCCTGAGCGACCACTCCACATTCCAGAGGAAATTAAGTGTCATGCATTTCCTGTGTGACTGCATGAGTGGAATGCATTCTTGATGTCAGTTTGTCTATGCATGCAGTCACCAGTGGCTGGCGACAAATGTATCCACCAAGATGTGTTTGCTTTATTCTTTTTTCCACTTTTAAAGTGTGTCCCAGTTTCCTGCAGCATCTCTGTGCATATCAATAGACACAATTCTTTTTTCTTCAATTATTCCTAATGCTAATTAGCACATTGGCTAATCACTATCTCTCACTAAATTCCTTTCATGAGCATATCATGGATTCAGTATTTTTAGGAAACTATGTGGTTTATTACATAAATAGTATTGTTTAACTGGTATGCAGTGTGTAAAATGCGGAATAAAATATATTTTTATATTTAAAAATGTCAGGTTTTTTTTCTTTCAATTCATCAAGAAAATAAATACTGTGATACACTACATACATTATATATTTCCTGTAATTACAGACTGTAGTCCATCTGTTTCTCTGCATAATTTGTTAGCCTTCTTTCACCAGGACCACCAGAGAGCAAGTATTATTTGGGTGGTGGATCATTCTCAGCATGACAATGACTCTGACATGGTGGTGGTATGTTAGTGTTTGTTGCACTGGTACGAGTGGATCAGTCTCCGTCCACTCTATTAAACACTCCTAACTAGCCAACTTGTAGATGTACAGTGCATCTGGAAAGTATTCACAGTACTTCACTTTATGCACATTTTATTTTTAAAACATATATTGTGAAAACATTTAATCCATTTTGGAATGAGGCTGTACCATAACAAATTGTGCAAAAAGCCACAGAAGCTCATTTGTGCAGTTTATTCTCAGTCCAGTAGTGACATTGAGATGTTTGAACATTCCAGCAGCTCAGCTGTGTCTGATCCACTCATACCAGTGCAACACAAACTACCACACCACCACGTCAGTGTCACTACAGTGCTGAATATGACCCATCACCCACATAATGCCTGCTCTGTAGTGGTCCTGATTCTGGAAGTTCTAGAAGTATTGTGTTGGGTTTTCTTGCCATATCACTTGTCCATATTTTAATGTGACATATTTACCATATTATTATTATTGGTTTGCCAGGTTCATTTTTACGTAAAATATAATACATCAATATTTGGAGTGACAAACCACTTTACAGTATGGAAAGAGGACGTTACTAGATTCTAAATGCATTAAAATAGTCATTATGTTTGTTTTTGCAGCCTAATTAAGGAAATGTAACATTACTGGTGAAGTGAAGAAGTGGATGGTCTGAAAGAGGATCCAAAAGAGAGCCATTTAAAAACACAAACCGGGCTATTAGACTGAATCCTAACAAACACTTAAAAGCTTAGACTGATGAACATGAGAGGGAGAAAATCTTGTATTAAAGAATTTGCTGGGCTTTTTTTTTTTTTTCGAAATTCCTGTATAGACAGCATGTCAGACAGGTTTACAGTATATAAAGTACATTATTAAAGTACCCTCTCATTCATTTAATGATTTCCAAAGTTATTAGTTATAATCCAACATTAGTTATTTAAATAATTGTTAAATCAGGTGAGCTGGTGATGGAATTGAACACACTCTTGTTAGATTGTACACTGTACTGTACTGTATTGTGTTATGCTTTACATTATCATGTGATCTGGAGGATTTTCTTTTTACAAGCAAAAACACTCTTCTTCAATGATACATGATTTTAAATAATGTTCTTAGGTGCCTAAGTCTCTGCACAGTACTCAATATATAATACGTTTCTCAACCTACATATTAACCACTGTGTATTCAAAAGTTTGTGGACACAAACATGCATTTACTTTAAATTGTACCAACTACTGACGCAGATGTGCAAAAACACACAAAACTTGCTATGAAATAAGACTTAAGCAAATAAACATGCAAATACCCCCCCCCCCCCATACATTCACACACACACATACACACACACACACACACACACACACACACACAGAAAATGGAGTGTCAGTAATAAGATGTTTTGTGTCCAATTTATGTTCTTCAGTGGTCCAGAAGATGGACAATGTAACGGAGGGGATGGAGAACTATGGAGGTAAAATCATGGCTGTAGAAACAGACCTAAAAAAACTGGGTACGTTTCATCTGCTGACACACTACTTAACAAATGACTTGCATATTAATAGAGGCTGATGTTTATGGTTGGTTTAATGTTATCTAAACCTTTACATGCAGATGACCAGACAGGAGAAAAGTCTGAGAATGCTACAAGTGAAATCCTGTCCTTTAAGGCCGAAATTCAGAGACTACAGAACCAGCTTAATGACATTACCCAGACAGCGACTAACAACAGAGCGAATCTGGATGAGCTGCGGCAGGCAGGAGAAGACATGCAGAGCGGACATATTTCCCTCAGGGACCTTCTGGAGAGCAATGCCAATACCATCCGCAATGTTAACCGCACCTTAAATGCATACAGTAACCTCATTGGCATGTTGAAGACTGACACAGAGCGTCTTCAGACTGAACTGCAAGCACAGACGAAGGAGCAGAGCCGTTCCTCCCACAGCCTCAATGCCCTCAATTTCACACAGGGCCAGCAGAGGAACATCATTGGCTCCCTCCAGAGGTCAGTGGAGGATGCCAGCCAGGCAGTTCAGAAGCTGAAGAACGACTATCAGAGCTTGCAACAAATGGCCAGGCAGACCAAGGCAGATGCCGACTGGCTCAGGGAGAAGGTGCAGAACCTCCAGGCATTGGCAGCCAACAACACCGCCTTGACTCGTTCCAACAGTGACGCTATTGAAGATGTAACCTCTCAGCTCACCTCGCTGTCTGAACAGGTCCAGAATGCTTCATCTGTCACTGAAGGTCACGACCAGAACCTGAGAGAGCTTATGGACCAGCAGAGAGACCATGATAATGCCACCTCGACCAAGTTTGATGCTTTGGAGGCTCGTCTGGACCAGAATGAGGAGCACATGGACCGCATCACTGGTAATGTCAGCTTTGCCACACAGCTGCTGGGGGCCATCAGCAGTGACCTGAATGGCCTCCGTGGCTGTGCTGAGACAGTCACTAGGCATACAGACCTCCTGCTGGCACTCAACAGCAGCGTCCTGGAAGCCAGAGCTGATGGCAATGAGCTCAAAGCCCAGCAGGACGAGCTTGCTACCAGGCTTGATAAGGAAGTAACCAACCTGTCCATTGTAATGGAAGAGATGAAACTGGTGGACAGCAAACACTCACAGCTCATCACAAACTTTACAATCCTTCAAGGTAAGAGATTCTCTGTTTTATCATTTTGCAGCTGTTTCAGAGTTCAGATCTTGTCCAATTAGATGTTACGTAAATCATGTCTTAAGTGTCAGTATGATCATTCCTTCATAATTATTCACATTATTACAGTGCATGTTCTTTAAAGAGTTATTTTGGGGCTATCAAACTTTTCAGTGTGTTTAAGAGGTTGGCTCACTCCTACCCCTCAAAGTTAATTCAAAATCAAGTGTATGCTTACATCAGTACACAGCAGCATGTTTTCACCAGCATTTTTTTAATTATCTTTTATAGACCTTAACATTTTATAGATGCCATATTGTTTTAGAACACCACATGGGCAACATTGAATGTTGAATGAATTCATTGTAATGAATCATTATATTCAATTAAACCTTTTTTCAACATATGAAATATCGATTGAAATGCTCTTTAAGTTCCCACAGATCTTTTCCATGATTTCCAGTCCACAGTGAGTTTCAATAAACACAATGTGCAATGGTCAATGCACAAAAGCAACTATTAAAATTACCTTTACCACACAAGAGTGTTTAGTGTGATGTTGGCGCTATCATACCATTTGGCCTGTCAAACACCTGCACTGTGAAAACAACCAAACCCAATGAAAATGATTATTTATACTGACTAGGAATTATAGATTTAAGGCCTACTAAAATGCATTCCAAATAAAATATAACTGATGCTGCATTTAAGTTGGAGTGGAAGTGGTAACATCAAGAGATAATCCAAATTTAAGAGATAATCCAAAGTTGTGCTGGAAATGTATACAATTACTGACTAAAAGGATGCCTTTATTAAACCATTTATATAGCTATTAAATACATCAAAATGTTTGGGATCCTCTTAATTAATGACTTTGTTGTACTTTTGTGTTTCTTATATTGTTTGTTTTAAAATTATTTCATCTTTATTATGTGTATAAAATATTTTGATAACTTTTTGGAACATTAAGCAATATGATTATAGTGACTCAACTGTGTTGATTTTGACCGTCATCATACAATATATGAAAAATACATAAGATAATACATAACATAAAGTGAAAAATAATTAGGTCACCACATGAAATCCTCCCACCATGGTGTGTGTGTGTGTGTGTGTGTGTGTGTGTGTGTGTGTGTGTGTGTGTGTGTGTGTGTGTGAGAGAGAGAGAGAGAGAGAACATCTTATATGCATTATAAAACAATAAAAACAGAATGTGCCAGTTCTACATTTTCCATATTTTGCTGTTTTACAGCCTTATTCCAAAATAGATTAAATTCTAAATGCAATACCCTGAAAACACAATAATGAAACATGTACATACGTATTCAGAGCCTTTGAATATACTTTGTTGAAGCTCTTTTGGCAGTAATTACAGCCTCAAATCTTTTTGAATATGATGCTACACGCTTGCCATTCCTGTTTTTAGGATGTTTCCCCCATTCTTCTTTGCAGAGCCATTTTTAGATATCTCCAATCAGATTCAAGTCTGGGCTCAGGCTGGCCCACTCAAGGACATGCACAGAGTTGTCCCGAAGCCACTCCTTTGTTATTTTGGATGTGTGCTTTGGTTCATTGTTCTGTTGGAAGATAAACCTTTGTCCCAGTCTGAGGTGCAGAGCACTCTGGAGCAGGTTAGCATCAAGGATCGCTGCAGTCATCTTTCATTTGACCTTGAATAGTCTTCCAGTTAGTGCTGCAGAAAACCATCCATACAGCATGATACTGCCACCACCATGCTTCATTGGAATTGGCTAGGTGATGAACCAGAGCCTGGTTTCCTCCAGACATGAAGCTTGGCATTCAGTCCAACATGTTATATCTTTTTGTTTCTCATGGTCTGAGAGTCCTTTAGGTTCCCTTTGGCAAACTCCAGATGGGCTGTCTATTGCCTTTTACTGAGGCGTGATTTTGGAGTGCTGCAGAAATGGGTGTCCAATGTAGTTGAAATGTTACTGTACCCTGCCCTAGATCTGTCTCAATACAGTCCCGTCTCAGAGGTCTACAGACAATTCTTTAGACGTCATGGCTTTGCTTTAGCTCTGATACACACTGTCTATTATGGGACCTTGTATAAACAGGTGTATTCCTTTCCAAATCATGTTTAATCAACTGAATTTAACACAAGTGTACTCTAATCAAGCTGGACAAACATCTAAAGGATGATCAGTGGAAACAAGATGCACCTGAGCTCAATGAGTGTCATAGCCAAGGGTGTGAATACTTATGTCCATATTATTTTTGTTCTTACATGTTATATATATTTTCTTATTTTTTATAAATTTGAAACATTAAAACAAACTTTTTTCACCTTGTCATTGTGGGCTATTGTGTGTAAAATTTTGAGGGAAAAATGTATTTAATCTATTTTGGAATAAGGCTGTAAAAAGTGTGCAAAAGCACTGTTAATACTTTCTGGATGCACTGTATATTACTCTGTGAAAAGTTAGCACAACCTGGGGCTCCTCTGGCAATAGATTCACCGCAAAAACTCCATACTAAATATAAACTATACTCTTTACAGGACCACCAGGTCCCAGAGGCCCAAGGGGGGATAGGGGACCCCCAGGTCCTGCAGGAAAAGCAGGTGAGAAAGGTGAAGCTGGAGAAAGAGGTCCACCAGGGGTGCCAGGACCAAAGGGAGACAAAGGGCTACATGGAATTCCAGGTGTCCCTGGCTCCAAAGGGCCACCTGGACCAAGGGGAAATTCTGGGTCAAAGGGCTCCAGAGGATCAGGAGGTAGGGCTGGGCCTCCAGGGGAGAGAGGTGACCCTGGATTACCTGGCCTTGCTGGTAGAGATGGTCAGCCAGGCCCCCAGGGACCTCAGGGGCCACAGGGACTCCGAGGGCTAGCAGGTCCTTCAGGCCCACAGGGACCTCCTGGCCCTGTGGGTCCCATTGGTCCACCTGGACCAGCTGGCCCACCTGGACCACAGACTGTGCCTCCACCTGAAGTGCTTAAACCTGTGCCTCCTGTAGTACCACAAAGCTCAGTATCTCGCCAAGTGCAAGAGCCTGTTGCCACCAGCACACCAGGTAAAACTTTAATCTGTGTGGCCAGTGTCCCACTTGTGAATGAATCATTCTCTTAATGTAGAGATGCCACTGAACCACATTTTATATTTAAATATCAGCATTGAAATCCTGTGTTCAACACCAGTCCCAATTATATTTACAAATAATCAATTTTATATAGGGAAGTTGTGGATAAATTTGCACTTGACTGGGGAATTGTTTAATCATTAAATTGGGCATTTACTTCTGTTAAAATGAACAGTTTAAAAGAAATTATTTACTGACCAATTCTCTCTGCCCATTAGCAATTGAGAGACCCTTTTTGGGACACATGCCATTTGTTGTTGCATTACATATATTTTGTAGCCATTATAATTATTAAGGTATATAAGAAATTCAGGTCTGCATAACAATCTTCATCTTCTTGTCTGATCAGAAACTATTATAAGCTATTATCATTTGTGAGGCTATTTATTCTAATATTATATATATATATATATATTGATTTTATTGTTGTTTTCCTCATACTTATTCCTTAGGATGTCCACCTCAATGGAAGAGCTATCAAGATAAGTGCTACTACTTCTCAGCTCCCTCAGAGAGACTTAATTTTGAAGAAACAAAAGAAATGTGCAAGAACAAGAGCTCATCTATGCTCATTATCAATGATGAGGATGAACAGGTAAGACTACAGTATTGTGAATTAGCCTAATAGTAGGCTGTTAGACACTGCAGTGTTTTTTCTTCATAACTCTATAGAATATGGTTAGCACAACTGTCTTTCATTGTGTGTGTGTGTGTGTGTGTGTGTGTGTGTGTGTGTGTGTGTGTGTGTGTGTGTGTGTGTGTGTGTGTGTGTACAATTTATTTCAGCTTTGGATACGGAAGCAAATTGCCGGAAAGGGTTACTTTTGGCTGGGTCTGACAGATATTGCAGAGGAAAACATCTGGACGTGGGTCGATGGGACCATTGTCACATTTCAGTGAGTAATTTATGCAATTCTATAAATTGTGTCATTCAAACATGCCATACTGTACTCCACAAATAAGTAATGATTAAATGACATGACATTAAATTGACATGAGGTGAATATCATGCACCTTTCATTGAGTGTGTTATCCTGACTAGCTGTCATTGTAGGTATGTTATATGCTTCAAACCAAGATTATGTTACATGTACCAAGAATGTATTGAAAGGTCTGTGATTTGTACCCAGTTCATCTAAAAACGTTTCTTTCCTGTAACAAACATATGTAAGAAACATATCTGCTTTTCTGCCGAAATTTAATGTTAGAATACTAGTAACACATCAATCATTTCAATGAAGCAGCAGTAAGGAAGCATCTGACACATTCAAATAAACAGCTTTTTACAGTTTGTACACACACGGTAGTGTTTTTTCTTCATAACTCTTTAAGTAGATAAGTAGCTGTACTGTTAATACATTACATACATTCATACATTGATCTAGTACTTACATGGAATAGATTAGTACAAAACTATGGATATGTTTTAGTGTTGAACTTAGTGTTAAAGTTATATTTTATGTTACTTGAATAAGTAAATATATTGTTGCGAATTTTAATCCAAAACATAATTCTAACTGTAAACCTAATCCAAATATAAAACTAACCCCACGGCTAAGAATCAGGAGTTTAAAAATATGTAAAGTAAATATAAGCGGCTATCCAAACAAAGTCTAATCAAATATTGAATGTTAATGATGTAACAGTTTGTGCATTCATCCAAACGGTCACAGATATTATGGTTTGGTGCAGGTAGTGCATTTGCATACAGGATGATCAGTAGCTTATGTGCAATTGCAAAAGAAAATTTCCCAAATGTGAGTTACAAGTTATAAGAGTTAGAAGCACCCAAGTGCTTCTCTCAAATCAATAAGGGTATTTTCCATTATTGTTGTTGTTGGGTTTTTTTTTGGTATTTTGTTGTATTTTTGTTGGTATTTTTCTTCTTTTTTTCTTATTTATTTTAGGTATTTTGTAAATATAAGATGCTGTTGTGTACAGTTACACCCCAGTTAAATACATAAAAGCATCTGTTATTGCAACAACTGACTCACCCTTAGACATATAAAGTGACAAATACCTGAATTTATTCAACTATGAACAATAGTGTATTACCATGAATGTATTATATGCTTCACTGTTGTTACTGTTCATTACTTAAATAAGGACTATTCAAAATAACAATAAAATAAAAAATAAATCATACACTACTGTGTACTATTTCCCCTTTTTCATTCATACAAATAAAGGATCTATTTCTTATTTATATGTCACTCTAGGAATTGGAAACCAGGCCAGCCTGATAACTGGAACCATGGCCATGCAGAGGGTGAGGATTGTGCAGGACTGATCCATGAAGCCAGCTGGAACGACTTCTTCTGCACAGATCGCATTGGCTTCATTTGTGAACGCACGAACGAGCGTAAGTTGCCACTTCAGTGAAGACACACAATGTTGTATGAAATATGTATTTTGTTCCTCAGCCTAATTAAGTTCATCTGTTCTCTATAGGACATGCTCCTGTTTTATAGCATTGATTGCGGAGTCAAGAGAAGAATGGACATGACAATCAGGGACACTACTCAAGTGGCCTCTGTCACATGACTTCCTTATGAATCAAAGTGCATGGCTTTGCCAAAAGACAATTTTAATGGCAGCTGATGGACAGGAAAGAGGACAACTACAAAACCAGCAATAATCAACATTCTGCCAAGGCCACAAACTGTTTTATACCAAGACATTTGTATGTCCACTCCAAAGTCATGTCTCAGTATGCTTTTAAAAATGGAAAAGCTGTTATGTATTATAAGCACACTGTTGTAAATAACCTTCATGAATCCTTTTTTCACTTATTATGTCATACCACAGTAATCCAGTGCAATAAGACAAGCTTTGCACCTACTTTAATTGTAATAAACTATGATCACCTAGTGCCATAAGCTACACTTAGTATGAAGCTGTTTTTTCAATGATTGTTGTTCACACACCAACGTCATTACGTTTTAATGATTTTATTTTCTAGTCTGGAATATCAATGGTAGGATTTATGATGAAGGAATCTTTATGGTCTTTCAAATATATGCAGTATCTATGTATAAATAGCACAATTGAACATACAATATACATATAGTCATTCTAAAAGGTAGGCTGAAATAAAACATAGTTGGTATTTTTCAGTAATTTTCTGTGTTAAAATGAATTGTTTTGTTGAATGTCAGAGGAGTAATAAAGTAATGGCCTGTATACACCTAATGAAATCACAACACCTTGTGCCTTTTGCACAGAGGAACATATAGCCTGTTTTCTTTACAATGTTGAATTTATGATAAAATTGTTGGCTTTACAACACTTCAGAAGATTCTGCTCGGTACATTGCACAATATTTGCAGTGATTTAACTAATCTCCAGTGTAGATTGCACTGAACATTTGGGTTATGTCTATCCTTTCTCCTAATCAGACTCGGGTTCTAGAACACTCTGAATGTGAATGAATGTACACCAGTTTCAAACCACATATTCTCAATGTTTCTATGTTAACAATGCAATCCAAAGCTGTCAGGGGTAAGAAAGTTTGTCTGGGTTCTTAACATGTGTTTGTTCCCCACAAAATAAATAATAAATAAAGTGGTTGAAAACCAAGCTAAATTACAGTGTGCCTTTCTAACAGATTAGCCACCAGTTCAGTGCCATTTTATTTGTATAGCATTTGTATACCACACAGCAGTCCTCAAATGAGCAATTGCAAATTTCCTAATAGCATTAGGAGCAAGCAATAACAACTTAAGCTCTGTGGCATTTGTTTATAGGCTGAATGGGACTGTATTGTTGGGTGAAGATATTCTGCTTTTGGGATTACAATATCACACTGTTCAAAATCTGTCAGAATAAGACATCTGTTTGATACATATATGTATGTGTGTGTATTTTTTTTTATTCTCTATACATACAGTATATTTTGAATGGATGATCCACAGTGTTATTAGTATGATCTTAAAGTCAATTTTAAACTCAATTTTTAAAGTAAATTGTTCATAGTACTTTTGAAACAATCTGAAACTGGTAATGCTGCTTTAATACATATCCAAGCCTTTCTGTCTAATACTTGATAGATCTACATTGCTCACTGTTTGAACGTTTTCCTACTCATATTTCCTGGCAGACTTGCTCCTGGATACGCAGGTTGGTTTGTGTACAAATGTTTGTGGATGCCCTTTAAATTAATGAATTCAGCTACTTTAAACTGCACCTACTGCTGACACATAGGTGCAGATACAAACCTAGAACCCATTGGCATTTGATAACTGCTTCAGTGAATCACAGTTACCCTAACATTACCCTTGGCGTACAACAGTGTGTGTGTGCATATTTATATATATATATTAGTATGGAATTAGTATGGTTCTGGTTGATTATATACTTTAGAGGAAATTGGTAACATGGCATACTGTGCTGATATGCAGGGAAATGAGTATGAGTCTGAGGTTCTACAATGATTTTCATGAATTTGTTCATTTTGGCCCAGAAAAAATACACATCCTAAATAAAGTTCTTGTCTTCTGCTTTAAAGAAAACCTGCAATTGGCGTGGTCCAAGCTGATTTTATGCTTTGTAACTAAGATAGCCATTGTACACAGCGGAAAGTTACTGAAACTGAGGGTCTAGAGCAGGGGTGTCAAACCGGGTCAGAAATGAACAGGTGTGGCTACAGGTTTTCATTCTAACCAAACAGAAGCTCATGTGATCAGTTGTTTGAAGACTGGCTAATTGATTTGATAAATGTTGTTTAATGTTGTTTACAACCTGGGAGAGTGAAGACCATCACATGGTTCTTCTGAAACACACGAAGGCCGTCACTGCAGCTTTAAGTATGCCAAATGAGCCATCAAGCTGGGAAAGTGAAGGTCAGGGTGTGCTACCTCTGAAACACATCATATATAATCAAGAGAAGGTATATGGATGTGATGGGTGATTACACTCAAAAGAAAAGTTGGTGAAGATTGTCAAGTCTCTCGGGCCTTAGTTGTAGTCTAGTTTTGTTACATCTGGACTGAAGATGGACAGTAATATTGTTTATTTAAATATTGTTTGTCCAATAAATATTGTTCATTTATACCCAATTCTGTTCTGTATACATCTGTTATACAGTGGGGAAAATAAGTATTTAGTCAGTCACCAATTGTGCAAGTTCTCCCACTTAAAAAGATGAGAGAGGCCTGTAATTGACATCATAGGTAGACCTCAACTATGAGAGACAAAATGTGAAAAAAAAATTGAGAAAATAATTTTGTCTGACTTTTAAAGAATTTATTTGCAAATAAGCAAACAAGCAAGATTTCTGGCTGTCACAGACCTGTAACTTCTTTTTTAAGAGGCTCCTCTTTCCCCCACTCATTACCTGTATTAATGGCACCTGTTTGAAGTCGTTAACAGTATAAAAGACACCTGCCCACAACCTCAAACAGTCACACTCCAAACTCCACTATGGTGAAGACGAAAGAGATGTCGGAGGACACCAGAAACCGAATTGTAGACCTGCACCAGGCTGGGAAGACTGAATCTGCAATAGGCAAGCAGCTTGGTGTGAAGAAATCTACTGTGGGAGCAATAATTAGAAAATGGAAGACCTACAAGACCACTACTAATCTCCCTCGATCTGGGGCTCCACGCAAGATCTCAGCCCGTGGGGTCAAAATGATCACAAGAACGGTGAGGAAAAATCCCAGAACCACAAGGGGGGATCTAGTGAATGACCTGCAGAAAGCTGGGACCAACGTTACAAAGGCTACCATCAGCAACACACTACGACGCCAGGGACTCAGATCTTGCAGTGCCAGACGTGTCCCCCTGCTTAAGCCAGTCCATATCCAGGCACGTCTGAAGTTTGCTAGAGAGCATTTGGATGTTCCAGAAGAGTATTGGGAGAATGTCATATGGTCAGATGAAACCAAAGTAGAACTATTTGGTAAAAACACAACTCGTCGTGTTTGGAGGACAGTGAATGCGGAGTTGCATCCAAAGAACACCATACCAACTGTGAAGCATGGGGGTGGCAACATCATGCCTTGAGGCTGTTTCTCTGCAAAGGGACCAGGACGACTGGTCCGTGTACATGAAAGAATGAATGGGGCCATGTATTGTGAGATTTTGGGTGCAAACCTCCTTCCATCAGCAAGGGCAATGGAGATGAAACGTGGCTGGGTCTTTCAGCATGACAATGATCCCAAGCACACTGCCAGGGCAACAAAGGAGTGGCTTCGTAAGAAACATTTCAAAGTCCTGGAGTGGCCTAGCCAGTCTCCCGATCTCAACCCCATCGAAAACCTTTGGAGGGAGTTAAAAGTCCGTGTTGCCCCAAAACATCACTGCTCTAGAGGAGATCTGCATGGAGGAATGGGCCAACATACCAGCAACAGTGTGTGCCAACCTTGTGAAGACTTACAGAAAACGTTTGACCTCTGTCATTGCCAACAGAGGATATACAACAAAGTATTGAGATGAACTTTTGTTATTGACCAAATACTTATTTTCCACCATTATTTGCAAATAAATTCTTTAAAAGTCAGACAAAATGATTTTCTCAATTTTTTTTTCACATTTTGTCTCTCATAGTTGAGGTCTACCTATGATGTCAATTAACGGCCTCTCTCATCTTTTTAAGTGGGAGAACTTGCACAATTGGTGACTGACTAAATACTTATTTTCCCCACTGTATATATATATAATGTCAGTTAAAAATGTTAAAACCATTATTTATTTATTGTTTAATAATAACAATAGATTAATAATATAACAATCAAAACAACAAGAATACTGACCAAAAAGGCGTTGGCTGAAGCATTAGCTTATTATTCCCCCCTTTTTACCAATAAATATGTATATGATCTCATTTATATTGTAACATATTTATTATAAATCCTCTCACTTTTTCACTGACAAAGCAATTGCAGGAAATCAACACCCCACACATGATGATAATCAGTCCACAGTACAGTCTTAATTCTTTATCACAATTATTCCACAAATTAATATCCTTGACAGATATACATCTATTATTCGTCCTTCCTCTTGTTTTTTTTTTTGTTTTTTTTTAACAATCCTGTTCTACGTTCATACTGGCTGTTTTTAATTTTGAACAACTTCTGAACACAGTTGGGAAGTAAACTATGTTGTGCTTTATACATTATTTGTGTTGTCTTAAAGTTCAGTAGATCACTGAATTATAGAGCACATCATTTAATGAATTGTTTGTTAGTTGATTCACAATAATCTGTTCTGTTTACAATTCTGAAAGCTTTCTTTTGCAGCATAAAAATTAGTTTAGTGTTATTTTTATATGTGTTTCCCCAAACTTCCATACAATATGTCATATATGGAACTATGAAAGAACAGTATATAATATGAAAGTGATTTTTGATATTATACACTGTTTCTATTTCAACATTATTGATCATAATTTTAAATTCATTCCTGATTTGTCAATTTCAAAATTATAAATATTATAATACTATATATAATATAAGCTTTTGTTAAATTCAGTGATAACTTGTTAATATCAAACCATGTCTTAAATCTAAATCACTTTGCCACTGTATCCAGAAGTTGGTCTAGATTTTTCCCAGAACAATATAAATTTGTATTTTCAGCAAATAAAATAACTTTTAACAAGTTAGACACTTTACAAATATTTTTTTATGTATGCAACCCCTCCCTAAGTCTCCAAAATGAAATTTAGGGGGCTTACATCTTGGTGCATAAACAGCTTTTCCTTAAAGTTTCCTTAAATGTTCCCAAAAACTTATTGAGAGATAATGTATTCAGAGAAAATAGGCCCGCCTCAGTGGCAGTAATGTATCTCGTAGGAGAGTTAGGCACTGCAATAGACAAGAAAGAATATACTGTGGAAGTGTTTTTAGACTTCAAAAAGCTTTCGACACCATTGATCATGACCTATTAATGAATAAACTGGAGAGATGAGTTACCATTGTGATAAATACCAATACATACAAATAAATAACAATAAATCAAAACTACTGAAATTCACCTGTGGTGTCCCACAAGGTTCAGTGTTAGGACACAAATGTTTATGTTGTACATGTAGTACCCTTAAAAATACTTATGTATTTTATATTCTTTCTCCTTTTTTCCTGATTAAGGGTCTCTCCAGTCCGAATCCCTCCTTCAGTACAGACCTAAACAGCAGGGACATAAACTGTCCATAAACAAACAGCGGTTTTCAGTACTACCATCTGGACCAAACAGAGAAATGTATTAAATCACCAAACGTAGTTTAGACTTGTGGAGACACTTCAGGAGAGACTGTACAGAGACTGTCTCTCTCAGGTTCTCATCTGCTCCCCCTCCTGGGTGCAGGCAGGCGAGCTTCCCTTAGACCCGCCCACTCACGAACCTGATTGGTCTACAATATGACTGAAACACATGAAACTGACACAAAATCTGCAAGGAGAGACAAACCATCATTCTGTATTTAAATGTTGTTGTTGTTGTTTCTATCTAAATTGTATGTGATACATGTGCACAAAATACCAACACAAAGTTGGTGAAATGAAAAAAATCTATAAAACAATTATATATAATTATAATGTATATAACAGATAGATAGATAGATAGATAGATAGATAGATAGATAGATAGATAGATAGATAGATAGATAGATAGATAGATAATCAGCATCAATACAGTACAGAAAAGAGCAGAAAGAGTAAATTTTGTAAAGGAAAACATTATATAAATATAAAGAATATATAATATAGAGACTATATGTTAGCTTACTCAGTAGTGTGTTTGCCTCTGAAGTGTCACATGTCCTAGTAGGGGTTTGAATCCAGTATCATATTTATTTTATTTTTTGTTTATCCATTTGTTCCTTTTCTTTTCAGAGCACTGGTTAATCCTCCACCAGTGCTCTGTTCATTAAACAATGTAAAGCACAAGCACCTTTCATCACTGATGGGCTGATAAGCCCAGATAACCATAAACCACTCACACCATCAATAGAGTAGTGAATTAAGCTCTGGCTTAGCAGCTCAGTGGCCAGGGTTCAAATCCCAATTTGACCAGCCCTGCTTTTGAGTTCACCCAGCTTTGACCCAGTCAAATACACGTAAGGTCTCAACCCCAGTGGGTTTACATTTCATTTCCCACCTGGGTTGCAGCCAGGTAACACTCTGGCCCATCAAGAGTCACTCTCATTTCATCAGTCCATAAAACCTTAGAAAAATCAGTCATAAGATATTTCTTGTCCCAGTCCTGAAGTTTTATCTTATGTTTCTTGTTCAAAGGTGGTCATTTTTCAGCCTTCCTTACCTTGGCCATGTCCCTGAGTATCACACACCTTGTGCTTTTTGATACTCCAGTAATGTAGCAGCTCTGATATATGGCAAAACTGGTGGAGAATTGCATCTTGGCAGCTTCATGCTTGATTTTCCTCAATTGATGGGCAGTTATTTTGCACCTTTTCTTTTCGACATGCTTCTTGCAACCCTGTTGGCTATTTGCCATGAAACGCTTGATTGTTTGGTGATCACATGTCAAAGGTTTGGCAATTTCAAAACAAATTTTTACTTTTCATTCTGACCCATTTTGCCAAAGGAAAGAAAGTTGCCTAATAATTAAGCACACTTTATATAGGGTGTTGATGTCATTAGACCACACCCCTTCTCATTACAGAGATGCACATCACCTGATTTACTTAATTGGTAGTTATTAGTTGGCTTTCAAGCCTATACAGCCTGGAGTAGCACAACATGTATAAAAAGGATGATGTGATCAAAATACTAATTTGCCTAATAATTCTGCAGTTTATATAGTGCACACAAAAAGAGTCCTGTAGGAGGCAGTATTGCACATCATTATAATTATTGCACTTGAACTGTATATTGCACCAAGTCCAGTTGTGATGTGGTTGTGGGTTACTGGTTGGTTCCTACCCGTTCCCATCCTCCTGTTAGCACTCCTCCTCCCCAGAGAGGAGTTGTACAGTCTGATGCCATGCGAGACAAAATAGTTTTTAAGTCTATTGGTCCTGCACTTGGGAAGGAGAAGTCTCTCACTGAACAGGCTGCTCTGGTGGCTGATGACAGTGTTTAGAGCAGGGGTGTCTAAACTACGGCCATTTTTAATTGGCCCGCAAGACATTTTATAAATAGAATAGAATATGGCCCGCACTTCAACTTTTGCTTGAGTGAATTGCACTGCTCCACCAAAAAGGACAATCACAGAAAAAATTTCCCCAAGTTAATAAACATGGCAGAACCAAAGAAGCGAAAGGTAGAAAGTGAGTGCAGAAAATTTCAAAATGGTGGGTGTGTGAATATTTCTTTACAGAATTCAAGGGGAAGTGTGTCTGTCTGATCTGCGGATTTTTGGCACAAGTGGTATCGGAGCAGCACCATAGCTGGATGGCCCGATTTACATACCTAGTGCAGCTGATACTCACCAGAATAATTTAATACAATTATATGCACTCCTGTTATTAAGTCCAGTCTATTAATTTTGATAACTGTTTCAAACAAATGTTAAGCACTTAAATAACAAGCATAAAATTTACCTGTCCCATTTTTGCCTTTTTTCTCTGTAATGTAAATCTTCTGAGAAGAAATCTGAGGCTGCTGTTCTGAGAAACAGAAAATAAATCAATAAAAATCCATTTATGGAAAGTTGTCTTTAATTATATTCAACAATATAAAATATTTGACCACTTTTATTTGATTTTTCTAACTTTAATACACTAAAGTTAAGGCTATATATATAAAATTTCTAGTAAGTGGCCCAGCCCCTCCTACATTTTTGATGTATGTGGCCCTCAGTGAAAAAAGTTTGACTGACGGTCAAGTTTGAGGGTGACTGACAGTGTCCATAGTGTCCAGTAGTTTTTTCAAAGTCCTCTGCCACTGACACCAGAGAGTCCAGCTTTGTGCCAACCACAAGAACCAGCCCACCTCATCAGTTTGTCCAGCCTGTGTGTGTCCTTCTTGGATATTCTGCTACCTGCTTGGTATAGCAGGTAGATCTTCTCTTGGCTCTCGGCGAAGGCGGTCGCACTTTCCTCCCTCTCCTCCCTTATCTCTCCTGCTTAGATCTTCAGTCTTGTCTGCTACTATCTCACTTGGGAGACTCGCTCAATGCTGTTCTTCTAAACCAAAGTATGGATTTGATCAACTGGTCTCTCAACATAATTGACACCATATTCTCGAAGAGAAGTCGGGGTTCGGGGGAACCTGCGTGTCCTGACAGGACATTTGCGGGTTGATACACGATGGACTCCTGGGAGAGGTGGAAGGTCATGTGCCTGGCGGCGCTGTCAGTCGAGGATGTTGAGGATATTTATATATTTGGATTTTTGATAGTGAGTACTCTGCTGATTGGACTGGGCACTAAACTGGCATATCAGAAAATTAGAGAAGTGTGGGCTTTAAGCTGCCTGAGATGTTTGACACTCTGGGTAAGGCTGTTGGGACTCAGACTGTGACTTTACATCGCACATTGGAGAACATCTCGGAGAAACTGTCAGCTTTGCAAAGAAGTATTGATTGTCTGGGAGACCATACAACAGGAGATGAGTAGCTGCAAAATGGACCCTACTCTCTCCCAGCTAAAATATTCTTATTCAGCTATTCAGCTCCCCCCTTATCAGCTCTGACCTGGGCAGATGCTGGAAATCTCCCCCGGAGGACAACGTTCTGGGATGCTCCCTCCCTTCTCCTACCTACTGCTGATTGCAGTCTCTGGCTGGCTACTCAAGGCTGTTTTTGGGAGTTGTTGAACTTTGTTATCTAAGAACTGAGACCCCCCCCACCACCACCACTCTGGTCTTGGTACTGTGGCCTGTGATGGTTTTCACACCTTCCCAGACCTCCCTCATGTTGTTCTCCTCCAGCTTCTTTTCCACCTTCCTCCAGTAGCTGTCTTTGGCCTCCTGCAGACAGCGCTTTACCTCCTTCTGAGCTGCTCTCATCGCCTCCCTGTCCCTACTCTGAAAGGCGGTCTTCTTCCTGTTTAGGACAGCTTGCACAGTCTGATGGCATGTGGGACAAAAGAGTTTTTAAGTCTATCAGTCCTGCACTTGGGAAGGAGCAGTCTCTCACTGAACAGGCTCCTCTGGTGGCTGATGACAGTGTGTAGAGGGTGATTGGCCATAATGTCCAATAGTTTCTTCAGAGTCCTCTTCTCTGCCACTGACACCAGAAAGTCCAGCTTTGTGCCAACCACAGAGCCGGCCCACCTGATCAATTTGTCCAGCCTGAATGTGTCCTTCTTGGATATGCTGCCCCCAGCACATTACAGTGTAGAACAGAACACTGGTGACCATGGGCTGAAAAACAACCACAGGTATTTCCTGCAGATGTTGAAGGACCATAGCCTCCTCAGAAAATACAACTTGCTCTGTCCCTTTCTGTGTAGATGATCCATGTTACATGACTCCATTTCTCCAATGCTGCTGATAACAGTGTCAGACTGATATCCTTCAGCCTGACATACTGCAGCATGTCTGTGAGGTAGCTGGGTATCCAGGTGACCAGGCAGGTGTCCACTCACATCCCATTCAGTTTGTCCTGAAGCATAAGGGGCTGGATGGTGTTGAAAGTGCTTGAGAATTCCAGAAACAGGAACCTCACTGTGCCATTCCCCTTATCTAGGTGCGGTGGACTTGTGTGTAGCAGATAGACAATTGTGTCTTCTTCATCAACACCTGCCTTGTAGGCGAACTGCAGACCATCCTGGGTATGTTGCACCTGGGGTCTGAGGAGACAGAGGAAGAGCCGATCCAATGTCTTCCATCTTCAGCTCACTTGGCTGGTTCTTTTTTGGAACTGGAACAATGCACAATGTCTTCCAGAGGTTAGGCACTCTCCCCATCTGCAAGGTGAGTTTAAGAGGCTCTGGAGTGGCTCACCCAGTTCTGCAATGCAGGACTTCAGCAGTCGGGGCCATACGTTGTCCAGGGCCTGCTGCTTTCCTGGTATGAAGCCTCTTCAGTTGACCTCTGACCTGGTCCCTAGTGAAGAATGAAGTCTATGTTGTGGTGGATAGGGGGAGGAGGAGGAGGAGGAGGAGGACAAGGCTGCTGTGGTAGCTGGGGAAGGATGTGTTGAGGGAAGAGGAAAATATGGATGCAGTGAAGGAGAGGGTGGGGGATGCATGGACTGGTTGAACCGGTTGAAGAAGTCGTTCACTTCGTTCGCCTTCTCCAGTGTTCCCCCTACAACTCTGGCCTGTGATGGTTTTCACACATTCCCACACCTCCCTCATGCTGTTCTCCTCCAGCTTCCATTCCACCATCCTCCTGTAGCAGTCTTTGGCTTTCCTCAGACAGTGTTTCACCTCCTGCTGTGCTGCTCTCATCACCTCCCTGTCCCTGCTCCAGAAGGCAGCCTTCTTCATGTTGAGGACAGGTTTGACTTTCTGTTACCCACATTACTGTCTTACTCTTTCACATTAGCATACAGCAGATCAATAGTCTTGTTGTTTCGCTGGTGAAAAGCAGCCAAAGTAGATTCCAAAGTAGCATGATTAAAGTCTCCAGAAATGAACATGAATGCCTCAGGGAGCTGTGTCTGCAGCTTTGCTGTGACAGAATGTATCTGCTCGCATGCAGCGTCTGCGTCTGCTCTCAGAGCAATGTAAATGCAGACGGCAATCACAAGACTGAATTTGTGGGGGACATAGTAGGGCCAGAGGCTAACTGCTAACAGCTCCAAATCCTGAAAACATAAGACCGTTTTCACAGTAATATGGCCTGGGTTACACCAGTGACTGTTCACATAAATGATCAGCCCCCACCTTTGCTCTTCCCACAGGTTTTATTGTCTCTGTTGGCTCTCATGGCAGTGAAGCCCCACAGATCCATGTTAGCGTCCAGTACAAACTGGGTTAGCCATGTCTCTGTAATTATTAACAAGCTGCTCTCTCAGTAAATCCGCTGGTTGTTGAGGGCAGACAACTTGTCAATCTTGTTCAGCAGCAAGTTCACATTCCTCATGATGATGGAGGGAATGGATGGTTTGCAGCTCTGCTGGTTGTCCATTAGCTTAGCCTTTAGCTTAGCTTTGAACTTGCAGCCCCAGGCTCTCCTCCACAGGGCCAGCAGCTCCTCTCTTGAATATGAGAGAAAACTGGCTCCTGGTTGCATCTTCGAAGTTGAAAATATCCATAGGATATGTATAAGAATACAGTATGTCTTGAAGAGCAGTGGAAAAGTGAGAAAACAGGCTAAAAAGAGTGAAGCTACAGAGCTACTGGAGAGGTAGCCATCTTGCACAGTGCCAGCTATGTATATATGTTATATAATGTATAATATAAATAATAAATTCTAAGTCTTCTAATTTGTATTTAGTACTAAGCCTTAGTACCACTGCCTTTAGATAGATAACACAGCTTGCAAATACATTTTGTAAGTTAATAGTTTAGAATTTTCACCCAGGTGCTTCTAGTTCTACCTTTAGTCTGTCTTGCATCCACAGCATGATCAAGTTCTACCCACAGGTTTTCTGTAAAAATATTTTTTAAAGAAGCTTGTGATTGATTTTGAGGCAACCTGTAGATCATTAGCTTTGCAAATCAAATCCAGACTCTTTCATCTTCAGTGTCTTACTACCCCTAAACCCTTGATTAATCATCATCAAGGCTATCTTCCATGCTTACCAACTGGTAATGTGATCTTTTCATCAAAATCTACTCTCTTTTTCTCCAAACATACTTTTAGTGATTGTAGCCATAGATTTTTTTATTCATCAGTCCACAGCATTTGATTACAGAATTTTTTATATGTTGACTTTTGTAATGAGATCGCAGGTAAGGTTTTCTTATAAAGACTTTCTTTTGTAGATCATGCTTGCATGCAGTGCTGAGCAGAGCTAGAACTGTGCACCACTACGCCCATGTAAAATCTTCCTGGAGATCCTTTGCTGTCATATGAGGGTTTGCTTTGCTTTTCTGGCCAGCACAGGACCAGTCTGGGTTTTCTTAATCCATCACATCTTGCCACAGTTCCATGTAACTTTGTTTGTGACCAACTTTGTTAATGACATTATAAAAAGTGTACCTCGCATTCTAGAATAAGTTTTCTAATCTTTATATGCTTTGTATACATCCATTAGTTTCATTTTCAGATCCCTGGTCAGCTGTTAAGGTCAGCCTATGGTCGTTGTAGCACAATGTATGAAGTCAAAAAGGTTTTGAGCTTTTAAAACAAGATGTAGTTAGTCAAAGATGTACCAAAATTTATAGCTACATTTGAGCAACTGCTCTAATAATAATAATAATATTAATATTAATAATAATAATAATAATAATAATAATGTTTGGGAAAGTTTTGTTGCATCAGGTCCTGGTCACTGTGCTGGTCTAGTGGGAGTCTATGCAACAACATAATGATAAAAATAAGACATTTTTACTTTTCGAATTGCCTAATCAAAATCTTGATGTAAACCTTGCTGGGATGGGTCAGAGCTTGTATATATGAATATGTAGATTATGTGGTGATGTGTGGTGTTGTAAGACTGATTAAAAAGTACAAAAAGCATTTGGCTGCTATTATTGTTACATGGGTGTAATCAGCCATTAAAATGAAGGGAGAAATCACAGAACTTAGTTTGAATACCTCTGTTTCCTTTTTGTGTGAGGTTGTTGCACTGGACAAAGATAAAGAGAAAGCTGTGTTATTTTCACTTGGCCTTTAGTTTCTTGTTTGACACATCAAATCCCTTGCCTGATCCAGTTTCACATCATGGGGAATAATTGTTTATGCAAGAACTGTAGGTAACAGTTTGTACACAAACTGGGTTAGGTTGCCCTTCTTAATGTTCTCAGCTGTTGGAAGGAAATCAATTACCTTTGACTGAGAGCCTGTTTCTCAGGGTTTTTTTCTGAGAACCATTTTTCCTCTTCAAACCACAATTGTGTTGTCTTGCACTTGATAAAACACAGTGGACCCATGCTAGATGACATGACACCCCAAACTATCACAGTTCTGTGTTTTTTCACTTTTACACCAGAATATGGTAAGATGCTTCTGATTTTTGTCTGGTTAAGGAGTGGCTTGATAGGAATACTGGACTTAACTAATTTTATGTGTAAATGATTGTGGACACCCCAAATGAATGAATTTTACTACTTTAAATTGCACCAATTGCTGGCACAGGTATGCGAATTCACACACAACTTGTCTAGTCCCTGTAGAAAAGTACTGCCAATAGAAAATGACTCTCTGGAAAAGATAACTGTGAACCTATTGACACAGTATGTAATGCCAGGCTTGGTATGCTGGGCAATACATCTATGGAGCTATGGAGTAGGTGAATGGTGTGCTCTAGATTAATGTACTAGGAGATGATGTAAGGTGGTGATCATCCAACATCCTGACCTCACCAATGCTATTGTCACTGAATGCAGTCAAATCCTAACAGCAATCAAGATTCTCTCTCTGTCTCAATCTCACTCGCTGTTCTCTGTCTCACCCACAGATTCCCCAACAATGTGAGCCTGATATAGAACTCCTGATTTTCAGGACTTTGTACATAATTTGCAGGCATCAGGCACTAGCTATCAATATGAGGGAGAGTCCCAGCAGAGGTGCCTTCAGCATCTCTATAAAAAGAAGGAAACAACTAATCTAATGTGAAAATTGTTTTATGAAATTGTGTGTTCAAATCAACATATTTTATTTTCACTGCATGCATTATAGTAAGACATTAAATGAATTAACCTGCAGCAATCATCTGCTCTTGACATTCCAGTATGCAAGCCAAGCATGTATTGCACCTTTACAGGTAGGGAAAACATACAAATATGGCAATAAAATGTAAATAAATAAATACACATATACATAAATACAATAGAAAAGATCAGTACTGAGGCACTTTTCACTCTCTGCTAATAAATCTGTATGATCTCTAAAGATGTGTTCTCTCTGCAGAGCTCTAAACTCTTTTAAAGTGAACTAATCTACTTTCAGTAAGTAACTAATTAACAATATATGTAAACCATACATGTCCCCTGAACATATTGATACTGAGTTTTATGTGTTGGGTTCTGTGAAACACCACAATTTTCTAACCATTTGTGGGTCATCAGTTATGTTCAAAGGTTGTATTAGCAGTCAGAGTGCACAGAGGTCACAGGGTTCTTACACGTTTATTTAAGTTGTAGTGCAACACCTATCCATGATTGGTACTCATGACATATCAAACGATCCAACTGCATCTTTACTGTTTATCTACAAGGCTTGTTTTTGCCATGTTAAATATAGATTCCCCTCCAAAATATTGAAACAGTGAAGCCAATCCCTTTATTTTTGTTGTAGAAAACAACATTTGAAAACATTTTAGTGTAACTTTAAAGATGAATATGAGACACAAGATCAGCATTTCACTTTTTATTTTCAGGTATTTACATCTGGATCTGATAAACAATTTAGAAGATAGCACTTTTTTGTCCGAACCCATCCATTTTTCTTGTGAGCAAAAGTATTGGAACAGACAAACTTGATTGATTAAAATGAATAAGATTTAATAATTCATTTCAAATCATTTGCTTGTAACAACGGCATCAAACCTACTCCTACTGACATCACAACTTCTGCATTCTTCTTTTGTGAAGCTTTTTCAGTTGGTATTTCTTTTGGTGGGTCACTCACTTCAGTCTCATCTAAAAATACAGATCTATAGGGTTTAAGTTGACTAGGCCTGTCTAAAATCTTCCCCTGATAAACTCCTTTGTAGTTCTGGTGTGTTTTGGGTCATTATACTGCTGCATGATCTTTTTTAAATTGACAGAGAAAATGTTTCTGCAGAGGTCTGAGTTCAGTTCAGTGCTGCCATCACGAGTGACATCTTCAATGAAGATTAATAAGCCAGTCACAAAAGAATCCATGCAAGCCCAAGCCATGACACTACATCCACTGTGTTTCACAAATGAGCTCATATTTTGGGATCATGAGCAGATCTTTTTATTCTCCAAACGTCAAGCTAATCTTTGTCTCACCAGTCCTTGGTAAATTACAGCCTGTTCTTCTTGCTAATTAGTGATTTGCATCTTCTGGTGAAGCTGTGGTACTTTTGTTTATGAACTCTTCTGTGAACAGTAGATCATGAGTCATCGCTGTGGATGTTGTTGCTGATGTCACCAACGGTTGTTTTAGGGTCTTTCTTCACAGCACTTTCTGTCATCAACTGCTGTTGTTTTCCTTTGTCTACCTGTTAAACATCTGTTACTTAGTACACCAGTAATAACTTTTTTTCTTCTTCAGGAAGTTCTACATTGTTGTACTGGCTATGGCCAATATTTGTGCAATGGTACTGATTGATTTTCCATCTCCTCTCAGCTTCACAATTGCTTGTTTTTCATCCATAGACATCTGGTTTTCATGCTGGTTACTCCTCTAACTATAAATGCACAATCTGCACATCCAAAGCCCAAATCTGAAACTGAGTGTACACATTGAGCGCTACTATTTGAATAATCTGTGTAACAAAACACAACCGTCAGTCACATTTCAATACTTTTGCTCACAAGAAAAAATGTGATCCTGAACTGTGCATCAGATTCAGATGTAAATACCTGAAAAAAACTGAAATGTCTCATGTCAATCATGTTCTAGTCCGGTTCACCTCTTGTCTCAGTTAGTTGTTTTTTCCCCATGTGCTACTAGCACATGCTTTGTGTTTGTTTTGGTCCCTTCCTTGCTCCGCCTATTCCCATCTGTGTCTCATTTGTAACCCTGCCCCTTCATTATCATGTCCCAGGTGTGGTTAATGTTGTCTTGTATTTAAGACCCTTTGTCTCAGTCTATCTTTGTCACTCCTTTTGTTTCCATCATGGTGTGTTTCTGTACAGATAATGTCAGTTTGTTAGTAAGTCTGTTACCATGCAGTTCCTTTGTTTATTTGTCTAGACTTAGTGTTAGTGTATCCTGTGTTATAGTACCATTGTCTGTTTGTGTCCAAGGTTTGTTTTCCTTTGTTATTAAATCCTCAACTCTATTCCATAGAGTAGACTTCCTGGTCCACTAAGGTTTCAGTGTCTTTCTCTTCTAACTGGGGTGCTTCTGTAGTGCAATACAATGGGGACGCAACTGTGGGAGGAACAGTTTGTCGTTTGGAAGTTCTGTAGTAGGCATAACCAAGTCCAGCCAGCATAGACACCACAATCACCAGGACCACGACCACTGACGCAACAGAAGAATGTGTCCTATGTGATTCAGCAACTGCTGTAAATAAAAGAAAATACAGAACTGATAGGCAAGTTAAAAAAACACTAGTAGGGATGGGCTATATGCTGTTTTTCCATAAGTTCAAACACTGTCCAAATATTAGTGTGGTATACAAGAGATTAACAGGGTGTGCTGTAGCACACGTAGCACACATGGTCTTACATTTACATCCCTTTCATAACATCTCTACTTGCATTACTTCAAAATTGAAAAATTGAACACAATTTTAAAGCAATCATTCACTAAATGTTAAACTGACAGACTAACAACAGTCACAAATGTTAACTGCTGTGAATCAGGAGAGAGAAAGTACTTAAAATCACCAGCATTTTTGCTCTCTATAGAAGAATGTTTAGATGATAAT